>CM038555.1:24776188-25976188 GCA_021527575.1 Ensete glaucum
GAATCATCCCATGTTATTGAGACGATCTTCTTATTGTTTAGCACCTATTTTTCAACTGTGGGCATTCACTTTTGAAATGCCCTGGCTTCTTACATTCAAAATATATTATATTATCCTTTTTTTGATACATTTTTATTTTTATAATTTTTGTTCTCTTTATAAATTTTTTAAGTTTTCTAGTTAGTAATGCAAGATCATTGTCCTTATCACTTGAGATTTCACTCGAGTCATCTATTGTTCTCAGTGCTAAGTTCTTCATGTTCTTTAGAATGTGTTCACCTTTAGTTCTTAAGGTAATGTCCTTCATGTTCTTTGGAATGTGTCCTTTAAGTTTATCATGAGCTTTGCGTCTCATTTCATAAGTCATCACCCAATTAGTTCTTCAAGAGGCAAGTTGTTTAAGTCTTTAGCCTATTGTATAATAGTTACTTTTGGGTCCCAACTTTTAGATAAATATCTTAAAATTTTATTAATAAGTTCTAGATTATACTAAACTTTAATAAGAGATTTTAAACTATTGATGACATTCGTAAAGTGGATATATATGTCACTAATAGTCTCACATTATTTTATTTTAAATAATTCATAGTTATGTACTAGAAGATTTATTTTCGATTCCTTCACTATACTTGTGCCTTCATGTGTGACTTCTAAAGTGTGCCAAATATCATAAGCTGAATTATAAGTAGAGACCCGATGAAACTCATTTTTATTTAAATGCAAAATAAGACATTCATAGCTTTGACATTTAATGAAAACATCTTTTTTTCATGATCATTCCAATCATTTATTAGATTAGGTGACTTCTAAAAATTATTTTTGATAATATTCTATAGTTCAAAATCCATCGAAATAAAAAAGTTACGCATTCTAGTTTTCTAATATGTGTAATCCATCCCATGACCCTTGTTAATGACAAATGAAGTCATTTGCTCACTTGGACGTTAATCCAATTGAGTAGAACCCGCACTGATGCCAACTGTTAGGACGAGTTGGCACAAGAGGGGGGTGAATTAGTGCTAAGTGAAAAAACTTTGGTTTGAAAATTTTCTTATTTGAATAAAACTTATATTGAAAGTGCTTTAACTTAAAAGTAGTTAATAAGTAATTAAATCCAAGAGCAATAGTAATGAAAGGCAAGAAAGAGATGCACACCAGATTTCTATAGTGGTTTGGTCCCCTTGACCTACGTTCACTCCTGATTCCTCTATACTCGAGGCCACCGACTTTCCACTCCTAATCTTTTTTAATGGACGAAGAGTAAACACCCATGTTATAGCTCTATTCTTCTTTTACAAGTTTAAGAGATAACATTGACAATTCTCTTAGCTTTCCCTTAAATAGAAACTATACAAGAAGAAATTAGGGGAGCCCTCAAAAAATTACAATAGTATTTTCACAAGTTTTCTGCTATTAATTCTCAAATCCTCAAGCAAGAAGGGGCGGGGTATTCATAGGCCCCAAGTGGGTTAAAAAATGGAGCCAAAATTTAAATTTTTTGGGATTTCCGAGGAGTTGACAGCCTCTACCCCTTAGAGACTGTGTTCTGACGATAGTATTGCTAGCCTGGGCATTACCACCGCCTGACATAGTTTGGGAGACTATGCCTAGAACATCCCATCTCCTAACACAGTCTAGGAGATCGTATCTGGGTGGTACTACCGCTTGACATAGTTTTGAAGACTGTGTCTCTTCAGAGACTGTATCTTCGAAGATAGTGTCTTGCCTATCCTTGGATTACTAAAATAAGCTTTCTAATAAGTTCAAATTAGCTCCAATTAATACATAATAATCTCTTAATTGAGTTAGTAAAATTAACTCTCATTATGATGCTAACTAGAACACTGAAGGCAAACAATTACAATACACAATCTTTGTTGTCCAATCATCAATTGATTTCTCGACGAACTCTCGATGAACTCTTAGTATCCTTCTGATGAACCCCTAGCGAGCTCTCAATCTCCTTCGGTGAACTCCCAACATCCTTTTGGCGAACTTTCGATGATCTCTCGACAACATGTCGGTGAACTCCCGATGAACTTCTTGGCAAACCTCTGGAGAACTCTCAACGAGCTCTCGATAACATCATCCAAACCTTAGCCAAATTCTAGTGAACTTTCGGTGAGCTCCCGATCACATCGTTCGAACCCCAATCGACCTTTGGTGAGCTCTTGATTATATCGTCCAAACCTAGATCGATTCTCGACGAGCTCCTGATCATATTGTCTAAACCTCGATCGATTCTCAGTGAGCTTTCAACTACAATTATTTTACCTTTTCCTAGTCATAGTTAATCCTACATCACTTATCACCAATAAAGGTTAAAAACACATCAATTTGTTTGATCATTAAAATCTAAGATTCAACATAATCCACCCTAAGAGAGAGAGTGCAGAAGCCAAGAGGTCATACGCAAAGAAATATATGCTATAAGTACCTATCTTATTACACAGAGAGACTTGATTAAATCCTAGTAGAGAGAGAAAATAGATTTATTAGAAAAAATAGATCAATAGAGAAAGAAAAACAGAGTTGATAGAGATAAATCAATTTATAGAGAGAGAAACAATATTATAGAAAGAGAAACATGGATGCTTAGAGAGAGACAACATTATTAGAGAGAGAAATAGTAGAGAGAAAAATCTAAAGAGAGAGAAATTTTAGATAAAAAATGTAAGGAGAGAAATTATAGAAAGAGAACTTTTAAGGAGTTAGAAAATTCTAGAGATAAAAAAATCTAAGAGAGAAAATCCTAGAGAGAATACTTATAACATTAAAAAGGAACAAATTTAATCATGACAACCATCAAACAAGAGAAGATACCAAGATTAAGAAAGCAATCGATAGATTATATTACAATAGGAAAACTATGATCAACATCACCACGATACTAATTAGTTGATAGAGATGGAATCATAGACTACAAGTTTGGTCACATTCAAGAGAAGATTAAAGATAGCTGATGATTTTTATGAGTTATTTTGAATCTCGTTATTACCTAGATTTAGTAGAAAATATTATTGGAGATGAAAAATTATGATGAAAACTTTCTCGGATTGGAAGGTTTAAGAGAAATTATTCTATATAGTTTTAAAGATATGACATGTGATAGAGGCTTTGAGTTACTTTCGAAGTTTAGAAAAAAGACTTGATTTTTAACAAAGAAGAAGATAAAAGAACACTCAAGCTTATCTCTCAATAAATACTAGTTAAAAATATTATTTCATGAATCTCTAGAGCTAAGATAGGAAGAGAAGCCTAGTTGATCTAAGAAAATATTTATGAAAAGGAATATATCCTCCTACACTATCTTAAAATAAATCAGAAAAAAAATACATGATATAAACCTAGAAGAGAGTGAAGATTTTTCAACAAAAGAAAATAAAGAAAGACCTCACTAGATACGATAGATTCCCCCAATAGCATTCGTACTCATATTGAAGATGTTGAGAAGATATAAAAGCAAGATTCAAACTAAGATAGGGATAATATTGATTTTATTAGAGAAGACGATTTTGTTTTCATCAGAAGCATAAAAGTGGTTTTACTTCCATATAAAAAGAAGAGTTTACAGAGCCATTAACTAAAGATTCAAAAAATGATGTTACTGATATTGACATGAAGATAATCATTATTCAAGCTATAAGAATGATGAATATTTTATAATAAAAAAGTTAGGTTTCTATATAAATGATTATGTTGATAATATCGATTTTTTATTTGGAGATCAGTTTAAGAAATCTAACAAAATTGGTTCCAGAGATATTAAAGTTTTATAATTGATCAAGGTAGATAACAGATCGAGTGCATCGATGACTATTATGGATTGTGTGGATTCAAATACAGATATTCAAGAAAACACTGTATATAACAATAACATCTAAGGAGATTATATCAAGCTTTAGGTATTTCCATAATATTTTTGCAAATTTCAATTAAGGGAGCATATTATAATATTAATTATACTTTGTGATTAACTAGGATTTTAATTTAGGAGTCTTTATCATAGTTGGAGTCAAAGTCTTCAGTTCAGCTCTCTATTAATAAAAAGTTAATAAAATACTTTAGATATACAATTAGGAGGAGAGATAATTAAGAGTAGAGGCTTGGAGATTCTTAAAATTTTTATATTCTGCTCGATATTCTCTTCTATGATTTTTTTTATTATATAACTATCTATCAGAGCTTTTCAAATTTTGTAATAATTTGAAAGTGATATATATATATATATATATATATATATATATATATATAATTAAACTTCAGTGGGGCGAATATATTATTTTTAAAGTCTAAAAAACTGGATATGTAAAAGCATTGATATGTTAATAATATTTAATAAAAATAATTATAAAAAAGAGTGGTCAGAAGCGTTGGTAGTGTAGGGAAAGGAGACGGGTATATCGCGAAGCCATCAACGCATGCTTCTAGCCAAAACACACACAGTAAAGTGACGTCCCCATAGATAAAACCCAAGCGATGAAGACACCAACTCCATCCAACATTTCCTTCTTATTTTTGGAATACTATGTCGTGCCAACATAGTATTTAGCCTTTGTTTATTTTTTTTCTTTTCCTTGTTGGTCTCTCTTTCTATTGTAGTGTGTTCCCTTACTGCTAAACTTATTGGTTCAGTCACTCGTTCTTCCATTGTCATATGTTTTCCGCCACTGAGATCTCCTTCCTCCGCAATTGCTATTCCCTCACCATCGTAGCTTCTAGTGTCGCAGTAGTTATAACACGATGGCAATGACAGACATCGTTATCCAATAGAAAAAGAAAATAAAATAAAAAGAAAGGAAAAGAAGAAAGGGAAGGAGTAAAAATTGAGTGAGAGAAGAGAGAAGAGAGAGGAGAGAGAAAAATTAAAGGGTAAAGGAGTATGTGCGATTTGGTGGCCCGCAATGGTCGACATCAACAGCAATGTAAGGTCGATTATTGCCTTGTTGCCAGATCACTCCCTCTCTTTCGTCTCCAACGGCTCGTGCTTCTTTTGGTTTCTTTTCATTACCTTTATTTTTGTTGAGATTAGGATGAGGTTTCGAGAAGAAAATCTTGGACTAAGTGTGCCACGAGGATAAGAAATCCTATTACGGATATGACTCAGTGCTATTAGATTTCTCTCAAAAGTGTAGAGAAGGTGTTCTATGAGAGTTTTTAATAAGGTAAGAGAAAATATCTAATTTTTAGGTTTATATAGTATAGATTTTTTTTTTTTTGCTTGATTGGAGATAACTCAAAAATTTTGTATTTGATCTTACATTATGAAAAATTTAATTTTTCTTCTTTGACGAAGACAAGAGGTACGTAACTATATTAAATTTTACATTAGTTTTTTTATATATGTTTTATTATTGATCTTTATGATTTCTTTTGAATTTAAGTGTTGAATTGCATCATTGTCCTATCATTGTTTTTTTGCGTATTGGTCTTGTTGATTATTCCCTTTTTTTTAATCTACTGACATGAGAATACCTAATTTACTATAATTAGTTTATGTAAATCTTATTGATCCTATGGTATTCTTTATAATCCACAATGTTTGTCTGATAGATTCTAATCCAACTCACTCAAATATGATAGCTCATAAGCATATTCCTTAATCAAAGTTAAATATGCTTTTCTTCGTTACTAAGGAATTGATTAAGGGGGGGTAGTTTCTAACTTTAAGGCACTTAATTTCATAGTTTCCTATGTATGAAGAGTTGTTTTATGCACTAGTACTTATTTTGGTGTTTGAAGGTTCGAAAGAACTTTAGAATATGATGATATTGGCAGAAGCTTTTTGAGTTATCTCTTAAACTCTGTATCTCTTATATGCTCCCTTGAGTGATAAGTCCTTTATCACAGTTCTTATTCTTGTTTAATATCCTTGGGGTAGTGAATTCCTATATTCGTTTATGATTTTAAACTTGGTGGTGAATTATTTATCAATTTTATGCAAGTTATATCTTAAGTTTATTTCTTTTCAATCCAAAATATATTCTAGCAAATATAACTAGACTATCAGTTTTTTTTTTTTCGAATTTCATTCCTCTTTCTCCCTTTCCCGGTATCAATTTAGTGTCAGAGCTAAAGGCTAGAGATCATGACAAGCGAAATGGAAAAGTAGTTAGCGAAGGTAGTGGCCACGAAGATGATGTTGAATCCTTGAGGTTATAGCTACAAAGATTGCTACACATTCTATAAGAAAAAGTTAAAATCATTAAATAACTTCATAATAGAAACAATTAGTATAAAAATAATGCTCAAATATTTGGTTTTGATGATGATACACCTCCTTATCCAAGGGAGTTTGGAAGATTTTAATTGAATCCCAAAGGAATTCTATTGATCTTTTGAAAGGGGATCAACCCTTTAGAACGTTATAGGGGTTACTCCCTCTGGGTAATCGGCCACAAAGCTAAAATGAACTGATCTCTTGCTTGAATAAAAGTGGTGGAGGCTACATGCTTTATATAAGACTCCAAATCATAACACTAAAGAGACTCCTTCCCTAAGTCAAATTCTTCTTTTACGCTTCTACCCTAGCCGACTTGCCCAATAAGGGGGCGGTGACTAGGATGCTGCAACTCCTCATATGCTCCCCCCTCAAGCCCTAGTCACCCTACTTAGTAAGGGGGTGGCAGCTAAGAAACCCTAAGGCCCCAAGACTCCCTTCCTAAAACCCTAACCGACCTACTTTATATGATAGTAGGTGGCTAGGTGGGTATTTATTACAATCTCTCAGGGTTTATTAATTGCTACTTGATTGAATATCCAACCCTATTATGGTCATATCATATTTTAGGTAAAGCGTAGAGACCAAGATGAGTGGCGGCCAATACAACTCAAAGTTGGATATTCCGAAGTTTGAAGGTAAAATCAATTTTAATGATTTTATTTATTAATTGGCTTAATACGGTAGAAAGAATATTTAACTTTTATGAACCACAAGAACAAAAGAAGGTAAAACTTGTAACACTCAAGCTCAGAAGTAATGCAACATTTTGATAAAAAAAAATCTGAAAACGCAAATAGAACGTGAGGGGAAGAGTAAGATCATTACATAAGAGAAAATGAAAAGGAAACTGAAAAAAAATACTTATCTGACAATTATAAGCAGGAGATCTTTCTTAAAATCTATTATTTTAAGTAAAAATATCTTAGTGTGAAAGAGTACCTAACAAAGTTTGATAATCTTATATTAAAAAGAGAAGTAGCAAAAGTTTGAAAAGGGTTCTCGATACGGGGTGAAAGATAATTATATGAGAGAGAAAATTTTCAAGCCTACTGTCTAAAGCAAGGTAGTGTTGAAGGTGCAAGACAAGGGTGAAGGATCAATTAGCAGCAAATAACCACCTATTTCTTTTATACCAAGAGACCAAAAATGCTTCAAATTTTATGTCTTAGTTTTGGGCATATTGCTTCAAACTATCCAAATAGGAGGGTTGTTACATTGGTTAAAAAACATAGTGATGAAGAAGGAAATGAAGTCAATGATGAACCAAAATATGATGATGATGAGGAAGAGGTTACTTATACTGATCATGGTTTGTCTATTGTGTTACACCGTAGTTTACAAGTATCATATGTGGCTGAGGATGAAAGTTGGGTAAGAAAGAACATGTTTCAAATCAAATGCACTTATCATGAAAAGGTGTGCTTGGTGATCATTGATAGTGGCAGTTTTGAGAATGTGGTATCTATGGAGATGGTGCAGAAGCTAAAGTTAGATACAATCCCTCATCCACGTCCTTATCAATTATGTTAACTAAAAGAAAATGACATCAAGTTAACTAAAAGATGTTTAGTTTCACTTTCTATTTCAAGTTAACTAAAATGACATCAAGTTAACTAAAAGATGTTGAGAAACCTCAGCGGGAGTATCACGTGTGCAGCGGAAGATCAAAACAAAACTGGTTTCCAACATAGATCAAAATCATCATAAAAAGATTGTAGGGAGATCATATATCACTATTTTTTCAAATCTTAATGGAGAGGATGAAGGAGGTAAAACGTGCTCCTCTCTAGTGGTATCTACATAATGAATCTCTATAGCGATACCCCTATAATCACAGTCACAAATCTTACAACTTTTGCATAGATTGAGGGAGGATAATAGGAGAGGACGGTCAAAGGTATAACATATCATCTATATGTCTCTTCTCTTATTTATAGATAGCAACTCATATAACCTTAATGGATCATGCCTTAGTGGGTATTGGATCTCCATTCAATTATCTACTAACCTTGGATTATTGAATCTTTATTTAATAATCTCCTTTTACCTTTAATTATGTCTTATGCCAAGAGTCTATCAATATAAGGTCTCATCTAATGAGAATAAAGGCTAATTGGATAACTCATATTCAATCATATATTCACTGAAACATCCACTATATGTGTGTGACCCTCTAGGTCTAATACTGAGCTAGCCGTGAGTCATACATGTTAGAACTCCTTTTGACTCAGTGAATGATTATCTCATAATAATTCACTCGACTTATTGATTGTGGACATACTATGCCACTATACCATAGTCCTCAGACGGTACAAGGGATCTTATCTATTGGACCTATTTATCCTCAGTTATCATGTATTTATAATCTCTCATTCAGCTAATATTCTAGAGATCGTATATCGGGCATGGTACTGTCAGGCCTCAAATGAAATTCATCTAAGTCTTGCTCTAATCGTATTCTCCCGGAGAACTCATTCTCTCTCAATTCGACTAACTTGATTAGGGATTTGCTAGAGCAAGAGCATATAAGATATTTCTCTCATGATATTGAGAATATGTTAATAATAATAATATAAAAAGATTGTGCATCGTGTCATACGTGCCATCACTCACGTGATTGGCTTGTGGGGCACCTATAACCAACAATCTCCCACTTGACTTAAAGTCAATCACCTATGTATCTAATCCCCATCAGACCCCTGTGATGCTCAAAGACAATCTGAGCCAATGGCTTTGTCAGTAGATCTGCAATATTATCTTCAGATGAAACTCTTTCTATTGCTATATGTTTCTGGGTTATGATCTCTCTAATCATGTGGAACCTCATCAGAATAATTTTGATGAGACCTGAGTTCCTTTTCTTGAATAATCGCCCCATTATTGTTGCAGTATATAGGAGTCGGCTCCATGCTACTTGGTATGACTCAAATCTCGGATGAACTTTATCCACTCCCCTTCCTTTGCTACTTCTACTACAGTAATGTATTTCGCCTCTGTGGTGAGTCAGCAATAGTATCTTGCTTAGAAATCTTTTAACTTCCTGCTCCTCCATTTAGGGTGAAAATATATCCTAAGTTTAACTTGCTATTATTAATGTCGAACTGAAAACTTGAGTCTGTGTAGCCCTCGACCTTATTGTTGCAGTATATAGGAGTCGGCTCCGTGCTACTTGGTATGACTCTCAAATCCCGGATGAACTTTATCCACTCCCCTTCCTTTGCTACTTCTACTACAGTAATGTATTTCGCCTCTGTGGTGAGTCAGCAATAGTATCTTGCTTAGAACTCTTTCAACTTCCTGCTCCTCCATTTAGGGTGAAAATATATCCTAAGTTTAACTTGCTATTATTAATGTCGAACTGAAAACTTGAGTCTGTGTAGCCCTCGACCTGGAGGCTATCTCCTCCATATACTAGTAAAAGATCCTTAGTCTTTCTCAAGTACTTAAGGATATACTTTACTGTATTATAGCGTTCTAAACCTGGATTCACCTGATACCTTCTCGTGACACTTAGAACATGTGTTATATCAGGCCTGGTATATAGCATATCATATATGATATACCCTATCGTTGAGGCATAGGGTATCTTATCCATGTCTCCCTTTTCTTTAAGAGTCTTTGGGGATATACTCTTAGAAAGTGATATTTCATGTCTCATCAGTATGAGACCTCTCTCAGAATTTTTCATGCTAAATCTTTTGACAATAGAGTCTATGTACCTGGACTGAGATAAGCCAAGCATCCTCTTGGATCTATCTATATAGATCGGATCCCAAAAATATAGGATGCTTTTCCTAACTCCTTCATATAGAAATTTTTAAATAGTTAAGTCTTTACTATGGAAAATATTTATATATCATTTTCAATGATTAGGATGTCATCCATATATATAATCAAGAAGGTGATAGCACTCTCACTTACCTTCCTATATACACAAGGCTCATATTCGTTCTTAACGAAATCATAAGATCTTATTGCCTCATCAAATCTTATGTTCCAACTTTGGGAGGCTTACTTCAGTCCATAAATGGACCTGAGTAAATTATATATTTTATCTGGACTCTCTCTAGATATGAATCTTTTTTGTTATATCATATATACCACCTCCTCGAGATTGCCATTGAGAAATGTAGTTTTTATATTCATTTGCTAGATCTCATATTCATAATGTGCTACAATAGCTAAAAGAATTCTGATGTATTTAAGTATGACTACAGATGAAAAGGTTTCCTCATAGTCAACTCTTTGCCTTTGATGATATCTTTTAGCCACCAGCCTTGTTTTATAGGTCTCCACCTTTTATCTACTCCGATCTTCTTCTTAAAGATCCATTTGCATACCCTCAGGTGCATCTACAAAGTTTCAAATATTATTCGAGTATATAAAATCCATCTCAGAATTTATAACTTCTTGTCACTTCCCAGAGTATATACTCATAATAACCTCATCGTAGGTTTGATGATCAACATCCTAAGAGTCATATTCACTGATATGTCCCACATATCTTTTAAGAGGGTGAGATACTTTATTAGACCTATGTAAAGTTGAAACTTGCGTGTTAGGTACTTGAACAGATTCAGACTCTATAATTGTACTTGAGTTATGTTCTCTAACCTCACTCAACTCTATCTCACTCCTACTATTTCCACCAAGAATGTATTCCCACTCAAGAAATATAGCCTCTTGGCAATAAAGACCTTATGGTCCTCGGGATGATAGAAATAATACAGATAAGTTTCCTTGGGGTATCTTATGAACTTGGACCATTATGTCTCTGATTCGAACTTGTTAAGAGTGTGTCTTTTAACATGGACAAGATAACCCCAAATCTTAACCACCTTAAGATCAGACTTCTTTCATTTTTATATCTCATATGGTGTAGATATTACCGACTTTGATGAAACTTTATTCAAAAGATAAGTTGTGATCTTTAGGGCATATCCCTAGAATGAGATGTGTAGGTCAGTGAATTATGCCTGCATTTTTCTTGTTTATTGTTGGGCCTGCGTGCTTGTGATTATTTGTAATTACATGGAGAGGCGTAGCAGGAGCATGGAGGTGACAACAGGACCCACGATGTCGTGGTGGGAGATTATGATGCATGGTGATACGACGATCCGACGGAACCGATGATGACGAGATCAACAATCATAGGATATGGAGATGCGCCAATGCACACATAGATCCAATTGTGAGTGATTAGACCCAGTGGCTAGGGCTTAATCATATTAGGTGACGGCTCATGATCATCTGGTGTGGCTTGCATATGTGATGTGTTATACACTTACTAGATATATGTATATATATTTGTATATGATGTAGATATATATTAAATATGTATGTATGTGACACGGCATATTAGGAGGTCGATACAAAACAAAAAATCCCTCCTATGATAATATTAAGTTGGTAAGCGTGAAGCAATAAGATTGAGTCACGTGACCTTCCATCGTTATAGGAACAAATTGAATCACCACATAGGTTGAGTTGGTCTAGTCCCTCGAGGCTCACCTATCTACGTGATCGAGTTCTTACTTACGACATAGAGATGTCATCGGCGACCTGAGGACATTGTATGCTTGGTGGAGTCCCTTGAGGGCATATCATCAAATAAGACTCATCTTGTAATAATGGTGATGACTTAAATGAATATCATGGTTGGTCGAGTCCCTCGAGACCATGATGATTCAGAGGTCGAACGCAATAAAAATCACAAAGAGTTGTGATTGGCAAGAGTTGCCTACTTTTTGGGCTTAATATAATTGGTCGAGTCCCTCGAGGTTGCACTAAGATGCCAATTGGATCCCGATCCCCACTAGGAGTCTGCCGGAGACTTCCGTCTCACGTGTTGAGGGTGTCGTATGATTCACTAAGAAAATAGTAGGAGTATATTAAGATAGAAGTCCATATCTTAATTAGTATTTTCTATAAAATTTATATGTTATTTATTTTTGCTATATCTTGTTTTGTCAGAAACATGTCGCTCACAAACCCCCTACGTGGCATACTTGATGCCAACTGCCTCATTGGTCCAAACTATATAGATTGGCTCCGTAATTTAAGAATTGTTCTCACAACGGAGAAAATCACATATGTCCTTGATACAATTCTGCCCACGCCGGAAGAAGGGGCAAGCGAGGATGAGATCACTCACTATATGAAGTATATAGATGATTCCACGTTGGCAAAATCTTATATGTTAGCCTCCATGACTCTTGAGTTACAAAGGCAACATGAGAGCATGGATGCATATTCTATCCTTCTTCAGCTCCGCCAACTGTTTGAAACAAGGAAGAACTCAAAGATATGAGATATCTAAGAAACTCTTCCAAGCTAGGATGAGAGAAGGGACATCGGTTGAGAACCATATCCTAAAGATGATAGAGTGGATCGAGAAACTCACAGGTCTAGGAATAGTCCCAGAAGATAACCTGTGCGTTAATCTTATACTTCAGTCAATACCAGATTCCTTTTCTCACTTCATCATGAATTTTAATATGAGCAAGTTTGAGGTGACTCTTCCTGAGCTCCTCAATATATTGAGGGAAGCTGAGAGTACCATTAAGAAGGAGAAGTCAGTTCTCTATATTGGTGAGACCAAAAAGAAATGGAAAGCTAGCAAGACCCTTAAGAAGGGCAAGGGCAAAGAAAAATCAAGTAAGGCAAAGGTTGCCAAAAAATACCCAGGAAAGGACAAAGGATAATGCTTCCACTGTGGCCAAGACGGACATTAGAAGAGGAACTATAAGGACTACCTTGCAGAAAAGGCGAGACAGAAGCTTGGAGAATCTTTAAGTATATTCATGATCAATCTCCACTTATCAAATTTTCATGATAACACATGGGTATTGGATACCTGGAGTGTTTATCATATCTGTAATTCATTGCAGGTTTTGGTAAGACCTAGGAGATTGGCTAGAGGCGAGATGGACCTCAAGATAGGTAATGGAGCAAGAGTTACTGCAATTGCTGTTGGAGAGGCCACCCTACATCTGCTTGGTGGAGTTATTATTGCATTAGATGTATGTTATCTTGTTCTCTCTGTTATCAAAAATATTATTTCTATCTCTTGTTTGATAATTAGTAGATATAAATTAATTTTTGAGAACAATAGTTGTTCAATAATTATGGATAATGAGATTATCACTAGAGGGACCCTTATAAATGGCTTATATATATTAGACACTTCTCCATATATCATGAATATATATATTCTAAGAGGAAAAGAGATGAGGTGAATAATGCATACCTATGGCATTGTAAGCTAGGTTATATACATGAGGGAAGGATTCAAAAGTTACTGAAAGATGGATATTTAGATCCATTTGACTATGAGACATATGCAACTTGCAAACCTTGCCTTCATGGGAAGATGACCAACTCTGCTTTTAGTGGAATTGGAGAAAGAGCTACTAAGTTATTGGAACTTATATATAGTGATGTATGTGATCCCATGCCGACTCAGATTATAGGTGGTTACTCATACTTCATTACATTCACTGATGATTTCTCTAGGTATGGACATGTGTACTTAATGAAGTACAAATCTGAGGCTTTCGAGAAATTCAGGGAATATAAGAATAAGGTAGATAACCAAATTAGAAAGAGTATTAAGACTCTTCGATCAGATCGAGGAGGAGAGTACTTGAGTATGGAGTTCACCCATTTCCTCTAAGGACAATAAGATTCTATCCCAGTGAACACCTCTTTATACACCTCAGCTCAATGGTGTATCAGAAAGGAGGAATCGCACGCTGTTAGACATAGTACAGTCCATGATGAGTTTTGCTGACCTACCCATTTCATTATGGGGGTACGCCCTAGAGACTACAACTTACCTTCTGAACAGAGTTCCAACCAAGTCGGTAGTGTCTACACCATATGAGATATGGAAAGGAAATAAGCCCGATCTTAAGATTGTTAAGATTTGGGGTTTCCTGCCCACTTTAGAAGACACAATCCCGATAAGTTGGAATCAAGGACAGAATTGTGTACATTCATGGGATACCCAAAGGAAACTTATGTATATTATTTTTGTCATCCCGAGGACCGAAAGGTCTTTGTTTACGAAGAGAGCTGTGTTCCTTGAGAAGAACACATTCTTGGGGAAACAGTAGGAGTGAGATAGAATTGAGCGAGGTTGGAAAACCTAGCTCAAGCACCATTCGAAAGCCTGAGTCTATTCAGGTACCTAACACACAAGTTTCAACTTTACGTAGGTCTAATAGAGTATCTCACCCTCCTGAAAGATATGTGGGATATATCAGTGGAGATAACTCTCAGGATGTTGATCTTCAGACCTACGAGGAGGTTATTATGAGTATAAACTCCGGGAAGTGATAAAAAACTATGAATTCTGAGATAGATTCCATGTACTCTAACAAGATTTAGAACATTGTGGATGCACCTGAGGGTATTGTACCCATCGACTGCAAATAGATCTTCAAGAAGAAGATCGGAGTGGATGGAAAGGTAGAGACCTATAAAGCAAGGCTGGTAGCTAAAGAATATCGTCAAAGACAATGAGTTGACTATGACGAAACATTTTCACCTATAGCCATGCTTAAGTTTATTAGAATTATTTTGGTCATTGCAGCATACTATGATTATGAGATCTAGCAAATGAATGTCAAAACGGCATTCCTCAATTGCAACCTCTAGGAGAAGGTGTATATGATATAGTCGGAGGAATTCGTATCCAACGAGAGTCCAGATAAAGTGTGTAGGTTACTTAAATCCATTTATGGATTGAAGCAAGCTTCTCGAAGTTAGAACATAAGATTTGATGAGGTGATTAGATCTTATGACTTTGTTAAGAACGAAGATGAGCCTTATGTATACAGGAAGGTAAGTGAAAGCGCTATCACCTTCTTGGTGCTATATGTGGATAACATCCTAATCATTGAGAATGATGTAGGAATGCTCTCCATAATAAAGACTTGGCTATCTAGAAACTTCTCCATGAAAGACTTAGGGGAAGCATCATATATTTTGGGGATCCAGATCTATAGAGATAGATCCAAAAGGATGCTTGGCTTGTCCCAGTTTAGGTACATAAACTCCATTGTCAAAATATTTCACATAGAAAATTCTAAGATAGGTCCCATACCGATGAGACATGGAATATCACTTTCTAGGAGTATGTCCTAAAGACTCCTGAAGAAAGGGCATACATGGATAAGATACCTTATGCCGCAGTGATAGGGTCTATCATGTATGCGATGCTATGTACTAGGCCTGATATAGCACATGCTCTGAGTGTCACGAGTAGGTATTAGGTAGATCCAGGTTTAGAATACTAAAAGGCGATAAAGTATATCCTTAAGTACTTGAGAAAGACTAAGGATCTTTTACTGGTATATGAAGGAGGTAGCCTCCAGGTTGAGGGCTACATAGACTCAAGTTTTCAGTCTGATATTGATGATAGCAAATCAAATTCAGGATATATTTTTACCATGAATGGAGGTACAGTAAGCTGGAAGAGTGCTAAGCAAAATACTACTGCTGACTCGACCACAAACGCAGAATACATTGCTGCAGCAGAAGCAACAAAGGAAGGGGTATGGATGAAGAAGTTCATCAAAGATTTGGGAGTCGTACCAAGCAGCGTAGAACCAATTCTCATATACTGCGACAATAATGGGGCGATAGCTCAAACGTAGGAACCCAAATCTCAATAGAATTATTCTGAGAAGGTTCCATCTAATTAGAGCAATCATGACCCAAAAAGATATAACAATGGAAATAGTTCCATCCGAAGATAATATTACAGATCCACTAACGAAGCCACTAGCTCAGATTATATTTGAGCGTCACAAGGGTCTCATAGGGATCAAATACATAGGTGATTGGCTTTTGGTCCAATGGGAGTTTGTTGGTTACAAGTGCCCTACAAGCCAATCACGTGAGTGATGACACGTGTGATATGCTGTGTGATCTTTTTGCTTATGATTAATATTGACATATTCTCATATTATATTATTTGTTACATATATATTATGATGTCATTGGTTCTATGCAATGGAATCGGATCATGATGAGATCATGATAATGAGATCGATTTATCCTTAAACACAGATCCTAAATAATCCCGGTCATAGGTTACTCGAGAGGGATATTGAGATAACCGGATAGATTGGTGTACTATATACCCATCCATATGATGAAGGTGGCTGGTCTCATAGCCACTTGTGTGGAGACACTAAAGATATAGTACAGGTGCTCATTAGAGAATGAGTTCACTGATTAATCTGCTTATGGAATGTTGTATGGTTAATAATACATAATATTAGACAGTGATTCCATAGTCTCAGTTGTGTATCTGGTCCTTAAACTTGAGACACCAAGGATACCTTGTATGAGTACTCCTTTCTTTGACGCTAGACTTATAGATTTGAAAAGTTTCAGATCTAGTATAGCTAGTTATCGGGATTAGTAGCCAACCTTACGAAGGCAACTGAGTGTCAATAAAGGATCATCCAATCTCGGTATCACGAGAGGAATATCCTATATGTGCTTGCTCAGACAAATCCCTGGCCAGGGTCATTCGGATTGAGAGAGAAGGAGTTCTCTGGTAGAATTTGAATAGAGCAAGACAAACTGATTCCGTTTGTGACCTAACTGTACCATGTCCAATATACGATCTCTGGGATATTATTTGGATGAAGGATTATAGATACATGGTAACTGTGGATAGATAGGTCCAACGTATTCGATCCCCCATACCGTTTGAGGACTATGGTGTAGTGGCCTAATACGTCCATAGTCGATGAGTCAAGTGAATTATTATGAGGATAATAATTCACTATTTCAGAAGGAGTTCTGATGGAAGTGACTCACGACCAGCTTAGTATCGGGCCTAGAGGGTCACACGCATATGGTGGATGATTCAGCGAATAGAGGATTGAATGAAGATCCAATTAGCCCCTATTCTACTTATATGAGACCCTATACTGATGGGCTCCTTGCTTAAGGCCCAATTAGAGGCCTAAGGAGATTATTGGATAGAGATCCAATAATGTAAGATTAGTGGGTTATTAGATAAAGATCCAACACCCACTAAGGTAGGAGCCCTAGGGTTTTTGGTGACTCTCTATAAATAGGAGGGGAGACTCATAGTTGATAGGCTACAGCTTTAGCCACCACCTCCTATTCTCCTCCCTCCCTCTGAGTAAGAGTTGCAAGATCAGATTGGAGGAGTACCGCTAGAGAGGAGGACGCTTACCTCTTTCATCTTCTCTATCCGGATCTAGAATACAGGGATATATGATCTCCCTAGGTAAAATCAATCTCTCATACATCGCGATTTTATCGATTTTTGTGGTTTTTCTCGTGACCCCAATCTTTTGCACGATGATTTGATCTGCGTGGGAAACCAATTTTTGTTTTGATTTTCGCTGCGCATTTGATGCACCCGCTAAGATTTTCCAATAGTAGGATCTATTAAGGTTAAACTGTTATACACCTTGATAAATAGGAAGTGGAAATAAGGCTCATAGATTGAAGCTATCTGTGATAACCCCTCCTATTCTCCTTTGTCTCCTCTCCTCCTCAATCGAGAGCCCCTGTTTAGGGCATGTGGCTAGCAAGAAGGGCAAACCGCTTCTTGAAAAAAGTGTTATCTTATATTGCGCATAGAAAGGAAGATCCTGTAGCGATTTGAGGAATATCATCACCCCATCTGTAATGTGGATCACCGCTAGAGAGTATGTCATCTAACCTCCTTCGTCTACACTATAGGATCTTGAATTTTAGGGATATATGATCAATATAAGTAAGACATCTAACACATATTATGTCATTTTTGATTTTATGATTTTTTATACATCAATCATCGTATGATGATTTGATAAGACATGAGAAACTAATTTTTAATTTTTATTTTTACTATACATGTAATGTTCTAATTAATGTTTCTCAATATTGATATTAGAGTCAGGTTTATCATACAATAATTGACTATAAATTGTATGTGTTATGATAAATCGCATAGGTTATCTTTTAGGTTATTCTTATAATTTTTGTCATAGTTTTAAGATATGAATAACACATTTTATTATTATTCAAAGGTGTCGTAGAGAGATCCTTCTAAAGAGAGAGAGAAAAAAAGTGCAGGAACTATTGCTGCCCGGACTGACCACTAGTTATTGCATCTTTCAACAATTACGTATATATATATATATACATATATATATATATATAATATGAAAATATATTTATGATGTAATACGGTGTTGTAATCAAATTTTCTCCGGTCATTCATATCGAAAAAAAAAAAAAATCCCCAACAAGTTAGTCGATTAGTGTAAAATTTTAAACGATTTCAGAGTGACAGATCATAGTTTTAAACTTATATAGACAATGTTTATAAAAAAACGACTAATTTAATTGGGTTTAATAGGGTCCGATTCTCAAATCAGACTCTGTGAAATTGAATTTAATTTTCAACGATATATCGAATTAGAATTTAAAGATATATATTTTTTATTTTCTGCTGCATATAACGCAAGGGAAGAATAAATCCACACGCAGCAGCTCTCCTCGTCCTTAAATAATTGCAGGACGAGAAGCAATGGGGTGGCAAGGCGCGCTGAACGCAGCCCTCCGCACTCACAAAACGAGCGGTTAAGAACGCAGAAGACACACCGCCCCTTCACTCCCGCTCCCTTACCGTATCCCTCTAAACCTCTCCCCCTTCCTCATCCTCCTGCTCCTCCTCCTTTCAGTTTTGGAAGGGGAGGAGAACTTCTCCCTCTCTCCATTTCTTCTGTCCATCTTCCTCTCATCCACGAGATGGAGATGTACGAACTCATCAAAGGCGACGAGGCCGCGGCCGCAGCCGAGCCCGACAGCAAGATCAGCGTCATCGCCGTCGCCGCCGCCGCCGCCGCCGATGCGCTTCTGTCCCCGGGCAAAGCCGACATCGAGGCCGGCGGCCAGGAGGCCCCGGCGGAGAAGGAGGCGCCGCCAGCCAACCGGAGTCGGAGGCCGCGCCTCGTCTCCCTCGACGTCTTCCGGGGGCTGACCGTGGCCGTAAGTCCCCTGTCTCTTCCTCATTGCTTCCATCTCCCCCAAAATCTTGTCACTAATTCATTTATTGGCTCATTTAATATGATAATTAATTACAGTAACGTTTGATGTTGGACTCTCTTCTCCTCCCCGAATTTACTCGTCAACTGTTTACTAATAGATATCCTAATTAATCACGCTCTATTAGCATTAAGGTCACCAGTCATATCTCTGCGTCATCATCATTTAAGTATTTTTTTTTCGGAATTAGTACTTTTGATGGGTAGAATAAATAATAATAATAATATCGCCTTTGGCATCGAACCGAATTCTAAATGTGGATGGATAATTCGTGACTTTATTCCTCCGTTCACGTAGCGAACAGTCGGTCTTCACTCTTCTTGTGTGCATTCAAACCCATTGCTTCCGCCAACTGCAGCCTCCACTCCCTCTGCATCTCTTTCCAGCTTTCGTTGACACACACACACACACACACAAAAAGAATAATCCTTTGTCTTCAGCTGAACCCCCGAAGCCTCGGTCATCGGCCGACAGCCATCTCTTTTTAATACCTTAGTCGTGGGATACCATGTCGGATCAGTCCAAGGCCGTGGATCCTCTCCAATCCCACTTTTAGATGAAATCATTCGATCACGGTATCACTGCCGTTGCTGCGTGCAGAGCAGTTGCTCCTTCCTCCACCAATTTTCCGAGCCGAGGCTCCTGGGCGCGACCGACCGACCATGCACGGCCATCCGCCATTAGTGGAGCTCGGGCATGGCTCCTGCGGCGGTCGTACCTGTCAAACCCATTAGATGTAGACTTGCGTTCTTTTTTTATAATTCTCCCTTGAAGTTAGACTTGTGGTTAGTGACGTACGTACAACAACAGTTGAAGTCTATGGTTTGAGATCGAGCTGGGTTGACCCAATCCGACTCCGTAGGGAGAAGTGACGTGGCCAACGCAGCCACTTCATTCATCTCATCGAACTTTGTTTTGAGTGAACACGACAGGTGCAGGAGCCCATTTTATGTCTTGGGTCCAGCCATAGGTTGGCTTGGACCGGTGAAGCTTGTATTATTAATAAAAAAAAAAAGGGTAAAGTTAGAAAACCCTAACTAAGTAAAAGTGTACTGTGTGAGTTAATGTTGAGGGCGGGAGAAACAGATAGCACAGTAAAAAGGAAACTTTCTTGATCCAAATTTTATATGAATAATTATTATAGTAATCTCTACCATTGTAATGGTATTGATCTATAATTTATCTTTTCTATCATGATTTTCTATAATATTCACTTAGAGAGATTTGATATTTTTCTATTATGAGATCCATATATTCTGATGATGCTATCTTATTTATAAATCAAGACATATATTCTTGATGTTGTGGTGATCCGTTAGTTGTCTAGAGAAGTGTTATTATATATGTATTATCAATAGTGGTGATAGTAGAAGTTAAGTGGACTATGGTCTCGTGATTTTTCTCGCATTGGGTTTTCCACGTTAAAATTTAGTGTCTCATTTTGTGGATGATTTATTATCTTGCTTTGGTTAATATTTGACTTTTGAAACAAGTTGGTAAGTTTGGTGAGAATCTTATTTTGATACACAAAGAGGGAAATATATTATTCTGCATTCAATAGTTTTTTCCCAACAAGTGGTATCAGAGCACATGTATGATTAAATTGAACTCATCAAACTATTCCACTTGGAGGCGTATGATGGAAGATTTGCTCTATTGTAAAGATCTGTATAAGCCTATTAAAGTTAAAGCAAAACCTTCTACTATGGATAATGAAGAATGGGAGGTACAACACAAAAAAGCCATTGCTATATTAGAAGATGGATGGATATAAATCTGCATGAGCATATTTCTGATGAAACCAGAGCTGATGTTGTTTGGCAGAGGTTAGAAAATCTTTTTGCAAAGAAGATAGTGGGAAACAAAATTTCTCTCCTCAGAAGACTTGTCAATATAAAGTATAAAGATGGTGGTAATATTATTGAGCATATAAGTCTATTTCAAAGTCTTGCAAATAAGTTAGTTATTATGAAAATGAATATAGATGATGAGATGCAAGGACTGCTACTCCTCAGCTCTTTACTAGAAAGTTGAGAAACATATGTGGTGACAATTTCTAACTCCACGCCAGAGGGGACTCTAACTATAGATATGGTTAAAGACAATTTGCTAAATGAAGATGTCAGAAGGAAAGAATAAGGAGAATCTTCTTCTGGTGCACTTGCTATTGAAAAACAAGAACGACGTGGAAGAAGTTATAGCAAAAATCCACATTGTTATAGAGGAAGATCCAAGTCCAGAAGAGATATTAAGTATTTTCACTGTAACAGACCAGGTCACATGAAGAAAGAGTGTAGGTTCTAGAAGAGAGAACAAAATGAAAGAAAAAAAATGAAAAAGCGACTAATACAGTTACTGCTAAAGGTGATATTATTATTATTTGTGATGATGGATGTGTTAATCTTGTAGTTCAAGATAGCAACTGGGTAATTGACTCTGGTGCTTCTTTTCATGTTACTTCTCATGGTGATTTCTTCAGATCTTACACTGTTGGTGATTTTGGCAATGTCGAAATGGAAAACAGTGGTACATCTAAGATTGTAGGTATTAGAGATATTTGCTTGGAGACCAATATTAGGAGCAAATTGATACTCAAAGATGTAAGACATGTCCAGATATTCGTCTAAACTTGATATCTATAGGAAAACTTGATGATGAGGGATTTATGCATTATTTTGGTGAAAGCAAATGGAAGCTCACTAAAGGTCCTCTGATTGTGGCAAGACGAAAGAAGCATAATTCTTTTTATGTTATGGAAGCTAAGCTACACAAAGGAGAAATTAATGCAATCCAAAAGGATAAAAGTATAGATCTTTGGCATAAATGGCTTGGTTATATCAGCGAGAAGGGACTTCAAACTCTTGCTAAAAAGCAGTTCTTGCCAAAGCTGCAAGGTATATCTCTTAAAACTTGTGATCATTGCTTAGTCGAAAAAACACATAGAGTTTCCTTTAATACTTATCTATCATCTAGAAGATTAAATGCCATTGACGTGATTCACACTGATGTCTATACTATGCAAACTAGAACTCTTAGAGATGCTCTTTATTTTATTACTTTTACTGATGACTATTCTAGAAAAGTTTGGATTTTTGCTTTGAAATTTAAAGACCAAGTATTCGATGTTTTCAAAGAGTTTTATACTAGTGTTGAAAGAGAAACATGAATAAAACTGAAGTGTGTTTGAGCAGATGATGATGGTGAGTATAGGGGTCCTTTTGAAAATTATTGCAGGTTTCATGGTATCAGACTTGAGAAGATAGTTCCTAAAACTCCTCAGCAAAATGGTATGACAGAAAAGATGAACAGAACTATTGAAGAAATGATTAGGTGCATGCTTTCCCATGCCAAGTTACCCAAGTCTTTTTGGGGGGAGGTTATGAGAACTACAGTTGATCTGATAAATCTTTCTCCATCAGTTCCTCTGAATGGTGATGTTCCAGAGAGAGTATGGAAAGGGAAAGATGTATCTTATAATCACTTAATAGTCTTTAGATGCAAAGCATTTGTTCATATTCCTAAAGATGAGAGATTCAAGCTTGATAATAAGGTAAACGTATGCATTTTCTTGGGATATGGTCGTAAATAGTTTGGGTACATATTATAGGATCCAGTGAATAAAAAGATTATTAGAAGCAGAGATGTGTTTCTTGAAGACCAATTATTTGAAGATGGTGATAATGTTGACAAGCAAAATACCTCTGTTTATACTCCTTGGAGTTTGAGCCCGGTTCCTGCACTTATAGTTCATGATGATCAAGGGGGAGATGGACAGGAAGATAGTGGTGAGAATGTTAGTGATGATACTCCTATAGTTGATGAAGCTATAATTATACCCACACCTGAAGAAAAGGTAAGTGAGGATGAGATCACTCGCTTTGTGAAGTATATAGGTGATTCAGCATTAGCAAAGTATTATATGTTGGCCTTCATGACTCTTGACTTACAGAGGCAACATGAGAGTATGGATGCAGATTCTATTCTTCTTCATCTCCACCAACTGTTTAAGAAATAGGGAAAAACTAAAAAATATGAGATATCTAAGAGACTCTTCCAAGCTAGGATGACAAAAGAGACATCGGTTGAGAATCATATCATAAAGATGATAGAGTAGATCGATAAATTCACAAGTCTAGGAATAATCGTAGATGATAACCAACATATTGATCTTATACTTTAGTCCTTGCCAAATTCCTTTTCACTTCATCATGAATTTTAACATGAGTAAGTTTGAGGTGACTCTCCCTAATCTCCATAATATGTTGAGGGAAGCTGAGAGTACCATCAAGAAAGAGAAGCTAGTTCTCTATATTGGCAAGACCAAGAAGAAAAGGAAGGCTAGTAAGACACTTAAGAAGGGCAAGGGCAAAGAAAGACCGGGTAAGGTAAAGGTTGCTAAGAAAGACTCGACAAAGGACAAAGGACAAAAGACAATGCTTCAACTAAGGCCAAGACGGGCATTGGAAGAGGAACTGTAAGGACTACCTTATAGATAAGGTGAAACAGAAGCTTAGAGAAGCTTTAGGTATATTGAGTACAGTGTTCATCCATTTCTTAAAGGACCATGGGATTTATCCTAATGGACAATTCCATACACACCTTACTCAATAGTGTATCTGAAAGGAGGAATCACATGCTGTTAGATATGGTGTAGTCCATGATGAGTTTTACTGACCTACCCGTCTCATTCTGGGGATACGCCCTAGAGACTATAACATACTTTCTGAATAGAGTTCCTCAAAGTCGAGAGTGTCTACACCATATGAAATATGAAAAGGAAAAGAGCTCGATCTTAAGATGGTTAAGATTTGAGACTGTCTTGCTCACATTAAAAGATATAATCCCAATAAGTTGGAATCAAAGACAGAATGGTACAAGTTCGTAGGATACCCCGAGGAAACTTGTGGGTATTATTTCTATCACTCCGAGGACCGAAAAATCATTGTTGCCAAGAGAGCTGTGTTTCTTGAGAAGGAACATATTCTTGGTGAAAACAATAGGAGTAAGATAGAGTTAAGCGAGGTTGGAGAACTTAGCTCAAGCACTATTCTAGAGTCCAAGTCTGTTCAGGTACGTAGCACATAAGTTTCAACTTTGCACAGGTCTAGCAGAGTATCTCACCCTCCTGAAAGATATGTGGGACATATTAGTGGAGAGAACTCTCAGGATGTTGATATCAGACCTACGAGGAGGCTATTATGAGTATCGACTCTGGGAAGTGGTAAGAAGCCATGAATACTAAGATGAATTCAATGTATTCTAACAAGGTTTAGAACTTTGTGGATGTACCTGAGGGTATTATACCCATCAAGTGTAAGTGGATCTTCAAGAAGAAGATCAGAGTAGATGGAAAGGTGAAGACCTATAAGACAAGGCTGGTAGTTAAAGGATGTTGTCAAAGACAAGGAGTTGACTATGACGAAACCTTTTCACCTATAGCCATGCTTAAATCCATCAAAATTCTTTTAGCCATTGCAGCACACTATTGTTAGAAATGAAAATGAGAGAATAAAGGATAATTATTATTGATAGATGCATCATCTATTTATACAAGGGTGAGGGAAGATTTCCCTCAACTAATAAACAAGATTGACTCGTTCAGTTACAGATTTGGTAGTAGACTTGGTCAGCTAACATGCCCCCGTAAGATCGAGCTTCTGTCAAGGATGCCGATCTTGGACCGATGCAATAAAAAGGGCTTGCGGGCTAAAGACTTTGTGAGAGAGTCAGCAAGTTGATTAGCCGTGTGAACATGAGAAACACGAAGCTGCTGATGAGCAACTTGATCCCGCACAAAATAAAAGTCGATAGCCACGTGCTTCATGCGAGAGTGAAAAATCGGGTTCGCACAGAGGTAAGTAGCACCGAGGTTATCACAATAAATAATAGGCAGAGTAGAAGAGGAAACGTGAAGCTCCTTAAGCAAGTTGGAGATCCAAATAAGTTCAGCAGCAACAACGACTATAGCTCGATATTCAGCTTCAGTCGTAGACTTGGCAACTATCTTTTATTTCTTAGAACTCCAGCTGATCGGATTGGCACCAAAAAAAACAATGTAGCCAGATGTGGAGGTTCTATCATCAACATTGTCAATGTCGGAAAGACATGAAGCTGAGAGGAGAATGTTTGCGAAGAAAAATACCATGATCAATAGTCCCTTTAAGATAACACAAAATATGTTTGACAACAGTCCAATGGAAAGCAGATGGCCGATGCATGAACTGAGACAGTTTATTAACTGCAAAGGAAATATCCGGGCGAGTAAAGGCGATAATTTTTCTATCGTTTGACAGAGAGAATAGTTTCTCTTATTGCTCTGATACCATGTTAGAAATGGAAATGAGAAAATAAAGGATAATTATTATTGATAGATGCATCATCTATTTATACAAGGGTGAGGGAAGATTTCCCTCAACTAATGAACGAGATTGACTCGTTCAGTTACAGATTTGGTGGTAGACTTGGTCAGCTAACAACTATGACATGAGATCTGGCAGATGGATGTGAAAACGATATTCCTTAATAGCAACCTTAAGGAGGAGGTGTATATGATATAACCAGAGGGATTTATATCTAGAGAGAGTCGAGATAAAGTGTGTAGGTTGCTTAGACCCATTTATGGATTGAAGCAAACTTCTCGAAGTTGAAACATAAGATTGGTTGAGGTGATAAAATCTTATGACTTTATTAAAAATGAAGATGATCCTTGTGTGTACAAGAAGGTAAGTGGGAGTTGTTAAGATTAATTGGCACTAGAGGGGGGGGGGAGCGGAGTGAATTAGTTAGTGTAAGTGTAAGTTTTTCATTTTAAACAAAAGCTTTTCACTTAAAACAAAATAGAAAATTTGAAGCTTTTCGTTCAATTAAAATAAGTGAAATAATTATTAAGTTAATAAGTAAACCCAAAAGATTAGCAACAGTGAAGGGAAGTGCTTGATGTGAAAACTTTGATTTCAAAGAGTAAATTCAATCGGAAGCGTCAATACAAAATTCATAAGCAATAAAAGCAAGGAAAGAACTCATAAGTTTTATAGTGGTTCGGCATCAACGACCTATGCCCACTCCTGAGTCCTCATTCTTGAGGCACACCGGTGTCCACTACCGATCTTCTTTGGGTGAAAACCAAACCCTTACACTTTCCTTTATAAGGGAGACTTGAGTATTTTCTAACTCTAAGCTTTCTCCCTTATCCCTTTTCTTTTTCTTACAATCTATATAAGTTTTCTATAGAATTTTATTCCCCAAATTATTATATAGAATGTAAGAAAATTTAGGATATTTATGGCCCCAAATGGCTTCAAAATTTGGAGACAAACCTGAAAAATCCGAGTATAGGCTGTTCGCATACCAACCTAAGCGGGTCAATCGTCAAAAGTGCCTAGATTCCTGGGTACGAGCAGTTCAGCCACCCAACCTGGGTGGTTCAATCGCTTGAAATCCTGACCGACGTCGGTTGAATCGTTGCTCATCGACGGTTTACCTGTCGAAATTTTTGGAAAAATGGTTCCCTCCACTTTTTGAATTCCGGCTTTAACCTGATCTTGGCCAATTCTTTGGTCAACAAATTGAGCTCAACCTGAGCTCAATTAAACCTCATAATGGACCCGGTTGCCTTATTGAGTTGATTTGGATTCTTTTTAAATCTTAATTCAATTAGGACTCAAACTCTAACTACGACTCAATGATTAAAACACTCAATGATCAATAAGCTTAAACAAGACCTAACTCCCGCCTAATCCAGCAGCCTCCGACATTCTTGCAACGAGTCCTATGGTCTTCTTCCAGTGATCTCCCGGTGTATTCCCAATGAGCTTCCTGATCTCTACGGCGAATCTCCTGACGAACTCCCGGCGAGGTTCCACCGTATCGTCCGAACCCGGGATGCCTAAGCTTGATCTTGGCCCATATTCTAGTTGTAACTCCATTGCTCCTATCATAGTTAGACTTGTAATTTTTTCTCTGACACACATGTTAGATAAACACTCATCAATTGATCTCATCATCAAAATATGAGATTCAACAATCTCTCCCTTTTTAATGATGATAATTAATTGATGACAAAATTTAATCCTAACTCCCCCTAAATTCATGTCATAATAAATAGGAATTAAATTCAAGAGAATCACTCACTCTTGAATTTAAGTGAATCAAGACAATCAATATTTCAAATAAATCATATTTCAAGGATTGCAATTAGACATGTATATGTCAATAATAATTTACTTTTAAAGTATCAACACATCAAAGATTCTCATAAATTATAAACATTTAAAATTTTTCCCTTAAGTTATTACATAAGTCAATAATATCCATTTAATTACATAAGTTATCAACATCCATTTCTCCCCCTTTGTCATTAACAAAAAGATGAAATATGGGGCTAAAGATTTTAAGGCATATGAGTTTTTGCTCCCCCTTTTAAAAATACAATATGAGTCATAAACAAATTTCTTCCTCTTGTGAAAAAGAAGAAAAGAAAACAAGGGAGGAAAGTAGTAAATCATCATTAAATATGGCTCTCAATTTTGTAGAGGTAAAATTTTAAAAATAAATTCAAATAAAGCCAGTGAGTTCTTTCTCCTCTTTTAAGAAGTGCAAGCTAGCAATTTTTACTTTTTTTTTAATGTTTAAGCTAGTAATTTTACATCATGCAAGATAAGTTTTGCTGAGGAGATGATTACAATAATACAAAACTTTTCAATTACATCATTTTTAAAATCATCACATGAAATATATTAAGAAAAATTAATATGGTGATAAGATATACAATTTATGAAAATAAATTATGAATATCAAGAGATAAATTATATGAGAAACACATAAAATATCTTGATTCATGCATAAGAGAATACATAATAAGAGATTTTGATTCATAAAAAAATTTAACTTATAATTCCAAGAAATTAGAATCACGATATAGGTAAAGAATTCATTCAATTTCAAAATCATCAAAATCACTTTCAAGGGATTCGAAATGAAATAAATATACTTATCGATCTCTTGAAATGCTAGTGATTTCATTTCTCCCCTTTTTGATTGTAAATAATGAAAATGAGTCTTAGGGGATAAATAATCTTAATTTATAAATTCTAAGATATATAATTCATTTAGATAGATTTTTTTAATAAAATGGAAGAACGATCTTGATAAAAAGTTCCAACTTATAATTGTCAAGATCAGAAATCTCCTTTTTATTAAAAAGAGAAAATCATATAGATCAATAACATGATTCCCATATAAGTCAAATAAAGAAATTAAAAAATATTTATGATAATACAAATCTCTTTTAATTTTCAACTTATCACAAATTTAAGAAATATATTTTGGTGATAAGTTATGTCATTCATGAGTTTTAAAATAAGTTATGTCAAGAAAGATACTGATGTTAAAAGACATTCATGAACACTAAAAGATATGATTTAATTAAAGAAATTTCCTCTTAGATAATAAAATAGAATCTTAAGAGATCAAAAAAGATCATTCATTCATAAAGATATCATATAATAGATATCAAGATCATGAGTTAATTTTAAGGAAGAAAAAAGTATAAGATCTTGATTTATAAATATAAAACTTCAAGTTTCAAGAATATGGTTCATAAGAATATTTTCAAGTTTTATTTTCTAAACTTGCCAAAATCATGATAATAACTTATTCAATTTCAAATCATCAAATCGTCAAAATCATTTTCGTAGTTCAAGAGATTCATAAAAATAACATAATTGATTCATTAATTCTTTTTTAAAAATTATAAGATAGAAAAATTTTCAAGAAAAATATATTTCTTTTTTATTTCATACAAACATGCCTTTATCTTTTAAGCCAAATAAAAGCATACATTTTAATTTTAAACCAAAAAAGAGCTTTCATTATGACAAAGATCAATAAGCCATAAATCACAATAATCGTCATGCATAATTTTGAAATATAAATTTATTAAGCATGATCACTATGCATCATTATATTATCAAGCATGATTTCATTGAACATAAAGCATCTTCAATCAAAATAAAAAAGCAATACGAAAATCATAAAGATATACATTACATTGTTTCTTAAAAGTAAACATAGGATTTATCTTAAGCATTTAAGTCTAATATTTTGTTCCTTTATCATAAGACATACAATTTTCATAATCAATATAGTTTTTTAAAATCACTAGAAAATAAAGCAAGATTTTTCTCTCCCTTTTCTATGTTATTCTATGCTTAAATTCTATCATTCAATAATAACTATTTATTATACAACCCATATACTATCATAATATTTAAATCATGTAACATTTAAATCAATCATTCAACAATGATATTTTACTTAGCCAAAAAATCATAATATTTAAGTCATTTAATGATAACCTTTGTATTTAAATCAATAAATATTAAAGCCAATGATTTTGAACCTATCATTTAATCATAATAATTATCAAAATCGTTCTTTCATAAATTTGAATTCAAATAAAGTTTCTAACATACCAAAGTTTGAGTGATCAAAATTAACGAGTTATCCAAAGATTCATTAATAATAATTTTTTAATTTTTTTAATTGCTTAGGATAGTAAGCTTTGAAAGAGGATTAGATCTCAAGTCATTTGCCTTAAGCATCTACTTTCAAGATATTTACTTAGTGCTCCTAGCCTTATTGGGATATAACTTTATATCATGATATGTTCTTCCCATTTTCTCTAATGGCTTAAGGTTGTTTATGGTTACTTTAGGAATCCAAATTAATTTATGTGGATTATAATTTTTAAATGAACACTTATACGCAAAGTGTCCACATTTACAACAAAAATTATATCTATTTTTGGGCAAATAGTGTAATATGGATCTTCTAACAAGGATAGTTGACTTTTGATGAGTCTCACATGCAATGCTAATACTTTCCTTATGAACATGACCCTTATCATCATGGATCATGTTTCGAGACTCATTCTCTATATTAAGCCCTTTTTTGAGTTTATTGTAGTATATTATTTTCTTATTTAATTACCTTTAATGACTCATAATTAGAACAAGAAAAACATGATGTTGATGCATCATTCAAGGTTTCATATTAGAGCATGAATTCCGTGATGGTGATGTATCATACATTTGTTCAAATTTACTAACTAAGGAATCATGCTATTTCTTAAGCAATTTATAAGATTTGCTAATCATTTTAAATTCATTATAAAGCTCATGAAAAGTATTTGATAATTCTTCAAAAGTAAATAAGACTTCGGAGGAATCACTTACCTCATTGTTGATGGCCATAAGCGCGAGATTCTCCAATTCCTTTCGATTGTGCTTTTCATCTTCGGAGTGTCTTGGCTTTTTGTGTTCAAAGCAAGAGTTCTTGTCCATGATTTTAAGATCATTTTTATGGTTTATATTTATTAATTTATCTAATTCATTTGTCAAATGTTCAAAATCCTTATCACTCGGGGAGTCAATATGTTCTTCTCGGTTCACATTCCTTCCGATTCTTTGGAAGGTATTTTTCAAGTTGATTTTGATAAGACATTTCATTTATTGATTTATTTGATTTAATTATGCTTTCATATCTCATTTCTAATGTATGCTAAATATCGAAGGCCGAATCATAAATGGAAACATGATTAAACTCATTTTTATCAAGTGCACAATATAAAGCATTTATAGCCTTTGCATTCAATGAAAATATTTATTTTTCATAATCATTTCAATTGTTTATTGGATTAGATGACTACTAAAAATTATTTTTAATAATACACCATAAATTGAAATATATCGAAATTAAAAAGATACACATTCGAATTTTTCAAGATGTGTAGGACGTCCCATTAAACATAGGAGGACTTGTGATGCATTGACCCTTGTTAATGCCAAAAAGAGTCATTTCTCTTGGGTGTTAAACCAAATGAGAAAAATATGACTCTGTTACCAATTATTATAATCAATTAATACTAAGACGGGGGGTGTTAGGCGTTTGAATTAGTGCAAGTATAAGTTTTTTGTTTTAAACAAAAGCTTTTCGCTTAAAGCAAGATAAGAAATCCGAAGCTTTTCATTCAAGTAAAACAAGTGAGAAAATTGCTAAGTTAATAAGCAAACCCAAAATATTAGCAATATTGAAGGGAAGTGCTTCATATGAAATCTTTACTTTCAAAGAGTGAATTCAATTGAAAGCGTCAATATAAATTCGTAAGTAATGAAAGCAAGGAAAGAACTCACAAGTTTTATAATAGTTTAGTACCAACGGTCTACGTCCACTCCCGAGTCCTCTTTCTTGAGGCACACCGGCGTCCAATACCGATCTTCTTTGGGTGGAGACCAAACCCTTACACGTTGCTTTACAAGGGAGACTTGAGAATTCTCTAACTCTAAGCTCTCTCCCTTATCCATTTTCTTTTTCTTACAATCCACACAAGTTTTTCACAGAATTTTATCCCCCAAATTGTTATATAGAATGTAATAAAACTTGGAGTATTTATAAACCCCAAATGACTTCAAAATTTGGAACCAAAAATCAAACTACTCGAAAAATCTGGGTACAAGTGGTTCACCCACCGACTTGGGTGGGTCAACCGTCGAAAGTGCCTAGATTCCTAGGTACGTGCGGTTCAGCCGTTAACAGCGCCGGTTGAACCATCACTCACTAGCGGTTTACTCATCGGAATCTCCAAAAAAGTGGTTCCCTCCATTTTTTTAATTTCGGCTTGAACCTGATGTTGACCAACTCTTTGGTCAACTAATTGCCCAAAGAGTTAGTGATTAAGTTACCTCATTGAGTTGATTTGGATTTCTTCTAAATTTAACTCAATTAGGACTCAAACCCTAACTATGACTCAATAATTACAATACTTAATGACCAATAAGTTTAAATAAAATATAACTCTTGCCTAATCTGGTAGCCTCCGACATTCTTGTGGTGAGTCATATGGTTTTTTTTCGGCGATCTCCCGGCATGTTCCCAACGAGCTTCCTGATTCCTTTGGTGAATCTCCTAGTGAACTCCCTGCGAGGTTTCCACCACGTCATTCGAACCCAACCCGATGCCCAAACTTGATCTTGGCCCATCATCTGGTTGTAACTCCATTGATCTTGTCATAGTTAGACCTATAATTTTTCCTCTAATACACATATTAGATAAACACTCATCAATTAATCTCATCATCAAAATCCGAGATTCAAGAGGAGCACTATCACCTTCTTGGTGTTGTATGTGGATGATATCCTAATCATTAAGAATGATGTAGGAATGCTCTCCATAGTAAAGGCTCGGTTATCTAGAAATTTATCTAAGAAAGACTTAGGGGAAGCATCCTATATTTTGGGGATTCAAATTTATAGAGATAGATCTAAGAGGATGCTTGGCTTGTCCCGATCTAGATTTATAGACTCTATTGTCAAAAGGTTTGGTATAAAAAATTCCAAGATAGGGCTCATACCTATGAGACATGGAATATTACTTTTAAGGATTTGTCCCCAAAGAGCCCTGAAAAAAAAGCAAACATTGATAGGATACCCTATAACATAGTGATAGGATCTATCATGTAAGTTATACTATGTATCTGGCCTGATATAGCATATGTTCTGAGTGTCATGAGCAAGTATCAGGCGGATCCATATTTAGAACACTAGAAGGCAATGAAGTGTATCCTTACGTACTTGAGAAAGACTAAGGATCTTTTACCGGTATATGGAGGAGGTAGCCTCCAGGTTGAGGGCTATATAGACTCAAGTTTCCAGTTTGACATTGATGATAGCAAGTCAAACTCATGGTATATTTTCACCCTGAATAGAGGAGCAGTAAGCTGGAAGAGTTCCAAGCAAGATATTACTGCTGACTCGACCATAAAGGCAGAATACATTACTACAGCAAAAGTAGCAAAGGAAGGGATATGGATAAAGAAGTTCATCAAAGATTCGGGAGTCGTACCAAGTAGTATGGAGCTGATTCCCATATACTATGATAACAACAGGGCGATTGCTTAAGCAAAGGAACCTAAGTTTCATCAAAAGTCTAAGTATATTTTGAGGAGGTTCCATATGATTAGAGAGATCATAGCCCATAAAGTTATAGTAATGGAAAGAGTTTCATTCGAAGATAACATTGCAGATCCACTAACAAAACCGTTGGCTCAGATTGTGTTTGAGTATCACAAGGGTCTGATGGCGATCAGACACATAGGTAATTGACTTTAGGTCAAGTGGGAGATTGCTGGTTATAGGTGCCCTAAAAGCCAATCATGTGAGTGATGACATGTGTGACATGCTGCATGATCTTATTGCTTTTAATTATTATTAATATATTCTCACATTATATTATCTGTTGCATATATTGTGATGTCCTCGGTTCTGTGTAATGAGAATCAGATCGTGATGAGATCACGATAATGAGATCGATTCACCTTTAAATATAGATCATAAATAATCCTGATCATAGGTTACTCGAGATGGACATCAAGATAACCGGACAGATCAGTGTACTGTATACTCGTCCATATGATAGAGGCGGCTAATCTCATAGCTACTTGTGTGGAGACACGAAGGATATAATACAGGTGCTCATTGGAGAATGAGTTTATGATAGGACTCCAGTAGGGTTGAGTCCTAATTGCTAGTTACAGGTGCATTGCAAGCCAATCACGTGAGTGATGACACATGTGACATGCTGTGCAATCCTTTTGCTTATGATTAATATTGACATATTCTCACATTAAATTATATGTAATATATATACTATGATGTCTTTGGTTCTGTACAATAGGAATTAGATCGTGATGAGATCACGATAATGAGATCGATTCACCTTTAAACATAGATTCTAAATAATCCTTATCATAGGTTACTCGAGAGGGAGATCGAGATAATCGGACAGAGTGGTGTACTATATACCCGTCCATATGATGGAGGCGATTGGTCTCATAGCCACTTGTGTGGAGACACTAAGAATATAGTACATGTGCTCATTAGAGAATGAGTTTACTGATTGATCCGCTTATGAAATGTTGTATGGTTAATGATACCTAATGTTAAACAGCGATTCTATAGTCCTAGTTGTGTATCTGGTCCTTAAACTTAAGACACCAAGGATGTCTTGTATTAGCACTCCTTTCTTTGACGCTAGACTTAAAGGTTTGGAAAGTTCCATATCTGGTACAGTTGGTTATTGAGATTGGTAGTCAACCTTACGAAGGTAATTGGGTGTCAATAGAGGATTATCCACTCTTGGTAAATATGAGAGGAATATCTCATATGTGCTTGCTTAGACAAATCCCTGGCCAGGGTCATTCGGATTGAGAGAGAAAGAGTTCTCCAAGAGAATTCGATTAGAGTGAGACTATGACGGATTCTGTATGTCACTTGACAGTACCATATCCAATATATAGTCTCTGAGATATTAGTTAGATGAGGGATTATAAATACACGATAACTATGGACAAAAAGATCCGATGGATTTGATCCCTCTGTACCATCTGGGAACTATGACATAGTGGCCTAGTATGTTCATAGTTGATGAGTCGAGTGATTATTATGGGGATAATAATTCACTATATCAAAAAGAGTTCTGATGGGTGTGACTCACAACCAGCTTGGTATCTGGCCTAGAGAGACACACATATTGTGGATGCTTCAGCGAATAGAGGATTGGATGGAGATCCAATTAGCCCCTATTCTTATTAGATGAGACCTTATGCTGATGGATTCCTTAATTAAGACCTAATTAGAGGCCTAAAGAGATTATTGGATAGAGATTCAATAATGTAATGTTAGTGGGTAATTGGATAAAGATCCAATACCTGCTAAGGTAGGAGCCCTAGGGTTTTTTAGTGGCTCTCTATAAATAGAAGGGGAGACTCATGGTTGATAGGCTGCAACTTTGGCCTCCCCCTCCTATTCTCCTCCCCTCTTTGTGCAAGAGTTGCGAGTTCAGATTGGATGAGTTTCACTGCAGAGATCCATCTTGTGGATACTGTTAGAGATGAAGACGCTCGACTTCCTTCATCCTCTCCATCCAGATATGGACTATAAGGATATACGATCTCCCTTAGTAAAATCAATCTCTCACGTATTTATAGTTTTTTTGGTTTTTGCATTTTTCTCGCGATTCCAATCTTTTGTACGACGATTTGATCTGCGTGAGAAACTAGTTTTTTATTTTGATTTTGGCTGCACATGTGATGCTCCCGCTGACATTTCCCAACACTAATCACCCTAGAAGTAATCAACAAGAATCCTTTGAGATTGTAATAAAAATATACCTAATCACTTCTATCCTATAAAAAAGTGTAGCTAGGGTTTATTTTTGGGGCCTTAGGGCTTCCTAGCCACCACCCCCTTTACTGGGCTGGTCAGCTAGGGTTTCTAGCAGAGGGGCATGGATTGTGCAGCCACTTAGGTCATCGCTCCCTTTATTTAGGCGTGACAGCTATAGGAGGAGCAAAGGGGAAATTACTTAGGAAGCACCCTCCTAGGGCTAGGGTTTTGAGCCCTATATAAGCTTATAGTCTCCACCCCTTTTCATCAAGTAAGATCAATCTATAATTCAGCCATATGGCCGACTACTAGGAGAGATAAACCCCTATAGTGTTCCAAGGGTTGATCCCCCTCAAAGATCAAAATCTATAGAGCTCCTTCTGGGTTCTATCATCTGGTATCAGAGCTACGTTCCTACTACCCCTACTACCATCTCTGTCGCTTCCACCCTTTCAAGCAATTCTTATAATTGCTATAACACGCACATCCATCTTTTACCCCAAGCCATAAATCAAACTAATCTACTGTTGCCTCCTGTGTTTGAGTTGGAGATCTGGTATATTTTCAACACCCACACCTATTTACTACAACAAATTCTTTACCTTATACGTTGAAGACTCTATATTTTCCTCGCTGCAAAATCCTACCATCATAAATGTGATCATCATTGCGAAGGGTAAACAATGTAGAAAAATTTCAGCCAACTATTGCTTTTTGAAATCGAACTATTGCTTATCTTTTTTGGCTGAAACTTTTATACAATTTTATAGATCATATTAGCTCTCATCTAAGATTGATCTCTAAAAAAAAATCCCTTCTAAAACTGGACTTATTATGTTGTAATTCCTCATTGCGTATTGTTGGAATTTTACGACGAAGAATCTACTTTTCATCTTTTTATATATTTTCCTATCGTTACACTACCAAAATTTTGTCAAACTTATTCATTGATATTGGCCACACCAAGCCCGAGGGGCTTGTTTTAATCCATAAAGAGCTTTAGAAAGTTTGAAATATGATTTGAAAAAAGATTATTTTTAAAACCAGAGGGTTATTCAACATACACTTCTTCAGAAATAAAACTATTAAGAAAATCACTTTTAATATCCATTTCAAAAAAATTAAAATCTTGGAAAGATGCAAAGGCAAGGACTATCCTTTTGGCTTCAAGTCTAGCCATAGGAGTAAAGGTTTCTTCATAATCGATTCATTCTTCTTGGTTGAAACCCTTGGTCACTAATCTAGCCTTATTTCTAACCACGATACCATTTTCATCTTGTTTATTTCTAAAGAATCATCTAGTATAAATCAATAAATGGTCATTAGGTCTACAAACAAGCTCTTATACCTCATTCCTCTCAAATTGATTTAATTCTTCATATATTGCAATAACCCAAGAGTCATCTTTTAGGGCTTTATCAATGCATTTTGATTCAACTTGAGAAAGAAATGTGGCATTAACACAAAAAATTTTAAAAGAAGAACGTGTTTGAATACCTTTTGATGTATCATCTATTATAAGCTCCTTAGGATGATCATTTATATACTTACATTTCTTGGGTAAGGATTTGGAAGTAGATTCATCTAAGTGGCTTTTAGGAGAGTTATCATTTAAATTCAAAGTGCCAAAATCAAATTCATCATCAAAATTAATTTTCTTAGGTTCGAAAATCTCATTAAAAATAACATGAATAGATTCTTTAATTGCTAAAGTTCTTTATTAAATACATGATAAGCTTTTGAAATAGAAGAATAACCTAGAAAAATATCTTCATCGAATTTTATATCAAATTTTCCTAAGACATCTTTTTCATTCAAAATAAAATAGCAACCAAATACTTTAAAATAAGAGATATTAAGTTTTTTATCATTTCATAATTCATAAGGAGTTTTAGTGAGTAATGATCTTACAAGAATCCTATTTAAAACATAGCATGTAGTATTAACGGTTTGGCTCAAAATTATTTGGGTAGGCTATGTTCATTCAACATTGTTCTAGTCATTTCTTGTAAGCTCCTATTTTTTTCTTTCTACTATATTTTGTTGTGGATTTCTAAGAGTAGAAAAGTTATGGATATACCTATTTGATTCACAAAAATTATGAAACTCATGGTTTTGAAATTTACTACTAAATTACTACGTATTGACGAAATCATAAACTTTTTTTTATTTTGAATAATTTTATAAAATTTTAAAAAACATTTAAAGGAATCACTTTTGTGTGCTAAGAAATAAGTCTAAGTATATATACTATAATCATCTATTAAGAAAAATACATATTTGCTACCTCCTAAACTTGTAGTATCAATTGGTCCAAATAAATACATATGGATCAATTGTAGTGGCGTAGAGGTACTTATTTGATTTTTTGACTTAAACCTACTTTTTATTTACTTTTTAAATTGACAAGTGTCATAGATTTTATCTTTAACGAACTTAAGACTAGGTAATCATCTTATTAAGTCTTTAGTTAAGATTTAATTGAGTAATTTCAAACTAGAATGATTAAGTCTCCTATGCCAAATTTAAGTATTATCATTTAAAGCCGAAAAGCACGTTTTATCACAAAATTTTTTAATATCAATAGTATACACATTTTTATTTCTTAAGGCAATCAAAGATTTATTCTTGTGTGGCATTTCAATAATACAAGCATTAGATTCAAATTTAAGAATATATCCTTTATCATATAATTGGCTAATACTAAGTAAATTATAATTCAAGCCATCAACTAATAATACATTTTCAATCAAAAGATTCGATATGTTACATATGGTTCCTTTTCCAATGATTTTTCCTTTGTTGTTATCTCCGAAGGTGACAACTCCTTCATTTAGGCTAGTGAGCTTAGAAAAGTAAGTTGGATCTATGGTCATGTGCCTTGAGCATCCACTATCAAGGTACCATTTGGTACTTCTAGCCTTAGTTTAGAGATAAATCTACAACGAAGATGGTTTTAATTTAGGTACCCATTTTACTTTGGGTCCCTCGTAAAGAACTTTACCTAATTTATCTAAAGGTCTTTAGTTGTTTATGGTTCCTTTAGGAACCTAAATTAATTTATGTAGACTATACTTCTTAAATAAATATTTGTAAGTTATATGTCCTAAATTTTCATAAAAATTATATTTAATTTTAGATGATAAGTTAAGAGCATGTCCTTTAACAAAAATGATTGACTTTTGTTGAGTGTTGCCAAAAAAGCCTGTACCTCCTTTTCTATTAATATGATCCTTATTGGTAAGGATCATGTTTTAACATGATATTTTCCTATTCAACATTTTCTAGTGTTTCATATTTAGTGCAAAGATTATGTACTAATAAAGTATCATGCATTTGATCAAATCTATTAACTAAAGAATCATGTTCCTTTTAAAGTAACTTATAAGATTTACTAATTTTTCTAAATTCATCAAACAATTCATAAAACATATTTAATAATTTAGAAAAAATAATACTTAAACATTCACTAACCTCATCTTGGATGGCCATTAGAGCGTTGTTAGCTACTTCTTCCTTGGAGTGGTCTTCTTCATCTGATGAGCTTGAGTCATCCTAAGTTGTTGAAAAAGCATTCTTCTTGTGCGATGCCTTCTTATTTAATTGAGGACATTCAATTTTAAAATGTCGAAGCTTCTTGCATTTAAAGCATATGATGTTGTCCCATTTTAGTTCATTTTTATTTTTATGATTTTTATTTTTTATAAATTTTCTAGATAACAGTGCAATATCATGGTCCTCATCACTCGAGGTTTCACTTGAGGAGTCATCTGCAGTTCTTAGTGCTATATCTTTCTTGTTCTTTGGAATGAGTGTTAGGATCAATTTGCATTAAGAGGGGGGGGGGGGTGTGTGAATTAGTACAAATGTAAATTCTCATTTTTATAAAAAAAAATTTCGCTTTGAGCAAGATAGAAAATCTAAAGCTTTTCATAACAAATGAATGATTCAAAGAAAATACCAAGTTTTTTGTTGAAAATGACTTAAGAAGGAACAAACAAAATCTAATAAAAAGATATGCAACGTCAAAGGGAAGTGGTTGACTTGAAACTTTTCCTTCAAAGGGTAAGTAAAAATCGGAAGTGTCTATTGGTATTTAGTTCAAAATGATTAAGAACTCGACAATTGCAAGTAGTACATGCAACAAGTAAAAACACTCACAATTATAGTGGTTTGACACCAACTAGCCTACTACGTTTGCTCAAGTCCTCATTATTAAGACACACAGGTGTCCACTACCAATCTTCTTTGGGTGAAGACCAAACCCTTACAACTTGAGCTTACAAGGAAGACTTCAAGAATTTTTCGAACTATAAACTCACTCCCTTCCCCTTCCCTTTTTCTTACAATTCACACACAATTTTTTTCACAGAATATAATCCTCAAAATTATTATATGGAATGCAAGAAAGCTTTAGATATTTATAGCCCCAAATGACTTCAAAATTTTAGAGCCAAAATTTAAACATACTCGAAAAATCCGGGTACTGCTGATTCAGCCGTCGGCCCAGGAGGGTCAACCGTCGAAAGTACCTAGAATCTAAAGTATGGGCGGTTCAGCCATTGACAACCACGAAAAATCCTAGGTGGCGACGGTACACCCACCGCTCACTAACGGTTCAGCCATTGGGAATCCTGAAAAAGTGATTCTCTTCATTTTTAATCTCGACTTGAACGACATGTTGACCAATTCTGATCAACCAATTAAGTTTAACCTGAGCTCAATCACTCCCCTTTAGTGGACTCGATTGCTACTTTAAGTTAATTTAGATTCCTTCCACATCACATTTATTTAGGACTCAATCTTAACCTACGAAGCTTATGATCTCACTCTCGCAATCTGGCAACCTCTGGCATTTCCTGCGATGAGTCTCACGGTCTTCCTCTGGCGATCTCCTGATGTGTTCCTAACGATCTTTTCGATACCTTTGGCAAAGTCCTAACGAACTCCCAATGAGCTCTCACCACATCATCTAAACTTTGGCTCGATACCTAAGCTTGATCTTAGATCCATGTCTGATCTGTAACTCCTTTTCACCATCATGGTTAAACCTGTACGATGCTAATTATAACTTAATTAATTATAATTAATATGACCACAAATTCACTTCAAGACCTTCCCAACTCTCGGTAAGCCTTTCGGCTACCCCCGATAATCTTCCGGCGAGTCTCGATCTTCTTCCCGCGAACTCCCTTGTGCCATCCTGGCAAGCTCCCGATACCCTCGGCGAGCTCCCAATGCACTCCAGGCGAGTTCCCAATCGCATTGTCCGAACCTCGACCCGATGCTTGGACTTAACTCTAGCCAAACCTCTGATTGTAATAATCTCTCTGTCATAGTTAATCTTGCATCAATCAACTCTAACAACTTTGTTATATCAAACACTCATCAATTGATTTCATCATCAAAATCTAAGATTCAACAATCTCGCCCCCTTTTATGATGACAATTAATTGATGATAGGAGTTAATCCTAACTCCCCCTAAATCCATGCCTAATAAAAAAAGCTTAAATTCAAGAGAACCACATCCTCTTGAATTCAAGTATTACGAAACAAATCAAATTCCAAGCAAATTTCAACAAGAATTTGCATCAAGTCATCGAATCAAGAATTTCAAAAAGAATTATACATTTATATCCAAGATATTCAAGTATATCATTAATATCATGTATCATCAATGTATATCATTAATATCATTTGTCATCAATATATATTTCTCCCCCTTTGTTATCAACAAAAAAGTGAAATATATAGCTAATAATTTCAAAGCACAAGATAACATCACTCTCCCTTAGTAAAATAGAATATACATTATAAAATTTTCTTTCCCTTCATAATTAATAAGGAGAGAAAAAAGGAAGGAGTTGTAAAAGTATCATTAAGAATAGCTCTTAATAATGTTCAAAAAGAATATTAAGATGAGCTCAAAAGTCCAAGTTGAAACTAATTTAATCACATCATATCATCATAATAAAATCATAATTATTATTCCAAATTATCATGCATATTTTTAAAATCAATATGCATTATCATCATACATGATTTCACATCATCATATCTTTTCTCCCTTTGTCATCAGCAAAAAGCAGAAGTGAAATTAACAAATTTTTGATATATTAAAGCTTAGCAATTTAGTAAATTTTTCATCACTTTAGAACATGCAAGCAAGTGAGTTCTTTCTTCTCTTTTGAGAAGTGCAATCTAACAAATTTTGCTTCATTTGTAATGTTTAAGCTAGCAATTTTACATCATGCAAGCTAACAAGTTGGCAAGTGTTACTTCTCTTAGCATTTTTTTTTTTGAAAATGTGAGGTTAAGCAAAAATTTTTCTTCTTTTGAGATAGCACTTCTTGCTCTCTTTTTAGATGAGCAAGCTAGCAAGATTTGCTCCCTCTTTATCATTGTGAAAAGGAAGGGATGGTTATAATGGTGCAAAACTTTTCCCATTATATTATTTTTTAAATCATCACATAAAATATATCAAGAAAAATTAACATGGTGATGAGATATACAATTCATGAAGACAAATTGTGAATATCAAGAGACAAATCATAGGAGAAATAAATAAAATATTTTGATTCATGTATAAGAAATCTCAAGTTATCAAAATCATGATTTATATAAAAAATCTCCTTTTAAATAATACGAGAACACATAATAAGATATTGTGATTCATAAAGAATTTTAAGTTATAATTCTGAAGAATCAAAATCATGATATAGGTAAAGAACTCATTCAATATTAAAATCATCAAAATCACTTTCAAGATATTCAAAATAAAATTAATAGATGTATCGATATCTTGAAATGCTAACGATTTCATTTCTCCACTTTGTGTGAACAAGAAGATAGAATCAAGCTGGAGAAGTGAAAAACATCATAAAAATACTCAATTTTATAGATGTAAATTTTATAGATATAAACTTCAAAATCCAAGAAAAAATCCAAGAAAAAAATCAAGAGCTACCCATGCAATTTAATTTATCTTATGTAAATTTTAAGCAATGTAGCAAATCAAGAATATTATGTATTTTTCATGTATTTAGAAAATTTAAAATTCTAAATTTTCTTTTAAGCAAATTATTTCTCATTCAATGTTATAATATCCAATTTGCTTCTAACCATATTGATAATTATCTCTCACTTTTTATTATTGTCAAGAAAGAAATATGATTGCATAATTTCTTTGTAACATCCATATTCAAATAATGTCCAAAAGTATAAGGAGATCACGTCATAAAATCGAATCTTTAAGTGCCAAAAAATATATTTTAAATTAGTAAATTTGCCCCTCCTTATTATTTATGAATTTCAACAAAAGTAATCAAAAAATCTTATGTATTCAAAATTTTAAGTAAAATATAAATCTAATCATGCAAATCTCATGTATTTAAAATTCATAAATTTCTTTTTAATAAATCGCTCATCATCTAATGAAGGTTTTTCATAATCAAAGTATTTAAATTCGTTATTACAAAATATCACTTTTGTCTCTCCCTTAGTCATTGTAAAAGTAGCAATTATGAAGTTTATATAAAGTTCATAATCAAAGTATTTATGTAAAGATTTCAAGTTTTATTTTCTAAACTTGCCAAAAATCATAATAATAACTTATTCAAGTTCAAATTATTAAAATCATTTTTATAGTTCAAGAGATTCATAAAAAATAACATAATCGATTCATTAATCTATTTTCAAAAAAATTATAAGATAAAGAAACTAAAAAAAATATTTCCTTTTTATTTTATACAAATATACTTTTGTCTTTTAAGCTAAATAAAAATATGCATTTTCATTTAAAATCAAAAAAAATTATTACAACAAAGTTCGATAAGCCATAAATCACGAAGATCATCATGCATAATTTTGAAATATAAACTCATCACTATGCATCATTAAATCATCAAGCATGATTTCATTGAATATAAAACATCTTCAATCAAAATTCAACTTATTAAATGAGTCTAAATCTGTACACATAGTCCAAGGAGTTGACAAGCTTATTTTTAAAATTTTATTTATTTTTATATTCAAATTCAAAAGTAATCTATCATTTAACAATACACATTCAATCTTAACATATAATTTTTCAACCATTTAAATCAATCATTCAATAATGATATTTAACTTAGCCAAAAAACCATAATATTTAAATTATTCAACAATAGCCTTTGTATTTAAATCAATAAATATGCAAGCAAATGATTTTGAACCTATTTTTCAATCATCATCAAAATCTTATTTTCATAAATTCTAATATGAATAATTTTTTATTAATAATAACTTGGGTTTTTTTAGTTCTAGTCTTAGCATGCTCTAGCTATACATTATCAATCAAGATTATGATAAGATAAATCCAAATAAGTAAATCACTTTCAAGTGGAGTCATCACAACAAGATATTTTTCAAACAAAATCTAATGATTTTTCTATATTGAATGATTCTATCATGTTATCAAGAAAATTTTCTTTTAAAGAAGAATGATTTTGTATATGATTTTTAGATTCAAAATTAACATAAATCATCAACACAAGTCAATACAATTATAGAAATCAATATAATAATCATCATCAAAATCTTTCTTTTGCACATATGACTTTTATTCAAGATAACTAAACTTTCTTTGTTCTAATTATAGCATGCAACGAAAAGGTTACACACAATTATAATGAAGATTCATTTTTGTTTTTAATAATTTATCTTGTTAGTATTTAGGCTAGTGAATCTTGTTAGATCTCAAGTTATATATTTTGAGCATCTAAAATATTATTTAGTGTTCCTATCCTTGTTATGAGATAAATTTATAGTATGGGGGATTTTAGTTTAGATATCCATTTTACATCGGATACTTCATGATATATTCTTCCTATTTTCTCTAATGGCTTAAGGTTGTTTATGGTTCCTTTGGAATCCAAATTAATTTATATGAACTATAATTTTAAGTGGACATTTGTAGGCTTTATGTCCTAATTTTTCACAAAAATTATATTTGATTCTTGGTTGTAAATTTAAGATAGACATTTAACAAAAATGGTTGATTTTTGTTGAATGTTACTAACAAAACCTATGTCATTTCTTTTAGTAATATGACCCTTATTGGCAAGGATCATATTTACGGATTTGTTCCTAATTTCAAAATTTTCTAATGTTGTCTTAAGCATAATATTCTCTTCTTTGACATTATCTAGCATATCACATTTAGAACATGGGTTATGTGATACTAATGAATCATGCATTTCATCAAGTCTGCTAACTAACAAAATTATACTTAATTCTTAAGCAACTCAAAGATTTGCTAAGTTGTTCTAAACTCATCAAATGAATCATGAAATATATTTAATAACTCCAAAAATAAAATACTTAATGAATCACTAACCTCATTATTGAAAACCATAAGCACAAGATTCTCCACTTCTTCTTGATTGTGTTCTTCATCTTTGGAGCGCTTCGGCTTCTTGCATTTATAGTAAGTAGTTTTGTCTATCTTAGGATCATTTTTATGGTTCATGTTCATTAATGCATCTGGTTCATTTATCGAATGTTCAAAGTCCCCATCACTCGAAGAGTCATATGTTCTTTTTTGTTCATATTCCTTTTGGTTCTTTGGAAGGTGTTCTTGGGATCTCAACATCAAATTCTTAGGAAGGTGTTCTTGTTCATTTTTGTAAGATATTTTACTTAATGATTCTTTTAGATTAATTGTACTTTCATATATGATTTTCAATGTATGCCAAATATCGAAAGCTGAATCACAAGTGGAAACACGATTAAACTTATTTTTATCAAGAGCACAAAATAAGACATTCATAGCCTCAGCATTTAAAGAGAAAGTCTTCTTCTCTAAATCATTCCAATCATTCATCGAAAGAGAAGACATTTCAAATCTGTTTTCAATAATATTTCATAAATCAAGGTTCAAGAAAAGTAAGAGAACTCTTATCCGAGTTTTTCAATAAGTGTAGTCCATCTCATTGAACATGGGAGGATGAATGATAGTCCTCTTGAAAGCCAAAAAGAGTCATTTCTCTTAGGTGCTAAACCAAATAAGAAAAACATGACTCTAATACCAATTGTTAGGATCAATTGACACTTGGGGGGGTGGGGTGGTGAATTAATGCAAGTGTAAATTCTCATTTTAACATAAAACACTTTTCGCTTTAAGCAAGATAAAGTCCAAAGCTTTTCGTAACAAGTGAATGGTTCAAAGAAAATGCCAAGTTTCTTATTTAAAAATGACTTAAGAAGGAACAAGCAAATCTTAATAAAAAGATAAGCAACATCGAAGGGAATTGCTTGACTTGAAACTTCTTTCCAAAAAGTAAGAAAAAATCGGAAGCATCTATTAGAATTTAGTTCAAAATGATTAAGATCTCGATAATTATAAGTAGTAAATGCTACAAATAAAAACACTCACAATTATAGTGGTTCGGCACCAACTGGCCTATGTCCACTTTCGAGTCCTCTTTCCTGAGGCACACCGGCGTCCACTACCGATCTTCTTTGGGTGAAGACTAAACCCTTATAACTTATAAGGGAGACTTTAAAAATTTTTCTAACTCTAAGCTCACTCCCTTCCCCTTTTCTTTTTCTTACAATTCACATAATTTTTTTCACAGAATATAATCCCCAAAATTATTATACGAAATATAATAAAACTTGGGGTATTTATAGCCCCAAATGGCTTCAGAATTTTAGAGCCAAAATTAAAACATACCCGAAAAATCCGGGTACAAGCAGTTCAGCAATGGGCCTAAGCAAGTCAACCGTCGAAAGTACCTAAAATCCAGGGTACATGTGGTTCAGCCACCCAAACTAGGCGGTTCAGCCGTTAACAACCACTCAAAATCCTAGGCGATGGTGGTACACCCACTCACCAGTGGTTCAACTAGTGAAAATCCCAAAAAAGTGATTCCCTTCACTTTTCCAATCACAACTTGAACCACATGTTGACCAATTCTTTGGTAAACCAATTGAGCTCAACCTGAGCTCAATCACTCCCCTTTAGTGGACCCAATTGCCTCTTTGAGTTGATTTGGATTCCTTCCAAATCACATTCATTTAAGACTCAATTTTAACCTATGACTTAAAGATTATAATCAAATATGACCACTAAGCTTATAACATCACTCCCGCAATCTGGCAACCTCCAGCATTCTTTGCGATGAGTCTCATGGTTTTCTTCTGGCAATCTCCCGGTGTGTTCCTAGCAATCTTCACGATACCTTCAGTGAAGTCCTAGCGAACTCCCGGCGAGCTCCCACCATATCATCTAAACCTTGGTCCAATTCCTAAGCTTGATCCTGGGTCTATGTTGTTGGGAAACCTCAGTGGGTGCATCACATGCGTAGCTGAAATCAAAATAAAATACTAGTTTCCCATGCAGATCAAATCATCGTGCAAAAGATTGGGGTCACGAGATAAATATAAAAATCGATAAAGCCGCGATGTGTGAGAGATTGATTTTACCTAGGGAGATCATATATCCTTGTATTTCAGATCTGGATAGAGAAGATAAAGGAGGTCAAGCATCCTCCTCTCTAGCGATATCTACACGATGGATCTTTACAATGAAACTCCTCCAATTTGATCTTGCAACTCTTGCTCAGAGGGAGGGAAGAGAATAGGAGGTGGTGGCTAAAGCTGCAGCCTATCAACCATGAGTCTCCCCTCCTATTTATAAAGAGCTACCAAATAACCCTAGGGTTCCTTCTTTAGTGGGTATTGGATCTCCATCCAATTACCCACCAACCTTGTATTATTGGATCTCTATCCAATAATCTCCTTAGGCCTATAATTGGGCTTTAAGCAAGGAGCTCATCAACATAGGATCTCATCTAATAAGAATAGGGGGCTAATTGGATCTCCATCCAATCCTCTATTCGCTGAAGCATCCACCATATGTGTGTGACCCTCTAGGCTCGATATCGAGCTGGCCATGAGTCGCTCCCATTAGAACTCCTTCTGATATAGTAAATTATTATCCATATAATAATTCACTCGACTCATCGACTATAGATGTACTAGGCCACTATGCCATAGTCCCCACACGGTACAAGGGCGATCAAATCCATCAGACTTGTCTTTTCACAGTTACCGTGTATCTATAATCTCTCATCCAACTAATATCCCAGAGATCGTATATTGGACATAGTACTATCAGGTCACATACGGAATCTGTCATAGTCTCACTCTAATCGGATTCTCCCGAAGAACTCTTTCTCTCTCAATCCTAATGACCCTGACCAGGGATTTATCTAAGCAAGCATATATGGGATATTCCTCTCATGATACAAAGAGTGGATGATCCTTTATTGACACTTAATTGCCTTCATAAGGTTGGCTACCAATCCTGATAACTAACTACACCAGATCTGAAACTTTCCAAATCTGTAAGTCTAGCGTCAAAGAAAGGAGTACTCATATAAGACATCCTTGGCGTATCAAGTCTAAGGATCAGATACATAACTGAGATTATGGAATCACTGTCTGACATTAGATATTATAAATTATACAACATTCCATAAGCGGATCAATTAATGAACTCATTCTCCAATTAGCATATGTACTATATCCTTATTGTCTCCACACAAGTGACTATGAGACCAGTCGCCTCCATCATGTGGACAGGTATATGATACACCGGTCTATCCAATTATCTCGATGTCCCTCTCGAATAACCTATGATCGGGATTATTTAGGATCTGTGTTTAAAGGTGAATTGATCTTATTATCGTGATCTCATCAATCCGATTCTCATTGCACAGAACCAAGGACATCACAATATATATGCTACATATAATATAATATAAGAATATACCAATATTAATCATAAGCAAAAAGATCACACAGCGTGCACACGTGCCATCACTCGCGTGATTGGCTTACAGGACACTTGTAACTAGCAACCTCCTACTTGACCAAAAGCCAATCACCTATGTGTCTGATCCCCATCAGACCCCTGTGATGCTCAAATACAATATGAGCCAATGGCTTTGTCAATGGATCTGTAATCGTATCTTCGGATGCAACTCTTTCCATTGCTATATCTTTTTGGGTCATGATCACTCTAATCAGATGGAACCTCCTCAGAATAATTCTGATGAGACCTGGGTTCCCTTGCTAGAGTTATCACCCTGTCGCTGTCATAATATATGGGAGTCAGCTCCATGCTGCTTGGCATGACTCCCAAATCCTTGATGAATTTCTTCATCCACACCCCTTTGCTGCTTCTGCTGCAACAATATATTCTGCCTCTTTGGTCGAGTCAGCAGTAGTATCTTACTTGGAACTCTTCCAACTTACTGCTCCTCCATTCATGGTAAAAATATATCATGAATTTGACTTGTTATCATCAATTTCAGACTGAAAACTTGAGTGTGTGTAGCTCTTAGCCTGGAGGCTACCTCCTCCATATACTAATAAAGGATCCTTAGTCCTTCTCAAGTACTTAAGGATACACTTTACTACCTTCCAGTGTTCTAAACCTAGATCTGTCCGATACTTGCTCGTGACACTCGGAGCATGTGTTATATCAAGCCTAGTACATAGCATCGCATACATGATAGACCTTATAGCTAAGGCATAAGATATCTTATCCATGTCTATCCTTTCTTTAGGAATCTTTGGGGATATACTCCTAGAAAGTGATATTCCATATCTCACCGATATGAGACCTCTCTTGGAATTTTTCATGTCAAACCTTTCGATAATGGAGTCTATACACCTAGACTGGGACAAGCCAAGCATCCTTTTGGATCTATCTCTATAGATCCAGATCCCTAAAATATAGGATGTTTCCCCTAAGTCTTTCACGGAGAAATTTCTAGATAGCCAAGCCTTTATTATAGAGAGCATTCTTATATCATTCACAATGATTAGGATGTCATCCACATATAACACCAAGAAGGTGATAGCGCTTCCACTTACCTTCCTGTACACACAACGCTTATCTTCGTTCTTAACGAAGTTATAAGATCTGATCACCTCATCAAATCTTATGTTTTAACTTCGGGAAGCTTGGTTTAAGCCATAAATGGATCTAAGCAACCTATACACTTTATCTGGAGTCTTTTTAGATACGAATCCCTCTAATTGTATCATATACACCTCTTCCTTGAGGTTGCCATTGAGGAATGTCGTTTTGACATCCATCTACAAGATCTCATAGTTATAGTGTGCTGTAATAGCCAAAATAATTCTAATTGACTTAAGCATGACTATAGGTGAAAAGGTTTCGTCATAGTCAACTCCTTGTCTTTGACGATATTCTTTAGCTACCAGCTTTGCTTTATAGGTCTCTACCTTTCCATTCACTCTGATCTTCTTCTTGAAGATTCATTTGCAGCCGATGGGTATAATACTCTCAGGTGCATCCACAAGGTTCTAAACCTTGTTAGGGTAAATGGAATCCATCTCAGAATTCATGGCTTCTTACCACTTCCCGGAGTCTATACTCATAATAGGCTCCTCGTAGGTCTAAGGATCAACATCCTTAGAGTCATCTCTACCGATATGTCCCACATATCTTTCAAGAGGGTGAGATACTATATTAGACCTATGTAAAGTTGGAACTTGTGTGTTATGTACCTGAACAGATTCGGGCTCTGGAATGATGCTTGAGCTAGGTTCTCTAACCTCGCTCAATTCTATCTCACTCCCACTGTTTCCACCAAGAATGTGTTCCTTCTCAAGGAACATAGCTCTTTTGGAAATAAAGACCTTTCGGTCCTCGAGAAGATAGAAATAATACCCACAAGTTTCCTTTGAGTATCCCACGAATATGCACAATTCTGTCCTTGATTCCAACTTATCGGGGTTGTGTCTTCTAACGTGGGCAGAATGACCCCAAATCTTAATAATCTTAAGATCGAGCTTCTTTCTTTTCATATCTCATATGGTGTAGACACTACTGACTTTAATGGAACTCTGTTCAGAAGGTTAGCTGCAGTCTCTAGGGCGTACCCCCTGAATGAAACGGGTAGGTAAGTGAAACTCATCATGGACCACACTATGTCTAACAACATGCGATTCCTCCTTTCTGATACACTATTGAGCTGAGATGTATAAGGATGTGTCCACTGGGATATAATCTTATTGTCCTTGAGGAAATGGGTGAACTTCGTACTCAAGTACTCTCCTCCTCAATTTGATCGAAGAGTCTTAATACTCTTTTCAATTTGGTTCTCTACCTTATTCTTATATTCCCTGAATTTCTCGAAGGCCTCAGATTTGTACTTCATTAAGTACACGTGTCCATACCTAGATAAATCATCAGTGAATGTAATGAAGTATGAGTAACCACCTATAGCCTGAGTCGACATGGGACTATATACATCACTATGTATGAGTTACAATAACTCGGTGGCTCTCTCTCTAGTTTCACTAAAAGGAGAGTTGGTTATCTTTCCACGAAGGCAAGGTTCGCAAGTTGCATATGTCTCATAGTCAAATGGATATAAGTATCTATCTTTCAGCAACTTTTGAATCCTTCCCTCATGTATATAACCTAGCCTATAATGCCATAGGTATACATTATTCACCTCATCTCTTTTCCTCTTAAATATATTTATATTCATGATATATAGGAAAGTGTCTAACATATATAAGCCATTTATAAGGGTCCATCTAGTGATGATCTCATCATCCATAATTTTGAACAACTATTATTCACAAAAACTAATTTATATCAACTAATTGTCAAACAAGAGATAGAAATAATGTTTTTGATAATAGAGGGAACAAAATAGCATGCATCTAATGCAATAATAGCTCCACCAGGCAAATGTAGGGTGACCTCTCTATCAACAACTGTAGTAACTCTTGATCCATTGCCCATCTTGAGGACTTTACATAGCAAGTGATCTCATCCTTGTTTGCCCCTTCTTCCGGCATGGGCAGAATTGTATCAAGGACTTATACGATTTTCCCCGCCGTGAGAATAATTCTCAAATTATAGAGCCAATCTATATAATTTGGACCAGTGAGGCAGTTGGCATCAAATATGCCATGTAGGGGGTTTGTGAGCGACATGTTTCTAACAAAATAAAATATAACAAAAATAAATAACATACAGATTTTGTAGAAAATATTAATTAAGATATGGACTTATATCTTAATGTACTCCCACTATTTTCTTAGTAAATCACACGACACCCTCGACACGTGAGACGGAAGTCTTCGACAGACTCCTAGCGGCGATCGGGATCCAATTGGCATCTTAGTGCAACCTCGAGGGACTCGACTAATTACACAAAGCCCAAAAGGTAGACAACTCTTGCCAATCACAACTCCTTGTGATTCCCATCACGTTCGGCTTCTGAATCATCATGGTCTCGAGGGACTCGACCAATCATGATATTCAATTAAGTTATCACCATCGTTACAAGATGAGTCTGATTTGACGATATGCCCTCGAGGGACTCGACCAAGCTTACCATGTCCTCAGGTCACTAGTGACATCTCTATGTCGTAGGCTCAATCATGTAGATAGGTGAGCCTCGAGGGACTCGACCAACTCAACCTATGTCGTGATTCAATTTCTTCCTATAACGAGGGAAGGCCACGTGGGTCAATCTTATTGTCTCACGCTTACTGACTTAATATTATCGTAGGGGGGTTTTTGTTTCGTATCGATCTCCTAATATGTCATGTCACATATATTCATATTTAATATATATCTATATCGCATGCAAATATATATATACATATATCTAGTAGGTGTATAACACATCACATATGCAAGCCACACCAGATGATCATGAGCTGTCACTTAATATGATTAAGCCCGAGCCAATGAGCCTAATTACTCATAATAGGATCTATGTATACATTAGTGCATCTCTATGCCCTGTGATTATTGATCTCGTCATCATTGATTCCGTCGGATCATCGCATCACCATGCATCGTGATCTCCCGCCATGGCATCATGGGTCTCGCTGTAACCTCCATGCTCCCATTGCGCCTCTCCATGTAATTACAAATAATCACAGGATCGCAAGCCCAACAATAAATAAGAAAATGCAGACTCACAGGCCCCAATTATAATAATAATCATAATTACACACATCACAACACATGGCTCATGATCATCCATCCACATCATACATCATATGTACATCACATCATATGTCGGATTACTAGATATATAATAATTAATTAAACTATTTAATTAATTATTTTCTGGAAATCAAGACATGCTCGAAATTTTCATAATTGTCAATGGTATTTTCAAAAAGGCAGTCCTTAAAATTTTTAAAAATATTAAGGGCATTTAAGGAATTATATATAAAAGGGACAGAGTTAGAATTTTTAAAATTCTGAGGGGCATAACCATCTTTTTCTTAAAAATATGCCCTAGCCCTCCTTTACCCTCACTGCGCCACGTCGTTGCCCTGCAGCGGCCACCCTTGCGGCAACCACCCTGCAAAGGGGCGACCACCCCTGCGGTCGGCACCACCGCCCCTGCTGGCGACATGGCTCTTCGCGGGCGACAGCCCCTTGCGGGTCCCTTGCACGTACCCAAGCCATGGTCGACTGCCCTTGTAGGGGGCCTAGCCATGGCAGCCACCTCTGCATGCAGATAGCATGCATGTGGCTGCCCCTCTCCCATAGGCAGTGCCTACTTTCGCTACCAATCGCTGCAACAAGCACATAGAATAGTCCTACATGATTCAATCTCATCACACAGTTTAAAACCAATTTTTTGCATGAAAACCTTGACTCTGATACCATTGTTGGGAAACCTCAGCGGGTGCATCACATGCACAGCGGAAATCAAAACAAAATACCGATTTCCCACGTAGATCAAATCGTTATGCAAAAGATTGGGTCAAAAAAAATATATAAAAACCGATAAAATCACAATGTGTGAGTGATTAATTTTACTTGGGGAGATCGTATATCCCTGTATTCCAGATCCGGATGGAGAAGATGAAGAAGGTCAAGTGTCATCCTCTCTAGCGGTATCCATACGATGGATCTCTACAGTGAAACTCCTCCAATATGATATTGCAACTCTTGCTTAAAGGGAGGGAAGAGAATAGGAGGTGGTGGCTAAAGTTGTAGCTTATCAACCATGAGTCTCCCCCTCCTATTTTTTGAGAGCCACCAAAAAACCCTAGAGCTCCTTCCTTAGTGAGTATTGGATCTCTATCCAATTACCCACTAACTTTGCATTATTGGATCTCTATCCAATATTCTCATTAGGCCTCTAATTGGGCATTAAGCAAGGAGCTCATCAGCATAGGGTCTCATCTAATGAGAATAGGGGCTAATTAGATCTCCATCCAATCCTCTATTTATTGAAGCATCCATCATATGTGTGTGACCCTCTAAGCCCGATACCAATCTGGTCGTGAATCGCTCCTATCAGAACTCCTTCTGATATAGTGAATTATTATCCCCATAATAATTCACTCGACTAATCGACTATGGACATACTAGGCCACTACGCCATAGTCCCCAGATGGTACAGGGGGGATCAAATCCATCGGACATGTCTGTTCATAGTTACTGTGTATCTATAATCCCTCATCCAACTAATAATCTCAGAGACTGTATATTGGACATGGTACTATTAGGTCATATACGAAATCCATCATAGTCTCGCTCTAATCGAATTCTCCCGGAGAACTTTTTCTCTCTCAATCCGAATGACCCTGGCCATGGATTTATCTGAGCAGGCATATATGGGATATTCCTCTCGTGATACCGAGAGTGGATGTTCCTCTATTAATACTCAATTACCTTCATAATGTTAGCTACTAATCCCGATAACCAATTGTACCAGATCTGGAACTTTTCAAATCTGTAAGTTTGGCATCAAAGAAAGGAGTACTCATACAAGGCATCCTTAGTGTCTCAAGTCTAAGGACCAGATACACAACTGAGACTATAGAATCGCTGTATGACATTATATATCATTAACCATACAATATTCCATAAGCGAATCAATTAGTGAACTCATTCTCCAATGAGCACCTGTACTATATCCTTAGTATCTCCACACAAGTGGCTATGAGACTAGCCGCCTCCATTATATGGATGGGTATATCGTATACCAATTTGTCCAGTTATCTCGATGTCCCTCTCGAATAACCTATGACTAGGATTATTTAGGATCTGTGTTTAAAGGTGAATCGATCTCATTATCATGATCTCATCATGATTTGATTCCTATTGCACAGAACCAAGGATATCACAATATATATGCTACATATAATATAATGTGAGAATATGTCAATATTAATCATAAGAAAAAAAATCACATAGTATGTCACACGTGCCATCACTCACGTGATTGGCTTATAGGGTACCTGTAACTAGCACATGTCTGATCTGTAACTCCTTTTCACCATCATAGGTAAACCTATATGATGCTAACTATAAATTAATTAATTACAATCAACATGGTCACAAATCTACTTCAAGACCTTCCCAATTCTTAGTAAGTCTTTCGGCTACCCTCGATAATCTTCTTGCGAGTCTCGGTCTTCTTTCGGTGAACTCCCTTGCGCTATCCTGGCTGGCTCCCGATACCCTCGGCGAGCTCCAACATACTTCAGGCGAGTTCCCAACCGCATCGTCCGAACCCCGACCCGATGCTTGGATTTGACTCTAGCCAATCCTTTGATTGTAATTATCTCTCTATCAAAGTTAATCCTAGATCAATCAACTCTAACAACCTTATTAGATTAATAACCCATCAATTGATTTTATCATCAAAATTTGAGATTCAACAGGGTTCATCAAGCTCGTCATGAGCTTTACAGTTCAGTTCATATGTCATAAGAGATCCAATAAGTTCTTCAAGAGGCAAGTTATTAAGATCTTTGGCCTCTTGTATAGTAGTTACTTTAGGATTATAACTTGTAGGAAGATATCTTAATATTTTAATAACAAGTTCAAAATTAGAAAAATATTTACTAAGAGCGTTAAGACCATTATTAACATCGGTGAAACGAGTGTACATGTCTCCAATGGACTCACTTGGTTTCGTTTGAAATAATTCATAACTATGAACTAAAATGTTAATTTTAGAATCTTGAACATGACTAGTGCCTTCATGTGTGATTTCAAGAGTGTGCCAAATTTTATAAGTAGTTCAACAAACATAAACTCGATTAAATTTATTCTTATAAAGTACACAAAATAAAGCATTCATAGCCTTTATATTTAATAAAAAATTATTCCTTTCTAAATTATTCATTTCATTCACTAGTTTGAAAGACTTTTCAAAACCATTTTTAACAATGTGCCATAAATCAAAATCCATAGAATGAAAAAAATATGCATCTATGTTTTCTAATACGTGTAATATGTCCAATTGAACATGGAAGGACGTGAAATAGAATGTCCCTCATTCATGCCAAACAAAGTTATTTACTCAAGTGAGTGTGAATCTAATGAGTAATACCTTACTATGATACCAATTATTAGGATTAATTAGCACTAAGAGGGAGAGGGGGATGAATTAGTGCAAGAGTAGTAGTACTCGATTCGAAAATCTTTGCTTGCAAAAAATAAAGAAATAAAATCGGAAGTATCTTTTGTACTTTGTTGGAATCGATTAAGAAACCAATTTAAGAGAAGTCATGAGAATGATACTTATATCTTTCTATAAACCAATCAAGAGCAATAGAAAGTAGTAAACAAGACAAGTAAAGAGCACTCACAATTTATAATGGTTCGGTCGTAATCTTGGCCTACGTCCACTTCCCGAGTCCTCCTTGTCGAGGCCCACCAGTGTCTACTACCGATCTTTAGGTAAAGATCAAACAATACAAGCTTTTTAATCTCACTCAATTCACAAGGGAGACCGTTTACAAGAAATATAACACTTGACTCACTCCCTTGCCCCTTTTCTTTTTCTTGCACACTTTTACCACACTTGTTCACAGATTTTTTTTTACCCAATAACTTGTGTAAGTGCTTTTCTAAATGCAAGAAAACTTGGGGTATTTATAGACCCCAATTGGCTTATCAATTTAGAGCCAAATTTTAAATGCACACGAAAAAGCCAGGTACAAGCGGTACCATCACCGGTGCCAGCGGCGTCGCCTCTAAAAGTAGCCTGGAATACTAGACAACGGCGGTACAACTACTGACTTGGGCGGTACAACTGTCACCCACCAGCGGTACAACCACCAAGAATCCCGGAAAAGTGATTCTCTTCACTTTTCTAACCCTTACTTGTATCTTCTGTTGATAATTCTCTCAACTAATTGAGCTTGACCTAAGCTCAATCCAACCCCTTTGTGGACCTAGGTGCCTCACATTGAATGGATTTGGATTCTTACTAAATCAAACTTAATTAGGACTTAATCCGTAATTATGACTCACCGATTATAATCATAAGAATCATCAAGCTAAACGATGACCTAACTCTCGCTAATTTGGAAGCCTCCGGTATTCTTGTGGTGAGTTTTACGATCTTCTTCTAGCGATCTCCCGACGTGTTCCCAACGAGCTTCCCTATTCCTTCGGCGAACTCCTAGAGAACTCTCGACGAGCTCCCATAGCATCGTCCAAACCTTGGCCCAACGCCCAAACTTGATTCTGGCCCATCATCTGGTTGTAACTCAATTCCCCGTTGTAGTTAGACCTGCATTACTTCCTCTCACATATAACTTAGATTAAACACCTATCAATTAATTTCATCATCAAAATCTAAGTTGTAACAATTGGGATTGATATCCAATTTTATGAAGGTAATTGAGTATTGATAGAGGATCATTCACTCTTAGTATTACGAGAGGAATATCTCATGTGTTATTACTTGGTCAAATCCTTGGCCGGGGTCATTTGGATTAAGAGAGTTCTCGAGCAGAATTTGATTAGAGTGAGACTTGAACGGATTCTATATGAGGCTTGATAGTACCATACCCAATATATGATCTCTGAAATATTTGATGGATGAGGGACCATAGATACATGGTAACTAGGGACAAAGAGGTCCAATGGATTAGATCCCTTTTACCATCTCGGGACTATAGCATACTGGCTTAATACGTCCATAGTTAATGAGTCGAGTGAATTATTATGGGATAATAATTCACTGAGTCAGAAGGAGTTCTGATATGTATGACTCATAGCCAGCTCGGTATTGGGCCTATAAGGTCACACACATATAGTAGATGTTTCAGTGATTAGAGGATTAGATATGAGTTATCCAATTAGCTTATATTCTCATTAGATAAGACCCAACATTGATGGATCCCTTGTATCAGACACAACTAGAGGCTAATTGAGATTATTGGATAGAGATCCAATAATCCTATAAGGGCAATTGGATGGAGATCCAATACCCATTATCCACTAAGGTTTTTGGTGACTCTTTATAAATAGGAGGCAAGGGCGGCACAACAGTGATAGGTTGCACCTTTAGCCACCCCCTCCTATTCTCCTCCCTCCCTCATCTTATCAGTCGACCAGCCCTTTCGTGATGCGAGAGCGTAGGGAAGAAGATAGGTGATCTTCTTCCACAAGTGCTACGAGAAGGTATGCAAGAGTTACAAGTTTTGGGCTATGATTAGAGGAGCACTACTGCAACGATCCACCGTATAGATACCGCTAGAGACGAGGACATTGACCTTCTTCATCATTTCTAGATGGATCTAGAATTTCAGATATATACAATCTCCCTAGGTAATCAATCTTTCACGTATCGGGGGTAGCCGAAAAGTTTGTCGGGAGTTGGGATGGTCTTATAATGGATGTATTGGCCATTATGATTGTATTTAATTAAGTCGTATTTAGCATTGTGTATATTAACCATGATGGGATGAGTTACAAATTAGACATGAACCCAAGATCAAGCTTACGTATCAAGCCAAGGATTGGATGATGCGGTGGGTGCTCGTCGGGCATGTGCTAGGATTTCGCCGAAGGTATCGGGAAGATCGCTAGGAACACAATGGGAGATCGCCGAAGGAAGACCGTGAGACTCGTAGAGAAGCCGGAGGTTGTCGGTTTGCGGGAGTAAGGTTATTAAGCTTGATGGTCATGTTTTAATTGTAATTTTAAGTCATAGGTTAAGATTAAGTCTTAAATGGGTGTGATTTAGATAGAATCCAAATCAACTCAAAGATGCAACTAGGTCTATTATGGGGTTTGATTGAGCTCAGATTTAGCTCAATTGGTTGACCAAAGAGTTGGTCAACATCAGGTTCAAGCCGAAATTCGAAAAGTGGAGGGAACCACTTTTGTGGAGTTTTAGATGGGTAAACCGCCACTAAACGATAGGTATACTACTACTACCCAGGTTTTCGGGTGACTGACGGTAGGTAAACCGCCCAGGGTCGGTGGGTAAACCACCCGTACCCTGGTATTCGGGCGGTTGAGCCACCCAAGTCGACAAGTAAACTGCTTGTACCCAGATTTTCTGGATGAATTTGATTTTTAGCTCCAAAAATCTGAAGTCATTTGGGGTCTATAAATACCCAAAATTTTCTTATATTCTATAAAAAAATTAAGGAAAAAATTTTATGAAAAAATTGTGTGAATTGTAAGAAAAATGAAAGGGGTAAGGGAGTGATCAAAGAGTTATGAATCTTATCTCCCTTGTAAGCTCAAGTATAAGGGTTTGGTCTTCACCCAAAGAAGATCGATAGTTGATGTCGGTGTGCCTCAAGAAGGAGGACTCGGGAGGGGACATAGGCCGGTTGAGACCGAACCACTATAAATTGTGAGTGCTCTTTTCTTACCTTGTTTACTTTTTTATGTTGCTCTTAATTAATTTAAGAAAGTTATAAGCATCATTCTTATGATTTCTCTTAAATCAATTTTATCTAAATATCAAATGAAGATTCCATTGTTAACTTTTTACTTTACAAAAGAAATATTTTAAAAAATCACTATTACACTTGCACTAATTCATCCGCTCTCTTAGTGCCAATTGATCCTAACTATTAGTATCAGAGCCACATTTTTCTCATTTGGTTTAACACCCAAGAGAATGGCTCTTTTTGGCTTTCAAGAGGGTTTTTGTATTGTGCGTCCTCTCATATTCAATAGGACGGACTACACTTGTTGGAAAACTTAGATGAGAGTTTTCTTGCTTTCTTTAGACCTTAATTTATGGACTATTATTGAAAATAAATTCAAAAAGTCTTTTCTTCCAATGAACGATTGGAATAATTTGGAGAAGAATACTTTCTCTTTAAATGTTAAGACTATGAATGTCTTATTTTGTGTCTTAGATAAAAATTAATTTGATCGAGTTTCTCATTATGATTCAGCTTTTGATATATGGCATGCATTAGAAATGATACATGAAAGCACAACTGACTCAAGTAAATCATCAAATAAAATAATCTATAAAAATAAACTTAAAGAACACCTTCCAAAGAACAAGAATGATTGTGAACTAATAATGACACATGACTCCTCAAGTAAGATCTCGAGTGATTAGAACCTTGGACATGAACTTTTGACAAATGAACTAGAAAAATTAATGAACTTGAACTTTAAAAATAATCTAAAGATGGACAAAACCTCTTGCTATAAACCGAGGAGCTCCAAAGATCAAATGCTCAATCAAGAAGTGGAGAACCTTGCTCTTATGGCCATTGACGATGAGATTAGTAATTCATTAAGCAATTATTTTTTAAATTATTAAATATACTTCATGATTTGTTTGATAAATTTAGAAAACTTAGTAAATCCTTTAATTTGATTAAACATGAACTTGATTTGTTAGTCGGTAAAGTTGATGAAATGCATGAGTTATTAGCATCACATAATCCTAGTTACAAATGTGAAATGCTAGACAACATTAAGGAAGAAAATATCATGCTTAAAACTCTAATTTGACCCCTCTTATTAAATTATATTTTAATATTTTTAATTATTAAAAATTAATTCAAATTTATAAATTAAATAATTTAGATTGATGGTCTTAAAAATAAAACTAATTAAATCAAAAGAATTCACATATAATTCTTAGAACATAAATATATCTAATTAAATGAATTAGAACTATTATGTTAATCTATAATTAAAAATTTTAATAATTAAATTCATCTTAAATTTTGTTCCATCTTAAGAGGCCATTATAAGTCAAATCTACATCACAAATCAGTTATCATTATTTATTAATTATAATATTTTAAAATTAATATATTGTTATGCATCATAAAATTTTAACAATGTTAATATCAAAAAATTTTAAAACATAAATGTTAAAAAAAATAGAAGATCCTACCTAAAGAAATCTTTTCCTTAATCCTCCCAGTTGTAAATTCGGTTAGGAATCCCTTTATATAAGAGAAAATAAACTCTTCCCAAAAGATAAATAATAATTGAATTTTTATTTTTTATTTTATTTGCACTCACAAAGATAGAATTATAATATTTAGTTCTTATCATTCACAACAAAAATAGAATTTTAACTATTTCTTTCTAAAAATTATATCACTCATTAAATCAATTAATAATATAGTTGATTAATAAAATTTCAAATTTGTCCACATAATAAATAAAATTAATTTTAATTATTTCTTTAACTATACTACACAAATAAGAAATTTATTGATTTAAATAAAAAATATTATTTATAGTAATTAATTTATGTTATATCTAGAATACTCCCAGCCACTTATCCTTTTTTTTTTGTCACTTTTCTTATGGATCTGTCCATAAGATGAACTAGACCAATTATAGTATTTTTACATGCATTATAGTGTTTTCAATAATACTAGAAACACATCATAAAGTAATATAAAAATATTAAATTATAATATTTATTATATTATAAGGTATGTTTGGGAACATATTCGAAATGTACATTAGTATTTTCATATTTTTTTTCCAAATTACATCTAACCTGAATGCTATATTGGATTGCTTAAATGCTAATTCTATTTTAAGATAGCATTTGCAGGATGATAATATTTTTTTAAAAATTCTGAATATATCCTATGATGTTATTTAAAATTATAAGATTATTAAAATAATTTAGTGTGAAATCAATATGATTTATATTTTATATAAGATGAAATTTTATTTATTTATTTTTAAAGATTATTTGACTTTTATTTATATGATTATGTTTTTATTAATTATATATTTGGGCCATAAGAAATTTTAATAATATTACCTTCATTTATTTTATTTATTTACTTATTAATTTAAATAAAAATATTTTTATCTTTGAATTAATATTAAAAATATTAGAATGATAAATTTATTATAGAATATTGAATAAGATTCTATACATATTTAAAATATATTTTTTATCAATCGTTTATCAAACATTCAAGCCTTTAATAACTATACATTCACTCAAACAGAACCATTGCATTCTCTCTTAAGAATACAAATGTTTTCAATTGCATTTTTATTTTATTATTAGAAATAATATAACACTATAAAAATATTATAAACAATTTTTTATAATATCTATAAACTTAATTTGTTTTTGCTATATTCTAAAATGTGTAACAATCCTTGCACTTGTAAATTTTTAACCCAAATGCAGCAAATAGTATAACCTTTTTGGTTTCTGGAGTAATAATACATTTTGAAGCCAATGAAGATTTGAAGGTACTAAATTTCAGCTCGATCAACTTTAATCAATCATTTTCTTTTTCACCAATAGTTGTGGCTCTTGCTAAAAAGATTCCCAATCCTTTAGTCAAAATCTACGTAACCTTACCAAAAAAAGATATAAAAGGAGTATCACTAGATTTTATGACAGAGGAGGAAACACTCGAGACTTTCATGCATGCGTAGAAGTCACTTAAGACCATGAAAATCACTAACGAGTCTGACGTCCAAATATCTCCCTACTGCACGTATCAATACAATGGGCCTTGGTGCAATGTTGGTCCATGTCTCTCGCTTGACCACCCTTTATCAGTCTGCAACTGCTAAGGATGGAAGCGTACGTCAATCAATTAGAAAGCAAGCTAGAGATGTTAAGAACAACACGCAGTTGGAGAAAACACCGGACCTTTAAGTCACTTGGGGTATAAAATGTCGTAGTGGCCAGGCCGATACAGCAAGGTCACACGGGGTCTTGGCAAAAGACACACATCTGAGGTGCTGCTCTCGGTAGGCATGAAGTCATGATGGTTCACTGTCGGAGCACCGGGGTCGCATGAGCTCCGGTCGAGATACACCACACGAATAGGTACACCTAAAGCATCAGATAAAGCTATGATGTGCACATGGTCGCTTTCCTCTCCCATTGGCTCCACTGAAGCCTTGCAAAACTGTGAGCACAAGAGATGGAAAAGAACCGTCAGCAGAAAATTTACCTGTTCACAGCTAAATAATAGACAAAAAAAGGTATGTACTTATCAGCAAATCTGGTAATTGATGATACATACAAACCAATAAAACCTAAGGAAACAGTTGGTATGGCCGAATGCCTTGCAAAAGATAGAATTCTTGACCCATCAAGAGCCACAATTTGCCACAGGTTCAGGAAAAGGGCACGTAACTTGCCTCATATCATAATGCTGAACTCAAAACATCTGCAAATTGGTAGCGGATGCAACTATAGCACTTGATTGTTATGAACTAACAATTCTGTTATGGCAAGTTCAAAGTGCAAGGAGATACTCATTCAAGCTGAAGATTTACAAAACTTGAATTATGCATAAAGACTTAAAAATAGAACTAGCAGGTGCAACAGCCAAATGATTGTCTAAGATACGTGTATAGATTTATTGAACCAACATGTATGAAGGGAAGAAGTATTCGCGGTACAAATCCAATCAATCTGATCTTGGACAGAACCAATCAACCAATGCCACATGAACTAGTTCAAAGACATAATACTAAACATGCCTAAAAATGCCACTTAATATATGCAAATGAGTACAAAACTAGGGATCAGAGGTTACATATAACCTGGTCGACACTTGTATTTGTTAAACCAGCAACAAATGGTTCAAAAAACTCAGCTCGTCTGCGTATTTCACCAGAAGTAACAAATCTGAAGAACATAACAACTGGCCAGCAGATGTGGTTATAAGAAATAGTTATCTTGGTATATAGACAATGAATTAAACAGTCTAGGTAATTGCTCTCACCATAATCTGAAATAGATTGATCACAACTCCTCCGCAGAAGCTCCTCATGACTATAAATGCAAGCATGTTTGTTGCACCATCAATAACACTCAAAATTCTTCTTTCATAAAACAGTGTGCCATTACTTGATGCATTATATAATACAAAGTGTTGCAGTAAAAAAATTTACCTTATCGAGGCTTGACTCCCTTGCAAAACGCTTTCCAGCTGCTCAATAAATATCTGAAAGAAACTCGTAGCCATAAATGAATGGATTCATATAGCATAGTTTTAATTCATTAAGGAAATAAATTGCAGATAAATGGAGAAAGGCAGCATGAACCATCATAACAATTGGAAAGGGGCTCCCTTCAATACCTATTCATGTTCATTTTAGATACTTCAAAAACTGTAACAGCGACAATACTTTAAAGGACTAACAAAACATGACAGAGCGTGGACCTGTTAAATCTGGCTAGCCACTCACAAAGTAAGGCCTGTAGCTTCCATTACATGAAATTGGATCAGATAAAAACTTGAGGCTGATCAGAATTCTGACATTATCTAATTATATCTTTCTAGCAATTAACAGCAAGGGTCCTGTTACAGCAGACTATTCTCATTGAAGAAACCAATTTATAGAGAGATGATTGGAGTTCATGTCGGTAGGCAAAGAGCAGCTTCCACTGTTGAACATGTTCAGAAAGCAGAAAGGAGGAATGTAGGTGAAATGAGAAAAGAACACAAAGAGAACAAGGGTAAACCTACAGATCCAAACTATATCTCATAAACAAATAATATAAAAATTATGTATATTATGTGGTTACCACTTCATATTAAACTATCAAAATCACCAACAATAACCAAAATCCCTAATAAGGGAAAAAAGATAACCTATTATATCCAGCAGTAAACATAAATCAGACTCAATTCACACCTGATTTCACTATGGTGCCTGGATGTGCCAAGTTGCACCAGCTCATGATGTGATTCAGATATAATTTCACCTTATCTAATTCCTAGATGTATCTGAAATTGCTCTAAATCAAGATGCAACTGAGCAACTTGATACATCTTGCAATGAAATACGCCAACCAATTCTTATCAAAGAGTTATTTCCATAGATAAATAAGAAGTTTAATCTCAATTATAGTTAGAAAGAATGTTTGCTTTCATGTTTTGATTTCAGTCAATCATATAATCAGTTCGTGTCCTGTAGTGTAAGATTATTGATTTATAAGCAATCATTGTAATTTCAAAAATCTTGAAATCTGATTCTTCAACTGATAGTGAATTTGTTTCAAATGGTTCATCCATGATAAAATCCATAAAACCCAATTCTTCTAACCTTATTATCTCCTAAAAATATCTTCTGAATCCAATATAGATAATCTTTGTTTAAATTCAGACTCCCAAGTTTTATTGCCAAGTGGTTCTAAAAAAAGGTCAAGTTTACCATGGTTGAACATGGAGGAGCTGAAATTATAAATAGCTACCTGCGAATTGCTATCATTATTTATTGAGTTGACATAATTGCAAAGGATATATTTTCTATGACGTAACTTTGAAGTTGAACTGACTGACCACCAAAAATAAGCAAAACTGCTGTTATGGCAGATCAGAAAAAATATAGATGGATTAGGGACGGAAAGGACATACAATGATGGGCAAGTAAAATGGGTTAGGGTGGATAAATTTAGGTGGCAAAGAGTAGGAGTAAAATAATAGAGAGAGAAATGATAGAGAAAGAGAAAATAGCAGATAACACAAATAAGAATAACTTTCATAACCAAGTTTTGTAAGATTCATCGAGAATACACGACTTACATAGCTGATGCGACTTGTATACATAAAGACTTTGATGCCAATCCTAAATCCAGGAATCTATACACATATAAAAGAAAATTATTACGCTGCTATTAGACCAATTGCTTTCTCTCTCTCCGCAGACCCTGTTTTTATCAAGCTTATGCCTTTTTGGGGCTTTTTTCCCTGAAATAATGGGAAACCAGATAAGAGAACAAATAAGGGTCATGCTGCCATTTTTTCTTATTATAAATATGCTCCTAAGTGTATGATATCGAGAATCGTAGCACATAGACGAAAAAAAAACTGGCCTAATACATCATGCCAAATTAAGACTTCATCCAAGAGGAATAGATGAAGTTATTGTTCGGACTCGTTGATCGTCTACATAAACATTTTTCTCACATACATTAGATGGAGTGCTGGTGTTGCACACTCTTCATAATGAAGTCCTCAATCCTTGCTAGCAAGGAGTATTGCACCAGTGACACTGCATACAATCTATGGGCAACTCCAAAAATCTTACCACAAGTACCAAAATTGCCTAATTTGGTATGATTTGACCCATGTTTACTGCCCAGCCAGGGATCAGAACACAAACAGCTTAAAACTGAGTGGTCTGATCTTGTCCACTTAAAATCGTTTCTTTTTCTTTGAAGTATGATGTGCTGGGGCTCATTAGGAGTCGTGACTCCTCACAAGCATCTCCTCTCCATTGCTGCTGCTGTTGCCTACCACCACTACGATACATCTCCTCCTCTTTTTCTTCCTTCTCTCCCCCCTCTCCCTCCCTCAGCAATACTGTGGTGGAACACACTGTATGTTCCAATATACAGTGTGTTGGTATCAAAATGGACAAGACCCATATGGGCACCTGAAATTGAAAACCTTCATCAGAAAATTCTCCGGTGTATATTAGCTCCGATCACAGCTTCATATATTGCATGATACCAACCATAATAAACTAGCATGTTATTTGTTTAGAGATCAGTTAATACTGAAATGTAAAACAACACTGTGCTATTCCTTTATTTATATACCAAGGTATTCCATATCATATCGATAAATACCTACCAGTCCAATTCTATTCCTGTATGGGAAGTGGTATCAATATTTTGTATCAAACTCAATTCTGTTTTCCCCTTGGAACATGATCTAAATTATTATTTCTCCATATTTACTCCTAACAAATTCCAAGATTATCTCCCTCGCACATCATTCTAAATTCCAAAATGGTAGTGTCATCATTTAGCCTTTCTATACCAACTCAAATTACTCCTATATCCAATATGAGCTTTATAAACCAACTCCATTTTCACATATCCAATGTGAAAACGCCAAAATCTAAACTCTCCCAACTTGGGCTTTACATCCTCATTAAAACCTAACATAGGCTGGAATCAAACCATAGTATAATGCATATAAGCATAATAGTAGCTCCAAATAATGATGTTGGACCCTCACCATGCATAAAATATGTTCATTCTGATACTATCTAACACAACCGGTCTGTTAACTTGATGAACCTAAACAATTGGTCCAAAATATTTAGTCTAAAATAAATGATAGTACACCGATTGAACCTTTATATACCAACTCAGGTAGTTTCTCATATCCAATGTAAACTAACCTTATGGTGTTACAATCTCCTCTACTTACGGTTTAACATCCTCAACAAAGCCTCACATATCTCAGAATCAAACAACAGAATGGTCCTTGTGAAACGTAACACAGTAGTCCCATGTCGCCACATGCCTCTAGCCCCATCCAGACAGAGCCCGTTCTTATTTCAGCCCCTCTCCATGCTAATACTAAGTCCACTTGGACAGAATTTGTCATGACCCTTAACTGACCCAGTAACATCATAAGCCTAAACCAAAAATATCAAGAAGAAGCCATACTTTCTTATTTATTTGATATTGGCTATATGGACATTTTGTCTTCATCTTGTAAAAAGCAATATTCGTAATCAAATTAAAAGAATATTAAATCTTTATTTATATTTTCTAGTAAAGTAGCCTTAGATCTACTTCCGCTTTACTTGCATCACTATTACTAATTGTATCAACTATTCTAACTGTAGCATCTATGAGTCTTGATAGCACATAATCATATCAACATAAACATCCTTTTTCGTTTTATTCTCTAAAACCTAATGAATGAAAACCTTCTTTTTTTTATTTTTCCTAGTAACTTCACATATCCACCTCAACATTCTTTTCTTAGCAACACAATCCTTTTTGTACATTATTTCCTAACCATCCAACATTTAGATCTATAAAACTTTGCTAGCCTAGCAATTATCTTATCCATTTTTTTCCATCTAATAGGTTATAAGTGATTACACAAAATTTCTAATGTCACTCTCTACTTAAACATCCAATTCTTACTTTATCTACAATATATTAATTAATCTCTCCATCCTACTAAATAACAAAGCTAAGATTCTTACATTTCATATATTCATCTACATCCTACTTGACCTATTGTCTCTATATCAAGTTCATACTTCAATCTCATTTGAACTCTCATCAAATAAGTCAATATCATCAGGAAGTAAAATATATCATAGTCCACCTTGTATATGACTCATGGAATTGTTGACTACCAATAAGAAAAGGTAAAAACCTAAGGCCACCCCTTGATATAATGATAGAGTAATATGAAACTCACTATACACTCATTGTATTATTATAAAACAGTAGTGACTACAATATTTTGCATATCCATTATCAGATCAATATATTAATGGATATCTCTTTCTTTTATAAAAACCACTAAGAAATCTAAGAATCCTTGATATCGGGGAGGGAAGCAAGAGAAATGAAATTTGAAAAAAAAAAGGAACTTGATAGTCGAGTTGTAGAAAAGAAACAAACTCAGGATAGAACTTGCATAAACTAAATTTAAAATCACAAAATGATACAGAAAATCCACCACTCCAAGGATATTAAACAATGATACAAAATTGTAACAAAAGACTCGCCACTTAATGAAGCATCCAAGAGATACAGAGTTTAAGAGAGAACTCAAAAAGCTTCTACCAATATCATCAGATTCTAAAGTTCTTTTCTAATCCTAAAATACCAAAATAAGTACTTGTGCATGAAACAACCCTTCATGCATAGGGAACTACGAAATTAAGTATTTTACATCTGCTAACTAACCCCTTAATGTATTCCTTGGTCATGAAGAAAAGCATCTTGAAATAGTTTTTAACTTTCTACCTTCTAAACCACCTATTAATGAAGCAGCTTTAACTTTCTCTAGTGAAAATGCTCATGAGCTATCATATTTGAAAAGTTTGGATAAAAGGCTATAAAACAACATTATGAGTTGTAGAGAATATCATGGGATCAACAAGATTTACTTGAGCTGACTATAGCAAAGTAGGCACTCGAGTCAATCCTATCTTAAGTTTTTTTTTCTAAAAATCATGGTATGCCTTATCAATCTGTAATGGTGTACCGACCGGCCACCAGTATGATACATACTAAACTGTACCAATGTACTGACACATGGTACAATGGAGCATACCGATAAACCGATATGTCCCACCCATACCAGTACCATATTTGAACCGATACATACCGCTCATATTGAGTAGTACATCAACGATGAACACTGCTATTTGCATTATCGACACATACCGAGTGTTGCGTACTAGTCCGAGAGGTTATCGATACACGAACCGCCTTCTACCAGTTGGTACCAATGTTTTGACACCATATCAGGCGATATGGGTTTTGTACTGGGCGGGAATGGTCAAAATCCGACCATTACCAACCTGTATCCAGCAATAATGATCAAATCCCGATCGTTACCGACCTATACCGATCAGTAACGATCGGATTTCAATCATTACCGATCAAGGGCTGAGATTGCCCAATTTCAAACGATAAATTTGACCATTAGAGGCAGCATATAGGGTTTTCAAACCCTTTCCTCCCTCCTCTTTCAATTCATTTCACTCTCTTAGCCTCTTATACTAAATTTATATTTATTTCTAATTTAAAAATCCTATTCTAACTTTTTTCTATTTTTCAGGTATTTTTGGAGGGTTTTCAGCTCATTTTGGGCATACCATTGGTATGCCTCAGTACGAACCATACTGTGCAAGTTTCAGTACACTGGTGTGGACCGAATTTGTAAACCTTGCGAAAAACCATAATATAAATCTTTCTTTTTCTCTTTATACCTTTTATTATTGTCTTAATAAATAAGTAGCATCTATTATTAATCTTCCTAGCATAAAATCAAATTAATTTTCAAAAATAGTTATTTTGCATCTTATTCTATCTTTAATTACTCTTTCCCAAAGTTTCATAATGCGACTTATAATCTTGATATCCCTTAATCTTATAAATTGGTACTAAGATGTTCTTGCTCCATCCATCGGGCATCTTTCTACATATCAAAATTTTATTAAATAAACTAGTCAACTAAACTATTCATTGATATCCTAAACTCTTTCAAACCTCAAATGAAATATTATCAAGTCTCACACTATACATATTTCTATCTTTACTTCTTTTACCTTAATACAATTTACAAACAAATATATGAAATATGCATACTAAATCTATCGTTACTATATAAAATTAAAGCTAAATTATTTGTAGAATGTCATATTATATTTTCTCCATTTTCTTAAATCTCCTTATTGTTGTTTATTCTTTAAACTTCATCCTTAATGCATCTAATATTTACCTAAATCCCCCTCAGCTTTTAGAAATAAATGCATTTCAGCAACCTTAATATCTAGCTTATTATAAAAATTATCAAAATCTTTGTATCTTACCATATTTATGGCTCTATTTGTCTCTTTTTCAGCCATTATATATTTTGTTAATTCCTATTCAGTTTTACAATTTTGTCAATCTTTACAACATGATATTAGTTGTTGCCTTTTTGAACTTCCAGACACCACCACAATCTCTCTCTTAAAAAGCTACACCTATACCTTTAGATTCTCCAAAACTTGCCCTTATCATGCTTTCAATCTTATTATTGACCATCGTATTCCAAATCGTATTAAGAGTATCTTTATCAAAGTCTTGCATTACTTGGAACTTCCAAGACATGGTGATGATTTTAGCATAAGGTAACTGATAGGACCCTAGCAGGGTCGGGTCCTAGTCGACTAAGTCATGATTGCAATAAGCCCTGATTAGCCAACCGCCTTTGATTGAGAAAGTCGACTACGGTTTGATGGATTCAAGTCCTACTAGGGTTAGGATTCATCTAGAAGAGTTTCACTTAAAGTTGGAGTTCAATTAGGAGTTCTAAGTAGGAGTTCAAATAAGGGTGTAACACTTTATTGAGCCAAAACCTAGGAGGGCCGATCCCCTACAGAGATAAGTTATCCCCAATAGATACCCTTGAGGTTCTATCAATCTGGTATTAGAGTAGCGTTCCTGGCGTCTTGCTGCTCATCTACCACTGCCATCTTCATCTACCGCTGCCGTCTTCATCTGTCATTGCTATCTTCATCTGTGCTACCATCTTCTTATTGCTACCGCTGCCATCTTCCTCGGTTGTTGTCGCTGCCATCTTCCTGTTGTTGTCGCTGCCATCTTCCTCGGTTGCTGCCACTGACATCTTTCACTATTACTGCCGCTGCCATCTTAATCTATTTCTGCCACTACCATCCCTCTGTTGCTGCCACTACCATCTACCCTTGTTGCAGTCACTGCCATCACTCCATGTTGCTGCCGCAACTTGCAATCTTAGGGCAGCCATAAACCTAGATTGCTGCCTTCATTGCCATTTTTACCTCCTGCTGCCGCCACTAACAGCAGCCATCTATTGCATCCATCTATCGCAGCCATCTAACCCTAGATCGCTGCTGTCTACACCACCTTCATCCCATGTTGCTACCACCATCAACAACAACTATCTTATGCCCCTAACCCGTCAACAAAAGGGCAGCCATCTAACCCTAGATTGCTGCCTTCATTGCCATCTGTACCTCCTGCTGCCGCCACCAACAGCAGCCATCTATTGCATCCATCTATCGCAGCCATCTAACCCTAGATCGCTGCTGTCTACACCACCTTCATCACATGTTGCTACCACCATCAACAACAACTATCTTATGCCCCTAACCCGTCAACAAAAGGACTTAAACATTACAGATCTTCAATCTTACACGATGGCCTCAGACGATGCACTTGACGCAAAGCTTGAAGCCTTCGAGGCCCACATGGAGGACAAGTTGCGAGCACTCTTCCGGGAGTTCCAATGTCGCCGATCAGAGAGCCCGAAGAGATCTTAACATGGAGAAGGCTCAGATCGCAAGGAGAACCAATCCAAGAAGGCTGATCAAGCGCAGGAATAAGCATACCCGCACATGAGAGTGGAGTTCCCTAGATGGGAAGATGGAGACCCAACCGGATGGATCTCGTGAGCTGAAAGGTACTTCCGCTTCCACAAAACTCCTAAAGAATCTATGATCAACATCACCGTCATACACCTCGAGGGAGATGCAATCCAATGATACGACTGGTTCAAGCATACGCACAGCGTACCTACGTTGAGGCAATTCAAGAGCAGACTGCTGATCCGCTTTGGACCGTCGAAGTACGAGAACATGGACGTCCAACTCGCGAGGATTCGTCAAACCTTGACAGCGCAAGAAAATCAAACCAGGTTGAAACATTTTTCAAATAAAAACTCGTGATTAAGCTAAAAAGCAGTTGTTAGGGACATTCATCGAAAGACTTAAACCGAAGATTCGATGTAAAGTTAAGGCGCGACAACTATTACATTGATGGTTGCATCTCCTTCGCCCACATCCAAGAAGAAAAGCTAAACATCGATACCCGAAGGACCAAGATCGTGAACCGACTAGCAACCATCAAGCCTTTGGCCTCCCCTGCTACCATCCGAACCCCTCAGCCCAAGAGACTTACCCGAGAAGAACTCCGAGAGAGATCGAGAAAAAGTCTATGATGGCACTACGACGAACCATGGAATAGAGATCACCACTGCAACAAGGGAAAACTATTGATGATTGAACCGATTGAGGCTCCAGCACTTGAGGACGTAGATCACGAACCCAAGAAGGAAGATGTGGAGGAAGAACTGCAATCGGCCATCACTGCCAACTCGCAAACAATGAAGATCAACGGATTCCTTAAACACCAACCGATCACAATTCTCATCGACACCGAAAGCACCAATAACTTCATGGACAGCAAGGTTGCTGCCCGATTAACCCTTCGGATCAAAGATTGCAACAAGTTTGATGTGAAGGTCGCAGATGGCCAAACCTTATCTTGCAGCCACAAGTGTTCACGAGTGATACTAATCATACAAGGCCAAGAGATAACCACAGACTTCTTCCTATTACCGTTGGACGACTACGAAGTGGTGCTTGGCATCGAGTGGCTATATACTCTAGGTATGCTATTTCCTGCAACTTTTCCAAACTTCTTATGAAATTTTTCATCTACGGGAAATAGGTAATACTACAAGGAAAGCGCGGGGGCGAAGTTTTGACCATTACGACTCAACGGATGGAGAGAGTGCTGCACAAGACACATGTCAGCTTCTTAATCCAATCACAGGAGATACAAATTGAAGATCCGATGATGCACGAAGACCTGAATCTCTCCTCTTGCTTGCTGAATTTTCAGATATGTTTGCTGAACCGAAAAAACTACCCCCTACCCGACTTCGACAAAGTGTTCATGATCGAACACGACGCGTCAAGAGCCGAAATTGGTGTTGTCCTAATGCAAGATGGTCGACCACTAGCGTACACCAGCAAGGCTCTCTCCCCATCTCATTTGAAGCTATCAATCTACAACAAGGAGATGCTGGTCATCGTGCATGCAGTGACGAAATGGAGACCCTACCTGATCGACCGGTGCTTTTAGATCAAGACCGATCACAAGAGCCTAAAGTACTTCATGGAGCAGAAGATTACCTCCCCCGAACAGCAGAAATGGGTAACAAAATTGTTAGGATTCGATTATGAAATTGTATATGAAAAGGGGAAGGAAAACTTGGTTGCAGATACGCTTTCCCACCTACCCAAGCATGCTGAAATTTCAGCCATCTCCCTTTCGATTTGTGTCCTCTTAGAAGACATCAGGAAGGAGTGGCAAGGCGACCTAGAGACCTAAGAGATCATCAGAAAATTGGAGGAGGAACCGGGCTCAGTAGTGCACTATAGTTGGGACTCGAAGGACCTGCAATACAAGGCCCGAATAGTGCTGGTGCCCAACTCTCCTTGCCAAAACGCCATCCAACAGTAGATGCACTCTTCACCAGCGACTGGACACTCTAGATTCCTTCGAACTTACAAAAGGATTCAGTAAAATTTTTATTGGAAAAGGATGAAAAAGATCATTGCTGAATTTGTAGCGCAGTGTGACACTTGTCAGCGACACAGGGGAGAAACGATGGTAAGCCCGGGAAAATTGCAATCACTACCTATTCCAGACTCCGCTTGGACTAGCATCTCCATGGACTTCATCGAAGAGCTGCCCACATCACAAGGAAAAGGTACCATTCTCGTTATCACGAAATACGCCCACTTTTGTGCTGTCTGAAATCCTTGTATCGCTGTCGACATTGCTCGAATTTTTGTGAAAAATATTATTAGACCACATGGGATGCCTCGATCTATTGTAAGTGACCGTGATAGGGTCTTCACCAGTAAGTTTTGGACAAAACTTTTTCAGTTGCAGGGCACTAAATTGAAGATGAGCACAGCGTACCATCCTAAGATCGACGGTCAAACAAAACTAGTGAACAGGTGCTTGAAGAATTACCTTAGATGCTTCACCAACCAATGACAAGCCGAATGATGGTATAATACGACATATCATTCATCTACAAAATGTACTCCTTTTGAAGCTGTATATGGCCAGCCACCCTCTATAATTCCCAAATATGTAGTCGACACATCAAAAGTAGATCAGGTAGACACAAGGATTTAAAAAGCGCTAGGCACCAGGGTCCCAAAATGCCTGAGACGCTAGGCGCTTGCCCAGGCGCTTGCTCGAGCAAAGCGAGGCAGTAAAATATAAAAAAATACATAATACAAGTAATAAATATAATTATTTAAATAGAAATATGATATTAAATTAAGCAAATCTTGAAACATGCTATTAAATAAATAAACATTAGTATTATTAAAATTTAAATCAAAATAATATATCATTAGTCTAATAAATAAAAAATATTGTTATCAGTATACTGTTAACAGCTACTATTAACAGCAACTGCTAACAGTATATTGTTAATAAGATATTGTTAACACTACATTAACAGTATACTGTTAACAATAAGTTAATAGTATATTGTTGACAGAAGATAGGCAAGGCGATTGACTTGACCAAGAAACCTGCTTATTGAGATAGCGGCGAGCAGCAATAACGGCGAGCAGCGACAGCAACGAGTAGCGGCAGTGGCGAGCAACGACAGCGACGTGAAACGATGATGGCGGAGAGCAGTAAACGGCAGAGAGCAGCGACAGCGAAGAGTAACGGGCAACGACAAGCGACGAGCGGCAACAATAGAGTCGGCGACATAATCACGATTCGCGAGTGAGCTTAGGGTTAAGGAAGTAATTATTGATGCGTTAGTTGGTTCGATTGAACCAACTAATGCGAAAGCGACCGAACCAAGCTAAAAGCCTAGTTCAATCGCTTGGTTTAACCCAGGTGCTCGCCCGAAGCCGCCTCTTTGAAGTGTGCCACCTGGAGATCGAGCGAGGCGCTCGGGCCTCACCTCGCCTCACCCGAGCACTTAGGCGAGCGGCCAAGCGCCTTTTGCAATCACTGGGTATATCGAGAGTTGATTGACAGGGACAAAATTCTACAACTATCAAAGGACAACCTCTCGACCGCCCAAGCAAGAATGAAGCAGCAGGCTGACACACGCAGGAGCGAAAGGGAGTTTTCTGTTGGAGATTGGGACTTTCTTCACCTTAAACCCTACAAGCAAACATCAATCAAGACCCGAGCATCAATGAAGTTGTCTCCCCACTTTTATGGACCCTACAAAATTGTGGAGTGCATCAAAGCTATGGCTTACAGATTGGATCTGCCTGCAGACTCCAAAATTCATCTGATCTTCCGCGTATCCTGCCTCAAACCAAAGCTTAGAGAAAATGAATCAGCCTAGAGTCATCTACTCGACATCTCTACTGATGGAGAGGCCAAGTTCAGCCGAAGACCATACTGGACTACAAGATTGTGATGCGCTACCGATACCCCTCTACTAAAGTGCTGGTGTAGTGGACCAACTTGCCTGCTGAAGATGCTACATAGGAATCCTATGAAGAACTGAAGACAATGTTCCTAGAGTTCATAGAGGCTTATCCTTGAGGATAAGACTGATTTGAAGAGGGCAAGTCTGATAGGACCCTAGCAAGGTCGGGTCTTAGTTGACTGAGTCATAATTGCTATAAACCCTGATTAGCCGACCACCTTTGATTGAGAAAGCTGGCTAGGGTTTAATGGATCCAAGTCCTACTAGGGTTAGGATTCATCTAGGAGAGTTTCACTTAAAGGAGTCCAATTAGGAGTTCTAAGTAGGAGTTCAATTAGGAGTTGGATTAGATTCCCTATAAATAAGGGTGTAACACTTTTGTTTTGATCAATAAAAATTTCAGCCACTTTTCTTCAACTCTTGGAGCCAAAACCTAGGAGGGCCGATCCCCTATAGAGATCGAGGAGGGCCAATTCCCTACAGAGATTAGTTATCCCGATAGATACCCTATAAAAATTTCAGCCACTTTTCTTCAGCTCATGAACAATGTAGTTATGTTGATACCAAGGCTGTTGTATCGGTATTCTTTGATGATATTCTCATTTATAGCCACATCTACGAGGATCGTTAGGTGTGTTGATGCAATGCAGCAGAACCAACTGCAGATAAAGAGTGAAAGTGCATGTCTGAGATGACATTAGACGGCTACCTAGACAACACTATAATTATTCATGATTGGTGGCAAACTCTCAGAAGATCAAGGCGTGATGCTTGTGGTTTGTTCTTCCATCACAAGAATTGCAAAAGTTTGACAGTAAGTGGTTTGTTCAAGGTTATAAACAATCAACAGCACCCTTCACAGCTCTCTTAGGATGGATGTAGTGATGCAACACCCAAAGAATTAAACAAAGTGATGTAGGACGAGCAGCATTGAATTTTTTTTAATAGTAGATAAATAAAAAAGGAGAAAAAATAATAACCAAAACATAATGTAAAAGAAAATTGAATAACTATCAAACTTGCTCTAGTTTTTGGACTAAACTCCAAAGATAAAGGTATCGCACCTCTACACATCTCACGCATGGATGCTGGATCCATATTATCGAAAAAACAAATATAGTCTTATACCACACACAATATGGAATGAAACTCAACTCATTGATCTATTCCTTGATGATTCCATTACAATCTTTTAATTTTTATTGGACCAAGTATAAGAACAAAACGAAAAAATTAACAAAGAACAAAATACATTCATATCAAGGCTAATCAAATAAATTTGTATCTTCTGTTCTTGGAAAAGATAAACTTTGATGTTCAACTTGCCAAATAGTCTTCCTTTTTTATGCTTGATTATTTCTTGTAGGTAGATGATCCTTCCTTTTCTTTCTCTTAATTTACTTTCTTTTTCTTCGTCATAATCAACTTATACAATTAAAAATACTCTAGCTGTCATATAGCAACTTATAAAATTTACAAAAGAACCTCTTAAACCAATATATATTTTATTTAATAAAAAACTAATTGTCATGCATCATTTAGTACTGTTGTATAGAAACTTCATCCAAGTTCATATAATTGAAATAAGGTTCGGTCTTGATGATAAATCTTGGCTAAACCAAAGACTTTGATACCACATCTCATATACATTATGATGAATAGATTAAGATTTTTTTAATGATAATAGAGGATAAAAAGAGAGAGGAAAAGATAATAATGACCATATAATAGGAAAACAAATGAAACTAACTCAAGAAAAGAACTCTTGGGATAAAAGGCCTCATACTTCCACGTCTCGCACAAAGACTAGAATTATCCCATCACAAACATAAATGTGGCCTAGCACCACTCACAGAAGTGTAATAATAAATAACTTAATTCATTATATGATGTATCTATTATAATCTTCTAGCCTCTTTTTACAGGACACAAGTATAAGAAGAAAAGATTAAAATTAGTAAAAAAAGAAAATACAATTGAATTACGACTAATCAAATAGATCATATTTTGCTTTCTTTGGAGAAAATCTTCCAAGTTCTCTTGCAGTAGTCTTCTTTTTTATGCTTAGTAGTGTAGGTAGATGCACTATCTAGGATTCCTATAAAAGGTACATTTTAAACTTTTCAATTTTCCTTTTGGCATTGCCTTAGAGATTATGGGGGCAATGATATCAACTAGCGATAGTTCCCACTTCGCTATTTCATCACTCCATCCAACAACCTTTATTTACTACAAAAGGTTAATTGCCATGAATACAGACTCCTCTACCAATTAAATATTAACAAACTTTATGACACGTTACGAAGAGGCCATGAGAATAATTTAAAAACTTCTGAGCATCTTAGCTCTAGCATTATTGACTTAGGATGTGAAAATTTTTCTATTGACAAGTGTCTCAGTGTGACACTTGCAACCACATCGAATATAAGGCCACTAGACCTTCTAGTATACTGTAGCCACAAGAAGTTTCGAAAACATATAACCATAATGTTTATAAGGGCCTTCTTGTAACAGAACAAATTCATAATCATGGTGGTGGTCTTCTGGTGGATCTCCCACCAAAGTATACATATTTTATTCCATTGTTGCAATCCTACACAGCAAATTAGGTAACCAAGTTATTCATTGCGAACATGCGGCAACTAGATGATTTGTCACACTCTGGTACAATCATGATAAAAATATATATATTAATTCTCTGGCATTACTTATTTTTATTGTAAAGAAAAATGCTTTTGATAAGCATAACATCACATTCAAAGTTGATAGATAGTTGGAACACGGCTCTACATTTCACGTGTTGGACCTGCCTTGATCCATGATGATATTAGTATGGGCATGGTCCTTGTTGGCACATATGTTGATAGACACGCATAACAGTACCATGAAGCAAGAGAGGGAGGAGAAGTAGGGAAGAGTAGGAGGAGAACAGGAGGAACAAGATGAGGCAATGGTAAAAAAGATGGAGAAGAGGAGGTGAAGAAAGAGAATACAAAGGATCATGACGAGAGGCGAGCAAGTGGGCATGCTTATAATGCATGCTGGTGACGAGCAGGATGCATAGGTTATCAAAAACCATGAAACTGACCTCTCGTATTATGTTCCAGGTTCCAAAATCAAGAACGTTATGAACCATCCATATGCACGTACCAGTCTGCCCAGTTTATAGATTCTTGTATTAGAAATCCTGAATCATGAACTAGCAACTTCTTGTTGCTATGTAGGCAAGGAGCCTAAGGTGGTTAAAGCTCCTACCTTGAGTAGAGTGCTTCCACTAAGAGATCTTTTCCATGTTCTCAAAGCTCAAATTTGTTAAGAACTTGTAGTGACACCAGTACTTGTTGCAAAGTTGATTGAAGACTGCACGCATCTTCTAAAGGAGATTCTTCATAATTTATGATGTTGAGTCAATGATGTCGTAGACCAAGCTTCGTATTAGATAAAGTGCTGGATCATGAGGTGCAGAAAGAATTCTTTGTTCATCTCGGGGACAAGGCTTATCTCAATGGAGGTGAGCACATAGCAGGCTTGACAGGCTCAAGCAATGGCCCAGACTTAGCTAGAACCCAACTATCTCCAGTGTCTACCAAAAAAACTTCGGCAGGAGCAATGATAGGGTCTCACAACCCTACACAGCTTAACACCAGGAGTTGATAACTCCAAGTGCAGCATAGCAGGGTTTGCCGGCCTTATGTTGCATGGAAAAGCTCCAAAGAGCTGTCACCAAAAAGAGTAATAGAAGCAATTCAGTCACAAATTAGCTTTATCCTATTTAATTTTGTTTTAGGGAATAACAACAAATAAAAGAAATTCTGTAAGCTTCTCTGAACCATCCCACACTCATCTTTGCTAATTTTTCTGTCAGTGTACAGAAACAGAACTTTTAATTTTTGAGTTTAATCCTCAGAAAGCCCTCCTCCACTTTAAGCCCAAGAAATCCTAGTTATATAATGATCAATTCCTTAAATTACCTACTAGGCAACGGAAGTAGATTATCTTGTCAGCAAGATGTTATGCTTATAGTGAGGACTTCTTCCATGTTAGGTAATAAACTCTCACTTACAAGTAACTTTCCCCCTCGAAAACAACTCTTTTGAACCTTAAGCTTCCCCTTATAGAAAATTTACCAATTTGTAGTTTGATTTTTTGTATTGAAATACTAAGTCATGCTCCTTATGTCAACTTCAACAATGTATATGCTACAATTTTGATACTTAGCGACAAGTTATTGCGATAGTTGGAAAAAATCATAATGTTTTATTATCTCTGTAATCATCCTATGACAGGCTCACATGAGTCACTTAATCTTTTTCCTTCTTCAATTCAATTTTGTGTTAGAAAAACAATTTTCTGCCCTAATGTGTCAAATTTAATTTAGATGGAAGCTTTAACTTATGATGCCTCACCTAATTTGAAAAAAAATTGGAAATGGAAATAATTATGTACAGTTATCAAAAGCATCCGATTTGGCAAGCAACAACAAGCATATATGAGACTCGTTTTTTCCCCTGTTGTTATAGAAATTAGTCTCTTACTTCAAGAAATATACATAAAAATATGAGAAGATAAGATCAAAGAATGAAAACCAGAAGGCTCTACTTTCGACAACATCCGATTGATCTTTCAAATCCATACTTAAAATAGTGTTATAAACATCAAACTAGAGGATACACATGTAGCATGCATGCGACTATGCAATACACTAAACATTAGTTCATGTATCTTAACTAATTCTTAATCATAACCTTAAAAACGATATAAGAGGTCATTTTCATAAGCCCTTACCTGCATTAGCATTTAATAATAGGAGCCAAATAATGTAACAAAGGATTAGAGGAGCAGAACATAGAGTTAACAATTCTACAAGTATTTTCTTTCGAAAGATACAAAGACTATATTATTACTTCGACTCAGAAGATCAAAACATTCAACTCAGATAGTAATCCCTCAGTTCAAAAATTATCACAACCATTAACTCTAGCCAAAATTTGCCACCAGGTCTACAAGTTTAGTCCTTATAAAATAGCAATAACAAATAATAGAAGGAAACAATATCAGAACCATATAAAAGGGGCAGCTCAATGCAAGAACACCCCCACCCCCCCCACCACTGTGCAGTCTATGAGGTTCAACTTTACATAGTATAATCCTTGCACAATAAGGATGCAAATGAACCAAATAAAAGCCCAGCCAATGTTAGCATAGACCAAAATGATGAACAACCTTCCTAGATAGGCTATATTACTGGGGCTGCATGACTTCTGTAACAAATTGTTGAGAACAGACCCTCCAAAACTCAAAAATGATTAATCAAATGTAGAAGAGAACCAAACTATTCAGAACAATCAAGTGTCCAAATGAATTTTGAGACTCGCAGCTCCCTTATCATATAGAAATACATGTTATGGTCCTAACAGTGGTAGGATTAGGCTTCTCAAAAACCTTACTTGATGCCTTAACCTGGGCAAAGCCCTTAATGAGGAATGTTAGGCTGGCACCCCATGTAGCAGATTTGGCCAGTTGGAAGATGTGACTCAGCTTTCCAATCTGAGCTGGTGGTTCACCTTTCAGTCCAGCTTTTGCTGTATTTGTTCTTCAATTAACCTGCACTCCCTTCAATAAGCCATCTGATGTATAAGCCTAGGGCCTAGCGCTCCCACGAAATCCAAATATAACATCATAAGCCTAGGACCTAGCCTTGTCACAAACTTTAAATTGGACCAACCAAACTAACCCTGTTGTGCCATGAATTATGTATATTAATTAACTAGTAAAAGCACAATTGTAAAGAAAAGAACAATTAAAAGAACAATAGTTGGAGAAAACACATAATGACCTCTTTGGAAGCTTACAAAGATTCTGGTGTTACAATGTAATCGAATTGTTACCCACAGCAAACATACCTCCAAGGTGGATGCTTACGATTCAGAGAAGATACTGAGCTAAAAATAGAATAGACAATGAATCATCTGGAAATTGGCAGTCTATGAGGCAACAGTGGTGCATAAACAACAAAATATATCTTAGAAATGGCTTTCTAAGTAAAGGCTTGATTGATATTTCCTTGTTCGATTTCAGAAAGTTTGTTTATCAAGGAAACGTAAAAATGCATATTTGATCAGTTTAGGTCCAAGTTTTATACAAATGATACAAAAAGAACACAGTGATATCTGATATTATTTTACTTCCCAAGCAATGAATTCTTGTAGCACATTGAGACCTGCTCTCCCTCCCATGAGCCATCTGATGGTATCCCTAAATGGCTAAATGCTTTAGTGAGAAAGATACAAACAGTTCCTCCAGTCCTGAAAACTTAGATTGTTCATCTTCACTCTTTAGGATAAATTAAGATGCATAAGATCTAAAAAGTTCTGCAAAATTTTAAATATGAGAGAATTAAAAGAACATATATCAATAGCATCAATCACAAGCATTTACTTCAGTACATTCACCAGTGACATGCACAGTGCAAACAGAAAAAAATAATAAATGAAACAGAAACAAAGGATAGGAAGGAACAACACTTACTGAAAAGAAGTCCTCGAAGGTAAAATCTGCATATCCAAGAACTTGTAGTGTCTTCTTGCACTGTTCAATATTTGCCAGAATACGATCAACCTCAGCATTGTCCTGTGTCTCCAAAATATGCTCCTAGTTTCACATCTCACAAATATCAACAACTCATGGATCATGCCCAGAGCATCTTTTGTGACAAAAAAAAAACACAAATATTACAAAGACAACAAGAACTCTTCTCAGAAAAGACAATCAGATTACCAGGTAGGAGTACATAAAACTTCGATAGAAACAATTTCCATCTCCTCGTGTTCGCCTCAATGCAGCATATTGTTCAGCAAGGAGCTGCACATTAAAAAAACATTGACACAAAAAATCCAACTATGAGCCAAAAAGACTATGAATGCGGATAATTGACAGAGCAGCAGTAACTAATGCTGTCATCCCAATGAACCTTGATCTTCTCCTGAAGGATGGGGCTGCCCGATTGAAACTCAATGGCCAATGAGGAAAGAGGTTCCTGTTCAGTCAGAAGAGAAGAATTTATTTTTTTTGTGATCATATTCTGTAATATGATACAAAATTATCTTATCAAAAATACTCATTAACAAAAATCAGTTAGTTCAAGTCATGTAAAATCTGGTCTGTTTAATGAAATTTTAAGTCGACAATGTATTTGGACATTTTTCCACAGCCTAAAATGAAAACCACATTGCTAAGCTTTGGGTGAGAGGATTCCAAATTAGAATTGTCCCGGTGAACACAATGTCTTGTGTTTCTAATTATACTCCAAATTGCACTAAGTTTCAAATAATTAATAGAACTTGGCGTCACCATGTTTGATTTGCCACTGAAATTAAATCTCTAAAAACTATCATTACCAGTGATTTAAAAAGCACTAGGCGCCAAGGTCCGAAAATGCCCAAGGCGCTAGGCACTCACCTGAACAAAGCGAGATGCTAAAATATAAAAAATATATAATATCATTAATAAATATGATTATTTAAATATTTTATTCTGAAACCCTAGCAATAATTTCAAATAAATAAAGATTAGCAGTATTAAAATCAAAAAAATATATTATTAATCTAATAAATAAAAATATTGTTAATAGTATATTGTTAATATACTATTAATATGCTATTAACAGTATACTATTAATATACTGTTAACAGTATACTGAGTTGATGTGAAAAGAATAGACCGAGGTTCTCTTGTATTACGGCGATAGTGGCGTGCGTATGGCGGTGACGATAGTAGTGACAATGGCAACAGAGGCAGAGTAGCGATGGCGTGATAGCGGCGGCAATGAGAGCAACGATAGTGGCAACGGAGAGAGGTAACGACAACGGAAACGACAGTAGAGAGGAAATGTCGACAGCAAAATCACAAGTAGGGTTAGGGTTGGGGTTGGGGTTGGGGTTGGGGTTGAGGGAAGACAAGAGGGGAAGGTTGATATTGGTGCATTAATCGGTTCAATCGAACCAACTAATGCAAATACGACCAAACCAAACCAAAAATGCTGGTTCGATTCCCTGGTTTAAACTAAGCCCTCTCCCGAAACGCCTGGTGCTAGGGCTTGGGCGAGCGCCCAAGCGGCGCCTCTTTGAAGCGTGTCACTTGGACATTAAACGAGGCGCTCGGGCCTCGCCTCACCTCACCCGAGCGCCTAGGCGAGCACCCCAGTGCCTTTGGAAATCACTAGTCATTACTGTTTTGGACTTGGATCACCATAACAATAAATCTGAAGGGCAACATGGCATCCTCCAATTTCCTCCAACTAATTTGCAAAGTTTAGATAATTTAAAGGAAAAAAACTCAAGCCCATCCAATATAAATCATTCAAAAATCTTAAAGTGAATTGGAGACAACACCTGCCAACTCGAATTACCTCTATATATGGAGATGGTTATGAACATTGAGAATTTGAAGGCATTTGAGCATCGATGCTAGGCAATGAGCCAAGTGAGATGCCACCTTCGATAGATGATTTGGTGACCACCCAAGAGAAGACTAGACAAACACACCATCATTGAAAAGGACACTTCTAAATGATGAGGCATCAAAACAACCTTCCTAGTAGGATGCAAAAAGCAAAAGTTAAGTTCAGCAAGGTGGTACACAAAATAAACCGATGAAGCAGTGTTCCCCATAATCAATTATAGATTCAACAGGGAGCTGAATGCCAAAATGGGAGACTCATGATAAGGGATGATCAAACCCACTTTAAGTCATACTCTAATTCAACTCAAACCCAAACTCAGTTCGAGTCATACTCCAATTCAGCTTAACTTCAGTTCAAGTCATACACAGATTCAATTCAGATTTGACCGACTCAAACCCAAGCTCATAGCTCAAGTTCGGCTGTCTCAAAGTGTCAACCCAACTCAATCCAAGTTAGACTCAAATTGGAAGGATAATGGACTCCAATTGAGAGTTCAACCTTAATTAGAAGTCTTCCCCTCCACATCCACAAGAAGGGGTGCAGTAGTCAATAGTCCTAATTCCTAAACACAGAGCATAGAGAAAGCAACAGCAAGTTGCAGCCTCAAGAAGTCAGAGCTTGTGCTCAAGAAGTCCGAGCTTTGTTGCTCATGAAGTTTCATTGATCCGTGTTTAGATATTCCTTTTCTTGAAGAAGTGATCTAGATTTTGTTTTCTCTTCAAGGTCTCTCGTATTCTAACGACCATATCAATCGTTACACAAAGCATAAATTCCAATGATTGTAAAAGGCGCTCGGGCGCTCGCCTAAGCGCTCGGGCAAGGCGAGGCGAGGCCCGAGCGCCTCACTCGATCTCTAGGCAGTGCGCTTCAAAGAGGCACCGCCTGGGCACTCGCCCAAGCCCAGGCGCTGGGCGCTTCGGGCGAGCGTCCGGGTTAAACCAGGCTTTTAGCTTTGTTCGATCAAATTCACGTTAGTTGGTTCAATCAAACCAACTAATGCATCAATAATTGCTTCCTCAACCCTAAACCCACTCGCGAATCGTGATTAGGCCGTCGACTCTGTCGCCGCTCGCCGCTATCAACGCCCGCAACTCTCTGTTGTCGTTGCTCTCTATCGTCATCGTTGCTTGCTATTTTCGCTATTCTCGATGGACTTTCTCGAAGTTAGCCACCTCGCCTATCTATTGTTAAGATAGTGTTAACTTATTGATTATCGTTAACAATAAGTTAGCAATAGTATCTGTATATTAACGATATCGTTAATGTACTATTAAGAGTTGTTTATAGTATACTGTTAAAGTATCTTGATAGTAATATTTTTTATTTATTAGATTAATAATATATTATTTTGATTTAAATTTTAATAATACTAATATTTATTTATTTAATATCATGTTTCTAGATTTTCTTAATTTAGTATCATTTTTCTATTTAAATATTATTTAATTTTATTATATATATTTTATATTTTAGCGCCTCACTTCACTCGAGTGAGCACCTAGGCGGGCGCCTAGCGCCCCGAGCGTTTTGGGACCTTGGTGCCTTTTGACGCCTATCGCTTTTCAAATCACTGATAAATTCACTCATAGAAATGATCAAAATCATAAAATCATTCTCCAAAACAGATTATCTTTCTCCTCCTCCACCATTACCCCCCTCCCCTCCCCCTCCTGCTCCTTCGCCTTCTCTCAAATAGCTCCTCTCCTAAACTATAGCCATCGAGCCTCCTCGAAACCGGACAACCCCCCATCCCCTCCTCACGCATCTCCTTAATAATATATTTTTTTTAATTTTTGATATTTGCAAGTGTCTCACATTTTGGCACCTTGGCATCTATTAGCACCTTGCACATTTGACCACACTGGTACAGTTGTGGAACTTCATCATAACCAAAATTTTTCCTTTTCAACTCAAAATTATCTAGGTCATCGAATTTTATTTTAAACCCTCTCATTTTAAAATATGGAAGAGCTCCAAATAACATATCAAACATAGAAATGGCATAAATAAGTGAAGACCATGATTATATTTCATCTACCTTGATGTATTGTCATGCTTAACTAAATCAATCACAAGTCCTAAGAATCATCTACCAACGTTTCATATTCTTTGCTATTCTACTCCGTCTAACATCTATAGCCAATAACATCTTTTTCCACATATGAAAAGAAGAGTCCACAAAACCAATTTTGAGAATAAAATCATACAGCTACTTTGGAAGAGACTAAACAAATGAGTTAAAGTGACAAGAAGAATCATGTAGTAGCTCGTAACTCCTCAACAATATCTAATATAAGGATTTTCCAACATAAAACTGTAATAACTCTTATTAAAGGAGTTTTGAATGCAAACTAAAGAACCACGATATATCACAGAGAAAAGAAATCAAACCATGAAGAAAGGAAAAGCTTTTTCACATGATCTAGAAAAGATATCAGAGATAGAAAAACAACAGTACAACATCATATGAGGAACTTGAGTTTGTTATATATTCTAGAGTTCGGCCAGGAAGCCCACTGAACCCTACCTCTCTGGATTCCATCTTTGGAATTTCTATAATTTCGCTTCATCAGAGCCTCAAGCTAATGTAATATGAAACGTTCCAAAGAACATAGGTCGGAATCAAGCAACAAGGAAAGTTGATCAACCATGATGGCACAGAGATTAGAAAGATGAAGAGATATCACTGCTAGATTTCCCTTAAGTTGCACATTCAATTGAAAAAGGGCAAAACAATCTTTTGAATTTTGGCTGTCAATGCCATGAAAAAGGTAAGCAACTTCCTATTCAAGATCCAGCACAAAAGCCTTTTTCGTCAATCCCAAAATTGGTATATCTTTCATCCAAAACATCCGGAAATGAACACGACCTGCTAATAATGGAAGAAAGAAAACGACCCAAAGAGTACAAACTCCGTCGTGAGATCTGTAGATGAGCATGAACGAAGCCAACATCCAAGAGGGTCTGGGGATTTTGATTTTTTTGGCTGTCAATTTCATGAGAAAGGTAAGCAACTTCATATTCAAGATCCAGCGCAAAAGCATTTTCATCAATCCTAAAATTGGTAAATCTTTCATACAAAACATCCGCAAATGAACACGACCTGATAATAATGGAATAAAGAAAACAACCGAAAGAGTACAAAACTCCATCAAAAGATCTGTAGATGAGTATGAACGAAGCTAAGATCCAACGGTGGGGGGATTCGGCTCACCTTGTCGCTGACATAGGGAATCTTGACGGCATCCACGGCGCAGATGTCGGAGTAATGTTGCATGATGTCAACGTTGTCGTCGCACAAGCTGGCGCAGCCGTAGTCGTCTTCGAAGAGGAAGCTATCGCGGGGACTAGGGTTGGAATTGGAGGCCTCCTCCCCCGATTTGGTTTCCACCTCCAAGAAGGACTGCTCTGGCATAGCGGGCTCCTCTCCTTCGGCGCCGACATCGTCGCTCGCCTTCCGCTTCCGCGCGCTCGCCTCCGCCTCCTTCGCCATGTCGCCCGTTATGGTCTGGTGGTTTCGAGAACAAGAAATCGAAGAAAGTGGGAAGAAAAGGGAAACTGAAGATCCGCTTAATTATGCTCGGTTGGGGGAGATTACGCCGAAGAATACAGTATTTAAAGCGGTTGGCCAGATTTGGTTCAATCAAATATCACGCACAGATTTGATTCATTTATATATTATATATATCACGATTTTCCGAAAAAATTCCTCATTTTGGATTTTTTTTTAATTAGTATCCTCGTTTAGTTTTTTTTAATATTTTTCTAATTAAAAAATACCTAAATTATCTCTCAAAATTTTATTATATTTTTTCATCAGTTATAATATTTTCATCATCATAACAAAAACATCATAAATGAGCTAAATAAAATCAAAACATAATGAAAACTATTTGATATACCCTATCATTTAAATAGATATTTATAATAATTTATAAACAACAATATCCAACTAGGAATTAAGAATATTTTTGTTAATCACAACGAAAATATTTTTGAACCTGTTTAAAAAAATTTATAAACGATTCAAATGAACTCTTAACATCAACCAAACCAAGCCTAAAAATATGATATCATAATGATCTACGAATAATAACAATCAAAAAATATAATATAAAAATATTATGAATGTTATGAATGTTATTGAAAAATAGTACAAAAGAATCAAATGAAAACATCGTGATAGTTCAATATTAGTGGGTTGGTCCTATATTATACATGGCAAATTATGCATTACATATTATATAAGACATATTACATATTATAAATTATATATTACTGATTACATATTATATATTATATATTATATATTATATTATATATTATATATTATATATTATATATTACATATTATATGTTATATATTACAAATATATTTTATATATTATGTATTACATGTTATATATTATATATTATATATAATAAATTTTGAGAAAAATTCTATTTTTTGGAAAATTTTCATAAAATACCTAGACTTTGAAAATTTCTCATAGAGCATTTTTATAAATAGTCATTTTGCCCCTAACCCTATTGAACCTTCCTTTACTTCCACCTCTACCTTGTGTTGCCACCCTACACCATCTCCTCGGCCACCTTCTCTTCCATTTAACTCATCAAACTTATTGTAGAAACAGTTAACATTGTCACTGCAACTATTGAATCTCAAATTTTGATGATGAAATCAGTTGATGAATTTATAATCTAACTCATGTGTTGAGAAAAGTGATGTTAGACTAATTACGATCATGAAAAGGCAAAAATAATTAAAGAAGAAGAAAAATATTACACGGGAGTCAAAGATCGGGCAGTAAGCCGAAAGAATCAGGGATACGCTGAAGCTTCAAACGATGCAATGGAAAGTTCACCCGGAGTTCGCTAAAAGATCGTCGGGAGTTTGCTGGAAGTTTATCATGAATTCGTCGGAAGTTCATTGAAAGTTTAAATAGAGAATTGACATGCCTAAGAACTGGGATTGCTTGTATTGTAATTGTTTTAGCTTTAATTATCATAGTTAGGATTTCAATTTGAGTTAGTTTTGGAAGAAATCCTACTAACTCAATTAAGAGTCCATTAAACCTTAATTGAGGTTGATCAGGAGATTAATTTCGTTGACTTAGAAGGAAGTACAACCAGGTCAAGAGATGGTATAGCTCAGGGTATGAAAAATTATATTTTCGGGATACTTGGGCAGTGTTACCATCGGTTGCCAGTAATAGTACCGCCAATCAATAGTAGTACCATCTTCCCAGGCAATGGTACCCCTAAAGCCCATAATCTCGGGCTCTGTTCAGCTGTGGTACCGCCCTTTGCTAGTTACATATGCCCTACAAGCCAATCATATGATTGATGGCACGTGTGACATACTGCACGATCTTTTTACTTATGATTATTATTGATATATTCTCACACTATATTATATATTTTATGGAATGGGAATCGGATTGTGATGAGATTATGATAATAACATCGATTTACCTTTAAATATAAATCCTAAATAATCTAAGTCATAGGTGACTCAAGAGGGACATCGAGATGACTGGACAGGCCAGTGTACTGTATACTCATCCATATGATGGAGGTGATTTGTCTCATAACCACTTGTGTGGAGGCACTAAGGATTCAATATATGTGCTTATTGGAGAATGTGTTTACTAATTGATATGCTTATAAAATATTATATGATTTATGATACCTAATGCTAGACATCAATTAAGTAGTTTTAATTATGTATTTGGTCTTTAGACTTGAGATACCAAGGATGTTTTATATGAGTACTCTTTTCTTTGATGTTAGACTTACAAGTTTAGAAAGTTTCAGATATGGTATAGTTGATTATCGGGATTAATAACCAACCTTTTGAAGGCAATTGAGTGTTAATAAAGGATTATCCACTCTCAGTATTGCGAGAGGAATATCTCATATGTGCTTGCTTAGATAAATCTCTAGCTAAGGTCACCAGGAGAATCTGATTAGAGTGAGACTCGGATAGATTTCATATGTGACCTGACATTACTATGTCCAATATATGGTCTCTCTGAGATATTAGTTGGATGAAGGAATATAGATACACGGTAACTATGGATAGACAGATCCGATGAATTCGATCCCCCTATACCGTTTGGGGATTATGGCACAATGACCTAGTATGTCCATAGTCGATGAGTTATGTGAATTATTATAGGGATAATAATTCACTATATCAGAAGGAGTTCTTATGAGAGCAACTCACGGCCAGCTAGGTATCGGGCCTAAAGGATCACATACATATGGTGGGTGCTTCAACGAATAGAGGATTATATAAAGATCTAATTAGTCCTTATTCTCATTAGATGAGACCCTACACTGATGAGCTTCTTACATGAGGCTCAATTAGAGACCAAAAGAGATTATTGGATATAAATCTAATAATCTAAGATTAGTGGATAATTGGATGAAGATCCAATACTCACTAAGGCAGGACGCATAGGGTTTTTGGTGACTCTCTATAAATAGGAGGGGAGACATATAGATGATAGACTGCATCTTTGGCCTATTATGATTAATTTGCATTGGGGGGATTAATGCAAGTGTAAATCTTTCCATTTAAGAAAAACCTTTTGTAAGAAGCAAAATGAAAAATTAGAAGCATTTCATTAAGTAAGTAGGCAATAAGCTATTAAACAAAAATAAGTTACGGTTATGCTAAAAGAAAGCTCAATATAAGAACATGCATAATAAAAAACAACAAAGTAGAGAGATGCTCATAAATTTATAGTGGTTCGGCCCCAATGTTAGCATAATCCACTTTCGAGTCCTCTTTGTCGAGGCCCACGGGTGTCCACTACCGATCTTCTTTGGGTGAAGACTAAACCTTTACAAACATTCAACTTACAAGAGAGACTCTTTACAAAAATACAACTTTTAGCTCACTCCCTTCCCACTTTTCTTTTTCTTACACACCTTTAACACACACTTGTTTTCATAGATTTTTGCCCAATGACTTGTGTGAATACTTGTGCTAAATGAAAGAAAACTTGGAGTATTTATAGACCTCATTTCGCTTAAGAAGAATGGAGCCAAAATTCAAATACGCTCGAAAAAATTAGGTACAAGCAGTACAATCATTGTGCCAACGGCGTTGTCGCCGAAAGCTACCCTAAAAATAGGGTACAAGTAGTACAACTATCGACTTGGGTGGTCCAACAGTCGCCTGCTGCCCGAATTCCTATGTGACGGCGGTACACTCGTCGCTCACCAACAACACAACGGCCAAGATTTTCGAAAAAAGTGATTTTCTTCACTTCTCTAATCCCGACTTGTACCTCTTGTTGATCAATTCTCATGTCAACTAATTGAGCTCGATCTGAGCTCCATCCAATTCCTTTGTGGACCTGATTGTCTTACATTGAGTTGATTTAGATTCCTTCCAAATCAAATTTAATTAGAACTCAATACCTAACTATGACACATTGATTACAACCATAAGAACTATCAAGCTAAATAATGACGTGACTCCTACTAATCTGGTAGCCTTCGGCATTCTTGAGTTGAATCTTGGATTTTGATGATGAGATCAATTGATGAGAATTTATCTAGCATGTATGTTAAAGGAAGATTTGCATGTCTAACTATAACAGAAGCAATGAAGTTACAACCATATAATGAGCTAAGATTAAGCTTAGGCATCGGGCTGGGTTTGGACGATAGGAGATTCACCGAAGGGATCGGGAAGCTTGCTGGGAGCATGCCAGGAGATCACCCGAAGAAGACTGGACGACTTACCGCAAGAATACCGAAGGTTACCGGATTGGAGGAAGTTGGGTCTTAGTTTAAGCTTGTAGTCTTTAAGTATTGTAATCATTGAGTCATAGTTAGAAATGAGTCCTAATTGAGTTAGATTTGGATGAAATCCAAATCAACTCAATAAGGCAACCAGTTCCACTATTGGGGTTTGATTGAGCTCACGTTGAGCTCAATTGGTTGACTAGAGGGTTGGTCAACATTAGGTTCAAGCTGGCATTTGAAAAGTGGAGGGAACCACTTTTGCGAAAATTCTAGCGGGTAAAATATTAGTAAACGATGGGTGTACTACCGTCGCCCAGGCTTTTGGGCGGCTAACGACGATTGACCCACCCAGGTTGGGCAGTTGAATCACTCGTACCCAGGAATATAAGTACTTTCGACGGTTGACCCACCTAGGGCCGACAGGTAAACCGCCCATATCCTAGTGTTCGGACAACTGAGCTGCCTAGGTCGGCGGTAAACCTCCTGTACCCGACTTTTTCAAGTATGTTTAATTTTTGGCTCTAATTTCTGAAGCCACTTGGGGTTTATAAATATCCTAAGTATTTTTGTATTCATAATAACTCTTTTTGGGGAATTAAACTCTATGAAAAAGAAATTGGGTGTGATTTATAAGAAAAAGAAAAGGGAAGGGAGAGAGGTTAGAGTTAAAAATTTTCTCAAAGTCTCCCTTTTAAGCAAAGTATAAGGGTTTGGTCTTCACCCAAAGAAGATCGGTAGTGGACGCTGGTGTGCCTCAAGAAGGAGGACTCAGGAGTGGCCGTAAGCCGTTTGTGCTGAACCATTATAAAAATTGTGAGTTCATATTTTGCTTTCCTTATTAACGCTGCTAGTGTGCCTCAAGAAGGAGGACTCAGGAGTGGTCGTAAGTCGTTTGTGCTGAACCATTATAAAAATTGTGAGTTCATATTTTGCTTTCCTTATTAACGCTTCTGATCTTGTTTACTCTTTGAAAGCAAACATTTTACTTACGACGTTTCTTATCTTTCATATTTCCTTACTCTTTCTTAAGTAATTAGTAAGCAAGTAACTTAGCAATCTTCTTATCATTCACTTGCTTTATTTGAATAACAAGCTTTGGATTTTCCTATCATGCTTTAACCAAAATATTTTTGTTTAAAATGATAAATTTATACTTGCACTAATTCACCCACCTACTTGAGTAAATGACTTATTTTGGCATGAATAAGGGACATTCTATCTCACATCCTCCCATGTTCAATGGGACGGATTATACATATTGGAAGACAATGTTGCATATTTTTCTTATCTCTCTGGACCTTGATTTATGGAGTATTATTGAGAATAGATTTGAAAAATCTTCCAAGCCAATGAATGAACTAAATTATTTGGAAAGGAAGAATTTTCTTTAAACGCCAAGGCTATGAATGCCTTGTTTTATGCTCTTGATAAGAATGAGTTTAATCATGTTTCTGTTTGCGAATCGGCCTTCGATATTTGGCACACTCTAGAAATCATACACAAGGAGACTAGTAGAGTACAAGAATCCAAGATAAATATTTTAGTTCATAACTATGAATTATTTCAAATGAAATCAAGTGAGTCCATTGGAGACGTACACCTGTTTCACGGATGTCGTCAATGGCTTAAAAGCACTTAAAAATATTTTTAAAATTTTGAATTAGTTAGTAAGATTTTGATAGCTTTACCTAAAAATTGGGATCATAAAGTAACCATTATTTAATATACCAAAGATTTAAATAACTTGCCTCTTGAAGAATTGATTGGCTCTCTTATGACATATGAACTAAATTGTAAAACTTCTGATAAGCTTAATGAACCCCTTCCAAAGAATAGAAAGGATGTAGCACTTCGGACAATAAATGACTCCTCGAGTGAAACCTCGAGTGATGAGGACCATGATATTGCTTTATTATCAAGAAAATTTTAAAAATTTATAAAAAATAAGAACTATAAAAACAAAAAAGAACCGAAGAAGTACAATATCATTTGCTATGAATGTAAAAAACTGGGATATTTCAAGAATGAATGTCCTCATTTGAAGAAGAAGCCAACATTAAAAAAGAAGTCACTTTGCTGCTTGGGATGAATCGAGCTCTTCAGATGAGGAAGACAACTTCAAACAAGAAGTGGCTAACTATGCCTTAATGATGATCAAAGATGAGGTTAGTGAGTCTTTAAATATTTTTTCAGAATTATTAAATATATTTCATGATTTATTCAATGAGTTTAGAAAACTTAGTAAATCTTTTAAATTACATAAAGTTGATTATGATTTATGAGTTAAAAGACCTACCGAAATGTATGATTCATTAGTTTCACATAAACTATGTACGAAATATGATTCACTAAATAATGTTAAAGAAGAGAATATCATGCTTAAAACCACATTAGAAAAATTTGAAATAGGGAACAAATCCTTAAATATGATCATTATATAAATAAGGGTCATATTAATAGAAAAAATAGCATAGGCTTTATTGGTAATGTCCAACGAAAGCCAACCATGTTTGTAAGAGGACCTACATTAAATATGCCATCAAGAATTATATGTAATTTTTATGGTAAATTATGACATAAGGCAAACAAATGACTATTTAGAAAATGTAATCCACATCAACAAGTATGGGTTCCAAAGAAAATCTTATCTAATAAAAATCAATTAGAAAAGAAAGAAAGAGTTCTTTATAGAGGACCCAATATAAAATGGATGCCTAAATCAAATATATCCTTCTTGTAGGTTTGTCTTCAAACTAAAGCTAGGAGCACTAAAAGGTATTTTGATAGTGGATGCTCAAGGCATATGACCGGAGATCCATCTTATTTTCTAAGCTCGCTAGTTTAAGTGAAGGAATTGTTATATTTGGAGACAACAATAAGGGTAAAATAATTCAAAAAGGAACAATAGGTAATACATAAAACCTCTTGATTGAAGATGTGTTGTTAGCTGATAGCTTGAAACATAACTTGCTTAGCATTAGTCAATTATATGATAAAGGATATGTGATTAAATTTCAACCTAGTGCTTGCTTAATTGAATTACTACACAAAAATAAATCCTTGATTACCTTGAGAAACAACAATGTATACACCATAAATATTGAAAGATTTTGTGATGAAACTAATTTTTGGCTTTAAATGATGATGCTTGGATTTGGCATAGCAGATTAGGTTATGCTAGCATGAAACTTTTAAACCAAATCTCTACCAAGGAACTAGTAAGAGGTTTACCTAATCTTAAGTTTGTCAAAGACAAAGTATGTGACACTTGTCAATTAGGAAAATAAATAAAGAGTAGCTTTAAGTTGAAAAATCAAATTAGCACATCTAGACTACTTCAATTGATCCATATGGATCTATTGGACTAATTGACATTACAAGCTTAGGTGGTAGCAAATATGCATTCATTTTTGTGGATGACTTTAGTAGATATACTTGGACCTATTTCTTAGCACATAAAAGTGATACATTTAAATGTTTTGTAAAATTTTGTAAAGTTGTTTAAAATGAAAAAGGATGCATGATTTCTTCAATACGAAGTGATTATGGTGGAGAATTTTAAAATAATAATTTTTAAAATTTTTATGATTCAAATGGATATATCCATAACTTCTTTACTCCTCAAAATCCATAATAAAATAGAGTAGTAGAAAGAAAAAATAGGAGCTTACAAGAAATGACTAGAACAATATTGAATGAACATAGTCTTCCCAAATATTTTTGGGCCGAAGCCGATAATACGATATGTTATATTTTAAATAGGATTCTAGTAAGATCATTACTCACTAAAACTCCTTATGAATTATGGAATGATAAAAAGCTCAATATTTCTTATTTTAAAATATTTAGTTGTAAATATTTTATTTTGAATGAAAAGTATGCTTTAGGTAAATTTGATGTAAAATCCGATGAATATATTTTTTTAGGATACTATTTTATTTTAAAAACTTATCATGTTTTTAATAAAAAAATATTAGTAATAGAAGAATCTATTCGTGTTATTTTTAATGAGTTTTCCGAATTTAAGAAGATTGATTTTGATGATGAAATTAATTTTAATACTTTAAATTTAAAAGATAATACTTCTAAAAGTAATTTGGATGTATCTAATTCCAATATCTTATCAAAGGAATGGAAGTATGTGAATGATCATTCTAAGAAGCTTATAATAGGGGAAACATTAACATGAATTCAAACTCGGTTTTCTTTTAGAAATTTTTATGCAAATGCCACATTTTTTTTCAAATCGAGCCAAAATATATTGATGAGGCCTTAAGAGATGATTCTTGGGTTAATGCAATGTATGAAAAACTTAATCAATTTGAGAGAAATGATGTATGAAAGCTTGTTCCTAGACCTAATTACCATTTAGTGATTAGTACTAAATGGATATTTAGAAACAAGCAAGATGAAAATGGTATCGTGGTTAGAAACATGGCTAGATTAGTAGCCGAAGGTTTCAACTAAGAAGAAGGAATCGATTATAATGAAATCTTCACTCTCATGGCTAGACTTGAAGCTATAAGGATGCTTCTTGCCTTTGCTTCTTTTAAAAATTATACGTTGTTTCAAATGGATATTAAATCTTCTTCCTAATCATGTTTTTAAACTTATAAAAGCTCTCTATGGATTAAAATAAACCCCTCGGGCTTGGTATAAAAGACTTAGTTCTTTTCTCATATTAAATAAATTTTCAAAAGGTAAAATTGATACCACATTATTTTTTAAATATTTTAAAAATAATTTACTTGTTATTCAAATTTATGTTGATGATATCATTGTTGGATCTATAAATGAATCTTTATGTGAGTCTTTTACTAAAGAAATGAGTCAAGAATTTGAAATAAGTCTAATGGGTGAGTTAATATTCTTCTTAGTATTATAAATAAAATAACTTGATGATGGTATTTTTATTAGTCAAAATAAGTACACATTGAACTTGATAAAATGATTTAGGATGGAAAATGCTAAAGTATTAAACACTCCCATGAGCACATCTACAAAGTTGGACTTACATAGTGAAGGAGAAAACTTTGATAAAAAAAAATTATAGAGGTATGATAGGAAGTTTATTATATTTAATTACTAGAAGACCGGATATCATGTTTAATATTGGATTGTATGCAAGGTATCAATATAACCCTAAACTCTCTTATTTGAAAGCAGTTAAATAAATTTTTAGATACTTAAAAGGAACATCTAAATTAGGATTATGGTATCATAAATCAAAGAACTTTGACTTGATTGCCTATTTTAATGCTGATTTTGGTGGATGTAGAATAGATAGAAAAAACACTACTGCAACATGTCAATTTTTGGGGCATGCACTTGTTTCTTGGACTTCCAAGAAACAAAATTTAGTAGCTTTATCTACTACGAAAGCAGAATATATTATAGCTAGTGCATATTGTACCCAAGTCATTTGGATGAAAAACACACCAGAAGATTGTGGAATAAAACTGAAAAATATTCCTATGAAATGTAATAATACAAATGTTATATGTCTAACCAAAAATCCTATTAAATATTCAAGAGCCAAATATATTGATATTAGACATCATTTTATAAGAGATCATGTAAATTGTTAAGATATCTTTTTAGAATTTATTGACACTAAACATCAATTAGTGAATATTTTTACAAAACCCTTAAATGAATAACAATTTGATTTTCTTAGAAGAGAACCTGGAATGCTAATCATGAAAATATATGAATTGCTTGATTTCATGAGAATGAGCTATTTTTGTGATAATTGTTTCATGAGATGTTTATCTTATTATTCACAAAAAGGAGAAAAAAAAGTTGCATGATGATGATTTTGTTATTTTAAGGATTTATTTGTACATTTACTTGAAATTAAGTGAAATAATTTTTAAATGCACGAGTAGCTCTTAAACCTTTGAATTTCCTTGAATATTTTAGATTTTTTAACTTATTTTTGAAAATTTACCTCTACAAAATTGAAATCTCTTCTTAAAGATGTTTTGTAACTCCTCCCTTGTTTTTTTTCTTTCTTTTTCATAAGAGGAAGAAAGTTCTTTATGAATTATATTGTATTTGAAAAAGGGGGAGCAAAAATTTATTTTAGCCCAACATTTTACATTTTTGTTGATGACAATGTGGGAGAAATGGATGTTGATGCTTATGTAATCAAATGGATGTTGAAGACTTATGTAATAATTTAAGGGAAAATTTTTAAATATTTGAAATTCATAAAAATTGATGACTTATGTAATAATTTAAGGGAAAATTTTCAAATGTTTGAAATTTATGAAAATCCTTAATGCATTGATGACTTTATGAAAATTTTTTAAATGTTTAAAATTTATGAAAATCCTTGATGCATTGATGACTTGATGAAAAATTTTAAAACGTTTGAAATTCATAAAAATCCTTGATGTATTGATGACTTCATACTTTAAAAGTAAATTATTATTGATATATACAAGTCTTATTGCTATCATTGAAATATGATTTGCTTGAAGTATTAATTGTTTTACTTCACTTGAATTCAAGAGTGAGTGATTCTATTGAATTTAAGTCTTTTTTATTATGGCATGAATTTAGGAAGAGTTAGGATTAACTCATATCATCAATTGGTTGTCATCATCAAAAAGGGGAAGATTCTTAAATCTTAGATTTTAATAATGAGATCAATTGATGAGTATTTATTTAATATGTGTGTTAGAGGAAGATTTGCAGGCCCAACTATGACATGAGCAATGAAGTTACAACCGGATAATGGGCCAAGATCAAGCTTAGGCATCGGGTCGGGTTTGGATTATACAATGGGACCTCGCTGGGAGTTCGCGAGGAGATTTGCCGAAGGGATCGAGAAGTTCACTGGGAGCACACTGGGATATCATCGGAAGAAGACCGGATGACTTGCCACAAGAATGTTATGCTAGTTATAGGTGTCCTACAAGCCAATCACGTGAGTGATAACACGTGTGACATACTATGTACTATTTTTTCTTATGATTAATATTGATATATTCTCACATTATATTATTTGCTATATATATATTGTGATGTCCTTGGTTATGTGCAATGGGAATCGGATCGTGATGAGATCACAATAATGAGATCCTAAATAATCCTGGTCATAGGTTACTCGAGAGGGATATTGAGATAACCGGATAGATCGATGTACTATATACCCGTCCATATAATGGAGGCTACTAGTCTCATAGCTACTTGTGTGGAGACACTAAGGATATAGTACAAGTGCTCATTGGAGAATGAGTTCACTGATTGATCTGCTTATAGATTGCTATATGGTTAATGATACCTAATGTCAGACAACGATTTCATAGTCCCAGTTATATATTTGGTCCTTAGACTTGAGATACCAAGGATGTCTTATATGAGTACTCCTTTCTTTGACGCTAGACTTACAGGTTTAGAAAGTTTCAAATCTGGTACAGTTGGTTATCGAGATTGGCAGCCAACCTTACGAAGGCAATTGAGTGTCAATAGAGAATCATCCACTCTCAGTATCACGAGAGAAATATCTCATATATGCTTGCTTAGACAAATCCCTTACCAGGGTCATTCGGATTGAGAGAGAAAGAATTCTCTAAGAAAATCCAACTAGAGCGAGACTATGATGGATTTTGTATATAGCCTGATAGTACCATATCCAATATATGGTCTCTGGGATATTAGTTGGATGAGGGATTATAGATACATGGTAATTATAGATACATGGTAATTATAGATAGACAGGTCCGATAGATTTGATCCCCTTGTACTATCTAGGGACTATGGTGTAGTGGCCTAGTACGTCCATAGTCGATGAGTCGAGTGAATTATTATGGGATAATAATTCACCATATCAGAAGGAGTTCTGATGGGAATGACTCACGACCAGCTCGGTATCGGGCCTAGAGGGACACACATATATGGCAGATGCTTTAACGAATAGAGGATTGGATGGAGATCCAATTAGCTCATATTCTCATTAGATTAAGGTTCAATCAGAGGCCTAAGGAGATTATTAGATAGAGATCCAATAATGCAAGGTTAGTGGGTAATGGATGGAGATCTAATACCCACTAATGTAGGAGCCCTAGGGTTTTCTGGTGGCTTTCTATAAATAAGAGGGGAGACTCATGGTTGATAGGCTACAGTCTTAGCCACCGCCTCCTATTCTCCTCCCTCCCTTTGTGCAAGAGTTGCGAGATTAGATTGGAGGAGTTTTACTGTAGAGATCCATATGTGGATACCATTAGAGAGGAGGACACTTGTCCTCCTTCATCTTCTCCATCCGGATCTGGAATACAGGAATATACGATCTCCCTAGGTAAAATTAATCTCTCACACATCGTGGTTTTATTAGTTTTTACATTTTTCTCGCTATCCCAATATTTTGCATAATGATTTGATCTACATGAGAAATTATTTTTTATTTTGATTTTCGCTGCGCATGTGATGCACCCGCTGAGGTTTCCCAACATGTCAGAGGTTACTAGATTAGTGAAAGTTGGGTCATAGTTTAAGCTTATAGTCTTTATGCATTGTAATCGTTGTCATAATTAGAAATAAGTCCTAATTGAGTTAGATTTGGATGAAATCCAAATCAACTCAATAAGGCAACCAGGTCCACTATTGGGGTTTGATTGAGCTCAGGTCGAGCTCAATTGGTTAACAAGAGGGTTGGTTAACATTAGGTTCAAGCTAAAATTTGAAAAGTGGAGGGAACCACTTTTGCGAAAATTTCGGTGGGTAAACTATTGGTGAGCGGTGGGTGTACCGTCGCCACCCAGGCTTTCGGGTAGCTGACCCATCTAGGCTGGGTGGTTGAACCGCCTATACCTAGGTATCTAGGTACTTTCGGTGGTTGACCCGCCTAGGGTCGGTGGGTAAACTGCTTGTACCTATTTTTCCAGATATATTTAATTTTTGGCTCTAATTTCTGAAGCCACTTGGGGTCTATAAATACCTCAAGTATTCTTGCATTCACAATAACTCTTTTTAGGCAATTAAACTCTATGAAAAATAATTTGAGTGTGATTTGTAAGAAAAAGAAAAGGGAAGGAAGAGAGCTTAGAGTTAGAAATTTTATCAAAGTCTCACTTATAAGCAAAGTGTAAGGGTTTGGTCTTCACCCAAAGAAGATCGGTAGTGGACGCCGACGTGCCTCAAGAAGGAGGACTCGGGAGTGGACGTAGGTTGTGGGTGTCGAACCATTATAAAAATTGTGAGTTCATCTTTTGCTTTCCTTATTAACGCTTTCAATCTTATTTACTATATGAAAGCAAACATTTCACTTACGACATTTCTTATCTTTTGGATTTCCTTGCTCTTTCTTAAGTTATTAGTAAGCAAGTAACCTAACAATCTTCTTATCATTCACTTGCTTTATTTGAACAACAAGCTTTGGATCTTCTTATCACACTTAAACTGAAACGTTTTTGTTTAAAATAAAAAATTTACACTTGCACTAATTCACCCCCACCCCCCTCTTAACGCCAATTGATCCTAACATCTTACGACGAGTCTTGTGGTCTTCCTTCAGGATTCTCCCAGTGTGTTCCCAGTGAGCTAACTGATTCCTTCTGCGAACTTCTAGTGAACTCCCGGTGAGCTCCCACTATATCGTTTGAACCTTGGCCCAATATCCAAACTGGATCTTGGCCCATCATTTGGTTGTAATTCATTTTCTTTATCACAGTTAAACCTTAATAATGCTAACTATGACTTAATTAATTACAATCAATATTGACAACAAATCCACTTCAAGACCTTCCTAACTCCTGGCAAGCTTTTCGACTTCCCCCGATGATATTCCGATGAGTCTTGGTATTTTTTCGATGAACTCTCTTGCGCTATCCTAGTAAACTCCTGATACCCTCGGCGAGCTCCCGACACACTCTAGATGAGTTCCCAATTACATCGTCCTCACTCCGGCCCAATGCCTGGACTTGACTTTGGTCAAACCTCTAATTGTAATTATCTCCTTATCGTTGTTAATCCTACATCAATCAATATCTAACAACCTTATTAGATCAATAACCCATCAATTGATTTCATTATCAAAATCCAAGATTCAACATAGCTGCCCACTCCAATTCTCCTTCCTCCCCACGTACAAGAATTGTGAGACCTAGGATTTCGATTGGAGGAGTATGATTGTAAAAATTCATCATGTGGATACCGCTAGAGAGGAGGACGTTTAACTTTCTTCATCCTCTCCATTCGGACCTAGAAAAAATAGGGATATATGATCTCCTTAGGTAAACAATCTCTCATATAATGCGATTTTTGATTTTATGACTTTCTCGTGATCCAATCTTTTGCATGATGATTTGATCTGCATGAGAAACCTATTTTGTTTTGATTTTCTACTGCGCATATAATGCTCCCGCTTGGTTTCCCAATAGTGATATCAAAGCCAGGTTATTCGTGCGAAATATTGGTTTTAAACTACATGTGATGAGAATGAATCGTGTGTAACTGTTCTATATGTTTTGTTGCAGTGATTGGCAGCGATTGTAGCACTGCCTATGGGCGATGGGTGATCGCCTGTAGGTTGGCTGCCTACAGGGGTGGTCGCCTATGGCCAAGCCCCTTGTAGGGGTGGCCATACCTCGTGCAAGGGTGGCCGCCTATGGCCCAGCTCCTTGCAAGGGGCGGTTAGGTTGCGGTAGGCCATAGGGGCAGTGGCCCGCGACCAGCCTATAAGGGACGCCTGCCTATAGGGATGGTGCTTGTGGGCATGACGCCCATAGGTAGACTGCCTGTGGGCATAAGTAGCGCTTATAGAGGCGTCGCCTGTCGGCATGACACCTACCTACGGCGCGCAGCGCTACTGCTTACGCAGGGGCGGTGACTGTCGCCACTGAAAGGAGCAAAAGGTTAGGGTTTTCTTTTCTATGGCAATAGGATGATTTTGTCCCTTAGAATTTAAGAAATTTTGAGTTCTGCCCTATACCTAAAATTCCAAAAATGCCCTTAATAATTTTAAAAATTTTGAGGTCTATCCTTTTGGCCAAAATTTTAAAAATGCCCTTGATACTTTTAAAAATTCCTTGTATGTCCTGATTTTTAAGAAAATAATTAATTAAATAGTTTAATTTATTATTTATTATTTAGTAATCCTTCAGGTACATTAATGATAAGTCTTCACTTATTAGATTTTCATGATAACACATGGGTATTAGATACCGAGAGTGTTTATCATATTTGTAAGTCCTGGTAAGACCTGAGAGATTGGCTAGAGGCGAGATGAACCTCGAGATGGGCAATGGAGCAAGAGTTGCTGTAGTTGCTATTGGAGAGGTCACCCTATATCTGCTTCGTAGAGCTATTATTGCATTAGATGTATGCTATTTTGTTTCCTCTATTATCAAAAATATTATTTCTATCTCTTGTTTGACAATTAGTGGATATAAATTAGTTTTTTAGAATAATAGTTGTTCAATAATTATGGATATTGAGATCATCACTAGAGGTACCCTTATAGATGACATATGTGTTAGACACTTCTTCATATATTATGAATATAAATATGTCTAAGAGAAAAAGAGATAAGATGAATAATGCATATCTATGACATTGTAGGCTAGGTCATATATATGAGGGAAGAATTCAAAAGTTGCTGAAAGATGGATACTTAGATCTATCTAACTATCAGTCATATGCAACTTGCAAACCTTACCTTCGTGGGAAGATGACCAACTCTCCTTTTAGTGGGACTAGAGAGAGAGTCACCGAGTTATTGTAACTCATATATAGTGATGTATGTGGTCCCATATCGACTCAGGCTATAGGTGATTACTTATACTTCATTATATTCACTGATGATTTCTCTAGGTATAGACACATGTACTTAATGAAATACAAATCTGAGGCTTTTGAGAAGTTCAGGGAATATAAGAATAAGGTAGGAAACCAAATTAGAAAGAGTATTAAGACTCTTCGATTAGATTGAGGAGGAGAGTACTTGAGTACAGAGTTCACCCATTTCCTCAAGGACAATGGGATTCTATCCCAGTGGACACCTCGTTATACACCTCAGCTCAATGGTGTATCAGAAAGGAGGAATCACATGATGTTAGATATGGTACGATCCATAATGAGTTTTGCTAACCTACCCATCTCATTCTGGGGGGTATGCCCTAGAGACCGTAGCTTACCTTCTGAACAGAGTTCTATCAAAGTTGGTAATATCTACATCATATGAGATATTGAAATGAAATAAGTCTGATCTTAAGATTGTTAAGATTTAGGGTTGTCCTACCCATGTTAGAAGACATAACCCTGATAAGTTGGAATCCAAGATAGAATGGTGCACATTTATGGGATACCCAAAGGAAACTTATGGGTATTATTTCTATCACCTCGAGGACCAAAAGGTCTTTGTTGCCAAGAGAGCCGTGTTCCTTGAGAATGAACACATTCTTGGTGAAAATAATAGGAGTAAGATAGAATTGAGCGTAGTTGGAGAATGATAGAACCCCAGAAGGAGCTCTATAGATTTTGATCCTTGAGGGGGATCAACCCTTAGAATGTTGTAGGGGTTCCTCCCTCCTAGACTCGACATAATGGCTGAAAGAGAATTGGTAATTGCTTGATAAAAGAGAGGAGGCTACTACATTATTATATAGAATTGTAAACTATAGCCCATGGGGTGCTTGTCTAACTAAAATTATCCTTTTACCCCTTCTATAGCTTACCTGCCTCAGAGGGAACAGGTGGCGGCTAGGTTGGCTTTATAGCCGACCTAAGTAGGGGGAAACCCTAGCCGACTAGTCCAGTAAAGGGGGCGATGGCCAGTAAGCCCTAAGGCCCTAAATTAAACCGTGGCCATACTTCTTTATAGGATAGAAGTGATTATGTGGGGTTTTATTATAATCTCACAGGGTTCTTATTGATTACTTCTTGGGTGATTAGGACTCAACCCTGTTAGAGTCCTACCAAGCCCGTCCTCTTCGAGTTAGCCTTATCCTCAAGGCTAATATCCATAAACTCTAGGAATTGTGTCTTCAGATCTTTATAAGACTCTCATGTGACATCTTGATCTAGTGCGCGAATTTGATCTCTAGGTTAGGGCCCCAATGTGATCCCCAATTTAGTAAGGCCTAAAGAAATAGGGAGAGCACTTCATTAAGGCTCGAATTTCCTACTGATTAGGCTGGAGGTGTAGAAAAACTCGATCTTCAATTTTTCGTATATTCTAAAGTTTGTCGAGAGATCATTTCTTCTTTGCATATGATGTCATATGGTTAGTCTTTAGTGATAGCCAATATTTCTTCTGGAATAGTGACTGCCCTCTAGTATGGTTCAGGATTATGAGAGCCCAATCTGGCATGAGCATGAATTGTAATTCTTTCACTTTTACTCCTTTTTCGTGTCATGGACCTGTATCCAACCATATTTTAAATTTGGTAGTAATTAGTATCTCTTCTAAAAACCTCATGTGGAGTGTGGGGGAAGCTTTAGTGTAAATTAGGAGTCGACCATCTTGCATAAGAATAACCCCAATTCCAACTCCTGATGCATTGGCCTCAATAACAAAAGTTTGGCTGAAATCAGGTAGTGCTAGGATCGGCATCATTGTCATGGTGGCCTTGAGTCGTTTGAAGGCTGTAAAAGCTTATTCAGACCACAAGATGAAGTCTGTCTTCAGTAGGGATGTGAGCAGGCACTAATATTTCCATAATCTTTCATAAATTTATGGTAGTAGCCCGTGAGTCTAAGGAAGCTATGTAACAATTTTATGTTTGTAGGTTTCGGCCATCCTTGCATTGCCTCGATCTTCGTCGGGTCTATCACCACTCCATCCTCTGATATAATATGCCCAAGATACTTCACTTTATATTGTAAGAAGCTACATTTTGACTGTTTAATATAAAGAGTATTCTCCTGAAGAATCGTTAGAATAGTACATAAGTGCTGAAAATGTATATCAAGTGCAGGGCTATAAATAAGAATATCATCAAAGAACACCAATACGAACTTGTATAGAAAACTCCGGAAGATGTCATTTATTAGGCTTAGGAAATTAGAAGAAGCATTCGTAAGTCTGAAAGGCATTACCAAAAACTCGTAGTAGTTGTTATGCGCACGAAATGCAGTTTTTGAAACATCTTCAGTGCATACCTGAATCTGATGATAACCGGAATGGAGATCTAATTTAGTAAAGACTCGAGCTCCTTTTAATTCATCTAAGAGCTCATCTATGACTGGTATAGGATATTTGTCCTTGACAGTGATAGCGTTCAAGACCCTATAATCAATACACATTCTCCATGTACCGTCCTTCTTGCACACTAGCAACACCGGTGAATAATAAGGGCTGCAACTCTATCGAATCACCCTAGTGTCAAGCATCTATTTGGTGATGTTCTCAATCTCATCCTTCTGCAAGTGAGGGTAGTGGTACAGATGCAAATTTGCTAGAGATTTGCTCGGTAGAATAGGAAGACAATGGTCATGTGGTCGATTAGGGGACAGCTCGCGCGGCTCCGTGAAAATATCCATGAATTCATCTAGCAAGAGGGCAAGCTTAAGATCTGAATTTTGTATATTCTCCCTCTTAGATGGCTGCTAGATATGCATAAAAAATCCACCATGTGTTTTGTACAAAACTTTCTCCATTCGTTGCGGCAAAATGGTGAAAATTTAGCTCCCGCGCTTGCCTCGTAACGTGACTTGTCTCCCTTTGTAATAAAATTTCAGGATTAATTTAGAAAACTTCCACAAGATATCACCTAGTGTTATAAGTCATTCGATCTCAAGTATAACTTCATAATCATCGATGGGTAGGAGGAAGAAATCAGCTACCACTTCTTGGTCTTGGAGGAGTAGTTTCACCCGCGGGCATTGTTGGTCGCAATTAAAGATTCGACTATCGGCGACCTTTACATCAAACTTATTACAACTTTTGATTTTAAGCACCAAATGTGTCGCAATCTTACTATTAAGGAAGTTATTTATGCTGCCCGTGTCGATGAGAACGGTGATGGGTTGCTGTTTTAGAAGTCCTCCAACTTTCATCGTATGCGAGTTGGAGTAGCCAGCCAATACGTGTACTATGTAATCGGTCGATTGGGAATCTTCTTCCATAGCTTCTTCTTTAGGTTCAAGGGCTTCTTTAGATATTTCATTATCCTCATCCTCTATTGATTCAATCACGAAGAGTTAGCCCTTTTTGCAATGATGTTCATGGCTCTATGGTTTGTCGCAATGACAACATAACCCCTTGGCCGATCATTCGTGAAGCTTATCTCTTATCAATTTTTTTAGTGCAGGGGCTTGGATGGTAGTAGAGGGGGCAGTAGGCCTTGGCATGGCTGGTCGGGGAGTGACCCTTGTCCTTCGTACCTCATGGTTCAGTCGTTCTTCCTGGATATGCGTGAAGGAAATCACTGCCATAAGTGTGTATAGTTGCAGCGCCTTTACTTCTCCTTGGATCTTCAACTTTATGCCCTCAATAAAAGTACCTAAAAGTTGTTTCTTAGACCAATTCATAGTTTGGTTAGATAAATGCTCAAACCTTATTTGGTATTCTTATATTTTAGAGGTTTGATGAATCTTTATCAATTATCCATCGATGTTATCGAAATCGGTTGGTCCGAAGCGGTTTAGTAGTCCTTCCTTGAATCACTGCCAAGAGAGTCCTTCATAGGTGTATTCAAACCAATTGAACTATTGAATAGCATCTCGCTCGAGGTGTACGACAGTAATCTCTACCCGTGTAGCGTCGACGGTTCGGTAGAACTGAAAATAGCGCTCCGCGTGCAAGATCCATCTGATCGGGTCTCCTTCTTCCTATCTTAGGAAATCAACCTTCATGCATGGATTGTTGGGACCAGAGGTGATGTATCTATGCTATTGATGATCACCTCGCCGATCTGAAGTCTCTCCATGGTGTGACTTCCTCGGGCTTGATGGTCGACCAATATTGAATTCGGCGAATAAGGATCGCATCTTCTCCTCCATGCGGCATGCAAAGGCTTCAAACTTAGCATTGATGGCCTCCTCTGATGTAATGGTGTATGCATATAAATTTGCAATATTGAGATCTTTCTTTTATTGTTGGGTTAGTGACATGAGAATTTTGGAGGAGTGGCCGGTTGGAAGGTGAATCAATTTAGATGGGAATAAGCTACAGTTTAAGGCTGATTTGGGTGGGTGTTTTGGTTTAGTTTTGAAGGATTTTTAGTAAGAATGGTAGGGTTTATGATGAGGAAAAGAGAGTCCAAAATCTCATAAAAAATAGCACTCAAATCCGATAGAATTTGATGAAAAAAGTGCTTCAATGTGTAGTCCTACCGAACAAATTTTATGTCAAAGAAACGATGACTTCTCGACATAATTTCTAGAGGAAAGTTTAAGGAAATTATACAGAAACCCTTGGTTTAGATGTTGGAAATACTAGTAAAAAATTTGACGAAATTTTGGTAGCATAACAATAGAGAAATAGGGCAAAAGATAAAAGGTAAATCCTTCATCATAAAAATTCCAGAACTATGTGCTGGTGAAAGATTGTATAAGAAAACTGGTTCCAGAAGAAAGTTTTTCAAGAAATCAATCCCAGATGAAACCCAAGTTGATCCTTGGGATTGTGTAAAAATTTCAGCCAAAAAGAATGAATAAAAGTTCAGTTTCAAGAGGCAATAATCGGCTAAAAATTTCTACAGTATTTCGCCTTCACAACGATGATAATGTTTGCGACGGTAAAATTTTACAGCAAAAAAACTTTTAAAAAATCTTCACCTACATATAAGATAAAGGAATAACAATAGTAAAAGGCGTGGGCTTTAGAGGTTTTACCAGATTTATGTTGTTGACGCAAGGGACAACAGCAAATTGATGGATCTGCGGCTTGGTGGGCGATGGTGGAGGTGACGTCAAAAGCAATTATGAGAATTTCTTGCGAAGGTGGAGGCAACTAAGATGGCTACAGGGCAGCAGGAATATGACTCTGATACCATATGATAGAATCCCAGAAGGAGCTCTATAGATTTTGATCATTGAGGGGATCAACCTTTGGAATGCTATAGGAGTTCCTCCCTCAAAGACTCGACATAATGGCTAAAAAAGAATTGTTAATTGCTTGATAAAAGAGAGGGGACATCTATATCATTATATAGGATTGCAAACCCTAGCCTATGGGATGTTTACCTATCTAAAACTATTGTTTTACCCCTTCTATAGTCTACTTGCCTTAGAGGGAACAAGTGGCGGCTAGGTTGGCTCTGTAGCCGACCTAAGTAGGGGAAACCCTAGCTGACTAACTCAATAAAGGGGGCGATGGCCACTGAGCCCTAAGGCCCCAAAATAAACCCTAGACATACTTCTTTATAGGATAGAAGTGACTAGGTGGGATTTTATTACAATCTCATAGGATTCTTATTGATTACTTCTAAGTGATTAGGACTCAACCTTGCTCGAGTCCTATCAGAGAACCTAGCTCAAGCACTATTCTAGAGCCCAAGTTTGTTCAGGTACCTAACACACAAGTTTCAACTTTGCGTAGGTCTAGTAAAGTATCTCACCCTCCTAAAAGATATATGAGACATATCAGTAGAGATGACTCTCAGGATGTTGTTGATCCTCAGACCTACGAGGATGGATGCTATTATGAGTATATACTCCGAGAAGTGGCAAGAAGCAATGAATTCTAAGATGGATTCTATATACTATAACAAGGTTTAGAATCTTGTGGATGCACCTGAGGGTATTGTACCCATCGACTGCAAATGGATCTTCAAGAAGAAGATTGGAGTGGATGCAAAGGTAGGAACCTATAAAGTAAGGCTGGTAGCTAAAGGATATCATCAAAGACAATGAGTTGATTATGACAAAACCTTTTCACCTATAGCTATGCTTAAGTCCATTAGAATTATTTTGGCTAATGCAGCACACTAGGACTATGAGATCTGGCAGATGGATGTCAAAACGATATTCCTCAATGGCAACTTTGAGGAGGAGGTGTATATGATACAACCAGAGGGATTCGTATTTAAAGATAGTCCAGATAAAGTGTGCAAATTGCTTAGATCCATTTATGGATTAAAGCAAGCTTCTCGAAGTTGAAACATAAGATTTGATGAGCTGATCAGATCTTATGACTTCATTAAGAATAAAGATGAGCCTTGTGTGTACAAGAAGGTAAGTGGGAGTGCTATATGTGGATGACATCCTAATCATTGGGAATGATATAGGAATGCTCTCCACAGTAAAAGCTCAGCTATCCGGAAACTTCTCCATGAAAGACTTAGGGAAAGCATCCTATATTTTTGGGATCCAAATCTACATAGATAGATCTAAGAGGATGTTTGGCTTATCCCAATTTAGGTACATAGACCCTATTGTCAAAAGGTTTGGCATGGAGAATTCCAAGAGAGGTCTCATATCGATGAGACATTGAATATCATTTTCTAGGAGTATATCCCCAAAGACTCCTGAAGAAAGGACAGACATTGATACCTTATGCCTCAGCGATATAGTCTATCATATATACGATGTTATGTACCAGACCTGATATAGCATATACTCTGAGTGTCACGAGTAGGTATCAAGCATATCCAGGTTTAGAACACTGGAAGGCAGTAAAGTGTATCCTAAAGTACTTGAGAATGACTAAGGATCTTTTACTAGTATATGGAGGAGGTAGCCTCCAGGCTGAGGGCTACACGGACTCGAGTTTCTAATCCGACATTGATGATAGCAAGTCAAATTCAGGGTATATTTTTACCCTGAATAGAGGAGCAGTAAGTTGGAAGAGTTCCAAGCAAGTACTACTACTGACTAGACCACAGAGGTATAATACATTGCTGCAACAAAAGCAGCAAAAGAAGGGGTATGGATGAAGCAGTTTATCAAGGATTTGGGAGTCATACCAAGTAGGGTGGAGCTGACTCCATAATTGTTCTAAGGAGGTTCCATCTTATTAGAGCGATCATGACCCAAAAAGATATAGCAATAGAAAGAGTTCCATCTGAAGATAACATTGTAGATCCACTTATGAAGCCGTTGGCTCAGATTGTATTTGAGTGTCACAACGGTCTGATGGGGATTAGACATATAGGTGATTGGTTTTTGATCAAGTGGGAGATTACTGGTTACAGGTGCCCTACAAGCCAATCACGTGAGTGATGGCACGTGTGACATACTATATGATCTTTTTGCTTATGATTAGTATCGGTATATTCTCATATTATATTATCTATTGCATATATATTATAACATCATTGGTTCTATCCAATGGGAATCAGATCGTGATAAGATCACAATAATGAGATTGATTCACCTTTAAACACTGATCTTAAATAATCTCGGTCATAGGTTACTCGAGAGGGACATTAAGATAACCAGCCAAACTGATGTACTATATACCCATCTATATGATGGAGGTGGTTGGTCTTATAGCCACTTGTGTGGAGACACTAAGGATATAGTACAGGTGCTCATTGGAGAATGAGTTCACTGATTGATCCGCTTATATAATATTGTATGGTTAATGATACATAATGTCAGACAACGATTTCATAGTCCCCAATTATGTATCTGGTCTTTAGACTTGAGACACCAAGGATGCCTTGTATGAGTACTCCTTTCTTTGATGCTAGACTTACAGGTTTAGAAAGTTCCAGATCTGGTACAGTTGGTTATCGGGATTAGTATCCAATCTTACAAAGACAATTGAGTGTCAATAGAGGATCATCCACTCTCGATATCATAAGAAGAATATCTCATATATACTTGCTCAGATAAATCCCTAGCCACAGTCATTCGGATTGAGAGAGAAAGAGTTCTCTAGGAGCATCCGATTAGAGCGAGACTATAATGGATTTCATATGTGACCTGACAATACCATATCCAATATATGGTCTCTAGGATATCAGTTGGATGAGGGATTATAGATATAAGATAACTACAGACAGACATATCCAATGGATTTGATTCCCCTATACCGTCTAGGGACTATGGCGTAGTGGCCTAGTATGTCTATAGTCGATGAGTTGAGTAAATTATTATGGAGATAATAATTCACTATATAACAAGAAGTTCTGATGGGAGTGACTCACGGCCAGCTTGGTATTGGGCCTAGAGGGTCACACACATATGGTGAATACTTTAGTGAATAGAGGATTGGATGGAGATCTAATTAGCCCCTATTCTCATTAGATAAGATCCTATGCTGATGGGCTCCTTGATTAAGGCTCAATTAGAGGCCTAAGGAGATTATTGAATAGAGATCCAATAATGCAAGATTAGTGGGTAATTGGATAGAGGTCTAATACCCACTAAGGAAGGAGCCCTAGGGTTTTTTGGTGGCTCTCTATAAATAGGAGGGGAGACTCATGGTTGAGAGGCTGCAGCTTTGGCCTCCCCCTCCTATTCTCCTCTCTCTCTCTCTGTACAAGAGTTGCGAGATAAGATTAGAGAAGTTTCGGTGCAGAGATCCATCATGTGGATGTCGCTAGAGAGGAGGGCACTTGACCTCCTTCATCTCATCCATCCGGATCTGGAATACAAGGATATACCATCTCCCTAGGTAAAATCAATCTCTCACATATTGTGGTTTTCTGGTTTTTACGATTTTTCTCGAGACCCCAATCTTTTATACAACGATTTGATCTGCATGGGAAACCAGTTTTTGTTTTAATTTTTGCTTCATCTGTGATGCTCCTGCTGAGACTTCCCAATAGCATGTAGCCTCCACTATATTAAATCAAGCAATAATTACCTTTAGTTCAGCCTTGTGGCCAACTTCTGGGAGAGAGGAACCCCTGTAGCGCCATCTCTGTCACCTCCATCAAGCCAAGCAATTCCCACAATTGCTTTTGACGTCACTTCAACTATCATCCCCCTACTACAGATCAAATCAATATGTTGCTGCCACCATCAATTGCACTAGAGATCTGGTATTTCCCTACCACCCATACCTTTTGCTACTGTAATTTTCCATCTACAGAATACTAAAAAGAATTTCCTATCTTTCCCTTACTACAAGTTCCTTCCATAGCAAAAGTGGTCATCTTTGCGAACGAAGAATCACTACTGAAAATTTCAACCGTATATAGGCTTTTTGAACTGATCTATTTGGTATCTTTACTGTAGCCTAAAATAACACAAAATCACACCCAAATCAGTCATAAAACAGCCCAAAACTATAGCCTATATATCCACCGATCCACTATTCTTTCAGCCACCAAATCTCCCTTATCCCTTTAAACGCAGCATGCATCTCTTATTGCACAAATGCTACCATTTACCATGATTGCAACCAGTAGTGACTTGATCATGACTAGCAGTCATCTCTTGCTGCATAACACTATCGACAACGATCTCTTACTGGCATCGCAGCCAATAGCACCCTCATGCGACACAAATGCTACCAATAGTAATTGTTTATTGTCATCTGCCTTAATCATGGTTAGGAACAAATTGATCACAACCAACAGTGATCTGTTGCCATACCAACACTACCAGCAGTGATGTTTTGCTATCGCCTACAAAGAGCTATCATATCCACCTACAGCCATGAAGTCGCATCGTAGTCGTAGCTGACGTTGTTGCTGCCCTCTTCTTTCTCCACTATCACTGCTGCCTCTCAATTCAGATTCCTTGACTATCATCCTCCAACAACATAGAAGCCACCTAGGAATTACACCATTATAGCCTCGATGAATTTGCAGCATCATCGCAGTCGCCATTTCTCATCCTTTTGTTGCCATTACTACCTTCAACTTGAAGATTGTAGCCACCCTCTTCAATTGGTTTATTTGACAAGTTGGAGATCCCTACATCATGACACCGGTAGGTCTATTTGAAGCCAAATTAGATACTTTTAAGACACATATGGAGGATAAACTATGTGCTATATTCAAGGAATTTAGATTGGGCTAATCGCCGAGCCCAAGAAAATCACAGCATGGTATGAGTTCAGAGATCCCATCGAAGATAAGAAGCAGAGTTAAGGTATGACAGTCCTACACCTCGACGACATTGATCTCCTTCACACAACTTCAAGAAGGGCACCTCAATCAAGATGCTCTGAGCATGAGAACCACATCCCAACTAATAGCATATAAACCTTCAGCATTAATCGATTACAAGAACATTGGCGAAGAACTAGTAAAGATCCGTCAAACCTCCACCATACAAGAGTACCAAACCAGGTTTGAAAGGTTATCTAATCAAACTTGTGATTGGTTTGAAAAATAGCTGTTGGAGACTTTTATTGAGGGCTTGAAGCCAGAGATTTGGAAAGAAGTTATAGAAAAATAGCCATACACACTTATGGTAGCCATCTCCTTCACGCGACATCAAGAGGAGTAAGTAATTGAAACATGAAGCTCAGAGGACTAGGGATGCTCCCCGACTAGTAGCACCAAAGCTTTCAACCCCTCCTACTGTCAGCTGACCCCCTCAGCCGAAGAAATTAACAAGAGAATAGCTTTTTGACAGATCAACAAAGGGCCTATTTGGGTATTATGATAAATTATGGAGCCTAAAACATTATTGTAAAATGGAGAGACCTCTGATGATTGTGCCCACTAAAGAACCCAAACCTGAAGATACGACTCTCGAGCCTAAGGAGAAGGATATACCACAATCGACCACCCGCACGGTCCCTACCTTAGCCGACTACACAAACCCGCAAAAATTGAAGATCGAAGAGTTTCTTGAGTAGCAGCCCATCATCATCCTCATCGACACCGCAAGCACACATAACTTCATGAGTAGCAAGGTTGCTGCCTATTTAATGCTCCAAAAAAAAATTACAGTGGGTTCGAAGTCAAGATAGCTAATGGCCAAATTCTGATGTGCAACCAGAAATGCCTAGAGGTAAAACTGATTTTATAGGATCAAGATGTAGTTGCTAATTTTTTTTCTCCTCCCTCTCAATAATTTTGAAGTAGTGCTCGGCATGATTGGTTATCCATGCCAGGAGATGATTTTTGGAACTTTTTAAAGCTAACCATAAAATTTTTTAGTTAAGGAAAATAAGTGATCCTACATGGGAAAAGAGGGAACAAAGTGACTACGATCACAACGCAATACTTGGAGAAGGTACCAAAAGAATAATCCAGTGACTTCTCAAGTCAAATTCAAGAGTTTCAAGAGATGAAGCCAAAAGAAATTGAAGACAAGAACCCTCTCCAATGGCTTACTGAAATTTTGGGAGTCTCCACCAAACTGAGCCGACTACCTCCTATCAAGATGCCCGACCCCCCTATGCTAAACTTGCTAAAATTACCACCAACTGATGCTCAGCCAAATTGCTACCCACAGAAAATCAAAGCTAAGAGGGTCACCCAAGAGATGACTGAGACATGGACTATTCAACTATGCTTTTTCCCCATTACGACACATCCCTACATCCTTGTCTCTAGGGATAAGTTTTTTCTAAACTATTACATCCCGCCAAAACTACCATGGTTACTGATGCGACACTTCTAAATCTCAGGTGACTTTCACAACTTTCCTTATGATCAGACCATAATACTCAAAGTTTTTCTTAATGATGACCTCTGATCAACGGCCCGCGACCATGAGAAAATTGAGTCTCTCCAGTGGTAAAATCAGAGTAAGGGAATGATCATTTGCAAAACTTAACGAAACATCAACATCATCCCTCTCACTATGAAGAAAGATGCCCCACATTAGCCGAGTGGAATTATAGCCCTCATGACCATGATGTCATCCACACCAAGTCATGGCCAGATGTTCAGGATTGGAGGAGACAGTTCAAGAGTTAGGATCGACTTCACCCTTGCGCAATATGACCGACTCCTAATCCGCACCGAGGCTTCCCCTACACTCTATATGAGGTTTCTAAAGGGGATACTAATTACTACTAAACTTAAAGTTTGGCTCGATATAGGTCCATGGCATAAAAGAGCAGTAAGCCCAAAAAAATTGTAACCCTTGCTCATGTTGAATCTTAGATTTTGATGATAAAATCAATTGATGAGTATTTAATCTAACATGTGTATTAGAGGAAGTATTACAAGTCTAACTATAATAGAGCAATTGAGTTACAGCTAAATGATAGGCCAAGATCGAGCTTGGGCATCGGGCAGGGGTTCGGATGATGTAGTGGGACCTCACTGGGGGTTCGCTACGAGATTCGTCGAAAGGATTTGGGATTTGGAAGCTCGCTAGGAACACACCGGGAGATCACTGAAAGAAGATCGTAAGACTCATCACAAGAATACCGGAGGCTACCGGATTAACGAGAGTTAGGTGTTGGCTTAGTTTATTGATTATTAAGAGTTATAATCATTGAGTCGTAGTTAGGGATTGAGTCCTAATTGAGTTTGATTTAGAAGAAATTCAAATCAACTCAATGAGGTAACTGGATCTACTATGGGGTTTGATTGAGCTTAAGTCAAACTCAATTAGTTAACTAGGAGAGTGATCAACGGATGGTTCAAATCAAGATTGGAAAAATGAAGGGAGTCACTTTTTCGAGATTCTCAGCGGTTGAACCATTGGGAAGCGGTGGTTTAACTAATTGTACCCTAGAAACAGGGCGACTATCATCACTATTAGTGTTTGAATCGCTCAGGACTGACGGGTAAACCACCTATACCTGGATTTTGAGCGGCTAAACCGCCTATACCCGAATTTTTTTGGGTATGTTTGAATTTTGGCTCTAAAATTCTAAAGTCATTGGGGCTATAAATACCCCAAGTTTTCTTGCATTCCATACAATATTTTGGAAATTATATTTTATGAAAAAATTATGTGTGAATTGTAAGAAAAAAAAGGGGAAGGGAAAGAGTTTAGAGTTAGAAAAGTTCTTGAAGTCTCCCTCGTAAGCTCAAGTGTAAGTATTTGGTTTTCATCTAAAGAAGATCGGTAGTAGATGCCGGTGTGTCTCAAGGAGGACTCGGGAGTGGAGGTAGACCGATTGGTGTTGAACCACTATAATTGTGAGTGTTTTTACTTGTTGTATTTACTACTTGTAATTGTCGAGTTGTTAATCATTTTGAACTAAATACCAGTTGATGCTTCCAATTTTTACTTGTTGAAAGAAAAGTTTCAAGTCAAGCACTTCCCTTTGACATTACCTATCTTTTTTATTAGGATTTGCTTGTTCCTTCTTAAGTTATTTTTAAGCAAGAAACTTAGTATTTTATTTGAATCATTCACTTGTTACGAAAAATTTTGGATTTTCTATCTTACTTAAAGCGAAAAGTTTTTTTTTGAAATGAGAATTTACACTTGTACTAATTCACCCCTCTCTTAGTGTCAATTGATCTTAACAATTAGTATCAGAGCAAGGTAGTTACTCATTGGATTAACACCCACTTGAGTAAATTGCTTGTTTTGGCATGAATCAGAGACATTCCATCTTACTTCCTCCAATATTTAATGGGATAGATTACACGTATTGGAAGACAAGGATGCATATTTTTCTTATCTCTTTGGACCTTAATTTATAGAATATTGTTGAGAATGGATTTGAAAAATCTTCTAATCCAATAAATGAGTGGAATGATTTGGAAAGGAAGAGTTTTTCCTTGAATGTAAAGGCTATGAATGCCTTGTTTTGTGCTCTTGACAAGAATTGGTTTAATCATATTTTCATTTGTGAATTAGCTTTTGATATTTGGCACATAATAGAAATCCCACACAAGGAGATAGTAGAGTAAAAAAATCTAAGATTAATATTTTAGTTCATAAATATGAATTATTTCGAATGAAACCAAGTGAGTCCATTGGAGATATATACACCTCATTCGCGGATGTCGTCAATGGCCTTAAAGCACTTGAAAAATATTTTTTTGAATTTTAAACTTGTGAGTAAAATTTTAAGATCTTTACCTAAAAATTGGGATCTTAAAGTAACCACTATTCAAGAGACTAAAGATTTAAATAATTGTCTCTTGAAAAACTCATTGGGTCTCTTATGATATATGAACTAAACTGTAAAACTTATGATGAGCTTGATGAACCCTTTCTAAAGAACATAAAGTATGTAGCACTTCAAACAACAAATGACTCATCGAGTGAAACCTCGAGTGATGAGGACCATAATATTATATTATTATCAAGAAAGTTTTAAAAAATTATAAAAAGGAACAAAATATTTAAAAATAAAAAGGAAGCAAAAAGGATAACGTCATAAGCTATGAAGGCAAAAAATGAGAGATTTTAAAAATTAATGTCCTCGTTTGAAGAAGAAGCCAACACACAAGAAGAAAGCACTTTTGACTACTTGGGACGATTCAAGCTCTTCGGATGAAGAAGACCATCCAAAGAAGAGGTTGCTAACTAAAATGCTCTAATGGCAATTGAAGTTGAGGTTAGTGAGTCTTTAAGTATTTCTACTTTGGAGTTATGAAATATGTTTCATGATTTGTTTGATGAGTTTAGAAAACTTAGCAAATCTTTTAAGTTGCTTAAGAATGATCATGAATTATTAGTTAGTAGACTTGACGAAATGTATGATTCATTAGTATCACATAAACTATGTTCTAAATATGATATGCAAGATAATGTTAAAGAAGAAAATATCATGCTTATGACAACATTAAAAAATCTGAAATTGGAAACAAATCCCTAAATATGATCCTTGCTAATAAGGGTCAATAGAAGAAATGGTATACGCTTTGTTTGTAACTTTTAACAAAAGTCAATCATATTTGTTAAAGAACCAACATTTAATATGTCACCAAGAATCAAGTGTAATTTTTATGGAAAATTAGGACATAAGGCAAACAAATACTTATTTAGAAAATGTAGTCAACATCAACTAGCTTGGGTTTTCAAGGGAACTTTATACAACAAAAAATAATTAGAAAAAAAAGATAAAGTTCTTTATGAAGGATCCAATATAAAATTGGTACCTAAACCAAAAATATATTTCTTGTAGGTTTGTCTCCAAACTAAAGCTAGGAGCACCAAATGGTATTTTAATAGTGGATGCTCAAGCCACATGACCGGAGATCCATCTTATTTTTCTAAGCTCACTAGTTGTTACCTTCGAAGACAACAACAAGGGTAAAATCATTGAAAAAGGAACAATAGGTAACACATCAAACTCTTGATTAAAGATATGTTGTTAGTTGATGACTTGAAACATAACTTGCTTAGCATTAGTCAATTATCTGATAAAGGATATATGATTAAATTTCAACCTAATGTATAATTGAGTTACCATGCAAAAATAAATATTTAATTGCCTTAAGAAATAATAATATATAATATTTTTTGGGTTTGAATGATGATACTTGGATTTGGCATAAAAGACTAGGTCATGCTAGCATGAAACTTTTAAATTAAATTTCTACCAAGGAACTAGTAAGAGACTTACCTAATCTTAAGTTTATCAAAGACAAAATATATGACACTTGTCAATTAGAAAAGAAAATAAAGAATAGCTTTAAGTTGAAAAATTAAATAAGCACATCTAGGCCACTTTAATTGATCCATATGGATTTGTTTGGACCAATTGACATTACAAGTTTAGGTGGTAGCAAATATATATTTGTTATAGCGGATGATTTTAGTAGATATACTTGGACCTATTTCTTGGCATATAAAGTTAATACATTTAAATGTTTTATAATTTTTTGTAAAATTGTTCAAAATGAAAAAGGATATATGATTTCTTCAAAATGGAGTGATCATGGTGGAGAATTTCAAAATAATAATTTTCAAAATTTTTGTGATTCGAATGGGTATATCCATAATTTCTCTACTCCACAAAATCCACAATAAAATGAAGTAGTAGAAAAAAAAAAAAAGGAGCTTACAAGAAATGGTTAGAACAATGTTGAATGAATATAGTCTACCCAAATATTTTTGGGCCGAAGCCGTTAATACGACATAATATGTTTTAAATAGGGTTCTTGTAAGACAATTACTTACTAAAACTCCTTATAAATTATGGAATGGTAAAACCAAATATCTCTTATTTTAAAATATTTAGTTGTAAATATTTTATTTTAAATAAAAAGGATTCTTTGGGTAAATTTGATGCAAAATCCGATGGAGATATTTTTCTAGGTTATTCTTTTATTTCTAAAGCTTGTCATGTTTTTAATAAAAGAGCATTAGTAATATAAGAATCTATTCATGTTAGTTTTAATGAGTTTTTTGAATTTAAGAAGATTGATTTTGATGATGAAGTTGATCTTAGTAACTTGAATTTAAATGATAATACTCCTAAAAATAACTTGGATGAATATACTTCTAAATCCTTACCCAAGGAATGGAAGCATGTGAATGATCATCCTAAGGAGCTTATAATAGGAGAAACATCAAAAGGAGTTCAAACTCGATCTTCTTTTAGAAATTTTTGTGCGAATGCCATGTTTCTTTCTTAAATCGAGCCAAAGTGCATTGATGAGGCCCTAAGAGATGATTCTTAAGTTAATACAATGCATGAAGAGTTTAATCAATTTGAGAGAAATGAGGTATGAGAGCTTGTTCTTACACCTAATGACCATTTAGTGATTGGTACTAGATGGGCCTTTAGAAACAAGTAAGATAAAAATAGTATCGTGGTTAGAAACAAGGTTAGATTAGTGGCCAAAGGTTTCACCCAAGAAGAATGAATCGATTATGATGAAACCTTCACTCCCGTGGCTAAACTTGAAGTCATAAGGATGCTCCTTGTCTTTACATCTTTTAAAAATTTAAGTTATTTCATATGGATGTTAAAATTGATTTTTTAAATAGTTTTATTTATGAAGAAGTGTATGTTGAACAATCTCCTAGTTTTTAAAATAATCTTCTTCCTAGTCATATTTTTAAACTTACAAATGCTCTTTATGGATTAAAACAATCCCTTCGAGCTTGATATTAAAGACTTAGTTCTTTTCTTATTTCAAATAAATTTTATAAATACAATATTGATACCATATTATTTTTTAAGTATTTTAAAAATAATCTTATTGTTATTCAAATTTATATTGATGATATCATTTTTGGATCTACAAATGAATCTTTATGTGAGTCTTTTGCTAAATAAATGAACCAAGAATTTGAAATAAGTCTAATGGGTGAGTTAACATTCTTCTTAGGATTACAAATAAAATAACTAGATGATGATATATTTATTAGTCAAACTAAATACACCTTGAACTTGATAAAATAGTTTAGGATGAAAAATGCTAAAGCATTAAACACTCCCATGAGCACATCTAAATGTTGGACCTAGATAATGAAGGAGAAAACTTTGATCAAAAACTTATAGAGGAATGATAGGAAGTTTATTATATTTCGCTGCTACTAGACAAGATATTATATTTAGTGTTGGATTATGTGCAAGGTTTCAATCTAATTCTAAAGTCTCTTATTTGAAATCAATTAAACAAATCTTTAGATACTTAAAAGGAACATCTAAATTATGGTATCCAAAATCAAATAATTTTGACTCGTTTGCTTATTTAGATGTTGATTTTAGTGGATGTATAATAGATAGAAAACGTACTACAGGGACATGTCAATTATTAGGGCATGCACTTGTTTCTTGGACTTTCAAAAAATAAAATTCAGTAGCTTTATCTACTGCGGAAGCAGAATATATTGTAGCTATTATAGGTTGTGCCCAAGTTACTTGGATGAAAAATACACTAGAAGATTATGGAATGAAATTAAAAAATATTCTTATAAAATGTGATAACACAAGTGCTATATGTTTAACCAAAAATCGTATTCAATATTCAAGAACCAAACATATTGACATTATATATCATTTTATAAGGAATCATATAAATTATCAATATATCTCTTTGGATTTTATTAATGCTAAGCATCAGGATATTTTTACAAAACCTTTAAATAAAGAATAATTTGATTTTCCTATAAGAGAACTTGGAATTCTAAATCATGAAAATATATGAATTGCTAATCTAGATTTTATAATATTATATTTTTATAATAATATTTTAAAAAATTATCTTATTATTTATATGAAATTATCTTATTATTCACATGAGATGTTTATCTTATTATTCATAAAAAGGGAGAAAATGCGCATGATGTTTTGTTATTTTACAGAATTATTTGATAGGCTTGCTTGAAGTTACATGAGAAGATTTTAAATGCATGAGTAGCTCTTAAACTTTTGAATCTCCTTGAATATCTTAGAGTTTTTTAGCTTATGTTTGAAATTCACCTCTACAAAATTAAGAGCTATGTTTAATGATGTTTTATAACTCTTCCCTTATTTTCTTTCCTTCTTTTTCACAGGAGAAACAAAAATTATTTATAACTCATATTGTATTTTAAAAAGGGGAAGCAAAGACTCATGTGCATTAAAATCCTTAGCTATATATTTCACTTTTTTGTTAATGACATAGGGGGAGAAATATACATTAGTGACGTATGATATTAATGATATACATTGATGACATACGATATTGATGATATACTGGGATATCTTGGATATGGATGCATAATTTTTTTTAAAATTTAAGAAAATCCTTGATGAGTTGATGACTTGATAATTTGTTAAGGCATGAGTATCTCATTGCAATCCTTGAAATATTATTTGCTTAAATTACTTCATGATACTCGAATTTAAGAGTATGTGATTCTATTGAATTTAAGTTTTTCTTATTATGGCATAGACTTAGGGGTTCAGTTGATGGGATAATAGATGGGAGTTTAGTTGATAATCACATGGAATCAGAGGATCATGACACATCATAGTCCAATCACTACTGCTAATACTAGATTGCTGAAGCAAGATACGCTTACTACAGAAGCCACGAGGGAGCCTTATGAGGAGTTGCAGATCAGAGGACCCTGAGACATAGTATCTCAGCCTTGAGGACAAGACTGATTTGAAGAGGACATGTCTGTCAGGACCCTAGCTTGGATGGGTCCTAAGCTCAATAAGTCAAGGAGCCAATAAAGTCTTGAGTCATATAATATTTTCCTAATCTTACCATCATCCCCTTTGATTAAGAAGTCAGCTAGGGTTTTGGGAGAAGTATTGGACCTTAGGGCTTCCTAGTTGTCGTCCACCTTATTATGCAAGACGGCTAGGATTTGAGGAGAGAGCATAAGAGGAGATTATAGCCTTCTATTTGGCGCCCCTTTATTGGGTAAGTCAATTAGGGTAGAAGGGTAATAAAGGGATTTGGCTTTGAGGATGAGCCTTTCTAATATTAGGGTTTGAAGTCCTATATAAATAAGTAGTTTCCACTACTTTTAAATAAGCAAGAATCATCTTTATTTTAAATTTATAACCAATTTTTAAAAGAAAAAACCCCTATAATATTTTAAAAGTTGATCCCCTCAAAAATAAAATCACCATATAACTCCCTCGTTTTCTATCATCCATCTTGTTTATTACATTAGAATAAAGTGAGCCTATCCGTATTGTAGAGACACTACAAATAAATGCGTCTACTGTAGCATTTGTTCAAACTCAGAAAAGGAAAGGAGAGACAGTCATTATTTGTAATAAAACATAATTAAAGAAACCAGGGGAGCGATCTTTGATGACTAGAGTTACCAACATCTTATAGTTGGAAAAATCAAGTCTCATTAATTATATCATGTCCTTTTGTGTGACGAGTTAGATTGATTAATCTAATTCTAGATCACATTCCTAGAAGTTTACTAAACTGAATAAACATATTTGATTTATAGAGATTTTCTTTATGTCTCAATAAAGATAATAACAAGTGAGTTTTTAATTGTTAATAAGACAAGAGAAACCCATACTCAAGTTCCATTTTGTGAGAATTGATATGCTAGATTGATAGCAAAAAAAAAGATGCTAAATACAAAGGATGGAAAAAAAAAAAAAATGAAACGTACCGTTGATTGCTTGATCTTTAACTATACTTATGGTTGACCGGTGGTTGAATGTATAACAGAACAAACAAAAAAATAATAATATGTCATGAAAATATATAACCAGGAAAGAAATTCATGTTGATGCAATCTGGAGGCCTAAAACAACTAGCAGAAATGGATGATAAGCAAAATATTCGCATAAAATGAAAATAACCATGTAAAATCAAAATGAGAGACATACCAAAGAAATCAAAACGAGATTGTCCAGTATGTTCCCAGTTCGAATGTTTTGCTTATCATCTTAATATTCTAGCACAGGTGGTCATAGTAATCAAACTTTTATTGGAGCACAGGTGGTCATCTTAAGCAATGCTTCTCAAGGCAACGCTTTGACAGCATATTCCAAATTTGATGGCTATATTCAGACTTCATGGTTGTCCCAAAGTTATGAAAACATAAAGAATTGGAATAACATACAGGCTAATTCCCAATGAAAGATATTGGTAGTACAGAGGGTATTATTTATTGTCATTCTTGATTGATTCCTCATGGTTACACAACCTTATGCGTAGGGTACTAGATTGTGTGTTTGGTAGGCTTTGATCTAGACAGTGGACTCTCATGGATTTGTTAAAGAAATGATACGAATGTAAATCAAGATCAGACAATGAAATGGTACTTGATCTATGGGTAAAAGGTTTTATTTTATAGTATAATCATTCTCAGGATTCGTGCTGTAAAATCTCTGTTCGTCACTTGAATCAAATAAGTAATCTCTTTTGCATGTTAATGTTTGTTATTGGTTCACTAAGGTGGTTTTAGGCTCAACTTTGAGTTACAAGTAGAGATATAGATATTCTTGGAATCAAATTTGACGTGTTTGGGATTTTGAAGTACTTTTACTGCTAGTTGTAAAGAAGAATAGACCTGAATCTTTATTTTTGATGAATTAGTCCACAATCAAAGTGTTCTTTGTTTGGGGTACAGAAGAAAGAGGCACAACATTGATGTGTATAATAATTAAAGTCACGACCTCTTGATATGCAAGTGATGATAGAATCATAGAATGTAGGCCTTGATGATAAATTCATGTAAGGGATGTAGCTAAAAAGAACTAAATTGAGGAGAAAAAGAATTTACTCTTGAATCTTCTAGTATTTTATATGTCTAATGAATTTTATTGCATCTCCCTTAGGTAAAATTTGAATAAGGTATTTCTCAGAAAAATGAAGGCATTCATGAAAATATATACATGGTTGTGGGAAGATGATCTGAGAATGATGATTCACAAAAATAGTATTCGATAAACAAATAATTTAATCATTTAAGCCTTCTGGAAATGGCTTTTTTTATAGATAAAAATTTATACTTTCATCTATTTAAAGTCATAAATCTGGTTCATGATGCCTTTCTGTAGTAAAATACATTTATAAGTTGAATACTGAATTTTCTTGATGTTAGGTTTTTTTAATATATAGAAATTAGGGCTTGTTGTAGTATGAATACAAGAGCTTTACTAGGTTGTGCTAAATCGTTGTTGCCAACTTTGCAAATGTGTAGGAAGATTCGGCGAATCTCAGGGATATCTTTCTTTTCAAATTGGTATAACATCTTTCCTGGTATTCTGGCCCATCACGTGAGAGAGTTCAGTGAACAGACTCAAATCCACTTTTTCTGCTGTTTTGCTATTCCACCCATATTTTTGCTTTGTGATGCCTCTTTCCGAAGAAGAAATGAGTCGGTTGTATTTTATGCTTCATTTTGATGCCTGATCTATCTGATTGGCTTAAACTGGTTTAGGTACCCCTTAATCAGGTTCGGAACATATTTGATTGGGAACTTATATATCCATATTAGGGTTTGCTTTGCGTTCAGATCCAGGTATCCTACTCAGAGATGGTGGTGGGTAAGATTTATGCCCAACTTAAATAAGTTTTGGTTACTCTTTAATCAGTTTTCGTACAAGTTCACTTAGGAAAGCAAAAATACTGTAGTGAGTTCAGATCTGGTTATCTGAATAGGTTATCGAATTCAAATTTGGGTTCCCCAACTGCAGCGATCTCTATTCCTGTTACGATTTGGTTAAATGTCTGTTATAATGAAGCATAATATTTAACTAGTTAAGAGGTTGTGATTATTTTACTCCCAAGGAAACAGATTTGATCATTTTACTCCATTCATAGGTTGTGATCAATAATGTTGTGGTTCCTCGATCTTTGCTGCAGCGATGGCCATCATCAAGTTCTCATAATATACCACTTTGTTGTTGTTGTCCTTGTTTAAAAGGAACAGTGAATTATATAATCAGTATTGGATTCTTTAATATCAATTGTTATGAATTGGTATTAGTGAATAAATTTATTTGCTGATTATATAGTCAGTATTGGATTCTTTAATATCAATTGTTATGAATTGGTATTAGTGAATAAATTTATTTTCTGATGATATTATGTTAGTTGATGAGAGCTTAAATTTAAGTATCTTAATTGATGAGAGTCTCAATTTAATTAATTATAAGCTAGAGTTGTGAAGGTAATTATTAAAAATTAAAGACTTTAGATTAAGTTGGACTACCACTAAATATATGATATGTAATTTTAATAATAGTAAAAATAGAAAAGAAGAGATAGTTAAGTTGGATAGATAAAAAATTTCTTTAAGATTGAAAGTAAGAGACGTCAAGAGTCTTGTGATCATCGAGTAACTTTGAGATTAAAAGAAAAATTTTATAAGTGTATTGTTAGACCAACAATATTTAATGGATTCGAGCATAGATAATTAAAATAATATATATCAAAAAAGTTTATGTTTTTGAGATGAAAATATTGAGACGGATATATGTATTTACTAACATATATTAAAAAATATTTTTATTCATAAATAATTAGATATTATTTTGATAAAAACGAAATAAAAAATAACCATAACTGTTTTGGGTTTCTTGTGAAGCTGATTTTCTTATCCTTTTTAAGTGTATCATGCAGGATGACATTCTCATTTAATTCATTTTCAAGATATTATCTTGTGTTTCTGATTGTCTTGCCTTCAAAGATTAAATAATTATCTTTTTTGTTTTTATATTTTGGATTTAAAGTAGTTCTTTTGAAATCCAAATAAATTATATATATATGTCAATATTTTTGTTAAGAAAGAAAGAAAAAGCATAATGAACATGGTGAGCATGTCTATCACAAAAATTGCTTAAGCAAGTAAATGAGATATGCTCTTTTGAGATATTTAAGAATTCCTTATCTGTTATTTTCTTCTATCCTGCTGCTCCAAAAATCAGTAGGTGTGTTTATAACGTTGTTATGCAGTCATTTAACCGTCTCATCATTTGCTGTTACTTAGTAGTGTGTAAATTGTAATAAAGTCCTTTTTTTTAAGCTTAAAACTATTCAGTTGTTGTTCTTTTGTTGATTATATGGAAAAACCTAAGCTTGTTTAAAATCAAAGCAGTCGGGACCTTTAAACATACAGACATGAGCTATTAGAAGATCATTGGACCTTTTGTTTGAAACTAGCATTGTTCGTTGAGACAATCTAAATGGCTCTCAATATTTTTTTTAAAAAATTAATAGATATTTTCATTACATTCATTGACGTACATAGAAATATTAAAAGTTTGGATGAAGAAAAACTTAGCTTTGAGATCAACTCATCCGAGCTTTTATGATAATCCTTGAGACATCATATATCAAACTTCTCCAACTCTATTGACTATCTCAGTAGTCGATCCAAGATACCAAACTGAGAGATAACTTATCTGAGTGGTTGATCGTTAATCACTTATATAGTATGTTCATGAAAATAGGGGTGAAATTATGTGCTGCCAAGATCAATGCAAATATGAACCTCTCTCTCAATAAAGGACACTATTCTTTGGGTCCGCTCAAAATGTGAATAATATAGTAAATGGGCTTTTAGACTCCAGCATCATCTTATACTAATATTGAGTTGATAGCTAAATCAGTGGCAACGAAGTAGAGGCTTAGAATTTCGTCAAGGTAAGGGAAGGGAGCTATGGCAGCTTGGTGACATGATCCTTCAACTTTTTGAATGCATCTTAGCACTCCTTGATCCACAAGAAATTCTTCAGCTTCTTCAATGCTTGAAAGAAGAGCACATGCCTATCGCTAGATCAGGATAAGAATCAACTAAGTGCTATTAGTCAAGCGGTTAACTATTGAACTTCCCTTACCAATCAAGATAGGTGCATCTCTAATATGGCTCATACCTTATCGATGTTTGCATCTATTCTTCATCGATGCATGATAAACCTGAGAAACTTCCCCGAGTTAACTACAAAGACAAACTTGGTTGGATTAAGGTGAATGTTAAACATTTTTAGAATTTAAAATGTCTTGGTCAAATTCACCAAATGTAAGTTGATCATCTTGCTCTTCACTATCATGTCATTAACATAGGCTTCAACATTTCTCCTAATCTGATGGTTAAATATTTTATTCACTATCATTTAGTAGGTTGCTCTCGTGTTCTTTAACTTGAAGGGCAAGACTTTATAGCAATATATTCCTTGGTCTGTAGTGAAAGAAGTACATTTTCGATCCTCCAATACTTAATGATCAATTAAGCCTAATTAAGACCTAACTCCCGCATACTCCAGCAACCTCCGACAATATTGCAGCAAGTCCTCCGGTTTTCTTTCCAGCAATCTTCCTTCGCATTCCTAGCAAGCTTCTCGATTCCTTTGGCGAATCTCCTAATGAACATCCAGTGAGATCCCACTGCATCGCCCAAACTCGGCCTGATGCCTAGGCTTTATCTTGGCCCATCATCTGGTTGTAACTCCATTAATCCTGTCATAGTTAGACCTGCATGATGCTAATTATAGCTTAATTAAATATAATTATAATTACCAAAATATCCATTACAAGACCATCCCGACTCCAGATAAGTTTTTCAGCTACCCCCAATAATCTTCCGATGAGTCTTGATCTTCTTTTGGTGAACTCACTTGCGCCATCATGACAAACTTCTGATACCCTCGGTGAGCTTCTAACACACTCCTGGCGAGTTCCTAAATGCATCGACTCGATACATGGACTTAACATTGGCCAACCCTGATTGTAATAATTCTTCTATCGTAATTAATCTTATATCAATCAACTCTAAAAATCCTGTTAGATCAATAATCCATCAATTGATTTCATCATCAAAATCCAAGATTCAAAAAAGGTCTCGTCTAATGAGAATATGGGCTAATTGGATCTCTATCCAATCCTCTATTTGCTGAAGCATTCACCACATGTGTGTAATCCTTTAGGCCCAATACCAAACTGGCCGTGAATCGCTCCCATCAGAACTCCTTCTGATATAGTGAATTATTATCTTCATAATAATTCACTCGACTCATCGACTATGAATGTACTAGGCTACTATGTCATAGTCCCAAGACGATATAGGGGGGGATCAAATCTATCGGACCTGTCTGTCCATAGTTACCATATATCTATAATCTCTCATCCAACTAATATCCCAGAGACCATATATTGGACATGGTATTGTCAGGTCACATATGGAATCCGTCATAGTCTTGCTCTAATCGGATTCTCTCGAAGAACTCCTCCTCTCTTAATCCTAATGACCCTGGTTAGGGATTTATCTGAGCAAGCATATATGAGATATTCCTCTCATGATACCGAGAGTGGATGATCCTTTATTGGCACTTAATTACTTTTGTAAAGTTGGCTACCAATTTCGATAATCAATTATACCAGATTTAGAACTTTCTAAACCTGTAAGTCTAGCGTCAAAGAAAGGAGTACTGAAATAAGGCATCCTTGGTGTCTCAAGTCTAAGAACTAGATACATAATTGGCACTATGGAATCATTGTCTGACATTATGTATGATTAACCATACAACAATCCATACTAGTGGCTATGAGACCAGCCAGCTTCATCATATGGAAGGGTATATAGTACACCGATTTGTTCGGTTATCTCGATGCCCCTCTCGAGTAACCTATGATCGAGATTATTTAGGATCTATGTTTAAAAGTGAATCGATCTCATTATCATGATATCATCATGATCTAATTCTCATTACATAGAACTAAGGACATCATAATATGTATGCAACAAATAATATAATATGAGAATATCCCAATAATAATCATAAGCAAAAACATCACACAACGTGTCACATGTGTCATCACTCATGTGATTGGCTTGTAGGGCACCTGTAATCAGGAATCTCCCACTTGACCTAAAGCCAATCACTTATGTGTTTGATTCCCATCAGACCCTTGTGACGCTTGAATATAATCTGAGCCAATGGCTTCATCAATGAATCTGTAATGTTATTTTCGGATGGAACTCTTTCTATTGTTATATCTTTACTGATTATGATCTCTCTAATTAAGTGAAACCTCCTCAGAACAATTCTGATGAGGCATGGGTTCCCTTGCTAGAGCTATCGCCCTATTGCTGTCGCTGTATATGGGAATCGGCTCCATGCTGCTCAGAACGATTCTCACATCCTTGATGAACTCATTCATCCACACCTCTTCTTTTGCTACTTCTACTGCAGCAATGTATTTCACGGTCGAGTTAGTAGTAGTATCTTGCTTAGAACTCTTTCAGCTTACTGCTCCTCTATTCAGGGTGAAAACATACCCTGAGTTTGACTTACTATCATCAATATCGGACTAGAAACTCAAGTATGTATAGCCCTCAACATGAAGACTACTTTTTCTATATATCAGTAAAAGATCCTTAGTCTTTCTTAAGTATTTAAATATATACTTTATTATCTTTCAGTGTTCCAAATCTGGATCCGCCTGATACCTGCTCATGACACGCAGAGCATACACTATATCAGGCCTAATACATAGCATATCATACATGAAAACTCCTATTACTGATATATAGGGTATCATATCCATGTCTATCCTTTCTTTAGGAGTCCTTGGGGATATAATCCTAGAAAATGATATTCTATGTCTCACGGTATGAGACATCTCTTGGAATTTTCCATGCCAAACCTTTTGACATTGGAGTCTATGTATATGGATTGGGATAAGCCAAACATCCTCTTGGATTTATCTCTATAGATCCGAATCCCCAAAATATATGATGCTTCCCCTAAGTCCTTTATGGAGAAGTTTCTGGATAGCCAAACATTTACTGTGGAGAGCATTCTTATATCATTCCCAATGATTATGATATCATCCACATATAGCACCAAGAAGGTGATAGTACTCCTACTTACCTTTCTGTACACACAAGGCTTATCTTCATTTTTAATGAAGTCATAAGATCTGATCACCTCATCAAATCTTATGTTCTAACTTTGGGAAGCTTATTTCAATCCATAAATGGATCTAAGCAGCCTGCACACTTTATCTGGACTCTCTCTGGATACAAATCCCTCTGGCTATATCATATACATCTCCTCCTCGAGGTTGCCATTGAGGAATGTTATTTTCATATTCATCTGCCAAATCTTATAGTCATAGTGTGCTGCAATGGCCAAAAGAATTCTAATGGATTTAAGCATAGCTACAGGTGAAAAGGTTTCATCATAGTCAACTCTTTATCTTTGACAATATCCTTTAGCTATTGGCCTTGCCTTATAGGTCTCCACTTCTTCATCTACTTTGATCTTCTTCTTAAAGACCCATTTGCAGCCGATGGATATAATACTCACAGGTGCATCCACAAGGTTCTAAACCTTGTTAGAGTACATAAAATCCATCTTAGAATTCATGGCTTCTTACCACTTCCAGAAGTCTATATTCATAATAGCCTCCTCCTAGGTCTAAGGATTAATATCCCGAGAGTTCTCTCCACTGATATGTCCCATATATTTTTCAGGAGGGTGAGATACTTTGTTAGACGTACACAAAGTTGGAACTTGTGTGTTAGGTACCTAAACAAACTCGGACTCTAGAATGGTATTTGAGCTAGGCTCTCCAACCTCGCTCAACTCTATCTCACTCCCACTATTTCCACTAAGAATGTGTTTCTTCTCAAGGAACACAGCTTTCTTAGCAACAAAGTCCTTTCAATCCTCGGGATGATAGAAGTAATACCCCAAAGTCTCCTTAGGGTATCCCACGAGTATGTATCATTTCGTCCTTGATTCTAACTTGTGGGGTTGTGTCTTCTAACATGAGCAGGATAGCCCCAAATCCTAACCACCTTAAGATCGGGTTTCTTTTCTTTCCATATCTTATATGGTGTAAATATTACCAATTTTGATAGAACTATGTTCAGAAGGTAAGTTGTGGTCTCTTGGGTGTAACCCCAGAATGAGATGAGTAGGTTAGCGAAACTTATCATAGACCATACCATATCTAATAGTGTGTGATTTCTTCTTTTTATATACTATTAAGCTTAGATGTATAAGGAGGTGTCCACTGGGATAGAATCTTATTATATTTAAGGAAATGAGTGAACTTAATACTCAAGTTCTCTTATCCTCGATCTAATCGAAGAGTCTTAATACTCTTTCTAATCTGGTTCTCGACTTCATTCTTATATTCCTTGAATTTCTCAAAGGCCTGGACTTGTACTTTATCAAATACACATGTCCATACCTAGAGAAATCATCAGTGAATTTAATAAAGTATGAGTAACCACCTATAGACTGAGTCGACATAGGACAATATGCATCACTATGTATGTGTTCTAATAACTCGGTGGCTCTCTCTCCAATTCCACTAAAATGAGAGTTGGTCATCTTCCTATGAATGCAAGGTTCACAAGTTGCATACGACTCATATTCAAATGGATCTAGGTATCCATCTTTAAGCAACTTTTAGAATCTTTCCCTCATGTATATAACCTAGCCTACAATATCATAGGTATGCATTATTCACCTCATCTCTTTTTCTCTTTGATGTATTTATATTCATGATATATTGAGAAGTGTCTAACACATATAAGTCATTTATCAGGGTCCCTCTAGTGATGATCTCATCATCCATAATTCTTGAACAACTATTATTCTCAAAAACTAATTTATATCTACTAATTATCAAATAAAAAATAAAAATAATATTTTTGATAATAGAAAGAATAAAATAGCATGTATCTAATGCAATAATAGCTCCATCAAGCAGATGTAGGGTGACCTCTCCAACAATAATTGCAGCAACTCTTGCTCCATTGCCCATCTTGAGGTCCATCTTACCTCTGGCTAATCTCCTAGGTCTTGTCAGAACCTACAACGAATTGTAGATATGATAAGTACTCTTGATATCTAATACCCATGTGTTATTATGAAAAACTGACAAGTGAAGACTGATCATGAATATACCTGAAGCTTCTCCAAGCTTGTGTTTCGCCTTATCTATAAGGTAGTCTTTACAGTTCCTATTCCAATGCCCATCTTGATCACAGTGGAAGCACTATCCTTTGTTCTTTGCCAGATATTTCTTGGCAACCTTTACCTTACCCGATCTTTTTTTGTCCTTGCCCTTCTTAAGGGTCATACTACCCTTTCTTTTCATATTGGTCTCACCAATATAGAGAACTAACTTCTCTTTCTTGATGGTACTCTCAGCTTCCCTCAACATATTGATGAGCTCAAAATTTATTTCCTTCCCTTGGCATGTAAGGAATTTCGCTATGAGTTTCGAGTTGACAACAAGGTGAGAAGATGAGATTTAATGTTGCTGTTAAGTAATGATAGTCAAATTTCTATTTTACAAGGCAAGTTGACCTGAGCAAGAGAGTTCAATTACTACTGACTTTTTGGAATAAGACATCTATCTATGAAGAAATTAAGAATGATTGTTTCCTCGGTCCTATTCTCAGAGCAAGACTCAGTGAATAGCAAGTAGTAAAAGATCTGAAAAGCTCTAGAATAGACTGTTCGAATGTTGTCTCCAAGAGAAGAGGTTTTATTGGTTGAGGGAGCTTCTCCAAGCTTATGTTTTGCCTTATCAGTAAATGATCCTTATAGTTCCTCTTCCAATGCCTATCTTGGCCACAATAGAAGCACTGTCCTTTATCCTTGCTAAGTATTTCTTGGCAACCTTTGCCTTACCCAGTCTTTCTTTGCCCTTGTCCTTCTTAAAGGTCATACTAACCTTCATTTCCCTTTTGGTCTCACCAATATAGAAAACTAACTTCTCTTTCTTGATGGTACTCTCAGTTTCCCTCAACATATTGAGGAGCTCAGGTAGAGTCATCTCAAACTTATTCATATTAAAGTTAATAATAAACTGTAAAAAAAAATATGGTAGGGACTGAAGTATAAGATCAAACATACATGTTATCCTTTAGGGCTATCTTTATACTTTATAAAGTGAGCGATCTCATTCTCGCTTATCCTTTCCTCTAGCATGGGCATAATTGTATTAAGACATATATGATTTTCTCTTTCATGAGAATAATTCTCAAATTACATAGCCTTTGGACCAATGAGGCGATTGGCATCAAGTATGCCACAAAGGGGCTCTATAAGCGACAAACAAGATATAACGTAAATAAATAACATGCAAACTTTACAGAAAATACTAATTAAGATATAAATTTATATCTTAATGTACTCCCACTATTTTCCTGGTGAATCATGCGACACCCTTGACATGGGAGACAGAAGTCTCCGACAGACTCCTAGCGAGGATCGGAATCCAATCGACATCTTAGTGCAACATTGAGGGACTCAACCAATTACACTAAGCTCAAAATTTAGGTAACTCTTGCTAATCACAACTCCTTGTGATTCCCTTCATGTTCAGCCTCCGAATCATCATGGTCTCAATTGTTCGACCAACCATGAAGTTCAGTTAAGTCATCACCATCGTTACAAGATGAGTTTGATTTGATGGATATGCTTTCAACTGCTCGACCAAGTCATATCATGTCTTCAAGCCACTGGTGACATCTCTATGTCGTAGGCAAGAACTCGATCACATAGATAGGTGAGCCTCGAGTGACTCGATCAACTCAATCTATGTCGTGATTCAATTTCTTCCTATAATGATGGAAGGCCACGTAGGTCAATCTTATTGTCTCATGCTTACTGACTTAATATTATTGTAGGAGGGGTTTTTGTTTTGTATCGATCTCCTAATATGTCGTGTCACACACATACATATTTAATATATATCTACATGGTATGCATATATATATATATATATATATATATATATATATATATATATATATCTAGTAGGTGTGTAACACATCACATATGCAAGCCACACCAGATGATCATGAGCCATCACATAATATAATTAAGCTCGAGCCAATGGGCCTAATCACTCACAATATGATCTATGTGTGCATCGACGCATCTCCATACCCTGTGATTGTTGATCTCATCATCATCGATTACGTCGGATCCTCGTCGCATCACCATGCATCGTGATCTCCCGCAATGGCTTCGTGGTTCCCGTTGTTACCTCCACGCTCCTGCTGTACCTCTCCATGTAATTACAAATAATCACAAGCATGTAGGCTCGATAATAAACAAGAAAAATAAAGGCTCGCAGGCCCTAATAATAATAATAATAATAATAATAATAATAATAATAATAATAATAATAATAATCATAATTACACACATCATAACACATGGCTCATGATCATCCATCCATATCATACATCTAGGATTACTAGATATATAATAATTAATTAAACTAATTAATTAATTATTTTTTAGAAATCCGAACATGCTCAAAATTTTTAGAATTATCAACGGTATTTTTATAATTTTGGATAGGAGGATAGTCCTTAGAATTTTCAAAATTACTGAGGTGTTTTCAATATTCTAGGCATAGGACAGACCTTGAAATTTCTCAAATTCTAAGGGGCATAACCATCCTTTTTCTCAAAAAGATGCCCTAGCCCACCCCTTCTACCCTTATCTTGCGGTCGTCGTCAGATACAACGGTGCTACTAGCGCCACCTCCACCTCTGCCGGGGTCGCCCTCAAGCGATAGCCCCTGGTGGTGCCACCTCATGCGGCCACCTGGTTCGTAAGCCCACCCACGATCGTTGTGCCCGCAGGTGGCCACTATTGCGGGTGGGCGCCGTGCTGCAGGTCGCCACTCCTGCGGGCGCTGCACTCTAAGCGGTCACCCCTGCGGGCATCGCGCTGCAAGCAACTGCCCCTATAGGAGGCCTTGGCCATAGCCAACCGCCCCCTCACAAGTGGCTAGGCTATGGCCAGCAACTCTTGCAAAGGGCCTGGCCGTGGCCAACCACCCTCTTTCCTTGCTGCCTTCGTTACGAAAACACAGCAAGAACGTGTAGAACAGTTCTACGTGATGCAATCTCATCGTATGCAGTTTAAAAAGCAATCTTTCACACGAAAACCTTGACTATGATACCACTGTTAAAAAATCTTAGTGAGAGCTTCACATGCGTAATGGAAATCAAAACATAAAACTGGTTTCCCATGTAGATCAAATCATTATTCAAAAGATTGAGATCGCGAGAAAACCATAAAAATTAAAAAAATCGTGATGCGTAAGAGATTGATTTTACCTAGAGAGATCGTATATCTTTGTATTTCAGATTCAGATGGAGATGACGAAGGAAGTCAAGCATCTTCCTCTTTAGGGGTATCCATACGATGGATCTTTGCAGCAAAACTCCTCCAATATGATCTTGCAACTCTTGCGCAGAGTGAGGGAGGAGAATAGGAGGGGGAGGCCAAAGCTGCAGTTCATCAATCATGAGTCTCCTCTCTCATTTATAAAGAACCACCAAAAAACCTTAGGGCTCATGTCTTAGTGGGTATTGGATCTTCATCCAATTACCCACTAACCTTGTATTATTGAATCTCTATCTAATAATCTCCTTAGGCCTCAACCAAGGAGCTTATCAGCATATAGTCTCATCTAATGAGAATAAGGGCTAATTGAATCTCTATCCAATCCTCTATTCGCTGAAGCATCCACCATATGTATGTGATCCTCTAGGTCCGATATCGAGCTGGCCATGAGTCACTCCAATTCGAACTCCTTCTGATATAGTGAATTATTATCTCCATAATACTTCACTCGACTCATCGACTATGAATGTACTAGGCCACTACGCCATAGTCCCAAGATGATACAGGAGTTATCGAATCCATCAGATCTATCTATCTACAGTTATCGTGTATCTATAATCCCTCATATAACGAATATTCTAGAGACCGTATATTGGACATGATACTATCAAGTCACATATGGAATTCGTCATAGTTTCGCTCTAATCGGATTCTCCCAGAGAACTCTCTCAATCCAAATGACCCTAGCTAGGGATTTGTCTAAGTAAGCACATATGAGATATTTCTCTCATGATACCAAGAGTGAATGATCCTTTATTGATACTCAATTGTCTTCGTAAAATTGGCTACCAATCCCAATAATCAACTGTACCAAATCTAAAATATTTCAAATCTGTAAGTCTGACATTAAAGAAAGGATAACTCAAACAAGGTATTCTTGGTGTTTTAAGTCTAAGGACTAGATGTACAATTGGGACTATAGAATCACTATTTGACATTAGATATCATTAACCATATAATATTCTATGAGCAGATCAATTAGTGAACTCATTCTCCAATGAGCACCTGTATTATATCTTTAGTGTCTCTATACAAGTGGCTATGAGACCAACCGCCTCCATCATATGGACATGTATATAGTACACCGATTTATCCGATTATCTCGATATTCCTCTTGAGTAACCTATGACCGAGATTATTTAGGATCTGTGTTTAAAGGTGAATCGATCTCATTATCGTGATCTCATCACAATCCAATTCTCATTGCATAGAACCAAAGACATCATAATATATATATAATAAATAATATAATATGAGAATATGTCAATAATAATCATAAACAAAAATATTGCATAGCGTGTCGCATGTGCCATCACTCACGTGATTGGCTTATAGGGTGCCTGTAACCAGCATCTACTATATCTTGGATCTCATTCGTAAATTTAGCGATAAAGTCTGCAAGCATTTCTTCCTCCCTTACCTAAATCCAAGGAGTGTTGTTCTTGAAGGACAAGGGCATATATTCATGAGGAAGTGAAGTTAGAACTCTCGTGCTAGTTATGTGAAAGAGCAGATGAAAAGTGTCTTCAAGCAAGCACACTATTCTTGTGTTGAGTCTCTTAATGTGGTTGGGAAGGTGTAGTGCATTATAGTGTTTGAGGTATCATATATTGACATCTAGGTGTGAAAAGTTACATTATGCTCCATTCAATTCGCATTATAATTGAATGCCTCCAAGAATGGGAGATAGAAGCTCACATGAATTAATTCCTCTTGGATTGACAATGACCAATATCATATATATTACCATATGCATTTATTGAGTGAGGTTTAAGAACATCTCGAAAGGAATATATATATATGTATATATGTATATACATATATATATATATATATGTATATATATATATACATATATATACATATAAATATATATATATATGTATGTATACATATATACATATACATATAAATATATATATATATATACATACATATATATACATATACATATATATATATATATATATATATATATATATATATATATATATATATAAGTTTTGAAAACATAGCTTTTGTTTTAGTGAATAGAATTACATTTTTAATGAAGTAAAGACAATGTATCGACGTTAACACAGTTGTAGATTGACGTTTACCTTTTGTTGCCACTCTCCTCATCTACAACAACCACCCGCGACTCTAACAATGCCATCATCCATCACCACTAATTAAAATATTAAAATTACTTTTTAAAATTTTATCTTTATGTTTTATCGATAAATCTACGACATTATGATAAATGGAGCAAGATGGTTTACTTTTATAATAATAGAAATTCTAATATAATTTTTTTAAGTCAAGCTAATTATATATTACCCCCTATATTTGTAGCATCACAATCCTTGTACTTAAAAAATTTGTATTGATCTTTCTATAGTTTTAAAAATGAAACAAATAATCGCATTTGCCCTAACGCCATTAGTTGTATTGATAGAAAACACAACATATGCCATCACATTTTGGATTGACGTGAAAGTGACGGGTAAAACGATAAATTTAATACCTCACATGTTGAAAATAGAAGATATATTTAAATTATCTTTTTATCCATCACTTTTACTAATTTAGGAATGTTATATTTTCTGTCAGTATAATTGACGATGTTAGGACAAATAGGGTTATTTGTTTCACTTAGAATTATAGAAATCCCAATATATATATATATATATATATATATATATATATATATATATATATATGAAGTACTATGATCACGATACTAATAGGGTCTAAATATAGGGGGTAATATGTAATTAGTTTCACTATTCGATTAATTTATTAAATATAATTAGACTTAATCTTTAGCTCAAAATTCATTATTCTCGAAATTTTGAGAAAAGACAGTTCAGTTCCTAGGTTAAGTTCAATTTAAATGCTTTAAGTACTCCTAATAGAATGGTGTGATATTTTGAAGTTTGGTTAGGAAGTCTATGTTCGAGAACCATCTTTTTGATAGGGCATGAACCAGGGGCTCAAATACAATGTACTCTGGGAGATAAAGAATGCTGTGATAGTTAAGTTTGTTTTGATTTGGCTACGTTTGAGAACAATCGGTTGACGGGCCATGAACCAGAGGCTTAAAGACAGCTTATTGCGCCTTGTTATTCAGTATTCCAAGTTGGTAAAAGTCACTACTACCCCAAGGCATGTTTTATGTGCCACTAGTAATATTTAATTATATGCATGATTAAGTATTAATCAAGGAACCTGTGCAGGAGTATGCTTTCGTTAATGAGTATTTATCAGTCGTCAAAATTGAAGGATACACAAAAAGATCAGTTACTCGAAAATCCAAGGGCCTAATTCAGGTGACATCTAAATGCTAATCTGGTCAGACATAAAGGGTACTACGAAACAAACAACCTGAGCCCAGAATTAAAGAATTAAGTCTAACTTCATCAGCAGAATATGCCAACATTAACAAAACCAGAACTACAAATACACCACCAAGCGATGCAAATTAAACCATAAAATACAGGAAAGGATAATCCTTACATATGACTTCAAAATACATAATAATTTATGTGTTATCAAAATAATTATATCCACCAACACAAGTAGATCTAAGAGTAGTATTTCAAAATGCAGGTAACTTAGTTAAAATTAACTATCATATCAAAAATAATTGTTAATCTTATTGTATAATTAAGTGATATTAACAAATAACTAATATATATGTCATACTATATATGATAGCATTTCTTTCAAGAGGTTTAAAAAGCTCTTACAGTCCAATATAGAGAATTTCTTATATTATCACAGAGTAACTTTGTGTAAAAATAATTTTCAGACTTGGTTCTTAGAAGGTCCACCATGGGAATAGCATATTAAAAGCCAAGGTACTTTATCATTTCAACAAAGTGGACAGAAAAGCAATATTCTTGCATAGCAGTAATAAAATGACCATAGAGATTCTCAATTGTATGAGGGCATATATTCATAATTTAAAGTTAATCATACAACTTAAAGCACCAATGCCACATCTCTAGCCAATCGGCCTTTTGTGTATGAAGTATCTTTAGTCACAGTGCATATTTTCTCTTTTTACTTTAAAATATTTGAAATTTTAATAAATAACCATCTTCAATTGAGAATGTCATCAATATCCTCCAAGATGAAACTTTCAAAGTACCTCAACTCTTTCACAACTAATTATACTAAATTTCAAATTGAAAGTTAATATACCATCAACTTCAGCAGCACTCGTATGTCCAATATAACACTTACAAATTTTATTTACTTTTCTAGATACCCTTTAAATACAAAAATATAAAGCACGAAGATAAGATTGCAAATGGACCATCCCCCATTGAAGAAGGAATAGCTTTTCTTCAGCCATCTCTCTCTGTTTCATTAGATATTCTTTCCATTGTCGAACATATTCTTTTTAGCACTATACTGTTGAAGCGCACAACCACTCAACCTAGAATTCAGAGGGGAATAACATTAACCCGAGCAAGTAAATTTTGTCATGTACAATCATCATCCATATGCACAAATCACAACAACAGCAAAAAGTTCAGAGGTTGCCTAATTATCTTACTGTTCTATTTTCACGCACATATCTAAGAGATAATAAAGGAAGAGGGAGAAGATGCCTAAAAATCGAAGTCAGCGGCATCGTCGAATCCGGCGTCGTAGTCCGCAGCATCAGATACCATATCCCCGATCAGAAGCCCGCCGAGGGCGCCGCCCAGCAACCCAGCACCCAATCCCATCCCGAAATTGTTCTTCCGCTGCGGCTGTGCCACTGGAGACCGCGCCGGCCCGTACCCGTATCCGTAACCCGCAGGCGGGTACCCATACCCATACGGTGGCCGTTGCTGGTAGGTCGGCGGCGTCGGTTGATGGTAGATCGACGGCGGCGGGTACGGCTGCGCCGCCCCGTAGCTCGTCCCCACGGGGTACGCCATCACGGGCTCATCTGCCTTTACCGAGGGCAAAAGAGGGTACGGGGCAGCGGCCGACGCGGCGTACGCCGTGACCGAGGGCGGGTAGCCTGCGGGCGGGGCAGCAGACGGTTCAGGGGCCGCGGGCGCCGCGACGCGCTCGCCGAGTTTGTAGGAGAAGTTGAGGACGCCCTTGGGCTTGCCGGAGCTCGTCCTGCGAACCTGGTAACTGACGAACTGCACGGGCTGCGGGCGATCGCCATCCCCGGATATAAGCTCCGTTAGGGGAATCCGGACATCACCGACGTCGCGGTCGCCGAGGGCGCGCTCGGTGCGGAGGAGGATCTGGAGGAAGTGGACACGGGCGAGGTTGGCGTCCGTGGGGACGGTAAGGCGAAAGGTGGAGTTCCAGGAAGGGTTGCAACCGCCCTCGCGGTCGGGCGGCGTGCTCTGCCGGGTCCGAGGGTCGCCGGAGAGGCAGACGACGGCGTAGACGGACATCTTGGAGAAGAGATTGACGTCCTTGAGGCCCTTGGCGGAGATCAAGGTGATCTCAAGCGTCCGGTACGCCATGCCCGAGTTCGAGAACCGACGATCGGAGAGGTTTCTTTCCTACGCTTTAAGGGTTGAAGAAGGATGGATCGACTTAGGAGCGCGACACTCGAAGAGGCTGCTAGAAGGCATTTATATAGGTGCGGTTGCAAGAAAAGCGTGCAAGTTCCATGGACAGTTTTGTAGCTGTGACATACATGATTCTGTCGCGTCTTGTTCCTGGTGGCTTGACGATCTGGTGGAGCGCATTCGTTGGCGGCTAGTTATGACCTCAGGAAAACATCACTATACGTCAGTGTATGTCACCACGAGGAAGGGTAGTATCGAAATGTTCAAGAGCCGCCACGGACCACGCGTGAGAGAGGCGAGCGTTGGCCACTGGTTAAATTGCGGGATAACTTTTACCATGCATTATGCCATTCAAAGATGCGATAATCTTATGCTATAAAAAAAGATGTGATATATTCGTCGGCACAAAGTGGAAGATGCTTCAACGGATGTTGCCCAAGGGCCACCATTGATTCTCTAATTCTGATCTTGTAGCAGTTAAAGGGAACAAACTAATAAGCGTTCGTCAGAGAGTTCTTAATCTGCCACTAAATATGAGTCTCTTAAAAGCAAGGGAAAGAAACGGAACTCTATTACTTTGAGCTAGAGCAGCTCCTCTCCTCTTCCACCTCCCCTCCCACAAAAAAAGAACTAAACCTAGCTTCAAAGCGACGAGTAAGATAATCCTCACTCAATCTGCTACATGGGTCAAGAAGTGATAGTGCTTCGAAACTAGTAGACCAGTCACTGGGATTTCAATTTCAATTCTTTTCTGCGATGCAATATATTCATAAGATGAAATAAGTGCTCCTCAAATCCTCTCTTGTCTGTGCGCACTCTTAAGATTTGTTTTACTTCAGCATTAAGTATTACCAGCCAGCCAGCCCGCTTATGATTAATGCAACAGAAGTCTCAAGTATGGTTTGGTTCGGAACCTTAAGTTAATTCGCTGGAAAGTCATTATTGTGAATTGTTGAATTTGAATGTTGAAAAGGTCCTTCATAATCCGGATTCTTCTATTGCTCCTGTGGAAGTTGTTTAAGCTTTTATTATCAAGAAGATGCATAGCTCGTTTCCGCACAACAAATCCTCCCTATCTCATCTACTTCTCTTGTTTGTACTATTATAAAATTTTAAAAATATTTTTTTGAAAATGTTCTTATTTTATTAAATTTTTAATTAGCATCTTCTTTTTCAAAATATTTAAAAACATTAAATTTTTAAAATGAAAAAGATAACCTTCCATCACATTTTATATTTTTTTCTAGAAAAGTTTATCCTATCTCCCCTTTTCAAATATAACCAACCCACTTAATTGAACTAGTTGAACCAATCCAAAACTTAGACTGATTTAAAATAAATAATATAAAATAATTTATATTGATACAAATAATCAATAAATTAAAAATATTTTTAATTTAAAATATTAAATATATAAACAAATAGATATATAAATAATATTTTATTTATTATAAATTAAATAATAATATAAAAATAAAAATTTATATTATAACAAAATAAAAATTTTAAAATATTTAAAATAAATTTAAAAGATCTATATGACATTTTTATTTTTAATTCTGTAAAATATTTTTTTACTGATTTTAACCCTTAAAAAATAAAATTTATTCAAAAAATAAAATAAATATAAATATAAAAATATATTTTTGTCCATCTGAGATCAATTCAAAAGTTTGCTAAAGTTTCATACTTATTTTGACCCAGTTTAGACTCAATTACACTAGTTTTAAATAATCCAAAAATATTATAACTAGGAATAAATCATGGGTTTTTCAACCAAATTATAGAAAACCTTTCAAACAAATTAACAGATTCAAATGTTACAAAAGCTTTTATGGAAATATCAAATTTTATAAAATTTAGCTGAAATTTAGAAAAATAGGCCTATTACAATTTGAATTCATCAAAAAATTATCATTAAATTCTTTAAAAAATATAATTTTTTTCCCACTTGCAACCATTGCCAAGGTTTTCATGAACTTTAGTCTTTGTTTTGACCCAGTTTAGACCTAATTATATTATTTTACAAAAGGAATAAAAAATAGTATAATTGGGTCTAAACTTGGTTAAAACATGGCCAAACTTCATGAAAAACCATGACAATAGTTTTAGATAGATCGAAACATAATTTTTTATTTTAGCTTGTGAATAGTTTCGAATTTTTTTTAATTTCTTCAAATTTTGATAAAATTTGATATTCCATCAAATGTTTTATAATATTTAAGCTTTCAAATTGGTCTGAAATATATTATGAAAATTTGATCCAAAAACATCTAGATTTATACTTAGTTACATTATTTTGAAACTATTCAAAAAGAGTGTAATTGGGTCTAAACCTAGTCAAACAAAGAGCAAACTTTCAGCAACCTTTGAATTAATCTAGGATCGATAGAAATATATTGTTTTCTATTTCGAGATTTTAAATGAGTATTATTTTTAATATTTTCAACTTATGAATATGTTGATTTTTCTAATTTCTTTAAATTTTGATAAAATTTGATTCCTTCACGTAATATTTTGTAATATTTGAACTTTTAAACTGGTTTAAAACCTATTATGAAAATTTAATCCAAAAACACCAAGATTTAGGCACAGTTGCACTATATTTTGGACTCTTCACAAACAATATAGTTGGGTCTAAAACTTGTAAAAATAAGCTCAAACTTCTAGCAAACTTTTGAATTGGTCCCTAATGGACAGAAAAGTATATATTTTTTAATTTGTAGGATTTTAGTATTTTTCATCATGTGAATAGGTTGATTTTTTAATTTCTTCAAATTTGGATAAAATCTGATACTTTCAGGCAATCTTTTATAATATTTGAGCTTCTAAATTTGTTGAAACATATTCTAAAGTTTGACACAAAACACTAAGATTTAAATCTAGTTACACCATTTTTTAGCTATTAAAAATAGTGTAACTAGGTCTTAAACCTGATCAAAACAAATCTAAAAATTTCGGCAAACCTTCAAATTGGATGCAAATGGATAAAAAATATATTTTTTATTTTAAAAATTTAAATGATAATTTTCTGATATTTTTGGCTTATGAATAGTTTGGATTTTTAAATTTTTAAAATTTTCATGAATATTTGATACTTCCATGAAATATTTTGTAACATTTGAGTTTTTGAATCCATTTAAAATATATTCTAAAAGTTTGGTCCGAAATACCAAAAGGCCTAGTTACACTTTTTTATGACTATTAAAAAATAATGTACTAGGCCTAAACCCGATCAAAACAAGCCAAAATTTTATAGAAACTTAGAAACTTTTGAATTTGACAAAAGTATTTTTTTCTATTTTTAAGATTTTCAATAATAATTTTTTATATTTTATAGCTTTTGAATTGTCTAATATTTTATTTTTTAAGTTTTGATAAAATTTAGTATTTTCATGTAATATTTTATAATATTTAAACTTCTAAATTAGTAACTATTATGATAGTTTGGTCCAAAACACTAAGATTTAGACCAAGTTAAACTATTTTGGGCTATTAAAAAATAATATAACTAGGTCTAACATATAACACCCTAGAGCTACTCGGGTGGTGGCATATAACTAGATGGGCTTTTAGGGTATTTTATTGTCAAAGGTTAGTTTAGTGTCTTGTTTTGTATTAATGTCATGTAGGTACTTGTGAGGGCTTTTAGTCGTGATAGATTATCTTAGACCCTTTATCACATAATCATTTAGAGTTTGCAAAGCCTTTGTTTGTAATTTACATTGTCTATTAAGTGTTTGTTAAAATATTTGCTTGTGAGATCCCAAGTTAAATATTTCCTCTAACCCGTCTCCTTTTTACATTTCCTTAAAGGATCATAAGATATTTCAGAGAGGCTGATCTTGCTAGTTACAGGTGTCCTAGACCAATCACATGAGTGATGACATATGTGACATGCTATACGATCTTTTTACTTATTATTATTAGTATTTTTCTCACTTTATGTTACACATACATTGTGATATTTATATTGGTGCAATAGAAATTAGATCATGATGAGATCATGATAATGAGATTAATTTATCTTTAAACAAAGATACTAAATAGTCTCGATCATAGGTTGCTCGAGAGAGACATCGAGATAACCAAATAGACCGGTGTACTATGTATCTGACCATATGATGGAGGCGGCTAGTCTCATAGCCACTCATGTAGGACACTAAGGGTACAATACATGTGCTCATTAGAGAATGAGTTCACTGATTCATCCACTTATGCAATGCTGGATGGTTAATGATACATGATATCAAATAATGATTCTGTAGTCTCAGTTGTGTGTCTGATCTTTAGACTTGAGACACCAAGAATGTCTTATTTAAGTACTCCTCTATTTGGCATCAGACTTACATGTCTGAAATTTCTAAATTTAGTATAACCAGTTATCGAGATTGGTAGCCAAACTTACAAAGGTAATTATGTCAATAGAGGATCCTCAACTCTCAGAATCATGAGAAATATTTCGTGTATTCTTACTTAAGCAAATCACTAGCCAGGGTTATTCGAATTGAGAGAGAATGAGTTCTCCAGGAGAATCCGATTAGAGTGAGACTCGGATGGATTCCGTATAAGGCCTGATAATATCATGCCTAAAATATGATCTCTAAGATATTAGATGGACAAGGGACTATAGATACATAATAAATAAGGATAAATATGTCTAATGGATTAGATCCTCCTGTACTATTTATGGGCTATGGTGTAGTGGCCTAGTACGTTTATAGTTGATGAGTTGAGTGAATTATTATGGGATAACAATTCACTAAGTTATAAGGAATTCTAAGTTAAAAGGAGTTCATATAGGTGCAACTCATGACCAGCTCGGTATTGGACCTAGAGGATCATACATATATGGTGGATGTTGCGATGAATAGAGGTTCAAATATGAGATATCTGCGGAGCCCATGTTTTATTGGATATCCAATAAGCCTCTATATTATTAGATTATATGGATAAGATTCAATAAGTGCAAATAAGAGATTATTGGGTAGAATCCACTAGTCCAAGAAGCTTCAGTAATTGGATGGAGATCTAGTATCTAATAAGGAAGGATCTATTAGGGTTAAATTGATAAGGACCTCTATAAATATGAAGGGGCCACAGGGCTCATGGGAGAGAGACTTTTGGCCATCTCCTCTTATTCTTCTCACTCCCTTTTCTTCTCACCGACCAACCCTCTCCGTGATGCATGAGGACAACAAAGAAGAAATGAATTCTTCTTCTATGCTTGATGCAAGATGCTACACAAATGCTATGAGTTTTTACATTGCAAAGGATGAGCATCGCTACTTCTTCCACCATATAGATACTTCTAGAGAGGAGGACATCTGACCTTCTTCATCCTCTCCTTTGGATCTATTTTTCAAGGATATACGATCTTCTTAAGTAAAACATCGTGTTACGTAGTTCTTGGTTTTATAATTATTCATGCACCAGTCATTGCACAATAACACAATAAACATGGGAAACTAGTTTTATTTTTATTTTTCACTGCGCATGTAATGCTCTTCTGTGGTTTCCCAATAGTGGTATCAGAGCCAAGTTCATCGTTCAATGAGTGGCATTGGCTATAAACTACGTGTGTTGTGTTAAATCACATAGATTATTTTCTACGTAACTTGCTACATTTTTATCATCAATTTGATTTTTGGATAGCACCAATTCATGTGATTGTAAGGCACTGTAGGTCAGTGTTTTGTCACCAAAATTATTGATGAAAACTATAGGGAAAAGGGCAGGAGCTATTGTTGCCCTATGATTTGGCCAAAGGTTGCCTGGCCGAGAGCAATAAGCTCTTGACAATAGTTAAGAGCTCCCATACGGCCAAGAGTCCTGGCCGTATGGGGAACCCTACTGGCTAGGGTTTCCTAGCTGCTTGTGGCAACTCCACGGGCGAAGATTCCTAGTCATAGGGAAAACCCAATGGCCAAGGGAGTCATGGCCAACAAAAGTAGCCTTGTAGCCAAGGAGTTTTGGCTGCAAGGGAGACCTTGGCGGCTAGGGTTTCCTAGCCATATAAGGGACTTCCTACTATGAGGAGCACCCTATGGTCGGGTTCCCCAAATAATATATAATTAAATAAATTACTTAGTTAATTATAATTATCTAGTATACATGTGATGTATGATTTAGACGGATGATCATTGACTATATGATATGATGTGTGTATGTGTGATTATTATTATTATTATTATTATTATTATTATTATTATTATTATTATTATTGGGCCTTATGAGCCTCTAATTTTTTTTCATTTATTGTTGGTTCTATGTGCTTTTGATTATATTGTAATTACACAATAAGGCATGGTGGGAGCGTGGAGATGCCAACAGAACCCACGAGGCCGAGACGGATGATCGCGATGCATGGAGATACGTCGAGATGTTGGTGGAACCGATGATGACGAGATGGATGATCATATGGCATGGAGATGTGCTGATGCATATAGATCGTGATTTGAGTGATTAGGTCCATTAGCTCGGTGTCGATCGTATTAAGATGTGGTCTATGATCGTATAGTGTGATTGCTCATATGTGATATATGGGTGATTATACACCTACTGGATACTTATATATATTTACATGTAATGTGAATATATATTTTATTAAATATGTATATGTGTGACACATCATATATTAGGAGACTGAATAAAAAAATTCTCCTATGATAATCTTAAGTCAGTAAGAATGAGTCAATTAAATTGACCCATATGGCCTTTCATTATTACAGAGAGAAATCAAATCTCGATGTATGTTGAGTTGGTCGAGTCCCTCGAGGCTTACCTATCCCATGATTTGAGATTTTACTTATGATATAGAGATGTCACCGGTGACCTGAGGACTTGGTATGCTTGTCGAGTCCCTCGAGGGCATATTATCAAATAGACCTATTTTGTAACGATAATGATGACTTAACCGAACATCATGGTTAGTCAAGTCTCTCAAGGCCTTGATGGTTCAGAGGTTGGACAAAACAAGAATCACATGGAGTTACGATTGACAAGAGATGTCTACCTTTTTGGGCTTAGTGTGATTGGCTGAGTCCCTTGAGGTTACACCAAGACACCGATCAGATCCTGATCCTCGCTATAAGTTTGTCGAAGACTTTCATTTCATGTGTTGAAGGTGTCACATGACTCGCCAAAATATTAGTGGGAGTAGATTAAGATAGAAGTCTATGTTTTAATTATTTACTTTTTTAAAATTTATATATTATTTATTTATGCTACATCTCTTGTTTGTCATAAACATGTCGCTTGCAACCCTCTTACGTAGCATACTTGATGCCAACCACCTCACTAGTCTAGACTACACTGACTAGCCCTATAACTTGAGAATCATCTCATAGCAGAGAAAAATTGCATATGTCCTTGATACAATTTTGCCCATGCTAGCGGACGGGGCAAGTGAGGATGAGATCGCTCACGTACATGAAGTATATAGACGATTCTAGTCTAGCCAAGTGCAATATGTTGGCCTCTATGACTCCTAAGCTATAGAGGCAACATGAGAGCATGGATGTCAATTATATCCCCCTTCATCTTTATCAGCTATTTGATGAAAACATGAGAGTCTCTTCCATACTAAGATGATAGAGGAGACATCAGTTCAGAACTATATTTTGAGGATGATTGAGTGGATCAAGAAACTCACAGGTATAAGAATGGTCCTAGAGGATAACTTGTGTAGATGATACTTCAGTCCCTCCCAAACTCCTTTTCACAATTCATCATAAATTTTAACATGAATAAACTTAAGTAAATTCTCCCTAAGCTTCTCAATATGTTGAGGAAGGTAGAGAGTACCATCAAGAAAGAGGTATCAATTTTCTATATTGGTGAGACCAAAAAGGAAAAAAAAGCTGGTAAGTCCCTTAAGAAGGGCAAAGGCAAGGGCAAACTAGGTAGGGCAAAGGTTGCTAAGAAAGACTCAACAAAAGGCCAGTGCTTCTACTGTGGCAAAGACAGGCATTGGAAGAGAAAGAGTACCTTTCAGAGAAGGCAAAACAAGAGCTTAGAGATGCTTTAGGTACATTCATGATCAACCTCCATTTGTTAGATTATTATGATAACACATGGGTATTAGATACCGAGGGTGCTTATCATATCTATAATTCATTGTAGGTTTTGGCAAAACCTAGGAGACTAGTGAACATATGAGTATTAGACACTGGCAGTTTTATTATTGAATCTCAGATTTTGATGATAAAACCAATTGATATAGTTATGATCTAAAGTGCATTTGAGTGATGCAGGACTAGCTTCGATCAAAAAGTGATAAATTAATTAAAGTAAAAAGAATTAAATTATTGGGTCGAAGTGGAATATGTCAGAAGATTGGTCGACATGTAGGCAGAAGGCTTCATGCCATGAGTTCAGTTATCGAGCTAGAAGGATTGGATATTGTGCCAAGGAGATCGGATGTTACGGAGGTCAATATGTCGATTGGGCAATACGTTGTATGAGAGGATGATGCGTCGGAGGGTCAGATGAAGAATCAGATAAACTAATGACATGTCAGACAATATACAATTTATGCTTTATAATAATTTGACTACATCAAAGTAGTTTAGAATCGAATTAAGTATTAGGTCAAAACCATGCCAACTTGATTCGGGGCCCATTAGGCCTGAACCAGGGTTGAGTTGGGCTTGTGAAAGGCCAACTCGGGGTTCTAGAAGTGACCTGGGCGGTGGTACCCCCCAAAGTGCTGGAAAGCACCATTTGTTCTTTTCTAGACTTTTCGATGATGGTACCACCACCTGCCGATGGTAGTACCACCTTTCTCGGGTGGTGGTAGCACTATAGCCTAGAATCCTAGGCTCTATTCGGCGATGGTACCATTGGTGCCAGCGGTGGTACCTCCCTTTCCCCGAAAATTCGGGGTGTTTGATTTTTTTGTTCCAATTTGTGAAGCCAATTGGAGTCTATAAATACCCTAGGTATTCTTGCTTGGGATAGCAAGAAAATGAAGAATAAATTTGGGAAATTACTATTGAATTTGTGAGAGTTCTCCTTCTCTTGTTTAAGAGTGATTTCGGTTTAAGGAAGGGTTGAAAAAGAGTTATAAAGGTTAATCTTCTAAGCATGAGAAAAGGAGAGTTGTAAAGTTGTTCTCCTAAGCATGTGAAAAGGAGAAAGGTGTGTAAGGAGTAGTTGATCTTCGCCCTCGAAAGAAGATTATTAGTGGACCCTGATTAGCCTCGAATGAAAAGGGATCGGGAGTACAAGTAGGTTAGGTGGACTGAACCACTATAAGGGGTAGTTGATCTTGCTTTTTCTTTACTATTGCCCTGGAATTTAGTCGCTCTTAACTACTTCTAAGAAATGCACTTTCAATTTCGGTTTTCTTTAAGCAAAATTTTTTCGAACCGAGTTTTTATCACTTGCATTAATTGACCCCTTCCCCCTCTCTTAGTGCCAACTCGATCCTAACAGTTAGTATCAAAGCCACGTTCACTCAATTTGATTAACACCCATGTGAGATAAATGACTTTTTTCTAGTATTAATGAGGACACTCTATCACACATCCTCCTATGTTCAATGGGACGGACTGCACCTACTGAAAAAACTAGAATGAGGATTTTTCTCATTTCTATGAATTTTGAATTATGGAACATTATTGAAAATATATTTCAGAAGTCTTTCAATCTTATGAATGATTGGAATGATTATGAAAGAAAAGTGTTTTCTTTAAATGCCAAAGCTATAAATGATTTATTTTATGCTTTAGACAAAAATAAATTTAATCGGGTTTCTAGGTGTGAATCTTCTTTTGATATATGGTACATATTAGAAGTTATACATGAAGACACAAGTAAATTAAAAGAATAAAAAATAAATGACATAACTTGTAAAGATGAGCATGAGAACAACCTTCAAAAGAATAGGAAGGATATTGAACTGAGAACAAAAGATGAATACCTTCCAAAGAACAAGAAGGATATTGAACTGAGAATAAAAGAAGACTCCTCGAGTGACGAGGATAATGACATTACACTTCTAACAAGAAAACTCAAAAAATTCATAAAAAAGAATATCATAAAAATAAAAAAACTAAAAAAGGATACAACCACTTTTTGAGAATGCTAGAAACCAGGGCACTTCGAAAATAAAGGGCACGACTAAGAAGAAGTGGTAAAATACACACTCATGGCTATCAATGATGAGGTAATTGACTCACTCGAAGCCTTTTTTACATTTGATGAGTTGCTAAATGCTTTTCATGAGTTATTTGATGAGTTTCAAAAGATTAGTAAAACTTATAAATTACTCAAAAAGGATCATGCATTACTTGCTAGTAAACTTGAAACTTTATATAAAGCATCAACACCTAACACTTCTTGCTCTAAACATAAAATGTTATATGCAATTAGAAAAGGAAAATATCATATTACAATAAACTTTAGAAAAATTTAAAGTTACTGGTTATAGGTGCTCTACAAGCCAATCACATGAGTGATGACATGTGTGACACACTACGTAATCTTTTTGCTTATGATTAATATTGATATATTCTCATATTATTTGTTACATATATATTGTAATGTCCTTGGTTCTACGTAATGAGAGTCGGATTGTGATGAGATCACGATAATGAGATCGATTCACCTTTAAACACAGATCCTAGATAACCCTGATCATAGGTTACTCAAGAGGGACATTGAGATAACCGAACATATCGGTGTACTATATACCCATCCATATGATGGAGGCGGCTGGTCTCATAGCCACTTGTGTGGAGACACTAAGGATATAGTACAGGTGCTCATTAGAGAATGAGTTCACTGATTGATCCGCTTATGAAATGTTGTATAGTTAATGATACCTAATGTCAGACAGTGATTCCATAGTCTAATTGTGTATCTAGTCCTTAGACTTGAGACACCAAGGATGCCTTGTATGAGTACTCTTTTTTTTGACGCCAGACTTATAGGTTTGGAAAGCTCCAGATCTGGTATAACTAGTTATCGGGATTGGTAGCCAACCTTACGAAGGCAATTCAGTATCAATAGAGGATCATCCACTCTCAGTATCACGAGAATAATATCTTATATATGCTTGCTCAGACAAATCCCTGGCCTGGGTCATTCAGAATGAGAGAGAAGGAGTTCTCCAATAGAATCTAATAAGAGCATGACAAACTAATTTCGTATGTGATCTGATAGTACCATCTCCAATATACGATCTCTGGGATATTATTTGGATGAGTGATATAGATGCATAGTAACTATGGATTACGATTTTATCAGTTTTTATATTTTTTTCATGACCCCAATATTTTACATGATGATTTGATCTATGTGAGAAACCAGTTTTTTGTTTTATTTTCGCTACGCATGTACCCGCTGAGATTTCCCAACAAAAATAAGTAATAAATCATTAAATATGATTATTGCTAATAAGGATCATTTTCATAGAAAATAAGGTATTAGCTTTATGGGTTACACTCAATAAAAGCTAACTATCTTCGTTAAAGGACCCACATTACAGTCTTCACTCCAAAACAAATGTAATGTTTATGGTAGATTTGGACATTTTGCCTATAGATGCTCATTTAGAAGGTATAGTCCACACAAGTTAGATTGGGTTCCTAAAGGAATCATAAATAACTTAATGCCTTTAGTAAAATTAGGTAGGGCTTTTCACGAAGGACCCAAAGTCAAATGAGTACCTAAACCAAAACCATCTTTTTTTGTAGTTTTGTCTCTAAAAAAAGGCTAGGAGCATAAAAAAATAGTATTTTGATAGTAGATATTCAAGGCATATGACTTAAGATCTAAACTTTTCAAGCTCATTAGCGGAAGTAACAAAAATAAGGAAAGATTATTTTAATCAAGATGATTGAAACTTAATAATCTTTGTTTTGATTATAATAAATCTCTTTACTAAAGATGATTCATGGTTATACAATTAATCTTGATTATATTTCATTGATGTATAACTAGAGCATGCTAGCATAAAAAAAATATAACAGAAAAAACCTTAGCTATCTTTCCTTCATTGAAATTTATTGAAAAGCGATTTTGATGATGAACTTGAATATGTTTTCATATGATTTTTTTTATTGAGATGATATATTGGTGTTTACTATATGAAATAACTTTCTTTGCTCTCAAAAATATTTATCCGAACAAATCTCATTTTATATGAGTCTGAGTTTTTCATTAATCACTACCCTATGATTCTTCTTGATATTGATTAAAGAAAATATTTATCTAAATAAATCATGATAAATCACTAAATTTCTTGATGCATATGACTTAAATTTTATTTCCTTGTATTCATGATTTGTATAACTCATGAGATGATTGAATCATTAATGTACAAGGATAAATAACAAAACAAAAATATTGTTTACTTGCTCATCTCAAAAGAGAAGTGAAGCTTGCACTTTCATTAAAAGTGTTGACTTTAGATAGGATTGATAGTTTAAATATTAAGTTGAAAATCATTTGCTTGTATGTTAAATGATTGATTTAAATGGTCTAAAGTTAGATGGGTTGTATGTTGGCATAAAATAGGTCGTATATTGTATGATTGAATGTTATATTATTCTTGAATTGAGACTTGAAATAAGGTAAAAAAATAAAATAAAATGAGTATGACAATTGCATGGTAACTCATTGCACCAAGTCTAAAGAGTTAGACTCACTTAAGAAGGAAAAATTGTTAGAATTAAAATAATCTAAGTTTTTGTTTGAAAATATTTTATTGTTCTAATGTGTTATATTAATAATCTTGATGATTTCTTTTGAAATGAAACTTGGTTTTAGATTTTAAACTACAATACATGGATTTGACATAAAAGATAAGAGCATTCTTGAAACAAATTACATAAATTAAAGCACAAAAATGGAATGTATTTTCTTGAAAATGTCTCAATCCTATCGAGTTTTTGATAAGAGAAAAAATGATAAATCTATGTATACCATTATTTAGGAATCTCTTGAACTATAAAAGTGATTTTGATGATTTAACGATTTGAATTTAAATAAGTTATTATCCAAATCATGATCTTGATATCTTGATACTTCAAACCTGATTATTTTTTTTAATTAAGATTTTGCTTGCTATTTGATCTCCTAAGATTTCTTTTTATTATCTAAGAGGAGATTTGTCAATTGAATCATGACTTTTGGTATTCACAATTTGATATTAATATCCTTCATGTCATGATTTATTTAAGACTTTCTTGTATTTATGAATTATATACTCTATCACTAAATTGATAGATCTTGATATCCTTCATGATATGACTTTCATTATATAATCCCTTTGCATTTTTGTTAGAGCATTGATGAAAAAGAAAAATTGTACCATCATATTTTTTGACAATAATAAAATGGGAGATAAAATTACTATCTTGCAACAAAGAATTGAATGAGGTGCAATTTGATTCGAAGAGAATTAGATATGTTAAATCTTCCAAATGCATGAGTTGCTCTCATACTTTTCTGATTTCTTAGATTTTACAAATTGAGCTCTCTTCCGAGATGATTTTACATCTTTCCTTTCTTTTGAAACTTACAAAAGAAGAACTTTGATTCCTGGAATTTTGGGTATACTCGATCTTTTATACGATGATTTCAAATGAATCCTCCCATTTGATCTTTGACCTTTGATCTTGGACTCTTAGACATACTTTACTCCTCTATTCTTCTTCTTCTTCTTCTTCTTCTTCTTCTTCTTCTTATTTTTACAAAGAGGGGAGAAAGAAACTGCTAGCTTACATGCTTCACATATGTGTTAAACATTTCTCCTTTTTATTGATGACAAAGGGGGAGAATTAACATATTGATGACATATAAAAAATGTTTAGTTTAAAATTTTTATCATGTATGCTATGCCTACCAAAAAAATGATTGAAAATGTATATATATGTTGAATATTTCTCCTTTTTGTTGATGACAAAGAGGGAGAAATGGTATGATGACAGATGATCAATGTTTTAAATTTTTATAATGCTTTGGTTTCATGAATGGTATGCCCAAATTAATGTTAATCTTGGTATCAAGGTAATGAATGGTTAAATGGTTAAAACTTTTAATGTTTTAGTATCATGTAAGCCATGTACAAAATGATATTGATTTGTTGTTGATATCATACATGAAGTGATGTTGAGTTGAAATATTTTAAAGTTGTGCATGTTCTTTGATAAATTGAAACTACGATAATGAACAATGTATGAAATTATGATTATGCATGATGCATGTGGTAAAGATTTGATGTTGTAATTTTTCTCCTTTTTGTTGATGACAAAGAGGGAGAAGTTATGATGATTATTCAATCATGCATGATATGATATACTTTAAGGGTGAGAATTATGATAATAACTTGAAATTTAAATTATACATGGTATAATATACTTTAATATTTTAAAATAATTTAAATTATGTATGCAATACACATGATTTTATGATGCATGCAATGAAGCAATTCTCATGGTTTTCTAAATTCAAAATTTCTATTAATTGGTTATCATTATAAAAAAGGAGGAGATGTTCAATCTCATATTTTTATGATAAAACTAATTGATAAAGTTATGATCTAATGTGTGTTTGAGTGACACAGGACTAGCTTTGATCAAGAAGAGACACATTAATTAAAGCAGGAAGAATTAAATTGTTAGGCCGGAGTGGAACATGTCATAAGATTGGTTTACGTGCCGGCAGAAGGCTTCATGCCATGAGTTTATGCATCAGGCCAGAAGGATTAGACATTTCACTAAGGAAATTGGATGTTGTGGAGGTCAAAATGCCAATTGGGCAATACGTCGTAAGAGAGGATGATGCGCCGAAGGGTCAGACGAAGCACCAGATGAACCAATGACATGTTAGACAATATGTGATTCATGTTTTGTAATAATTTATCTAGATCAAAGTAGTTTAGAGTCGAATTAAGCTGGTATTGGGCTGAAACCATGTCAACTTAATTTGAGGCCTATTGGGCCTGAACTAGAGCTGAGTTGGGCCTGATAAAAGTTCAACTCGGTATTTCGGAAGTGACATGGGCAATGGTACTACTAGGTCCAAGCGATGGTACCACCCAGAGTGCCAGAAAGCACCATTTATATTTTTTTCATACTTTCCAATGATGGTACTACCACCTATTGATGGTAGTACCATCTTTCCCCAACGGTGGTACTACCAGAGCCTAGAATCCTGAGTTCTGTTCAGCAGTGGTACCACTCGTACACCAAGAATTTGAAGTTTTTGATTTTTTGGTTCCAATTTATGGAGTCAATTGGAGTTTATAAATACTCTAGGTAGTCTTTCTTTGGATAGCAAGAAAGTGAAGGAAAAACTTAGAAAAATACTATTAAATTTATGAGAGATCTCCTCCTCTTGTTTATGGGTGATTTCAATTTAAGCGAGGGTTAAAAAAGAATTATAAAAGTTGATCTCCTAAGCCTGAGAAAAGAAGAGATAAAGGTTGTTCTCCTAAGCTTATAAAAAAGAGAAATGTGCCTAAGGGGTTAGTTGATCTTCGTCCTTGAGAGAAGATTGTTAGTAGACATCGGTTGGCCTTGAGTGAAGAGGGATCAGGAGTGGATGTAGGTCAAGTGGACTGAACCACTATAAAATTTGTGAGTATCTGTATTCTTGCTTTTTCTTTATTATTGCTCTCAAACATAGTCTTTCTTAACTACTTCCAAGAAAAGCACTTTCAATTTCAGTTTTCCTTTGGCAAAAATTATTTGAACCAAGTTTTTATCACTTGTACTAATTCACCTCCCTTCCCCATCACCCCCCATCCCACCCCCTCTTGTGCTAACTCGATCTAAACACTTATCAAATCTGTAATTCATTATAGGCTCTAGTAAGGCCTAAGAGATTGGCGAGAGGCGAGAGGCGAAATAGACCTCAAGATGGGCAATAAAGCAAGGGTTACTGTAGTTGCTGTTTATAAGGTCATCCTACATCTGCTTGGTGGAGATATTATTGTATTAGATGCATGTTGTTACATTCTTTCTATTATAAAAAATATTATTTTTTAATTTTAGATTATAAGATCGTCATTAGAGGAATATTGCATAATGGTATATTTATGCTAGATATAACTGCTCCACACATCATAAATATACATGTGTCGAAAAGAAAACAAGATGAGGTAAATGATGCATATTTGTGGCATTATAGGCTATGTCACATCTACGAGGGAATAATTTAAAAGTTGCTGAAGGATAGATTACTAGATCCATTCGACTAGAAATGCAACTTGTGAACCTTACTTTCATGGAAAGTTGATAAACTCTCCATTTAGTGGAATTTGAGAGAGAGCCATTGAGTTATTATAACTTATACATAGGGATGTGTGTGGTTTGTTAGAACCCTTACAGATTCTAAGCTTGGGGTGATCTCTATAGGAGATCGGCCTCCTTAGAACTCTATAAGCGTTCCTCCCTCTTAGGGTTGCAACATAATGGCTGAAAGCAAATTAATCTATTAATGATGATAAGAGGGCAGAATACATTCCATTTATATGGCTTCTAACCCTCACTCCTAATAGAACTCCTACTCCAAAGACCCCAACTCCTAGCAACCTCCATAGTCGACTTCTACTTGGGGTGGCCAGTGGCTATAGGGAGTCCTAACTTTAGTTAAACTCTAACCCTAACCCTAGCCGGCCCCTTTAGCTATAGTAGGTGGCAGCTAGTTAGGGTTTTACATGGTATATCCCTTTTTTAACTCAAATAAAATTATGACTTAATTAGCTAGTGTCCCACCAGACCCACTTTCTTTAAATCAACCTTATCCTCAAGGTTGATGCTCTATGAACTCTAGGAATTTGATGTTCAAAGTCTTTATAGTTCTCTTAGGTGGCTTCTTTTGCAGGTAAGTTTGTCCACTATACCAACACATCAGTAGTGGGTCATCGACGTCAAGTCACGAGCTGATGATTAATGATGGCACTCGGTTGGATCTAGAGCTCTCCATGGGCTGTAATTTCCGCCAGGTAGATTTGGGCTATCTCATTTTGTCCCAATTTGGGCTTTAGGCATGGCACATGAAAAATTAGGTGGATCCGGGAGCTGGTGGGCAAGTCTAGCCGATACACCACCACTCCAATGCACTCTATGATCTAATACGGTCTATGGAATCATGATGAAAGCTTCATGGATGCTTTGGTGTGGACCGATGTTTGCTTGTAGGGTTGGAACCGAAGAAAGTCCCAATCACCCACTGAAAACTCTCTTTTACTTTTGTATTGATTGTGTTGTTGCTTCATCCTTGCCTGAGCCACTAAGAGATTATCTTTTAATAGCTTCAGAATTTTATCCCTGTCCTTAAGTTCCTTGTCTACTTGTTCGACTTTAGATATGCCCAGTACATACTTTGGGTTACAAGGGGTGGTCGGCCATACATGGCTTCCTAAGAAGTATATTTTGTCGATAAATGATAAGTCATGTTATACCACCATTTAGCTCGGGGAAGCCACTTTGTCCACTCTTTTAACCGATCACTGGTGAAGCATCTAAGGTATATCTCTAAACACCTGTTCACCACTTCGGTCTAGCCATCAATTAGTGGATGTTACACCGTGTTCATCTTCAACTTGGTGCCCTGCAACTAGAATAATTCTTTTCCTTGGGATGAGGGTAGCCTTCGATAAACTCCATCATTATATCAATCCATTGTTTCACCTTTATGTCCTTGATATACGTCACACAGCGCTACTATGCTATAAATTCAACAATAATATTTTTATTCCTCTCAAATAAAAATTTTATTTAATTCTCTTATAAGTTCTAAGGAATCCGGAGTGCCCCGCCACTGGTGTGAAATGCATCTCTTGAAGGATGGTCTTTATGCAAAGAGAATTTGGTACAAGCACAATACATCCCCTATAACGTAATTCCTTCGAACCCGAACTATAATGAGTCACAGAGCTTGGTTTTTCCTCTAATTTTTTAATAATCTTACTGGTCTTTGGATAATTTCTCCATTCCTTCATAATTGCCCTCAAGAAAGCCACTGGTTGGAAGTGAGATGACCAAAATTTTGGCTTACTCGAGTAGTCACAAAAGTGCATCTACAACAATATTTTCTTTCTTTTTTTTCTGTAAGTTATTTTGTAATCATACTCAAGAAGCTTTGTTACCCATTTTTGCTATTCCGGGGAGGATATCTTTTTCTCTAAAAAATATTTAAGACACTTGTGGTCGATTTTGTTAGGATCAATTGGCACTAAGAGGGGAGTAAATTAGTGCAAGTGTAAATTGATGTTTTAACAAAAACTTTTCGTTTGGAGCAAAATCGTAAATCAGAAGCGTATCTTGAACTTAAATGTAAGTAAGTAGATATTTTAATAACATAATCAAAAGATGATGCTCTTGCTTTTCTAATTACGAACAATTGAAAGTAGTAAATGAGGCAAGAAACACTTATAATTTATAGTGGTTTGGTCTTAACTTTAGCCTACGTCCACTTCCTGAGTCCTCCTTGAGGCATACCAATGTCTACTATTGATCTCTTTTGGGTAAAGATCAAACTCTTACAATATGAGCTTAGAAGGAAGACTCTTTATAAGATTTTTTTTTAAAGCTAAGCTCACTCCCTTCCCTTTTTATTTTTTTTTACAATTCACACAAGTTTTTTACAGAGATTTAATCCATAAAATTATTGTATAGAATGCAAGAAAATTTATGGTATTTATAGGCCCCAAATGACTTTAGAATTTTGAGCCAAAATTCAAACGTATCCAGAAAATTCAGGTACGGGTGGTTCACCCTTCGGCGTCGGTAGTGCAACCGCCAAAAGCACCCTGAGAATAAGGTACGGGTGGTTCAGCCATCGACCCGGGTGGTTCAACTATCGTCAATCGCCCGAAACCTGGGCGGTGGTATTACAACCGCTGCTCACTAGCAGTTCAATTGTTGTGAATCCTGAAAAGGTGATTCTCTTCACTTTTCTAATTCTGACTTGAACCATCAATTGACCACTTCCCTAATCAACTAAATGGCTCGATCTAAGCTCAATACAACCCCATAATGGACCTGGTTGCCTCTTTGTATTGATTTGAATTCCTTCCAAGTCATACTCAATTTAGACTCAAACTTAACCTACAACTTAAGAATTACAACCATATATAACCACCAATCTCAATTAATAACCTCACTTCCATAATCTTGCAACCTCCAACATTCCCTGCAGTGAGTCTCACGGTCTTCCTTCGATAATCTCCTGGCGTGTTTCTAGCGATCTTCCTGATACCTTCGATGAAGTCCTAGCAAATTCCCAGCGAGCTCCTACCACATCATCCAAACCTTGGCTCAATGCCTAAGCTTGATCTTGGATCCATATGTGGTCTATAACTCCTTTTCATTATCATGGTTAAACCTTAATGATGCTAATTATGACTTAATTAATTATAATTATGACCAATAAATCTACTTGAAAACCTTTTTAACTCCCAACAAGCTTTTCCGGTGCCTTCGACAATCTTCCGATGAGTCTTGGTCTTCTTCCAACAAACTCCCTTACGCCATCTTAGCAAACTCTCGATACCCTTGGCGAGCTCTCGACACACTCCAGGTGAATTCCCAACTGCATCATCCTCACTCCGGTCTGATGCCTAGACTTGATTCTAGCCTACATCTAATTATAACTTTCTCTCTATTATAGTTAATCCTACACCAATCAATTCTAACAATCTTTTTAGATCAATAACCCATTAATTGATTTTATCATCAAAATTTGAGATTCAATAATCTCCTCCTTTTTATGATAATAATCAATCGATGACGAGAGTTAAACCTTACTCCCTCTACATCCATGCCACAATAAAGAAAACTTAAATTCAAGAGAATCACATGTTCTTGAATTCAAGGATCATGAAGTAATTGATATTTTAAACAAATTTCAATAAAAATTTGCATCAAATCATCAAAGCAGCATGAATTTTAAAAAATTATGCATCAATATCCATGTGTCATCAATGTCCATTTATACCCCTTTGTCATCAATAAAAAGATAAACATATAGCTAACAATTTTAAAGCACATGATGACATTACTCTCTCTTAATAAAATAGATTATGCATTATAGAATTTTCTTCCCCTTTGTGAATAATGAGGAGAGAAACAAGGGAGGAGTTGTGAAAACATTACATCATTAAGAAGAGCTCTTAATAAATTGTAAAAAGAATATTAAAATAAGCTCAAAAGTCCAAGTTGAAACTATTTTAATCACATCATATGCAATACATCATATCATCATAATAAAATCATGAGTATTGCATGCATTATTTAAAATCATCATGTATATTTTCAAAATCATCATTACATGCATAATTATCATATATGATTTCACATCATTATACCTTCTCCCCTTTTGTTATCAACAAAAAAAAGAAGTGCAATTAGTAAGTTTCTGAGATATGAAAGCTTAGCAATTTAGTAAATTTTTCATCATTTTAGAACATGCAATCTAGTGAGTTCTTTCTTCTCTTTTGGGAAGTGCAAACTAGCAAATTTTTACTTCCTTTATAATGTTCAAGCTAGCAATTTTATATCATGCAAGCTAACAAATTAGCAAGTGTTACTTCTCTTAGTTTTTTTTTTTTTTTGAGAATGCAAGGTTAAGCAAAATTTTTGCTTCTCTTGAGATTTACAAGATAGCACTTCCTGCTTCTCTTTTGAGATGAACAAGCGAACAAGTTTTGCTCCCCTTTGTTAAAAAGAAGGGATGGTTACAATAGTGTAAAATTTTTCCTATTATATCATTTTTCAAATCATCACATGAAATATATCAAGAAAAATTAAAATGGTGATTAGATATACAATTCATGAAGACAAATTATGAATATCAAGAGATAAATCATAGGAGAGATAAATAAAATATCTTTATGCATAAGAAATCTCAAGTTGTCAAGATCATGATTTATATAAAAATCTTATTTTAAATAATACGAGAATATATAATACATGATATTGATTCATAAAAGATTTTATGTTATAATTCTGAGGAATCAAAATCACTATATAGGTAAAGCCTCACTTAATTTCAAATAATCAAAATCACTTTCAAGAGATTCAAGATGAAATAAATAGACTTATCGATATTTTGAAATGTTAGTGATTTTCTTTCTCCCCTTTGTCATTGTAAATAAGAAAGAAGAAAAGGGAAATAATACATAACAAAACTTCAAGTCATAAATTATCAAGATGTTGGTTTATTAGGATATGTCTCCTTTTTAGTAAATAGCCAATTAAATTATAGGAGTAAAAAGAATGAAAAATCTTGACTTATAATAAATCTTAATTTATAAATATCAAGGAATCAATATCATGATTTAGATAAAAACTTATTCAAATTTAAATCATCAAAATCACTTTAATAGTTTAAGAGATTCATAAAAAAATAACATAATCGATTCGTTAAACTCTTTTTTAAAAATTTATAAGATAGAGAAATTTTCAAGAAAAATGTATTCCTTTTTTTTTTCATACAAGCATGCCTTTGTCTTTTAAACCAAATAAAAATAGACATCATCATTTAAAACCAAAAAAGAACTTTTATTACGGCAAAGATCAATAAGTCATAAATCACAAAGTTAATCATATATAATTTTGAAATTTAAAATCATTAAGCATGATCACTATACATCATTAAGTCATTCATGGTTCATTAAATATAAAACATCTTCAATCAAAATAAAAAAGCAATAGGAAAATCATCAAGATATATATTATTATTTCTTAAAAGCATAAATATGATTTATCTTAAGTATTAGATTTAAGTGTAATATTTTATTTCTTTATCATAAAATATACAATTTTCATGATCAGTATAATTTTCCAAAGAAAATAGTTAAAGCTTTCTAATTTATTTTGTAAGAGATTCAACAATAATAGTATCATTTTATCTCTTGTTAAAGATTGATAGGATAAAAATATTTTCAAAAATAATTATCCTCCTTTTTAGTTGTTGTAACTTATGAAATTTATTTCAAAAATGCAATGTCATTTAATGTCAAAAGCTAAGTTTCATCAAGATCATTGCAATAAAACGTTTTTAAACAAGAGTTTTGATTTATTTTTAATTCCAATGATTTTTAAACTTAGTGAAATGAGTTACCATGCTTATTTTATTCTCATTAAATATATTATTATTTTTTAAAAATACTGGACAATAAAGCATGATTTTTATCTCCCTTTTTTATATTGTTGTATACTCAACTTCTATCATTCAATAATGATCATCATCAAAATCTTTCTTTTATAAATTTAAATTCGGATAAAGTCTCTAATTCATTTTTATACTAGCATGCCAAAGTTAGAGCAATCAAGATTAATGAGTTATCTAAAGATTCATTACCAATGATTTTATTTCAATAGTTTTTTGTTATTACTTAGGCTACTAAGCTTTGAAAGAGTAATAGATCTCAAGTCATATTCCTTAAGCATCTACTTTCAAAATATTACTTAGTGCTCCCAATCTTATTAAGAGACAATTTTATATTATGGGAGGTTTTGATTTAGGTACCAATTTGAGTTTGAGTCTTTCATGATATGTTCTTCCCATTTTCTCTAATGGCTTAAGGTTGTTTATAGTTTTTTTAGGAACCAAAATTATTTTATATGGACTATAATTTCTAAATAAACACTTATAAGCAAAGTGTTCACATCTATCATAAAAATTACATCTATTTTTAGGCAAAGAATGTAATATAAGTCTTTTAACGAGGAAAGTTGGCTTTTGATGAATCTTACTCACAATGCCAATACCTTCCTTATGATCATGACCCTTATCAACATGAATCATGTTTAAAGACTTATTGTTTATCTTAAGCCTTTTTTGAGTTTGTTATAGTATGTCATTTTCTTGTTTAATTACTTCTAGTGACTTATACTTAGAACTAGAAAAACATGATGTTGATGCATCATTTAAGGTTTCATATTTAGTGCATGAATTGTGTGATGATAGTATATCATACATTTATTCAAATTTACTAACTAAAGAATCATGCTCTTTCTTAATTAATTTATAAGATTTATTAATAATTCTAAATTCATCATAAAGCTCATGAAAAGTATTTGATAATTCATCAAAATTAAATGAGACTTTGGAGGAATCACTTATCTTATTGTTGATGGCCATAAGCGCAAGATTCTCCACTTCCTTTTGATTATGCTCTTTATCTTCGGAGTGCCTCGGTTTCTTGCGTTCATAGAAAAATGTTTTATCCATCTTAAGTTCATTTTTATAGTTTATGTTTATTAATTTATCCAGTTCATTTGTCAAAGTTTCAAAGTCCTTATTACTCGAGATTTCACTTGAGGAGTCATATGTCATGCTCAGTTCAAATTCCTTCCTGTTCTTTGAAAAGTGTTCTTTAAGTTCATTTTTATAGGTGTTTTCATTTAATGTATCATTTAATTTAGTTGTGATTTCATATGTGATTTCTAATTGATGTCATATATCAAAAGTCAAATCATAAGAAGAAATCCGATCAAACTCGTTTTTGCTTAAAGCACAAAAAAAGAATTCATTGCTTTGGCATTTAAAAGAAAATATTTATTTTTTATAATCATTCCAATTATTTATTAGATTGGATGACTTCTGAAAACCTTTTTCAATAATACACCATAAATTAAGATCTATTGAAGTCAAAATATATGTATTCAAATTTTTCAAGAAGTGTAATTCATCCCATTGAACATATAAAGACTTATGATGCATTGACCCTCATTTATGTCAAATAAAGCCAATTACTCAGGTGGGTGTTAGTCCAATGAGTAAGACATTGCTCTGATACCAATTTTTAGGATCAACTGGCACTAAAACAGAGAGGGGGGGGGGGGGTTTGTGAGCGGGGGCCGGGGAGGGAGTGGGGGTGGTGAATTAGTGCAAGTGTAAATTGATATTTTAATGAAAACTTTTCGTTTGGAGCAAAATCATAAATCAGAAGCATATCTTGAACTTGAATGTGAGTAAGTAGATATTTTAAAAACACAATCGAAAGATGATGCTCTTCTTTTCTAATTATGAACAATGTAAGTAGTAAATGAAATAAGTAAGGAACACTTACAATTTATAGTGGTTCGACCTTAACTTTAGCCTACGTCCACTTCCTGAATCCTCCTCCTTGAGGCACACTAGCGTCTACTATTGATCTCTTTTGGGTGAAGATCAAACCCTTACAATATGAGCTTATAAGGGAGACTCTTTATAAGATTTTTTTTTCAACTCTAAGCTCACCCCCTTCCCCTTTTCTTTTTCTTATAATTCACACAAGTTTTTTATAGAGATGTAATCCCTAAAATTATTGTATGAAATATAAGAAAACTTAGGGTATTTATAGGCCCTAAATAGCTTCAGAATTTGGAGCCAAAATTTAAAATTATCTAGAAAATCTGGGTACAAGCAGTTCACTGCCAACGTTGGCAGTGCAGCCACCGAAAGCACCCTGAAAATAGGGTATGGGTGGTTCAACTGCCGACCTGGGTGGTTCAGCCATCGTTAGCTGAAAACCTAGGCGGCAGCGGTACAACAATCGCTCGCTGGCGGTTCAACCGTCGGGAATCCTGAAAAGTGATTTCCTTCACTTTTTCAATCCCGATATAAACTTTCCTGGTCAACTAAATGAGATTGACTTGAGCTCGATCCAACCCCATTTGGACTCAAACTTGACCTACAACTTAAGGGTTACAACTATATATGACCACCAAATTTAATTAACGACTTTACTCCCACAATCCAATAACCTCTAGTATTCCTTGCAGTGATTCTCATGGTCTTCCTCTAGCGATCTCCTAATGTGTTCCTAGCGATCTTCCTGATACCTTCAGCGAAGTCCTAGCGAACTCCCGACAAGCTCCCACTACATTGTCCAAACCTCGGCCCGATGCCTAAGCTTGATCTTGGGTCCATGTTTAGTCTGTAACTCTTTTTTACCATCGTGGTTAAACCTTAACAATACTAACTCTAACTTAATTAATTACAATCATGACCAATAAATCCACTTAGAAACCTTCCCAACTCTCGGTAAGTTTTTCGGCTGCCCTCGACAATCTTCCGGCGAGTCTCGGTCTTCTTCCAGCAAACTCTATTGTGCCATCCTTGCAAACTCTCGATACCCTCAGCGAGTTCTCGACACAATCCAGGTGAGTTCCCAATTGCATCGTCCTCACTTCGGCTCAATGCCTAGACTTGACTTTGGCCCATATCTAATTGTAACTTTCTCTCTATTATAGTTAATCTTGCATCAATAAATTTTAACAATATTATTAGATAAATAACCCATCAATTGATTTCATCATCAAAATTTGAGATTCAATAGGTTTTTATTTGGAAGCACTAGTTGATCAAGTAAGGTCTCCACTTTGTCACTATGTGTATAATCACAAGCATCTCATTATCGTAGATAAATATTTTTAGATAGGAGGGAGACAATGCCTTATTGATGTAAGCGAGGGGTCGGCCATCTTGCATAAGGATGGCACCAATCCCAACTTCGGATGCATCAGCTTTAATGACGAAAGTTTTGTCGAAGTCGGGTTATGCTTGCACAAGCATTGATGTCATGGCTACCTTGAGATTGTCAAAGGCAATGGAGGCTTTATCCGACAACTAGAAAGCATCTTTTTTTAGTAAGGATGTGAGGGGTGCACTAATCTTTCCATAGCCCTTGATGAACTTGCAGTAGTAGCCCGTCCAACCAAAGAAAATATGCAGTGATTTAAGGTTCTTAGGTGTCAGCCTGCTTTGCATCGCCTCGATTTTGGAAGGGTCCACCGCAACACCTTCCTCTGATATGATGTGCTCAAGATACTCCACCTTCTATTAAAGAAAGTTTTACTTTGATTGTTTGACAAAAAGAACATGCTCCCCAAGAATCATCAAAATAAGTCGTAAGTGGTGAAAATGACTTTCAAGTGAAGGGCAGTAAATAAGGATGTCATCAAAGAAAACTAATACAAACTTATAAAGATAACTTCAGAAAATATCATTCATAAGGCTCTGGAAGGTGGAGGGAGCATTGGTGAGACCAAAGGGCATTACCAACAATTCATCCGTTGTGTGTTCGAAAGATGATTTTTGGTATGTCATCTTCATGCACCCGAATTTGATGATATCTAGATTGGAGATCCAACTTTGTGAAGACTCGTTATCCCCTTAACTCATCAAGTAATTTATCCACCACTAGAATATGGTACTTGTCTTTGACTGTTATGGTGTTGAGAGCTCGATAGTCGATGCACATTCACCATGTTCCATCTTTCTTTCGTACTAGAAATACCAGCGAAGAGTAGGGGCTGCAACTTGGCTGAATGACCCCTATTTCAAGCATTTCACTTACAATCCTCTCAATTTCATCTTTCTGGAGGTTGGATAATGATATGGCTGAGTGTTTGCTAGTGGTTTGCCTGAAAGAGTCCGAATTTGATGATCATGAGGTCGAGTAGGTGGTAGGCTGCATGATTTGGCGAAGATATCTAAAAATTCAACAAGCAATTAGAGAAGGTTTGGGTTTTTAATTTTTGTTGGCTCCCCCATAGATTGCTACTGGAGTTGCATCAGGAAGTTGTTGTTCACTTTGTGCAAAACTTTCTCCATTCGTTGTGTACAAATCGTCGTTACGCCGCTCCCACATTTTTCGTGTTTTATCACATATTTTCTTTTGCTGTAAAATTTCATAATTAATTTTGAAAATTTTCAAAAAATATCACCTAATGTAGTCAGCAAAATGCTAAGCACAGCCTCATAATCATCGAGTGGGAGGAGGAAGAAATAACAATTATCTCCTAGTCTTGTAGCAATAATTTCACCCACGGGCATCTTCGATCCCACTTCAAAATTCGACGTTTGGTGACCTTAACATCAAACCTGCTACAATCCTCAATATATAGGGCCATTTGAGCAGCAACCTTATTGTTTATGAAGTTATTAGTGCTCCTAGTATCGATGAGGATGGTGATTAGTTCTTATTTAAGTAGTCCTCCCACTTTCATCGTCTGCAGGTTTATGTAGCTAGCAAGAGCATGCATTATACAATCGACCGGCTGCTGTTCTTCCTCTATGATCACCTCCTCCGAATCTTCAATGGGTTTAAACACAAGAAGGCGTCCCTTTTTGCAGTGACGATCATGGCTCTATGATTTGTCACAATGCCAACAAAGGCCCTTCGTCGATCTATCGTGAAGTTCTTATCTTGTCAATTTCTTTGGCAACGAGGGATGACTAGGAGTAGAGGGTGCTAAAGGTTTATATGTTGCTGGTCTAGGAGTGGTCCTCATCCTTTGGGCATCTTGGTTAAGCCTCTCATCTTGAATTCAGGTGAAGGAGGCCATGACCATTAAGTTAGAGGGTTACCGCGCTTTTACTTCTCCTCTTATTTCTGGCTTGAGTCCTTCGATGAATGTCCTTATTAATTATTTATCAGATGAATCACATGTGAGGTTAGATAATCTCTCAAACTTCATCTAGGCAAGCTGTCCATCAATGTTCACGTACTCGGTAAGTCCAAAGCCGATCAACAGCCCACTCTTGAATTATCTCCACGTTGGGACTCCTTGGGTGTATTCAAGCCGATTATACCACTGAATTGCATCTCCTTTAAGGTAGATGATAGCGATGTCCACCATGGAAGCCTTTGGCATTCAGTGAAAGCAGAAGTAGTGTTCGACATGCGAGAACCATCCCATTGGGTCTCATTCCCATCGAGAGAAGTCCACTCTCATGCATGGCTACATCACATCTGAGATTTGTTCTTCCTTCTCTGGCATCTCTAAACTTTCACCTTGCTGTAATTTTATTGGGCTTGGAGATCGATCAATTCTGAATTTTATGAATAAGACGTGTAATTTGTCCTCTATGCATGATTTAAATGCCTCCAACTTGGTATCGATTGAATCTTTATATGCCACTACATATATCTCTAGATCTGAGATGTTTCGATCTTTTTTCTATTAATGGGTCAAGGGTATAGGGTAGTGGAAGGTTTGGTGGCTGCGGAAGATAGGATCAGTGGTGGAGGATTACCGTTGCGGTAAATTATTGTTTGGGCTATGGTTCTAGGGGCTGTTTGGGTTGGCTACAGATTATGGGAATAGGCTACAATAGCTATGTCTTAAGGCTAGAGGGAGGTCTTAAAGATGATGTGGTTGGTGGTAGCAAATTCAGTAGGATTTGATGGTTTATGAGAAGAAGAACAACAAACGATATAGCGATAGAATTTTTTGTCGAAAAGGTTTCAACAGTATAGTGTTACAACTGTACCACCCCTTAGTCCCACATTGGAAATATGAGAATATATAAGTGCCTTATAAGGGTTGATGAGTGTTATTATCAACTCTCGGCTTAAGCATTTTGGCTAATGGTTGGGAAGTGCTTTGAACTCTCAAATGTTTTGAACTCGACACGAGCCACCACTGGGCTAAGCCTCACATGCACCATGCTAGGGTTCGATCTTGGATGCCTCAAAGGCTGCAAAAAATATTCATCTATTCATGAAGAAAAGATAGAATTTACATAACAACAAAAATTTTGATGAAACCAAGGAATACGAGAAGGTGTTAAGATTTTTACATCTAAAGTGTAGCAATTTGTATTTAAAAGATCAGCGATTTGCATCAGTAATTTTTGAATGAAACCCAAAGGAAGTCCTCTGATAGGGAGTGCTAAAAACATCATAAAAAACTCAAGGAAGATAGGGCAGCAAAATAATGGTAGCAAAATCAAACTAGGGCAATAGTATATGGCTGAATTCTACAACGTAACTTTTATCACAAAGATAGCAACTTTGCAATGATAAGTTTATGCAAAGAAATAGGAACACTTCTTTTTTTGTTTTTTGGGTTCAAGATAACTAAATTGCAATAACAGTAAAGTAGAATACCAAAACCTAATGTAATTCCTTGGGGAGATTAAAGGATGATCTGCGATAGTAGAGATGACGATGGAATTCGACAATGATCTAAGCAATTATGAGAATTTCTTAGGAGATGGATGAAGATGATGGGTGGCTGTGGAATGGTAGTGAAGCACCAAGATTGCTGCTCTGATACCAAGTATTAGAACTCTTACAGATTCTAAGCTTGGGGTGATCTCTATAGGGGATCGACCTCCTTGGAATTCCATAGGGGTTCCTCCCTCCTAGGATTGCTACACAATGGCTGAAAGCAAATTAATCTATTGATGATGAAAAGATGGTTGAATATATGCTATTTATAGGGTGTCTAAACTGTAACTCATAATATAACTCCTATTCCAAAGACCCCAACTCCTAGCAACCTCCATAGTTGACTTCTACTTAGGGTGGCTAGCGGCTATAGGGAGTCCTAATTCTAGTTAAACTCTTAACCCTAACCCTAGCCAACCCTTTTAACTATACTTGGTGGTGGCTAGTTAGGATTTTACATGGTGTATCCCCTTTTTGACTCAAATAAAATTAGGACTTAATTAGCTAGAGTCCTAACATGGTCTCATGTCAACTCTGGCCATAGGTAGTTACTCTTATTTCATTAATTTCACTAACGATTTCTCTAGGTATAGACATGTGCACTTAATGAAGTACAAGTCCAAAGCCTTTAAGAAATTCAAAGAATACAAGAATGAAGTAGAATACCAGCTTAATAGTGTATCAAAAAGAAGGAATTACACGTTGTTAGACATTGTGCGGTCTATAATGGGTTTCACCAACCTACTCGTCTAATTTCGAGGATATGCCATAGAGCTTACAACTTACCTTTTGAAGAGAGTTTTATCTAAGTCAGTAGTATCTACACCATATGAGATATAGAAAGGGAAAAAGCTTGATCTTAAGATTGTTAAAATTTAAGGCTACCCTACTTATGTTAGAAGACATAACCCTAACAAGTTGGAATCAAGAACGGAGTGGTGCAAGTTCATAAAAAACCCCAATGAAACTTGTGGATATTATTTCTATCATCCTAGTGACCAAAATGTGTTTGTTGCTAAGGGGGTAATGTTTCTTGAGAAGGAGCATATTCTTGGTGAAAATAGTAGGAGCATGATAAAGTTGAGCGAGATTGAAGAAGCTAGCTCAAGGACTATTCCGGAGGTCGAGTATATTCAGGTACCTAACACATAATCTCTAACTTTATGTAAGTTAGATAAAGTAGCCCATCCTCTTGAGAGATATATGGGACATGATAGTGGAGATGAAACTTAGGATATTGATCCTCAAACCTACAAGGAGGCTATTATGAGTATAGACTGATATCAATGATAGTAAGTCGAACTCAGAGTGTGTGTTCACCATAAATGGAGGAACAGTAAGCTAAAAGAGTTCCCAGCAAGATGCTACTACTAACTCGACCATAGAGGCAGAGTACATTACTATAGTAGAAGAAGCAAAGGAGGGAGTCTTGAGGAAGAAGTTCATTGCTGATTTAGGAGTTATACCAAGCAACAAGGAGTCAATTCCATACAATGTGACAACAATGGGATGATCGATCAAGCGAAAAAACCCAGATCTCATCAGAAGCATGTTCTAAGGAGGTTCCACTTGATCAGAGAGAGTGTGGCCCGTAGAGATATAGTAATAGAAAGACTTTCAAATGAAAATAACATTGTAGATCTACTAACGTAACCATTATCTCATATTATCTTTCAGCATCATAGGGGTCTGATGGGGATCAGACATATAGGTGATTCGCTTTAGGTCGAGTGGGAGATTACTAGTTATAAGTGCCCTCCATGCCAATCACATGAGTGATGACACGTGTTGCTAGTTACAGGTGCCCTGCAAGCTAATCACGTGAGTGATGACACCTGTGACACGCTGTGAGATCTTTTTGCTTATGATTAATATTGACATATTCTTATATTATATTATATGTTGCATATATATTATGATGTCCTTAGTTTTGTGCAATGAGAATAAGATCGTAATGAGATCACGATAATGAGATCGATTCACATTTAAACACTGATCCTAAATAATCCCGGTCAGAGGTTACTCGAGAAGGATATCAAGATAATCGGATAGACTGGTGTACTATATACCCATCCATATGATGGAGGCAGCTGGTCTCATAGCCACTTATGTAGAGAGACTAAGGATATCGTACAGGTGCTAATTGGAGAATGAATTCATTGATTGATCCGCTTATAGAATGCTGAATGGTTAATGATACCTAATGTCAGACAGCGATTCCGTAGTCCCAGTTGTGTATCTGGTCCTTAAACTTGAGACACTAAGGATGCCTTGTATAAGTACTTCTTTCTTTAACACTAGACTTACATGTCTAGAAAGTTCTAGATCTAGTATAGTTGGTTATCGAAATTGGTAGTCAACCTTACGAAGGCAATTGAGTGTCAATAGAGGATCATCCACTCTCGGTATCATGAGAAGAATATCTCATATGTGCTTGCTCAAACAAATCCCTGGCTAGGGTCATTTGGATTGAGAGAGAAAGAGTTATCCGAGAGAATCTGATTAGAGCGAGACTATGACGAATTTTGTATGTGACCTGACAGTACCAAGTCCAATATACGGTCTATGGGATACTAGTTAGATGAGAGATTATAGATATATGAGAACTATGGACAAACAAGTTCGATGGATTTGATCCCCCCTATACCGTTTGGAGACTATGGCATAGTGGTATAGTACGTCCATAGTTGATAAGTCGAGTGAATTATTATGGGGATAATAATTCACTATATCAGAAGGAGTTCTGATCTCAGTATTGGGCCTAGAGGGTCAGAACATATGGTGGATACTTCAGCGAATAGAGGATTAGATGGAGATCCAATTAGCTCATATTCTTATTAGATGAGATCCTATGCCGATGGGCTTCTTGATTGAGGCCCAATAGAGGCCTAAGGAGATTATTAGATAGAGATTCAATAATACAAGGTTAGTGGGTAATTGGATGGAGTTTCAATACCCATTAAGGAAGAAGCCCTAGGGTTTTTTGGTGGCTCTCTATAAATAGGAGGAGAGACTCATGGTTGATAGGCTACAGCTTTAGCCACCACCTCCTATTCTCCTCCCTCCCTCTGTGCAAGAGTTGCAAGATCAGATTGGAGGAGTTTCGCTATAGAGATCCATCATATGGATACCGCTAGAGAGGAGGACGCTTGACCTCCTTCATCTTCTTGATCCGAATCTAGAATAAAGGGATATACGATCTCCCTAGGTAAAATCAATCTCTCATATATCGTGATTTTCTAATTTTTGTGATGTTTCTCGCGACCCCAATCTTTTACATGACGATTTGATCTATGTGGGAAACTAGTTTTTGTTTTGATTTCTACTGCGCATGTGATGCACTTGCTAAGGTTTCTTAATAGTGGTATCAGAGCCAAGGTTTTTATGCGAAAATTAATTCTAAACTACGTGTGATGAGATTGAATCACATAGAATCATTCTATACATTCTTGTAGTGTTTTCGCAGCGAAGGCATTGAAGAGGAGTGGCGACCAGCCACGGCTAGTAGGGTCGGCCACCCACGGCCAAGCCGTGGCCAATACCCCATGCAAGGGGGCGACCAACTACAGCTAGGGCCAGCCCGTAAGGGAGGCCAGCGGGTAGCAGCCTACAAGGGCGGCGCCTGCAGGTAGAAGTGTCACCCGCGGGCACAACCGCTTCTAGTACGTCACCCGCAAGGGGGGCGGGCCGGCTATAGGATGCTCGCAAGGGGCCGCTGACCATCCTGCGGCAACAGGCGTGCCACGGGGTGGCCACCCCTTAGCTGGTGGTCCGATGCAGGGCCACCACCGCTGAGGGCAATAGCGGTGGCGACGACGCAAAGGGGGCAAGAGGGTTTAGGGCATCCTTTTTAGAAAAGGATGATCCTTCCCCTATGAATTCTAGAAATTTCGAGGACTATCCTCTCATCTAAAATTATAAAAACACTCTTAATAATTCTAAAAATTTTGAGGACTATCCTCTCATCCAGAATTATGAAAATGCCCTTTGACAATTTTAGAAATTTCAAGCATGTCCTGATTTTCAAAAAAATAATTAATTAAATAGTTTAATTAATTATTATATATATCTAGTAATCCTACATATGATGTGATGTATGATGTGGATGGATGATCATGAGCCATGTGTTGTGATGTGCGTAATTATGATTATTGGGGCCTATGAGCCTCCGTTTTTCTCATTTATTGTCGAGCCTATGTGCTTGTGATTATTTGTAATTACATGAAGAGGCGCAGCGAGATCGTGGAGGTGACAGCGGGACCTACGATGTCGTGGCGGGAGATCACACCGCATGGTGATACGACGATCCGACAGAACCGATTATGATGAGATCAACAATCACAGGGCATGGAGATGCGCCAATGCACACATAGATCCTATTGTGAGTGATTAGGCTCATTGGCTCAGGCTTAATCATATTAGGTAACAGCTTATAATCATTCGGTGTGGCTTGCATATATGATGTATTATACACCTAATAGATATATTTATATATATATTTGTATGCGATGTAGATATATATTAAATATGTATATGTGTGACACGACCTATTAAGAGATCGATACAAAATGAAAACCCCTTCTATGATAATATTAAGTCGGTGAGCGTGAGGCAATAAGATTGACCCCATTGTTATAGGAAGAAATTGAATCACGACATAGGCTAAGTTGGTCGAGGCTCACCTATCTACGTGATCGAGTTCTTGCCTATGACATATAGATGTCACTGGTGACCTGGGGACATGGTATGACTTGGTTAAGAAGTCGAGAGCATATCTATCGAATCAGACTCATCTTGTAACAATGGTGATGACTTAACTGAACTTTATAGTTGGTTAACCAGTCGAGACCATGATGATTCGGAGGCCGAACATGACGAGAATCACAAGGAGTTGTGATTGGCAAGAGTTGCATACCTTTTAGGCTTAGTGTAGTTGGTTGAATCCCTCAAGATTGTACTAAGATACCAATTGGATCCCGATCCCCACTAGGAGTCTGCCAGAGACTTTTGTCTCATGTGTCGAGGGTGTCACGTGATTCGCTAGGAAAATAGTGGGAGTATATTAAGATAGAAGTCCATATCTTAATTAGTATTTTCTACAAAATCTATATATTATTTAATTTATGTTATATCTTGTTTGTCGCTTGTAAACCTCCTACATGGCATACTTGATGCCAACCACCTCATTGGTTCAAAGGCTCCACAATTTGAGAATTATTCTCACAGAGGAGAAAATCGTATATATCCTTAACATGATTGTGCCCACGCCGAAGGAAAGGACAAGGGAGGAGGAGATCACTCACTTTGTGAAGTATATAGAGAGTCCTAGAGGATAACTTATATATGATCTTATAATTCAGTCCTTATCGAATTTCTTTTCACAGTTTATTATTAACTTTAATATGAGCAAGCTTGAAGTAACTCTATCTAAGCTCCTTAATATGGTTAGGGAAGCTGAGAGCACCATCAAGAAAGAGATGCTAGTTCTCTATATTGGTGAGACCAATAAAAAAAGGAAGGCTAGTAAGACCCTTAAGAAGGGCAAGGGTAAAGGAAGACCAGGTAAGGCAAAGGTTGCCAAGGAAGACCCGACAAAGGACAAAAGACAATGTTTCCACTACAGCCAAGATGGGCATTGGAAGAGGAACTATAAGGACTACCTTGCAAATAAGGCAAAACAGAAGCTTAGAGAACTTTAGGCGAAACAGTCTCTACTCGTCAGATTTTCATGATAACGCATAAGTTTTAGATATCGAGAGTGCTTATCATATCTATAATTTATTACAAGTTCTGGCAAGACCTAAGAGATTGGCCAGAGGCGAGATGGACCTCACGATGGGCAATGGAGTAAGGGTTGTTGCAATTGCTGATGGAGAGGTCAGCATACATCTGCCTAGTGGAGCTATTGTTGCATTAGATGCATGTTATTTTGTCCCTTCCATTATCAAAAATATTATTTCTATCTCTTGTTTGACAAGTAATGGATATAAATTAGTTTTTGAGAATAATAGTGGTTCAATAATTATTGATGATGAAATCATCACTAGAGGGACCCTTATAAAGGGCTTATATGTGTTAGACACTTCTCTATATATCATGAATATAAATATATCTAAGAGAAAAAGAGATGAGGTGAATAATGCATACCTATGACATTGTAGGCTATGTCATATATATGAGGGAAGGATTCAAAAGTTACTGATAGATGGATGCTTAGATCCATTTAACTATGAGTCATATACAACTTGCGAACCTTGCCTTCATAGGAAGATGATCAACTCTCCTTTTAGTAGAACTGGAGAGAGAGCCATCGAATTATTGTAACTTATACATAGTGATGTATGTGGTCCCATGTCGACTTAGGCTATAGGTGGTTACTCATACTTCATTACATTCACCGATGATTTCTCTAGGTATAGACACATGTACTTAATAAAGTATAAATTTGAGGCCTTTGAGAAATTCAGATAATATAAGAATGAGGTAGAAAACCAAATTGGAAAGAGTGTTAAGACTCTTCGATCAGATCGAGGAGGAGAGTACTTAAGTACGGAGTTCATCCATTTCCTTAAAGACAATAGGATTCTATCCCAGTGGACACTTTCTTATACACCTCAGCTCAATGGTATATCAGAAAGGAGGAATCACACACTGTTAGATATGGTGTTGTCCATAATGAGTTTCACTAACCTACCCGTCTCATTCTGGGGGTAGGCCCTAGAGACCACAGCTTACCTTCTCAACAGAGTTCCATCAAAGTCGGTAGTATCTATACCATATGAGATATAAAAAGGAAAGAAGCTTGATATTAAGATTATTAAGATTTGAGGCTGTCTTGCCCATGTTAGAAGACACAACCCCGATGAGTTAGAATTAAGGACAGAATGGTGCACATTCGTGGGATACCTAAAGGAAACTTGTCAGTATTATTTTTATCATCTCGAGGACTGAAAGGTCTTTATTGTCAAGAGAGCTGTATTCCTTGAGAAGGAACATATTCTTAGTGGTAATAATGAGAGTAAGATAGAATTGAGCGAGGTTGGAGAACCTAGCTCAAGCACCATTCGAGAGCCCGAGTATGTTTAGGTACCTAACACACAAGTTTTAACTTTGTATAGGTCTAGCAAAGTATCTCACCCTCCTGAAAGATATGTGAGACATATTAATGGAGATGACTCTCAAGATGTTGATTCTCAGACCTACAAGGAGGCTATTGTGAGTATAGACTCCGGGAAGTAGCAAGAAGCCATGAATTCTGAGATAGATTCCATGTATTCTAACAAGGTTTAGAACCTTGTGTATGCACCTAAGGGTATTGTACCCATCGACTACAAATGGATCTTCAAGAAGAAGATCAGAGTGGATGAAAAGGTAGAGACCTATAAAGCAAGACTGGTAGCTAAAGGATATCATCAAAAACAATGAGTCGACTATAATAAAACATTTTCACCTGTAGTCATGCTTAAGTCCATTAGAATTATTTTGGTCATTACAGCACATTATGACTATGAGATCTAGCAGATAGATATCTAAATGACATTCGTCAATGGCAACTTCGAGGATGAGGTATATATGATACAGCAAGAGGGATTCGTATCTCAAGAGAGTCCAGATAAAGTGTATAGGTTGGTTAGATCCATTTATGGATTGAAGTAAGCTTCCTATAGTTGGAATATAAGATTTGATTAGGTGATCAGATCTTATGATTTTGTTAAGAATGAAGATGAGCCTTGTGTATACAGGAAGGTAAGTGGGAGTGTTATCACCTTCTTGGTACTATATATGAATGACATCCTAATCATTGGGAATGATGTAAGAATGCTCTCCACAGTAAAGGTTTGGCTATCCAGAAACTTCTTCATGAAAGACTTAGGGGAAGCATCCTATTTTTGGCTATCCAGAAATTTCTTCATGAAAGGATGCTTGGTTTATCCCACTCTAGGTACATAGACTCCATTTTCAAAAGGTTTGGCATGAAGAATTCCAAGAGAGGTCTCATATTGATGAGATATGGAATATCACTTTCTAAGAGTGTGTCTCCAAAGACTCCTGAAGAAAGGGTAGACATGGATAAGATATTTTATACCTCAGCGATAGGGTCTATCATATATGTGATGCTATGTACCAGGCCTGATATAGCACATGCTCTGAGTATCACGAGCAGGTATCAGGTAGATCCAGATTTAGAATATTAGAAGGTAGTAAAGTGTATCCTTAAGTACTTGAGAAGGACTAAGGATCTTTTACTAGTATATGGAGAAGGTAGCCTCTAGGTTGAGGGCTACACAGACTCAATTTTTAAGTCCGATATTGATGATAGCAAGTCAAATTCAGGATATATTTTCACCCTGAATGGAGGAGTAGTAAGCTAGAAGAGTTCCAAGTAAGATACTACTGCTGACTCGACTATAGAGGCGAAATACATTACTGCAGCAGAAGCAGCAAAAGAAGGGGTGTGGATGAAGAAGTTTATCAAAGATTTGGGAGTCATACCAAGCAGCGTGGAGCTGACTCCTATATATTGTAATAGCGATAGGGCGATAACTCTAACAAGGGAACGCAGAACTCATTAGAATTGTTCTGAGGAGATTTCATCTGATTAGTTCGATCATGATCCGAAAAGATATAGCAATGGATAGAGTTTCATCCGAAGATAATATTGTAGATCCACTGATGAAGCTGCTAGCTCAGATTATATTTGAGTATCATAAGGGTCTGATAAGGATTAGACACATAGATTATTGGCTTTAGGTCAAGTGGGAGATTGCTAGGTGCCCTGCAAGCTAATCACGTGAGTGATGGCACATGTGACACACTATGTAATCTTTTTACTTATGATTAATATTACATATTCTCACAATATATTATTTATTACATATATATTATGATGTCTTTGGTTCTGTGCAATGAGACTCAGATCGTGATGAGATCATGATAATAAGATCGATTCACCTTTAAAAATAGATCCTAAATAATTTCGGTCATAGGTTACTCAAAAGAGAAATTGAGATAATCGAATAGATAGGTGTACTATATACCCGTCCATATGATGGAAGCGACTGATCTCATAACCACTTGTGTGGAGACACTAAAGATATAATACAGGTACTCATTGGAGAATGAGTTTATGGATTGATCCGCTTATGGAATGATGTATAGTTAATGATACTTAATGTCAGACAACGATTCCATAGTCCCAATTATGTATCTAGTTCTTAGACTTAAGACACAAAGAATGTCTTGTATAAGTACTCCTTTCTTTGACACTAGACTTATAGGTTTGGAAAGTTTCAGATTTGGTACAGTTGGTTATCGGGATTAGTAGTCAAACTTACGAAGGTAATTAAGTGTCAATAGAGGATCATCTACTCTCGATATCACGAGAGGAATATCCCAAATGTGCTTGCTCAGGCATATCCCTGGCTAGGGTCATTCGGATTGAGAGAGAAAGAGTTATTCGAGAGAATCTGATTAGAGCAAGACTATGACGGATTCTGTATGTGGCTTGATAGTACAATATCCAAGATACGGTCTCTGGGATATTAGTTGGATAAGTGATTATAGATACATGGTAATTGTAGACAGACAGGTTTGATGGATTTGATCCCCTTGTACCATTTAGGGACTATGGTGTAGTGTCCTAATATGTCCATAGTCAATGAGTTGAGTAAATTATTATGGGGATAATAATTCACTATATCAGAAGGAGTTCTGATGGGAGTGACTCATGGCCAGCTCGGTATCGGACCTAGAGGGTCACATACATATGGTGGATGCTTTAGCGAATAGAGGATTAGATGGAGATCCAATTAGCCCCTATTCTTATTAGATGAGACTCTATATTGATAGGCTCCTTGATTAAGGCCCAATTAGAAGCCTAACGAGATTATTGGATACAGTTCCAATAATGCAAGGTTAGTGGGTAATTGGATGGAATCCAATACCCACTGAGGCAGGAGCCCTAAAGTTTTTTTAGTGGCTCTCTATAAATAGGATAAAAGACTCATAGTTGATAGGCTACAGCTTTAGCCACCACCTCCTATTCTCCTTCCTCCCTCTACATAAGAGTTGCGAGATCAAATTGGAGGAGTTACACTGCATAGATCCATTATATGGATACCGCTAGAGAGGAGGATGCTTGACCTCCTTCATCCTCTCCATCCGGATCTAAAAATACAGAGATATACGATCTCCCTAGGTAAAATCAATCTCTCACACATTACGATTTTATTAATTTTTATGTTTTTCTCGTGACCCAATATTTTGTATGACGATTTGATCTGTGTGGAAAATCAGTTTTTATTTTGATTTTCGCTGCACATGTGATGCTCCCGTTAAGGTTTCCTAACAGCGCCATGATACCATATGTTGGGAAACCATATAGGAGTATCACATAAGTAGCAAAAAACTAAAATAAAATTGGTTTCTCATATTTATTATGTCATCATGTGATGATTAGTGCATAAAAAACTATAAAATCAAAAATTGTATAATACGTGTTAGATATTTTATTTAGTGAGATTGTATATCCTTGAAAAATCAGATTTAAAGGAGAGGATAAAGGAGGTTAGATGTCCTCTCTAGTAGTATCTACATGGTTGAAGAAGCGGGTGATGCTTGTCCCTTGCAGCCCAAAAACTTGTAGTTTTTGCCAACTTTCTTCATAGTTTTTATATACCACCTTACAGCAAGTGTGGAAGAAGAACTCCTTTATTCTTTGTTGTCCTCATGCATCAAGGAGAGGGGTAGTCGGCTGAGAAGAAAAGAGAGGGAGGAGAATATGAGGAGGCAACAAAAAGTTTTTAGCCTATGAGCCTTATGGCCCATTCCTATTTATAGATGTCCCTATCAATTTAACCCTAATGGATCCTGCCCTATTGGATATTGGATCTCCATCCAATTTCTAAGCCTATTGGATTAGTAGATTTCTACCTAATAATCTCTTATTAGCTCTTATTGGATATCATCTATAGATTCCCATAATATAGGGGCTTCTTGGATATCTAATAAAACAAGAGCTCTGGGGATATCTCATATTTGAATATCTACTTGTCGCAACATCCACCATATGTGTGTGACCCTTTAGGCCCAATACTGAGCTGATTGTGAGTTGCACCTGTAAGAACTCCTAACTTAGTGAATTGTTATCTCATAACAATTCACTCAACTCATTGACTATGGACGTACTAGGCTACTATGCTATAGTCCTCAAACGGTACAGGAGGGATCTAATTTATTGGACCTATCTATCTATAGTTACCATATATCTATAGTCCCTCATCCATCTAATATCTTAGAGACCATATATTGGATATAGTATTGTCAAGCCTCATGCAGAATCTATCTGAGTCTCATTCTAATCAGATTCTCCCGGAGAACTTCTTCTCTCTTAATTTGAATAACCCTGATCAAGATTTGCTTGAGCAAGAACACATGAGATATTCCTCTCATAATATCAAGAGTGGATGATCCTCTATTGATACTTAATTACCTTCATAAGGTTGACTACTAATCCCGATAATTGGTTATACTAAATCTGAAACTTTCAAACCTGTAAGTCTAACGTCAAAGAAATAAGTACTCAAATAAAGCATCCTTAGTATCTCAATTCCAAGGACTAAACACACAACAGGGACTATGAAATCGCTATCTAACATCAGGTATCATTAACCATCTAGCATTTCGTATGCAGATCAATCAATAAACTTATTCTCCAATGAGCACTTATGTTATACCCTTAGTGTCCTTTACACGAGCAACTATGAGACCAGCGCCTCCATCATATAGATGGGTATACAATATAATGGTCTATCTGGCTATATCGATGTCCCTCTCGAGTAACCTATAACCAGAATTATTTGAGATTTATCTTTAAAGGTGAATTGATCTTATTATCATGATCTCATCATGATCCAATTCTCATTGCATAGATTTAAGGACATCACAATATATGCAATAGGTAACATAAAGTGATAAAAATACTAATGATAATAATAAGCAAAAAGACTATGCAGTATGGTACATATGTCATCACTTACGTGATTGGCTTGTATGGCACTTTAATCAGCATCATAGAGGCAGGACTTGCATGAAGTCATTGATCTCTTGCTCTCATTGAGAGAGAATGTACAATTATGAAAGTTGGTCCAAGAGATGGAGGATATAGAGGCAAACTCCAAGTACCAATATAAAGCGGAAGGGTAGAGGCTAGGGAATTTTGTAAGACTAGTATCAATAGGCTTCTCATGAAGATAACTAAAAGTGAGGGACCTCAAATCAATACATAAATGCTCGACCAGGAACAAAGGAGGTAATACAAAACTATGTACTTTTTTTCTTAGAAGAGTAGGTAGTAAAATTGATAAAGAATGTGGTATAATCTTAGAGACAATTAAAACAAATAGAGACATGCTCTAGTCAGGACAATATTTTTTTCTTTTTGGTAAAACTTTTAGCATTATAAAGGTTTGATGGAAATGAAAAGATGAATTATAATAGTTATAAAGTTGCATAGAAGATGTTTTGTGAAAAAAAAAGTCATAAAGTTTTTGTAAAGTAAAGTTCGATTGATTTTCCTTTCGCCATTTTAAAAATGTAAAATATCAATCATTTTTAACAGATTAATCTTAAAGAAGTCATATAGATATTTTATAGAAAAACATGATAGTCATAAAGTTTGTACAAAGTGAAGGTTTGTTTGTTCTCCTCATGAAAACGTAAAATATTGATAATTTCCAACATATTAGTCAAATAGAAGTCGTATTGACATTTTACAAAAAGAAAATATGATAGTTATGAAGTTTGCACAAAGTTGAGGTTCAATCAGTTTTCAAAGTATCATTTTGAAAATATAAAATGTCAACCATTGTCAACATATTAGGCCTAGAGAAGTCGTATGGTTGTTTTCAATGAAAAACTAAAACAGTAATAGAGTTGAGGAAAAGCAGAGGTTTGATCAATTTTTATTGCAGTGTTTTGTAAATACTAAATGTTGATAATTCCCAACATATTAGTCCTAGAGAAATCATATAGATGTTGTTTCATGAAAAAACACTAAAGTCATAAAGTTTATGCTATGGATATTGTTTTACAAAAAAACTTGATAATCATAAAGTTTATATAAAGTGAATGTTCGATGGGTATTCCTCATGCTGTTTTGAAAACACAAAATGTCGATAACTCCCAACATATTAATTTAATAGAAGTCATGTTGATGTTTTACAAAAAAAAAAATAGTCATCAAGTTTGCACAAAATGGAGGTTCGATTGATTTTTCAAGTGTCATTTTGAAAATACAAAATGTCAACCATTGTCAACATATATTAGGTCTTGAGCAGTCGCACAGATGTTGTACAATGAAAATCTACAATAGTCTTAAAGTTTAGGAAAAGTAGAGGTTTGATTCATTTTCCTTGCAATGTTTTGTAAATGCAAAATGTTGGTTCTCAACATATTAGCCCTAGAGAAATCATATGAAAATTGTTTCATGAAAAAACACTACAGTCATAAGGTTTGCACAAGTGGAGGTTCGATCAATAATCCTCATGTTAGTTTGAAAATATAAAATATCGATCATTCCTAAAGTATTGTCCCTATAATGTTTGCACAAACCGGAGGTTCAAACATTTCCTTGCTTTGTCTGGTAAATAAAAAATATCAATTGTTCCCAACACATTAGCTTTAGAGAAGTCGTATGGATGTTGTTTCGTAAAAAAATACAAAATACATAAAGTTTATACAAAGTAAAAGTTCAATTTGTTTATACATAAAGTTTAGCATATTAGCTCTAGAGAAGTCATATGGATATTGTTTTGTGAAAAAGTATAATAGTCATAAAGTTTGTAGAAAGTGGTGGTTCGATTGGTTTTCCCCGTGCCATTTTTAAATGTAAAATTTTGACAAATCCTAGCACAAGAGACGTCACTAGAATATTATTTCATGAAACAATGACAGTCATGAAGTTTCAATTGGTTTTCTTAACACCATTTTAAAATAGAAAATGTTGATCATCCCCAACATATTAACCCTAGAGAAGTCGTATGAATATTTTTTCAGGAAAAAAAAAAAGTGAGTCATAAAATTTTCACAAAGTGGGGCTTCGATCAGTTTTCCTTGTGTCATGTTGAAAATATAAAATGTGGACCATTCCTAACATATTAACCTTAGATAAGTCGTACAGATGTTGTTTCATGAAAAAAAAGGTAATATTCATAAAGTTTGTGCAAAGTAGAGGTTCAATCTGATTTTTATATGTCATCTCAAATATGTAAAATGTAAACCATTCCCAATATATTGGCCCTAGAGAAGTCTTAAATAACATGACGGTCATAAAGTTTGTATAAAGTGAAGGGTCGATCAATTTTTCTCGTGCCATTTAAAAAATATAAACTATCGATTATTCCCATTATATTAACTATAGAGAAGTTATATGGATAAAAAATTATGATAGTCACAAAGTTTATGTAAAGTAGAGGTTTGATCAGTTTTCCTTGTATCGTTTTTAAAACACAGAATGTTCAACATATTATCACTAGAGAAGTCATATGAAAGTTGTTTCATGAAAAAAACAACAGTCATAAAGTTTATGTAAAGTGGAGGTTCAATCGGTATTACTTATGTCATTTTGAAAATATAAAATATTGATTATTCTTAATATATTAGCCATTGAGAAAACGTATGGATGTTGTTTCATGAAAAAAATGTGACAGTCATAATATTTGTGCAAAGTGGAGGTTTGATTGGTTCCTCGCATCATTTTAAAAATAAAAAATATCGATCATTCCTAGTATATTAACCCTAGAGAAGTCGCTAAAAAAAATATAATTGTCATAAAATTTACACAAAGTAGAGGTTTGATCAATTTTCTTAATCCATTTCAAAAGTGCAAAATGTCAACATCTCTCTATATATTAGTCCTAGAGAAGTTGCATGGATGCTATTTCATGAATTACATGATAGTCATAAAGCTTGCCTAAAGTGGAGGTTCGATCAATTTTGTTTACACCATTTTATAAATATAAAATTATGATAATTTCAAACATATTATCCCTAGAGAAGTTGCATGGACATTGTTACATAAAAAAAAAGTAACAACCAAAGTTTGCACAAAGTGGAGGTTCTATCGATTTTCTTTGTATAATTTTTAAATTACAAAACGCTGACTATTCTAAATATATTAACTGTAGAGAAGTTCTGCGATATATCAATCAATCTCAACATATTAGCCCTAGAGAAGTTGTACAGATGCTATTTCACAAAAAAAATATGATAGTCATGAACTTAGCATCCTAAAGTAGTATGGATGTTCTTTGGAAAGTACAAAATATCAATAATTCTTAACATGTTAGCCCTAGAGAATTGGTATGTATGTTGTTTTATGAAAAATGTGACAGAATACAATTTGCAAAAAGTAGAGGTTCAATTAATTTTCTTGGTATCATTTTGAAGATATAAAATATCTACCATTACTAACATATTAGCTCTAGAGAAATTGTGATGTTATCTCATGAAAAAACATGGTAGTCATAATGTTTGCATAAAGTGGGTTGGATCGATTTCTCTCACACCCTTTCGAAAATATAAAAATATCAACCATTATCAATATTTTAGTCTTAGAGAAGTCATGTGACTAGTCTGATAGCCATTTGTATGGAGACACTAAGAATATTGTATAGATATTCATTGGAGAATGAGTTCAGCAATTGATCTGCTTATGGAATGTTATATGATTAATGATACCTAATGTCAAATAAAGATTTCATAATCTCAGTTGTGTATATGGTCCTTAGACTTGAGACACCAAGGATGTCTTATATGAGTACTCATTTCTTTGACGTCAGACTTATAGGTTTGAAAAGTTTCAAATCTGGTACAATTGTTTATTAGGATTGATAGCCAATCTTACGAAGGTAATTGAGTGTCAATAGAGGATCATCTACTCTCGGTATCATGAGAAAAATATTTCATATATGCTTGCTCAAACAAATCTCTGGCCAGGGTCATTCGGATTGAGAGAGAAAGAGTTCTCCAGGAAAATCCAATTAGAGTGAGATTATGATGGATTTCGTATGTGACCTGATAGTACCATATCTAATATACAGTCTTTAGGATATTAGTTGGATGAGGGATTATAGATACACGGTAACTGTGGATAGACATGTCCGATGGATTCGATCCCCCTATATCGTTTGGGGATTATGGCATAGTGGCCTAGTACATCCATAGTCGATGAGTCGAGTGGATTATTATAGGGATAATAATTCACTATATCATAAGAAGTTTTGATGGGAGTGACTCACAACTAGCTTGGTATCGGGCCTAGAGGGTCACACACATATGGTGGATGCTTCGGTGAATAAAGGATTGGATGGAGATCCAATTAGCACTATTCTCATTAGATGAGATCCTATGCTGATGGGCTCCTTGATTAAGGCCTAAGAAGATTATTGGATAGAGATCCAATAATGTAAGATTAGTGGGTAATTGGATGGAGATCCAATACCCATTAAGGAAGGAACCATAGGTTTTTTTGTGGCTCTCTATAAAAAGGAGGGAAGACTCATGGTTGATAGGCTGCAGCATTAGCCACTTCTTGAACTTCCTATGTCTAATAGGAGGCAACGATCCCTGTGTGGTGCCAGTTTCTCAAGGAGGAACCAAGGACCCACAACAAATCTTGGCTTTATAATTGAAGAAAGGGTTACAGAAAGGTGAATCAATCTTTGTAGCTTTATGAAGCTAGAGACACTTGATAGAGAGGCCATTCAAGAACCTGTCATAGTGGCGAGCATCCTGAAGGAGTTCTCAAATGTGATGCCAACGGAGTTACCGAGAACTCTACCACCACATAGAGGCATGGATCATCAGATTAAGCTGGAGCCGGGATTTAAGCCTCCAGCGAGACCACCATACCGCATGGCCCCTCCAGAGTTAACGGAACTCAGAAAGCAGTTAGATAAACTGCTAAGCAATAGTCTCATCTACAGCTTAAAAGAACCTTTCAGAGTTTCAGTCCTCTTCTAGAAGAAACAAGATGGGAGCCTCCGATTATATATTGATTATCGAGCCTTCGATAAGGTGACGGTGAAGAAGAAATACCCCATCCCACTCATCACGGACTTGTTCAATCAATTGGGCAAGACAAAGTACTTTTCCAAACTCAACCTTCAGTTAGGGTATTGACAGGTGCACATTGCAGAAGGTGATGAGGCGAAGCTACCTATGTAACCAGGTATGGAGCATTTGAGTTCTTGGTGATGCCTTTCGACTTAACCAACGCTCTGACCATATTCTACATGCTAAAGAACCAATTGTTTAAAAAGTATTTGGATAAGTTTATGGTCATTTACTTAGATGATATAGTCATTTATAGCCAAATACTTGAGGAGCATGTTGATTCAAACAATCTTCAAAGTTCTTAGGGAGAATACTTTGTTCGTAAAGAGAGAGAAGTGCTATTTTGCTTAGACCAATTTTATTCTTGGGGCATCAAATCGATAATGGTTTTATCTGAATGGACAAATCTAAGGTGCAAGCTATAGCAAACTGGCAAACACCAAAGAAGGTGCTTGAGTTGAGATCCTTCCTTAGGTTCGTCAACAATTATTGGCGCTTCATAATTGGATATTCGAAGCACGTAGCTCTACTGATGGAGTTGCTAAAGGAGCAGTCTTGGTTAAATGTGAGGTAGCATTTAAAGACCTAAACACTGTTGTATTGAAGGAACCTGTACTCAAATTACCAGACTATGGAAAGTCTTCTGAAGTCTATACAGATAGTTTTGACTTTGCTATTGGGGGAGTTCTTATACAAGAGGTCATCCAGTGGCCTATGAGAATCGCAAGCTTAACGAAACCGAGCGACGATATCCTATACATGAAAAAGAGATGACAGTGGTAGTCTACTATCTACGAGTATGGTGACACTATCTTCTAGGAGCATCATTCATGCTAAGGACAAACAATGTCGTATTGAGTTACTTCCAAACTAAAAAAAAACTCTTCCCAAAGCAAGCACGATGGCATGGCTTCTTAGTTGAGTTTGACATGGTAATGGAGTATAAGCCCGGAAAAGTAAACATCGTGGCCTATGTATTGAGCTGAAAAGTGGAACTAGTGAATGTTATACAGTTGGAGGGCGAAGGCCAAGCAAGTCAATTGCACTCTAACTTCCTTTCTAGGATCAGGGATGGACTGTACCATGATCCTAAAGTAGTAACCCTGATGTAACTCATCAAAGAGGGCAAGACACAATAATTTTGGGTCCAGACGGGAGATGGTACTCATCTACACTAAAGGGAATAGAGTTTATGTTCTACAAGTGGATAATTTTTTAGGCTAGAGATTCGGGTATCCACCGATCAATAACTCTTGCGGAAAGGGTCTTCTATTAGCCGAAGATGGGGACAAATGTTGAGGAATATGTTCAAACATGCCTTACTTGTCAATAGGACAAGGTAGAACAACATAAGCCAGTAGGACTTTTGGAGCCACTACCCGTACTAGAAAGGCCATGGGAGAGCATTTCCTTGGACTTTATATCAAGCTTGCCCATAGTAGGAGGACTTGGATCGATACTTGTGGTAGTCGATCAAATTTTGAAGTATGCAACATTCATTGATGCACCCCTACATTGCTAAGTAGAGGAAGCAGCCCAAGTTGATGATAAAAAATGTGGTGAAGTAATGGGGAGTCTCACATAACATCATTAGTGATCGAGATTCTCGGTTCTTGGGATGATTCTGGACCGAGTTGTTCAAGTTATTGGGATCTAAATTATATTTTTTCACAAGCCTCCACCCTCAGACGGATGGCCAGACTGAAAGGATCAATTCGCTCTTCGAGCAATATCTCTAGCACTACGTGAGTGCCAACCAATGAGATTGGGTGAAGCTGTTAAACATAGCATAATTCTCCTATAATTTGTAGCAGAGCTCTACATCCAACAAGAGCCCTTTTGAGATTATTACGGGACAACAGCCACTGACTCCTCACACCTTGGCTATTAGTTATACAGAGAGTAGCCCATCAGCATATCACTTTACAAAGGAATGTCATCATAATGTAGATATTATACGGGTCTACTTGGAGAAGGCAGCCAAAAAGATGAAGAAGTGGACTGACTTGGAAAGGCGACCACATGAGTTCATAATTGGTGACATGGTGTTAGTCAAGCTCCAACCATCATCACTCCAGTTCATAAGGCACAAAGTGCACAAAGGATTAGTACGCAAGCATGAAGGGTCTTTCTTAATCATCAGCAGGGTGGGCAATGTCACATACAAGTTGCAACTGCCAATATGACTTAGAATTCATAATATCTTCCATGCGAGCAACTTAAAAGTCTACCACTCAGATCCGCAAGATAATTCTCAAAATGTTCTAACTCGACTACCCCCTACCAGAGCCTCATACGAGAAGTGAGTTGAAACTATTCTGGTAGATCGCAAGACAAAGCAACCCAATGGAGCGGAGTAAATTGAGTATGAAGTGGTAAAAGTTTCCTCAAACAGAAGCCAATTGAGAGCTAGAAGACAATCTGTGACATAAATAAGCCCGCATCAAAGCTTACCAATAAGCATCGACGAGGGCATCAATAGTTTAAGTAGGGAAGAATGTCACAAATGGTCATCGTACAACCACAACATCTTCACTCAACGAATCGTTCATTTTTTTTCCTATTTGTACATATGTTTGGCAGCTTGTTTTGCCTTAATTTTATATGTTTTGGCATAAGAAATGAAAGCAAAAATAGTCTAGAATGTTGTAAAATGATCGCTCACTGGGAGCCAAAACTGCCCAAAACAACTTCGTTTTAGGGTACTTTTCGTATGCTGCGTCAATCGCTCTGAGCGGCTAAAATGTCAACCATCTCAGCACCTTGGAACCTCTCGGGTAGCACCAGTCTAGATGGGGCTTCGGGTACATGTCGGGCAGCATAGGCTTTCATTAATAATTAAACTTATCTTGCATCTTATACCTTGGGAACCATCGTTTATAGACTTGCAATCGTTCTTACAACCCTCTAAAGTTATGTTTCGCTCTCTTTCTCTCTTTTCTCTGCTGCACTCAAGGTGTTTAACGAATTGCTTGTACAGCTTCCCTCTTTATGAGACATCGGGATTTATTTGTCACTCGTTTCTAAGCTAATTAACTTCTTCTTTGCAGGTCCTATAGGACCCGTACAAGATTGTAAGTGGGCTGACCCTTTGTGGATAGATAATACTTTAGGCATTTCATGACTTAGGCAATACTAGCTAAGTCCGGAACAGTGGGCAGGGTTGCTTCACGACTTAGGAAATTTCAGCTAAGTCTTCGAGAGTGCCGCTAGGGTGCCGTACGGCTTAAGCAAATTTAGCTAAGTCCGTGACAATCCACACTTGATCCCTACCAAATCCATTGCTGTCATCAATAGCAACCTTAACCCATTCCTTTAACCTTAAACCTCAATCATTATACTCTCTATATGACCCCTACAACAGTCCTAAATCACAGCCCCAAATTGTAGCCATCTACCCATGATCCACCATCCCTTTCGGCCACCAATCCACCCAACCATTTCCACTGACCCAACAATAGGAGAAGGATATTGACATCTTAGATCTAGAGGCACACGCAATAGCATCTCAAGGTTCAACTGATGCCAAGTTTGAGGCATTTGAATCACGCATGGAGGACAAATTGTGCGGAGGATGAGAACCACTCCTAGACTAGTAGTATATAAACCTTCCTCTGCCTCCAGCCATCCTTCGCTGCTAAAAAAAGTGATGTTAGAAGAGCTACACGATAGATTGGCGAAGGGACTTTGTTGGTATTACGATGAACTTTGGAGCCGTAACCATTGCTAAGGGGAAGCTTTCCATAATAAAACCTATTGAAGAATCTAAAGAAGAAGTCCAGGAACCTAAGAAGGAGAACACAAAGGAAGAACTGCAGCTAGCCAATTGCACGACTCACGCTTTAGCCAGTCATACGAACCCGCAAGCAACAAAAGTTGAAGAATCTCTTAAGCCACAACCCGTCACCATCCTCATCAAGACTAGGAGCACTAACAACTTTATGAACAGCAAGGTTACTGCCCAATTAATACTCCAAAATGAAGATTGCAGTAGATTTGACGTTGAGGTCACCGACGATCAAATTTTAAAGTGCGACCAAAGATACCCACGGGTGAAATTGTTAAGACAAGACCAAGAGATACTTGCAAATTTCTTCCTCCTTCCTCGTGATGATTATGAGGTAGTGTTTGACACCAAATGACTGACTACGCTAGGTGATATTCCCTAAAACTTTTTTAAATTTATCATGAAATTTTTCAGCCATAGGAAACAAGAGATCCTACGCGGGAAACGCGAGAGCAATGTGATGATGGATTCAACGCAACAAATGGAGAACATCTTGCAAAAAGTGAACAGCAGCTTCCTACTACAATTCCAGTAGTAACATATAAGGGAGCCAACAAAAATTAAAGACCCAAACCTTCTTCAATTGTTTGTTGAATTTTCAGATGTCTTCGTCGAACCACGCAACCTACCTCCTACCCGATGGCATGATCATCGAATTTCGATTCTTTCAAACAAATCACCAGCAAACACTCAACCATATCATTATCCACACCTCCAGAAAGATGAATTAGAGAGGATTGTAAAAGAGATGCTTGAAATAGGGGTCATCCCACCAAGTTGCAGCCTATACTCTTCGTCGGTGTTAGCTTTACCTGACCTCTACCAAGTGTTTACAATTGACCCCTAATATGCACTTACAAGATGGCTGACCCCTAATATGCACTAAGGTTCTCCCTACACTTCACACGATACTTCTGATCTGTAAAAGGGTACTAATTGCTCTGAATTTGAAGTTTGGCATGATACAGGTCAACAACACGAAGGAGAGATGAAAACAGGCTTGGTAAAATTACTGCTCCTATCCATCTCAGACTTAGAATGGGCTCACACTACCGGGGACCATATCAAAGGGCAGCCGTTATTCCAAAAGAAGGCTCGGTTATTATTAAAAAAACTACCAAATGATAGCTCATGCAAGAAAGAAACAACCACCCGATAAATACCAGAGTAGAAGGAAGTTTGCTTTTGAAGATCAAGTATTCCTTCGTCTTCAACCCTACTAGCAGGAATCTATAAAGACTCAAGTCTCACGGAAGTATCTCCCAATTTCTTTGGATCCTACAAAATTGGAGATCACATTGGAGCCATAACTTGTGGATCGGATCGGCTCACTAATTCAAAATTATAATTGATCATCTAGGAATCTCACCATAAATAGAAGTTTAGAGAGGATGACTCAGCATAAATCTATCCACCCAACACCCAAGTTGATGAGGAGCCCTAGGTTCAATTGATTATTGCATAGGATCATGGGATCGCGACACATCACCGCCCAATCACTACTACTGATGCTAAACTGCAGGAGCAAGATACGCCTACTATAGGGGCCACGAGGAAGCCTTGTGAGGAGTTGCAGATCAGGACATGGAGATATGAAGCTCGGACTTAAGGACAAGGTTGATTTGAAGAGGACGGGTCTGTTAGGACCCTAGCTGAGTCGGGTCCTAGTTGATTGAGTCAAGTCTTTAAATTAGGCCTTGTTGGCCAACCTAGACCTGACATTAAGTCGGTTAAGAGAAGATTTAAGTCCATTGTAATAAATCAGCTCAAATCCTAGTAGGGTTAGGATTTGACTTAATTGAAGTCGGGTTATTAGTCGGAGTTAGAAACAGGTTAAAGTCAATAGTGTCATGAATGTAATAAACCCTAATCTAGCCGTCACCCCCTAATAAAGAAGTTGTTGAATAGGGTTAGGGAGGAGTCCTTATGGGATGTGAGTCTCCTAGCCCCTCCTCCCCTTAAGAGAGGCCGACTAGGATAAGGGATTAAGTTAGGAGTTGGGATGCATGTAAACCCTAGCTAACTACCCCTACTTTAGTAAAAGGGGCCAACTGGGGTTAGGGTTAACTTGGAGGAGGATTAGGAATCTAATGCAGCCAACCTCTCTTAGTTAGGGCTGGTTGTTAGTAGGAGTTGCTTTTCAGAGTTGGAGTTAGAGTTGTTAGAAGTATGAGTCTTTAAGTATGAATCCTATTAGGAGTTAGGGTTTAGAAGCCTTATAAATAGCTTGTATTCTCTCCTGATTTTATCATAAATAGATCAATTATTTTCAGCCATTAGGCAAAATACCAAGAAGGGAGAAACCCCTATAGAGTTCAAAGGAGGGCTGATCCCCTATAGAGATCAACTCCAAGCTTAGAATCCATAAGGGTTCTATCCTTCTTACACATCTAATTCTATCTTTTATTATGCTTTATTATGTTTCTTAACTCTTGTAGTTGACACTTTAATCTTCCAAGCAATAGATGTTTTTATTTTAGTTTTATATTTGTTTTTAGTAATATTTCTATCCTCCGTCAAAATTTTTATGGGAAAGATGATATCAAATTGATGAATCATCCTGAACCTCATACGGATCAACATATTATCATTATAAAAATTGTATGAATTTTTATTTTTTTTACAGAGAGACTAGAACAATATTAAGTAAAAATAATAGCATGAACAGGTTACACTATTTCAAAAAGCACATAACACAATATCATACAAGACTCTAATAAGCAATATTATGCAAGACTTCTCCCAAGATGTTGCAGAGGTTTATAAGGTAAACCACAAGGCGATGAACTTCAGGATTGGTCCAGAAGCCTCTTACTGATAAAATATAGAGTTAAAAGGTTGATAGCCATGATCCTTTTCTACAATAAGTAGAAGGTTGAAAAATAAGTTAATGTCATCTTTCACTTTCTCTTCAAAGTCTTCAACTACATCAGTACTCATGAGAGTACCAAATTTATTAAAGTTTATCACTACTTTGAGAATTTGAATCATGACAACTGAATATTCATGTAGTCCACAAGATGGTCACTTTTTCTACAATCAAATAATTTGTCTCTAAGAAATCCTGGATAAAGAAATAGAATATCCTACTGTAGAAGGAGATAACTGGTTCTCGTTCTTAATCTTACGAGGAACAAGACACAAAAGTACCAATAGTATGTAGAGCTGGCACAGAAGTAGCAGAAGGGATCTCCTTTGACACAAGTGGGGCAAAAATCACTGATTGCTTCTAGACCCATTTATCAGAGGGCATATTATGCAATTCCTATAGCATTCCCATAAATATTATAATGTGAATATCTTCATGGTTTCCAATCGTACTCCATCTTAATAGCATAGTATTTAGCATCATTAAGAGAAATATGAAGTAAAAGAAACTTCAATATACACTTTTGTCAACCAATACGCTACTTCTTACAGGTGAGCTGATCCATTAATAAAAGCTTTGATGAGAAACTTAGGAATCCACATAAATAAAGTAATATTGAATAGTTCTACCCAAACTAAGATTATAGGAAAATTGATCTTCTCCCACTAAAAGTAATGATTCTAAGGTCGGAGGATAGGAAGTTTATTCTGAATCTACTAAGGGCTTGATTCTAGCACCATATTATAATCATCTCAATCTCTAATGCAGTAGATTAGAATCCTAACATCTATAGAGAAAAATTCTAATGATTTGAAAGGCTTTTGGAAGGTATTTATCTAGTTCATAATAGTGAGGAAGGGTATGCGAAATCCAACAAAATAACTAATAAATGAATTCTTCCAGTAACCTTCCCCCGCAATAGTTTACTCCTTGGACGCCTAAATTTTAAGAACTTCATCATGTGAGATAGAGAGATGGAATGAAGAACATCTCTCATGTTTCGAGAACGGAGTAAACAGAGCTCTATAATTTTTGTGCAAGACCATCCCGAGTGCTTAGGAAGGGTGCAAGAAGCCACAGCATCATCCATCGTTACGAGGAGTACCACAACATCTCGGAAGGTAACTCCTCATGCACCGAGGGCAAATTTTTTTTTTGAAAAAAAAGGAAAAGATAATAGCACTTTCTGTTGCTTCCCATCTATCCTCGTGTTTCTTGATAGAGTAACAAGACTCGATATCCTCCAATTGACCTGATTTATTACTCAGACCCTAATCTAGAGCACATTAATTGTTAGGCTTTTACAATATATCCCATTTTTAATGCCTTCGGCAGCCTATAAAGAATACGATCTAGCAGACAGCCCATGTAAGTCAAATTCTTCAAATATGGACCTCGAGCACGTCTACATTTTGTTCATGACTAAATATTTAAAAAACACTATTTTGCTTTTCATTTTTATATTCGCACGGACCTGATTGACCCGATTTGCGATTCGAAACTACGCTTATGGCCAAATTATACCATGACTCCCTCATCGGAATGACGTCTCTCACAGAATCTCTAGCTATATTGCCTGCAATGACCCGCATCCGAGGTACATATTAGATTACGAGTTCCAAGCATGCCAAGAACTTTAAATAAGCATAGCCAAAATCAAATCAAAATGACAAAAGACGTTCCTTTCAACAGATGCATTACAATTGCACTACGCAAGACAATGCAAGGGAAGAAATCCTCAAATCAGCAAATGCACGCATCAAACCGAAAAAAAAAAAAACTGTATTACATCAACAGCACCTCGGCAGTTCCACCGAGATCATTAAAGCAGGCGTAGCATGCGTTAAAATCAATTGCATAAACAGGTAAGGCACTAATTATACTTTCAACTAATCTTAGTACAACATACTGCCTCTTGGGTCACGTAAATCCACACCAAGCTGCCACGGGCCTTGGGACACACGAAGGATGCAGACTCCCAAAATCACACGACACAGGGTAATTAAAGCTGCAAAGCAGCTTCAGTATCTCCTCCTAGGAGGGCTCCTTGATCGATGAGCACGTGGAGATCTGTGGAAAGAAACAAAACCGTCATATAAGTTGCAATGCTTCAGGTGCTTGGTAACACGTTGAGTTTCCTGATGATTTTGTATAAACATTAACTGGTATAATTAAAAAAAACAAAAATCATAGAGACTCTGATTTTGGCTGATCAAGTTGTACCGTGGTTTTCTAAAAATGATAAGCATTTTGTCCTCACCTTAGCACTCCTTTAAAAACAATTGGCATCAATAAGGTTAGAAAAAAACAATCAAATAATGAAATTAGTGCTATATGATGTTTCTTGACAAATTCTAAAAAGTCTAATTTATGGGACAGCCAATCAAGCAAATAATGAGATTTGATATTGGTAGTGGTGGAGTAAGAGTCAAGATTCATGATGTATTGTTAAGGAAGTGTACAAATTCTGCAACTTGAATTAAATGGTTAATTTGGAAAGATGCTACAATATGCTGCTTCAACATGACATGCTTATATCAGAACAAAAACTGTAGTCAAACATAATATTACCTTCTCCTCATGTTCCTTCGTTTGATCGGACCTTTGCTAAATGCCCAATCAACATATATCATTTGTGTAAGGAGCTCAGTACCATTTAGGGTTGTAATTGCAGCTTGCGCTTCATCAAAGTTCTCATATTCAATCAGGGCATAACCCTAAAAGATGCAGAAAAATCAAATTCATAACAAATAAAAGAAATGTATGCAAAATAAGATGAATAAGTAGTGACAGGTAATGCATGTTAAATGATTAATCTAACAGTGATGGTGCAGAAATTTCAATATATTTAGCATTGAAGGACCTGTTTGGATTTGCTATCATTTCGCGCAGAAGCCATTCTCAAGTACTTGTATGCAATTTATTCTTTGAAAGCACTTCTGACAGAAAACTCCATATAAAACACATTTGTTGAATAAGGCTAGATCATGAAAAATACATTTAACATTACTATAGTTCACCTGTTAACTGCATGATTTGACCATTTTACAGACCCAAACCCTAATGTTAAATGTAATGTGGAGCTCTATACATCATAAAAGATAATCAGGTGATCAACTTCCATATGCAACTTCAATCCAGAAATTATTTGGCTTAAACTAACAAAAATTTACATCCTTGACCTCTGCTACCAGGAGACCAGCTAACAAATAACTGCTGAACAGGGAAAAATAGCTGATTAGTCCAAGGACAGAGAGCTATATCAACCAGATAACCACAATTACGGATCAACACGGTAGTTCATGGCATATCCTTCTTCCTCACATTGCAATGCTACTCTTTCATCCGGCTAGTCTCAATTCTTTCCCTATTCTTGATCCCTCTTTCACTGGCTTCTCTTCCTCGTAGATGGCAGCAGCAGCAACTCCAATCTCCAGTAGCTGTTGATCCCAACAGCAACCTTAGGAGGACCTTATGGTTGGGAAGAGAGGAGAGAACTGCAGCCCCTTCAATCATTGTTGCTCACGAAGTTCTTACACTAGTTCCATGTTTAGGTACTTTTGCTTCAAAGCAAAGAAGATCGATTGCTCCTTCCAAATTTTTTGTTTTCTCGCAACTCCACGAAGACAAATCCACTCAAGGTTAGACATCCTCGGGTCCTTTCCCATACAGATTAAGTGGTATCAGAGTATCGTTCCTCCCAGTGGATAGTTACCACTAGGCAAGGATGTAAAGCATTAAGTGAAGAACTACAAGAGTTAAGAGTTTCAACCCGATCATCAAAGAAGAGGCACCAACACAAGGGCAACAAGCAAAACCCAACAGCCCCATCGGACCTTGCTGCCCAATTCACAGTGCTCTCACAAAAGATGGAGGACATGCTGGGTTGGATTCAATCCCAAAGCCAACTAACAGTAAAAGGCGATAGGGACAAGCACATCACATAGAAGGAGAAGAGGCCATCTTCATCAAATACTCAAACTGGTTTGCCAAAGATCCACTGCAATGACGACAACATTGATACCATGGAATCGATGGCAAAAGCAAGGCTTCGACCCTTCTGAGTCGAGGCTCGGATTGACATGCTCTCCTACGACAGCTCCATCAGCACCGAGGTATTGGATATATGGCTTGATCAACTTGACACCTATTTTATTCTTATGGGTACAACACCAAGGATGGTCGTGTTTGCGCAACTCAAGTTGACCAATCATGCACTTGCATAATGGAATGCCTACCTTCGATCTTATGACGACAAAGTGGTGACATGGGCACACTTTAAAAGACTCCTCCGATAAGCGTTTTATCCAATGGGCTACCTCAAAGATCAGTAGAAAAGATGACATAGTTTGTGCCGCGGGAGAGACTAATAGGTGCAAGATCGAATTTCGTTGACAAGTGGTGGCACTCCGAATCTCTCTCGACAATCACCCAACGATGATCAGATCAGCGCCAAATTAAGCCTTTCAAGGTGTATAACATCTCAAGTGCTAGCGGAACAACTATGGTGATCAAGCAAAGGAATATAACCCGCGACGAGAACACTTCAAAGAAAGCCAAAGAGGGTTACTTGAAGGCCATGGAGAATTCCGGAGATCATACAAAATTCTTCTTCCTCAAAGAAAAGTGACCTTTTCCCCATTAGTTGTCAAAATTCTCTTATTGTCTCAATAGAATCTAAGGATGGCAAAAAGGGCTTATTAGCCAAGCTGGCAAAGTTGTCCTCGTTAACTCTGATGTCAATGCCATCCCTTCTCACATGTTCATGAACTCTTGGATTTCAAATAAAATCACCAAAAAGATTTAGGACTTTCTAAGGAATTCTTTTGGAACAATGATGGTTCCCATAACAAGCTCAATCTTCCTAGTTGAGATTGCATCACTTCATTAAGGACATTAGGGACCTTGGTATTCATGATATTGACGTGGTCAAAAAGTCAATTGGCGCTAAGCGCATCTCACTTCTTAACAATCAGGGCAACCTATGGTCTAACCTCCTCCTTGCAAAGAATGATTGCCCTAATCCTTGGAATCATATCCCCAAGCAAAGATCTTCATGGTCATGGAGAAATTGAACTTGTCTCCTCTTCAGTATTAAATAGGGACTTCGGATCTTGATTGGTAATGGTTTAAATATTGATAGCTAGGCTGAACCTTGGCTTTCTAACATACCACTTAATCATTGGCCTACTTTTATTAATATTAATAAGGTGATGAACTTTAATGTGGTTTCTGATCTATTTTGAAATGGAGCTTGGAATGTTTTCTCTTATCTTGCATTTTCACCTGACCCTAGTCGAAGGAAACTTGTGCATTCAGGTCACCTTAAACTAATGTCATGATATCTAGATATGGACTCCCCCACCCCTGGAAGTTTCCTCTAGCCGAAGTGCTTACAAATTTTTAAAGAGGGCCCCCAAACTAGTGGTAAGCAGATGGAATGGTTAAAAGGTGGAGCCTCATTGTGGTGCCTGAAGTGAAAATTTTCCTATGGAAGCTAGACTTTGCAAGGCTCAAGTATCCTCTTGTCATGTTTGTAATCTTTTTTTAGACTCCACTTCCCACTTTTTTTTTTAATGCTCTTTTATCTTATCATATTGGAACCTTGTTCAAACGGAACTAAATACTACTTTCGCTTCTTTGATGATTGGGAGAAGGGTTTCTAGGTTGAAGAGGGGATGAATTAGACATCTTCACAACCTTCTCCACCAAGTTTCAAGTGTTCAATTGAAAACTCTCTACGGCTGCTTTAGGAACACCGCAATGAGTGCCTAATCCACAACCACCCTTCCAGTTTGCTTTCCATTTGGTGTCGAGTTGTTGCCTTAACTAATGAGAACACTTTTACACCTATCTAGCCTAAGGGGATTCAACGGATCGAGCAAGATTCTTCTATGCCCAATAAAACTACTTTTCATGATGATTTGATATTACAATGTAATGGTTCTTTTAAACCTGCTTCTGAGTGTATAGGTGCTGGCTTCATCATCAATCCTCCTTTAGCCAAAACATTGCAGTTGAATGTAGTGCGATTAAAGCCACATTACTCCTTCAAACTGAATGTCCTGTGATATGGGAGGCATTGTCTTGGACAGTCAACAAAGGCTTTCCACAATCTGAGAATACAATCTGACTCTCACTAGCTAATTTCTTTCATCACAAATTTTGTTCCTACTCCTTGGTCGTCAACATTTTGGCTAACATTGCTGAAATTTCTAACTTTGTAAAGGTAATTTGTTGGTCCTACATTCCTAGATTTGAGAATGAGGACACACATAGCTTAGCTAATTTTGCATGTTGTAAGGCTCCTTCATGTGCCAAGGATAATAACATCCCTACTCCTTTTGTACACGTGAACAACTTTTGAATCATCCCACGAGATGAATGAATAAAGTTCTCTTTTTAAAAAAATACCAGATCAAATCAAGGAGAAGTATTGGTAGATTCACCTAAAACTCTTCTAAAACAAGTGGATCACGAACAATCAAAGGCGACAGACAACGACAGCAACTGTTGCCGACAACTCCACCAAACTTGCTCTAGTTGATCATGCAGATCTATATATATCGCTGATGGCAAGACCGAACGTTATAAACTTAAGTCTGACCCCTAGCCCAAAAGTTCGAGAAGAACTCTTCACCATAAAAAATCCAAGCAAAACAAGGCCGTTGGCGCTATCTTTGTTACTAGTTGCTAGAAGAATCTCATGTCAATGAGTTTAGTCCAGAAGATCGGCTTAGAGATGACATCGCATCCACACCCATATCCTCTAGGTTGGCTCCATGAGGATGTGAAGATAAAGATTAACGCACAGTGCAAGATTCGCTTTGCGATCACCAGTCAATACAACGATCAGGTGACATGCCATGTGATGCCGCTTGACATTTGTCTAATCATTCTTGGGAGCCCCCGCCTTTGGGATTAAGATACTATTTATTTCCATCAAGCCCAGAAATATCAATTCCAAAAGAATGAAAAAATTCTCGTCGCACGAAATTGAATTGGTTCAACTGTGGACTTGACACTCACTGACCAAGCAAAAAGGATGGTGAATGCTTGCTGAAAGCTCATGGCTCTAACTACAACATGTAGGAATTCATAATCTTCTTCCCATATGACAAAGGAGGAAATGCAAAGAGAGGCAACAGCAAGCTTGCGGCCTCTGAAAGTCGAAAAACAATACCCTTGAATCGATGATGATCAGTGACGAAAACTGCCAAAACAACACAAGAAGATGACATGGCTAAATGAGATGACATTGACCATGATGACGGACCAAAGCAAAACCTCCAATTACTCAAACCCATAGATGGAGAAAAGCAAAACCTCAAATCATGATTCAATGGGAGTTAAATCACCCAATTAGGGGAGCCATAATCAAAGACGATTAAGCCGAGTTCGAGTCGAACTCCAATTCAACTCAAATGAAGTTCAAGTCAAACTCTAAATTGATCCAATCCAACCAAACGAAGCCCAAGCTCAAGCTCAATCAAGGGCCTATTCCAACACAGTTTTAAGTTTTATTCAAGTTCAACTCAACTTGAGTTCAAGTCAAAGTCCAATTCAGATCAACCAGAGTTCGAGCTGAACACTGATTCAACTCAAATCAGTGCAGATCAACTTCCCCTTTCAAAAATTTTGTTTTCTACTGTAGAAAATTTTGTTCTCTATAGTAAAATTGTTGCACATATTTCCTATTGTGATGAACACTTGCATCAAAATTATTAAAAAGAACAATTGCACTACAGCCACCCAATTCCTGGCAATAAAAAGTTGCAACAAATTGAGCAGCAAGAATGTTATATAAACAAGGTGCCTTATAAAACATTTGTCCTAATCAATGATTTGAATACCATACCATACCACCTGGTACGTGATGTCACGGACAACAATGTAAACAAGGTGTTCGATGAAATGCTCGTGTTTGCCTATGTCCTTCGGTTTGTGTACCTACCTTGTACAGCAAGAAGCGGACTTGCAGTAGGCTTAGCAGCCCTAGTTTGATTTGCTTGGTGGTCGATTTTGGCTTGTAAATACGAGTGTGTCTTGTAAGCACTTGTGGGGACTTCGGTCTGTAATGGACCATTATCCTTTGTGTGCAACCTTTCTGAGTTTGTAATGTCCATGGGTGTAATTTGTATCTGGCTTTATAAAGTGTTTGCTTGAGCAAGTTGCTTGTGGATCCCGTTGGAATTGATTCCTCTGGCCCGTTTTCTATTTTGTAAGTCTAAGGGACTCTAGGAGATCTCGGGCAAGGCTGACCTTTGCGGACGGACACGCATGGGTGCCGCATGGCTTAGGCAAAATCAGCTAAGCCCGTGACAGTGTGGTATCAGAGCAGGACAAGCACACGCAGAAACACTTGTCATGCAAACGGTGGGGACTTAGCTGGGTTGTGTGGAGGACAGCCAGCATGCGCAACCGTTTGGGGGAAACGGACATTGAGATGTAGGGAAAGGAGTCGCTCAGAGGAGCGGGCATCTAGACTTGGCATTCAGAGGAATGGCCAACCCTTTGCGCGAGAGGCACCACGAGGACAAGCAAGCGAAGAAGAATGTGTAACGCACAAAGATTGGGATGGCTGAGTTCGAGCTATAGCTCGACGTTGGCAACCAAACTTGACGGTGCTCAAGGCAAAGTGGGGCGCTTGGTGAAAGATGAGACCGTTCAAAGTGGGAGGTGTTGCGTAACGACCGAAAGAGTTGTGCAAAGCTCACAAAGGTGAGGGGAATTGCTAACTCGAAGGATTCGGTACTCATGTAAGGGCTTGTACACAGACGACGGAGTGTTCGTGGTCATCCTAAGGTGCGATCAGAACTCAGTGCCATAGAGCATCGGAACTTTCTCTTCGACATGGAAAGGATACGTCCGTAGGCGACTGAAATGTGCAACAAGTTCAGCACGTTGCTAGACCCTAAAGGGTGCAGTGGAGACTGTATTGGTGAAGGGTCGTAATCTAGCAAGTGCATTTGCAGGGGCAGAACAAGACACAAGTTGTTCAGCAAGACGGAGTAGTCCAAAGGGGATGGTGGTCTCCGAAACTTCCGATGGGAAGTATGTAAAGAGGAAAGTTGCTCCAGCATGACAAATATCCAGGAGGGATTAGTTCTAGTTCTCTAGAGGGAGAATCATGTGCAACGGACCGCATATATTGAGGAAGAGTTCATCAAGGCTATATCTTCACAAAGTTCAATGGACCGAACGAGTGGCGTGGAGTTGTCACATGATCTCGAATGAGGTAATGCATTGGTGGATGCATTTCGAGATCAAGTGGGGGAGCAATCCAAGGCAATATCGTATGAAGGCACACTTAGAGTCGATGCAGAAATCAAACTCAACGAAGGACTGACCCGTGGAATGGTGGACGCAAGGGCCTCTATCAACTCAATATAAATCGAGGAGCGGAACGACTTGGGTGGAACTTGGTGAAGTATCCAAGCCGCATGAAGGGAGTCGACATAGAAGATGGAACATGGAGCGGAGGCATGGAGCTTTCCTTGGATAGAGGTCAAAGGCATGAACTCTTGTAGAGGAAAGAGTGGGATCATGTCGTTCCATGGGTTTTTTCTTCTGATGGGGCGGACTTATCTCGCATGGTGCCAAAGACAAAGGGAGCTTCGAGGCACATGCAAGTTACCTCAGAGATGCATTTAACGGAGTAATTAAGGTGATTCAACTTACGGAGGCCAAGTTGGGATTAGGATACCTTAGTACGGGGCAAGAGGACGCAGAAACGGGTACTCTTGAAGAATATGCCACAGTGTTGCCATTCGAGTTGTCAGGAACAAGTGGTGCATAGTGGAGATTGTGCTGGTAGGGGATAAAGGCCCAGGATCTAGACAATGGTGCACCAATTCTAGTAAAGTCAAGGGACTTCAGGAGCTAATAGGCGACGGACTGTCTTAGAGCTTTGCTTCGCCTAGGTGTGACCCAAGAGTGAGTGGACGAAGGTGAATTGCCAAGGGAGCGAACCAAAAATCGGAGATGGCGAGGCCCTATGATATGTTGGCAGAGGCCACACATGGAGAAGTCGTAGTTCGAATTCATCACACGAGAATCTGTATGCAATGAAGATGTCACCAGGAGGTGACATGGTGTAGCAGATCATGGTGGAATAGTTCGTGACAATGTAACACAGGCGATCATGTCCCGTGAGGGACAAGATCATGCGGAGGTATGATCAGGAGTTACTGGGAGCTCCACTTTGGTGTACGACACAACAAGAAGAAGGGCTATGGATTGTAGGAGTGAATGTCGTGGTACCGCAGAGGCGAGTATTCGTGTGTGTATCGAAGCTTGCATATAGGGGCTGTATACCACCGAGAAAGAAGTCCAAGTGCAAGTACCAGTGAGTCCCGCGGAGGGGGACGTGATCGTGTGAATGATCGAGTCGCTAGGAGCTCCACTTGGTGAGCAATGCAGCAAGAAGGTGGATTCAAGGGTGAATGCCATGGTGCAGTAGGCGGGTCTTCCGTGTGTATCGTGAGCTTGCATCGGATGAAAGCCTTGGTCGTGATATGAGGCATGTACCAGGAGAAGTCGATTGCAAGTACCAATGAGTCCCATGGAGGGAACTTGATTATACAAAGGTATGATCGGAGCGGCTAGAGAGTTGGACCGCCGGTGCTCACATTTGCTTAAGGGAGCCCGAGTCGAGGAGGGCCGAGAGCGAACATTGCTACCAAGGAAGCTAAGAAGAATCGGTGAGAGCCCTGCAACAAGATGGCAGAGGCCATACATGAGAGTTGCAATCTGTCTTTCCATCGACCAAGGAGGACTGCTAGGAGGACACAGTGGTGTTGAAGCAGGTGGTCGAAAGGGGTGAGGAAGCGACAACGAGTCCAGTGGGACTCAGCTACCAAAAAGCAAAGCTTAGGTTAGAAAGGAGGTGGACTAGGAGGAGCACGACAGTGCCGTAGAGGCAGATCTACCGATCGCGAAGGAAGGGATGCAGATGCAAGGTAACAGATAGTAGGGTTATGGGCTTGGCAGCACTATGGTACCGCAAAGGCGGGACTTCCGTGGAGTCATCGATCTGTCACTCTCATAGAGGGAGAGCATTAGTCGTAAAAGGGGCCAAGGAGGTGGAGAATGCAAAGGCAAACTCCAAGTACCAAGACCGGGTAGAAGGACAGAGGCCAAGGAACTTCATAAGACCGGTGTTGATGGACTTCTCATCAAGATAGCCGAAAGCGGGGGACTTCGGGTTGATGCAGGAGTGCTCGACCAAGGAACGAAATAGGCAGTACGTGGTATTATACCTTTCTACTCAAAGGAGTAGGCGGCAAAGGTGATGGAGAAGACGGTACAATCCCAAAGGCGACCAGAACTATCAAAGGCTTACTCAAAGTTGAGGGACTCCAAGTTGGAGTAAACTTTTTGCTCTTTTCGAATGAAACTTCTTGCATTCCAGAAGTTCAATGGCAGTGGGAAGACGAATCACAGTAGCTAACTCGATGCAAGGAGTGCAAACACTTGAGTGCTTGAGTGTAAGCAAAGAGTGGGTGAATGTTAATAACCATTTCGATGCATGTACAAACTCGAGGAGGCGGTAATCGAGTAACCTTTGCCTTCTCAACTTAAGAGAATGGGCGAAACTGAGTACCCCAATTCTCTTAACTCGAAGAGGTGAGCGAAACCAAGTAACCTTGCCTTCTCAACTACTAAGAGAATGGGTGAAGTCGAGTATCCCAGTTCTCTTACTTATCCATCAGAGGAGCTCTGCATAAGTTCAGTGACCCTTCAAAGAAAGCTTATGAAAGACAATAGTTGTCAAATCCTCACCATTGGTGATCGGTACTACTGAAAGTAGATTGTCCGCTCTATTTCCCAATTGAATGCCAATCGAAAGTGGGAGTGATGTGAACCTACTTGGAAGTGACAACTAAACGTGGAAGAAGGATCAATGGGCAAGCATTGTAAAGGAAGGACGTCAAAAAACCTTAAAGTTTGCGAGGCGATGCTCGTCAAAATTCCAACAAGCATCCATCTTGTTCAAGCAACATGAGTATACTGTGATACTGGCGCATAATAAGGCAGGTCTTTTCCCTTTATCAGAAGGATCCGAAAACCAACAAGGATCAAGATAACTCACCAACCCACCGATTGATCATTGGTGAGTTGAAACAACATGGCGAATCGAGTTCGACTACTCAACAACAACGGGAGTGGTGGGAGCCAAAGGCGTGTTGCAACCAAAGCGAAGATTGAAGATTCAACAAAATACGAGGATACGCATCTACGGTGGCCGGCGAGGACGTCGAAGGAATAAGTGGGAAGAATGTCACGAACAACAATGTAAACAAGGTGTTCGATGAAATGCTCATGTTTGCCGTGTCCTTGGTTTGTGTGCCTACCTTATGCAAGAAGCGGACTTGCGGTGAGCTTGACCTAGTTTGATTTGCTTGGTGGTCGATTTTGGCTTGTAAATCTGAGTGTCTTGTAAGCACTTGTGGGGACTTAGTCCGTAATGGACCATTATCCTTTGTGCAACCTTTACGAGTTTGTAATGTCCATGGGTGTAATTTGTATCCGGCTTTATAAAGTGTTTGCTTAAGCAAGTTGCTTGTGGATCCGTTGGAATTGCTTCCTCGCTTTCTCTTTTGTAAGTCTACAGGACTCTAGGAGATCTCGGGAAGGTGACCTTCTTGACGGACACGCATGGGTGCCGCACGACTTAGGCAACTAAAGCCGTGACGGTGTACATGCGATCCGCCATCGTGATCGACATGCGGACCGCCCGCTATTGGACGGTATCAAGTATTTGGCTCGAGATCTAACGTACAAGAGGAGCAGGAAGGCGAGGAAGTCGAGACTATAGCGCTCGATCTAGCATCTCAGAGAAGGGAGTTGGATATGGCGAGTGACACGAAGAAGCGCTCCGGCGGGCAAACCACGATAGGGGGTGGGTCCTCACTCTGTCGGGCAAAACGCAGTAGGGGGCGGGTCCTCATCGTACCTCGGCAACTTGGAGTTGAAGTCGTCACCCGTATCCTTGCGTGAGTAGAGGGGGTGGAACTTCTCATAGGGGAAGCAATCGTTGTCGGATAGGGTGAAGGGATGTGCCATGGTCGAGGAGGTCACAATCGACGAAGGAAGAGGTCCTAGGATACTTGCACAAGCGACAACCGACTTTGGGGAATTTGGTGTGTGTAGATGAGACGGGTTTGGTAAAGGCAACAACCATTCTTCCCCATCGCTCTTGGATTTTGTATGCTGAGGTTTGGTAAAGGCTTGCCTCGACTTTATCAAGGTAGGCGACTGACAGCAATACCGCTCGGTATGCCCTAGCATACCGCTCAATAAACTAATACAATACGATATTAAAAACCTTGTTCCTAGTAAGCAACCCATATTTACAACTTTTATCTTTGAGGAAGATTAGCCCAAAAGCAAACTTGAGCGTGGGAAAAGGAGAAAACAACTTTTGTTAATAGTCATAGCAAGACTTTTGTAAGATGCACTTGCCCTACAATAAGGGAATAACTGCAAGCATAATGTATTGCTACAACATCTCTAAGTTCAGAAGTTGTCTTTTCAATCATGAGTCCACAATTTAACACCTAAGATTCCATAAGTAGCAGATATTTCTGCAGAAGCATAATATATTTTATGATGTTATAGATTATAAGAAGCGTAAGAAATCATCTATATTTTTCATACTCCTGATATTCAGAAATATACATATATTGTTGATTGTTAGATTCAAATTTTCATTTGGCAGTTAACACTTGACTATTACTTCTAAAAATTGCAAATAAAAAGATGTTTTCCAAGCACAAAACAAAAGGATAATATTGTAATCTCGCGGACAGTGTCTCATCAACACATCTAAAAAACCGAATGACTAGTTGACTGATCTCACGGACACCTTAAAGGGCACCAGAGAGGAAAAGGTGTAGTGAGGCTCATAAATATTGATGCATTAAGCCAACTAAAAGGCACTAAAAATGATTTAGATTTGATTGTGGAATATGTGCAGCAATCTATTAATCACATCTCTTGCTACCTGTGAGCGTGGTATGCACTCAAACACCAAAAGTCTAACACTCAGTAGACATGTTTCCTACAATAGATGACTAAAGTCAACATTGACTAGTACCCAATAAAATTTATGCATGCAGCCTGTTCCTAGACAACCTAGGAATGACCACTATAGATAGGAAGTGGTAGCACAAATGCAAAGTTTAACTCTTCATTTTATGATCAAAATACCATCAAGAACCACCTACACATGCCAATGCAAATATCATCAACAGATCTTGGTTACCTCAAGCAATAACAAAAATCATACTACCAACATGCCATTCTCCCACTGTCAGCAATATGTCTACGATGAGCTACAATAAATCTATTGAGGGCATCAAATATATGAAGCCACATTTACCAAAATCATTGTATCCCATTAGATCTGTGACTTAGTTTATGCATCCCAATTTGCTGTGCTTTTGTATAGAAAAGAACTAATAACAAAATGCTAAACTATCAAAAACATACAGTTCCAAGCTTTCTGGTTACTTTACATATTTGTATTCACTCCAGACAGGTAATGATGCAGAAAAATAAAAAAGTATATACTGCCTATCATGCTAAGCTATCAAAATGGTTCACTGTGTACCATGAACAGAAATGATGAACCATCCATCCTACACTACGCATGATAAATGGCGTACGTACCCAGTCCCTGCAACCACTCTATGACCCTAAACATTTCATATTCATTGTAGCAATCATGATCCTCTTTGATATTCTTTTTCATGGATAGCTTAGGGATATATGGGCTTGAGCTCGAGAATCTCGTGAAAATTCAGTATATTGACATGTTAAGCAACAGTATTCAGTTATCTCAATCAAAATGGAAACTCAGTTTTTGCCATCTGGTTAAGATTAATATGGGACAGAGAAAATGTAACTTGGTCAGTTCGATGTGTCTAATATGCATCTACCATGGGTTAAATTAATATAGAATGTCACAAGTTCTACATAAAAACAGAAGCTAGCATAAAACAATATTACTAATGCACAAGAAGATTTAATAAAGGTTAGGCTATCAACAGATAAAAGAAAAGTGTAAATCATAAAATAGACCATATATTATGAAGTTTCATTTTCACTCAATATGGTGCTCGATTGTACCTTGTAGTGGCCCAACACAGCATCATGCCACTATCTAAGCAGCAACAACTAACATGTGACATTCAATCCCTAGGTTAACAGAATTCTAACATTGATTTGACTGCAAATTCTCATCCACTGGTCTCATATCTTTCATGCAAAAATTTACCTCAATTGAAGGACCCTACTAAAGCTATTAAATGATAGTGCCTCTCTCTTTATTAAAAGAGTAATATACCAAGACGAAAATATTAAAAATTGTTACTGTTATACCCAATATGTAACAAATATGTATGGAGAAGCATTAAAGTCCACAACTATAAATATGAAAAGACCAAATGGAGATTAAACATTACTTCAATTTCTAGTAAGCTTAAAGAAATGAATCTTCAAACAAAAGGGTACAACAATGATTGTAAGAAAAAAAGTTCATTAAAAATTGATGGTTTTGACAAGTTAATAGAAACTATTATACCTACCTTGACAAATCCAGTGCGACGATCAAGATTTAGATGCAAATTTTTAACCTGACCAAATTCACGAAAGGCATTGTGCAAATCATCTTCCTGTGCCTCTTCATGAACCCCAGTTACTAGAACAATCCATCCTTCAATAGCTGTAAGAGAAAAAAAAGGTGCTCATAATATCCATTTTCCAATAATAGCATCATGCTTGGAAAATCTTTACATGGGCTAATTATATAGAAAATAGTCAGCTTAGATAAAAAAAATATAACTTATTTGGCAAGCTTCCACCATGCATATTTATATATTTTTAATCAAACCAAAAATGTAGCAAAAAAATGCATCAAGTAATAGTAATCTTAAGCCTAAGCAGCAGAAAAAGGGTACAAGAAGAAATATCCTGGTACATACCATAAATAACAAATCTAATAAAAAATCATGAAATAGTGAAAACTGCAATGAAGATTTTTTTAAAAAGGCCTAAAATCTTCTTAGTCCAATATATAAATTCTTCCTATGCATAACAATATAATATCCACAGACAAGTTATTGTCCTTCATATCAGCAGGTGTATATATATATATATATATATATCATAAAGATATTAAAAAATGAAGTTATGGCAGTATGTCAATACTCTTCGCATAGCAAAATATGCCGAACATCAAACTCGACATCATATATTTAACATGGTTTATAATCACCGATTGATCTACAGCAACTTGAATATAGAGGAAAGATATATGCTTCTTTTAATGTAAAATTATTTGATAGAACCCCAGAAGGAGCTCTATAGATTTTGATCCTTAAGAGGGATCAACCCTTGGAACGCTATAGGGGTTCCTCCCTCCTAGACTTAGCACAAGGCTGAAATAAATTTATAACTGCTTGATTCAAGGGGGGGGTGGCTACATCTTTAAATAGGGATCAAAACCCTAGCCTCAAGACTGAGGTTCCATGAACTCGAGGAACCGGGTCTTCAGCTCCTCATATGATTCTCATGCAATTATCAACTGAACTTTGGCCTCCTCATCAGTTGGGGTGTTAGTTGGAAGGATTTGGGCTAAGTCATCTTCTTTAAATTTTCATTTGAGGTGGGACACCTGGCGGATCAACTGTAATCTTGATCTGGTGTGCGGATCTGATCTCCAGGTTAGGGCTCCAATATGGTCCCCAATTTTACAAGGCCTAAAGAAATAGGGAGACCACTTCCTTAAGGCTCGAGTTTCTTGCTAATCGGGCTGAAGGTGTAAGAAAACTCGATCTTCAATTTTTCGTCCATTCTGAAGTTTGTCGAGAGGCCATTTCTTCTTTGCATGTGCTGGCGTGAGCATGGATTGTAATTCTTTGGGCTTACTCCTCTTTCGTGCCATGGACCATCTTGCATAAGGGTGACGCCGATCCTAACTCTGGATGTGTCTGCTCCAAGTATGAACACATTGCCACATTCAGGTAATGCTAGCATCGATACAGATGGCATCATGGCTGTGGGGGTCATGTGAATGGCTTTCTCCTGTTCCTTCTTGCGATCATGGGCCATGGATCCGTGGTCATCATCAGAGAAGACATTTAACATCATGGTTCACTCCTCGGTGAAGTCGTAGAAGTAGCCTGAGATGAGGGAGCACTACATCAGAACCCATAACTGGTTCAACTGAATATGACACTTCAGGAAGAGCTTATCCCTGCAGACAAAGAAGCAAAGTTTTTGGAGATAAAGTGTCATTGCAAGGGAAGGTTATGGTCGAATGATCCGTATCTCTCGCATCTCCTGGACGATCTTTTAAGTTTCAGTCCTCTGAAAATGTGGACAGCAATATGGTCAAATATGTGCTAGTGGTTCCCCTTGTAAGACCAACATATGGGGTTCGTGCAATCTGGTAGGAAGGAGTCAGCTCGGTTCAGCGGATGTGCCTGAGATTTCAACGAGCTTCTCCAAGCACTGTGTCGAGATCATCTTTTCTTCGTTCTCTCCTTTCCCACATAAGGTCACTTGTTTTCTTTTGTCATTCATAAGGTGGTTGGAGCTCTTGGTGTCAGCGAGGATGGTGATGGGCTAATGCTTGATGAAGCCATCAATGTCCAATATCTGTGGTGGAGCATAAAAGGTGCGAGCGACTGATTATGATTTTTCCTTCATATCTTTCTCCTCAGACTCGAGAGCCATATCTTTGAGTTTGGGTTCTTCAGTGGCTTAACCAATAGAGGTCTCTCTTTTTAACAATAGTGGTCTCGGCTCCACAGTTTATTATAATGCCAATATAGGCCCTTTGCCGATTTATCATGAAACTCTTTCTTATTAACTTTTTCAGCTGAATGATGCCTTAGGAAAATTTGATGCAAAATTCAATGAAAGAATTTTTCTAAGTTATTCTTTTATTTCAAAAGCTTATTGTGTATTCAATAAAAGAATTTTAGTAATTGAAGAATCTATTAATGTTATTTTTAATGAAATTAATGAACTTAAAAAAATTGATTTTGATGATGAATTTGATTTTGGCACTTTGAGTTTAAATGATAACTCTTCTAAAAGCAATTTGGATGAATCTACTTATAAACCCTTACCCAAGAAATGTAAGTATGCAAATGCTCATCCTAAGGAGCTTATAATAAGAGATACATCAAGAGGTGTTCAAACTCGTTCTTTTAAAAATTTTTGTGCTAATGCCACATTTATTCTCAAGTTGAACCAAAATACATTGATGAAGCCCTAAGAGATGACTCTTGGATTATTGCAATGCATGAAGAGTTAAACTAATTTGAGAGAAATGAGGTATGGGAGTTTGTTCCAAGACCTAATAATCATTTAGTGATTGGTAATAAATTGGTCTTTAGAAACAAGCAAGATGAAAATGAGGCCAAAGGTTTCAACTAAGAAGAAGGAATCGATTATGAAAAAACCTTCGCTCTTGTGGCTAGACTTAAAGCTATAAGGATGCTCCTTGCTTTTGCATCTTTTAAAGATTTTAAATTATTTCAAATGGATATTAAAAGTAATTTTTTAATAGTTTTATTTTCGAAGAAATATACGTTGAACAACCCCTTGGTTTTAAAAATAGATATTTTCCTCATTATGTTTTTAAACTTTCTAAATCTCCTTATGGATTAAAATAAGTCTCTCGAGCTTGGTATGGAAGACTTAATTCTTTTTTATTTCAAATAATTTTTTAAAAGGCAAGGTTGATATATTATTATTATTTAAGTATTTTAAAAATAATTTTCTTGTTATTCAAATTTATATTGATGATATCATTTTTGGTTCAACAAATGAATCCTTATGTGAATCCTTTGCCAAAAGTATGAGCCAAGAATTTGAAATGAGTCTAATGAGTAAATTAATATATTTCTTAGGATTATAAATAAAATAATTAAATAAATTTATTAGTCAAACTAAATACACCTTAGACTTGTTAAAACGTTTGGGTATAGAAAATGCTAAAGCTATAAACACTCCCTATGAGAACATCTATAAAGTTAGACTTAAACATTGAAGGAGAAAATTTTGATAAAGAAACTTATAGAGGAATGATAGGTAGTTTATTATACTTAACTGCTACTAGACCGGATATCATGTTTAGTGTTGGATATCATCTTCTTGGGCTTGGTGATCGGCCCAATCTAAACTCCTCAAAGAGAGCGCGTAATTTAACATCCATACGCGTCTCGAAAGCCTCCAATTTGGCTTCGAATAAGCCCAGCGATGTAATGATATAAGGATCTCCAACTTTTCAAACAAACCGACTGAAAAGTGTAGTTGCAATTTTCAGGTTAAAGGCAATAAATGACAGTAACGTCGAGACTGTGGGAGTGAAGTCTCCAAGTGTAGGATGGTAGCTAAGGGTAGCAGCGACGGTGGAGGACGAAGAGGGCAGCAGCAACGTCGGTTGCGACTGCACTGCAACTTCGTGGCTGCAAGTTATGTCGGTTGCAACAAGGGTGCGGCTACAATAGGAGGAAGACAGGGCAGCGATGTACACGGTTGTTGCGAAGAAGGGCAGCAGCGGTATGGAGCGAGAGACAGCTGTTGTTGTGTTCAATTTGTTGCTGGTCGCAATCAAGATAGTTGGCAGCGACGATTGTTGCGGTGCGATATAAACAAATTGCGGAAAGATCGCTAGTAGATTTTTGCCGCAGGATCGCCTGCGACCAAGGAGGATGGCAGCAAGAGGTCGTCGCTGTTGGCAGCATTAGGCAGCGAAAGATGTGTGCTGTGGTTGAAGGGATAAGGGAGATTAGGTGGCTGAAAGATTGGTGGACCAAAGGCTTCGGTTTTTGGGTGCGGTTTGTGGCTGTTTTGGGTGCAATTTGGAGCTGCGATTTTGTGGAGTTTAGGCTGCGAATTGGTGTGGTTTTAGGGCTATGATAGCAGTAGATGAAGGTTAGGGAAATAGATTTTAGATCTGGAATAGATGGTAGCAAAGGTAGGTGTATCGGTAAGGAAAGTTGGATGAAAAGGTAAGTGGATCGATAATGAAGTAAGCTGCGGTTAGGGTTGATTTGGGTGGCTGTTTGGTTTCGGTTTAGGGTAGGATTTTGAAGGGTTTATGGTAAGGATGGTAGGGTTTGGTGATGGAGAAAAGAGAGTTCGAAATCCCACAAAAAACAGCACTCAAATCCGATAGAATTCGACGAAAAAAAGTGTCATGATGTGCAATCTTGCTGAACAAATTTTACGTCGGAGAAACGATGACTTCTCGACATAATTTCCAGAGGAAAGTGCAAGGAAATTATGCAGAAACCCTTGGTTTAGATGTTGGGAATACCAATAAAAAGTTTGGCGAAATTTTGGCAACATAACAGTAGGGAAATAGGGCAAAAGACGAAAGGTAGATCCTTCGTCGTAAAAATTCTAGAACTGCATGTTAATAACAAATTACACAAGAAAACCGATTCCAGAAGGAATTTTTTCGAGAAATCAATCTCAGATGAAAGACAAGTTGATCTTTGGAATTATATAAAAATTTCGGCCAAAAAGGATGAACAAAAGTTCGATTTCAAGAGGCCAATAGACAGAAGGCAAATTCTCCGTCGTAAAATTTCAGCACTGCGCGATGAAGAATCGCAGCGCTATAAGTCCGAATCCAGAAGGAGGTTTTTTATGAGATCAGTCTTAGATAAAAGCTAAGACGATATACGAAATTGTATAAAAGTTTCCGCCAAAAAGGACGATTAAAAGTTCAATTCCAAGAAGCAACAATCAGATGAAAATTTCTGCAACGTTTCACCTTCGCAACGATGATAACGTTTACGATAATATAATTTTACAGCAAGAAAATTTTGGAAAAACTTCTCCCACGTATAAGATAAAGGAATAGCAGTAGCAAGAGACGTGGGCTTTGGAGTTTTTACCAGATCTTTGATGTTGACATAAAGGAAGGCAACAGATTAATGGATCTGCAGCTTGGTGGATGACGATAGAGGTGACGTTAAAAGCAATTGTGGGAATTGCTTGGGAAGGTGGAGGCATGGATGACGACTACAGGGGCAGCAAGATTGTTGCTCTGATACCAGATGATAGAACCCCAAAAGGAGCTCTATAGATTTTGATCCTTGAGGGGGATCAACCCTTGGAACGCTATAGGGGTTCCTCCCTCCTAGACTCGGCACAAGACTGAAATAAAATTGGTAATTGCTTGATTCAAGAGGAGGGGCGGGTACATCTTTAAATAGGGATCAAACCCCTAGCCTAAGGGAGTGCTTGCCTAAGTAAAATTACCCCTTTGCCCCTCCTATAGCCGACCTGCCTTAATAGGAACAGGAGGCGGCTAGGTTGGCTCTATAGCCGACCTAAGCAGGGGGAAACCCTTGCCGACCAACCCAATAAGGGAGGTGGCGGCCACTAAGCCCTAAGGGCTAATCTAAACCCTAGTCATACTCCTTTATAAGATAGGAGTGACTTTATTACAATCTAGTAGGGTTTTATTAACTACTTCTTAGGGAGATTGGGACTCAACCCTACTGGAGTCCTATCATTATTATTTCAGATAGTAAGAAAGAACGTAATAATTTTCCCAAGTAATAAATTCTTAACATATACATTTGATTTTATAAATTCGATCCCTCAATCTCAAATCCAAACATTGATGAAACTCGAGATCCTAGATTACCATAGGTATCTAGGACATTGATGAGATCCTTATCCTTCCTGCTCTCTCACCTCTTGCTGCATAAGAACTTGTGCATATGTATCATTGTATAAGTGTTGTCACAAGAATCTCAAACATCACCTCGGCTCTCGAGCGAGGGAAGGTGAAGCGCAAGCACCTCAAACCTACCTCTTTGGGATAGGTGCCTTTGCCTAGCCATCTCCTAAGCATGCGCTTCAACTTAGGCATTAGGCATCCCAATCGCTCGTCTGAACCAAACAAACATAGTCTTAGGTTGGACTTATTCGAGGCCCCACCACACCCTTGATCCACGCCCGAACCACGTATGACCTAAGCCCAAGAGTCAGAACCACATGTGACCTAAGCTCAAACCATGCTTGACCAGAACCTAGCTCGATTCAATCAAATAATAATCTCCTATTATCCTCGCCTCCCCTCTCACATGACCCAATGAACCCCAATGAGCCCTTATCCATCAATTCTCCATCATCACCTCTTGTTTGTCCACTTATCAAAACAGTCCTTTGTCGTCAAGTGCTTGACCCAAGGTGACTTGAGCTACTCTCCACACCTAAGCAACCTAAGTTTGTTGTTGCTCTCCTCTTATTGTCACTAAAGACAATGTAAGGTTTCTTCAATGGGCACTTGTTTTATCACTATTGTTTCTTTTTTTAATCCTTTTTTCCTTTTTCGTGGTTTTTTGCATCTCTTTTATGTTGGATGTTATCTTTGTCGAAATGATTTGTTCAGGTTAATTAGTACAATTCATTCTTTGGTGATCTTTTTATGTTAAAGTCAGATTACATTAGATTGTATACAGAGTTGAAGTCCTGAAGTAATTGCTAAAATTCATTCATTTAATAAATAACTCTCTTTAATCTCTCTCTTTCCAATCTTATTTAATATTTTTTATTTAAATAAAGAGTTTTAAGTCTTGCAGTATACTCATGTTTTGATTGGAACAAAAAAGTCAGAACCTTATCTCTTCTTCCATTCACCTCTTTCACATTTCTTTCCTTCAAAATATCCATTTTCTAGCCATTTCACCACAGTATTCTGTGGTTTCTTTATGTACAAGTAGAGAAATAAAGTGCAGCATCCATGCCCATTTTTAATGAAATTTAATCTTTCATTTATCATTTTGTAAGATACTGACAAGCTTTACCTTACCTAAAGGAAAACCAATCCTAAATTTGAACATCATAATTTAAAGTTTGAAATGTTGCATCATTGACAGATACTACCCAGGGGAAACCTGTAATTGATATATGAATTCAGTCAATTATGATTTTAATAGAGGCCTTTTATTGCATTAGTACAGTATATAGTTTCAAGAACATTAATTCATTACCAGAAAATCAGCAAGTATTTGGGTATGTTAAATAATTTGAGGGGACCAACCAACATGAAATTCAAATCGCATATGCAATTACATTAAACCCTAAAAAAATCTTAGGATTTGAGAGAACATATCAGTAAAACGGAAACCAATGCGGCAGAAAGGTAAAGCTTAAGAAGAGTGTGAATCCAAAGTAAAAAATGTTAAAAAAATCGGAAAGAAAAGGTCGGGGAACCATCGGATTAGGGTTTCCAAACTTACATCGCTGGGGACCGGGACCGCCATCGGAGTCGAGGGAATCGAAATCCCTGGCAGCGAGGCGGCTGTCGCTATCGCGACCGGCCTCCTCACGAAATCCCCGACCTTTGGTCTTCCTAGGGCCCGAGGAGCCGCTGCCGGCGATGGCGGATCGGAGCCTGGGGCCAGGGGAGGGGTCGACCTCGGCGGCGGCAACCTCCTCGTCCATGAGATCGTCTTCGTCAGGCTCGAAATCCACCACCTCGACGTCCCCTGCAGCAGCCGCCATGTCGCGAGATGAATCGGGAAACCAAAACAATAGAATGGTAAATCCCTGCCCTTCTTTATATATATATATATATATATATACACACACACGACAAATTCCCGACATAAGGATATGTGTAATTTACTGAAAAAAATAATTGTCTTTCTCATATGACGCTTTTAGTAATGAACCTTTATCATAGGCATCCTCCTGATTTTTATCAAAGAATATTTTTTTCTTAAATTTTGATCAAAATATTCTTAATTAAATTATAAAAAATTATTATTATTTTTAGCTAGATTTAATTTTTTAAAATAAATCAAATCTCAAAGATGAATTGAACCAGATCAATTCAGCTTAAATCCTAATTATTTAATTAATTAAATCATAAATTACCCATTGATTTTTTAAAATTATCCTCATCTCTTCCATCTCCACTCGGGCCTCCTCCTCCCCGTCTCATCCGTCGCCTCCTCCCTATTGGTTCCCTCCTCTTCACCTTGCCCGTGGCTTCCTCCTCATTCCTCTCCTGATACTCTTTGCACTCCACCTCCTCCTAGATCTCGTCCCTCCATTGTACTACCTCCTCCCCCTCTCCTTCATTCTCACCACTCCTTTTTTTTTTTTTTTTCCTTCTTTCTACTCCACTGCCCTCTCCCTCCCCTTCTCTTTTTCCTTCTCTTAATTACACTTATTCACAAAAAATATTTATAAAATATTTTTTATATAAAAATATTTTAAATTTATCATAGAACTAAAAAAAATTGAGTTATCTAAAAAAATATTAATTTATATATAATTATCCAAAAAAAAATCATCACACTCAAGTTTCACAGATTCATCTAAAAAATAAAAAATTGAGTTATCCTAAAATCATCTTAAACTATTTAAGAAAGTAATTACACTTGAATTATACTTGGATTACACTTGAGTTAAACACATTCACGGAATATGTTAAAAGATATATTAATTTCTACATAAAATTATAATAAATTCATCATAACACTAATCATAAAATATTATATTTTTTTATTTTCAATGTTAACTTAGTTACACTTTAAACTCGATTATCTTACTTTTTGAAATTAATATTAATTTTTAGATATTTTTAAGATAATTTTATTATCAAAAATTTAAGAATTCTATTGGAATATGATTGTAACAAATATTGTACTAGTTTTTTTATTTTATGATGAATTTAGAATAAGTTTATATAAAAATTAGTATATTTTTAATAAATTTTGTGAATAAGTGTAATTTGATTATAACTTGAGTACAATTTGAATGTAAGTGTCGGACTGGATCAAATCAGATCCAAAGAGATCCGATCCAAATCGATCTAACCTAGGGAGGTCTCTTGCTTGAAATAGACAGATTCCTTAGTATTATGAGGATTTCTAAAAAAAAGGGAGGTCCCTTGGTAAAAACTTATTACTAGGGGCTTTTTTAGTAAATTACCCTAAGGATATTTGCGTAGAAAGATTGTTATTGGTACAATTGAATAATAAAATATAAAAATTAGTATTGACAATTCCCTTTTTTTTTTTTTTTTGCTATTGGTAACTCCTTACTTCATACAACCACCTAAGAATAACAAAATATAATTATATTAAATACAAATACTTAATTATAATTGTACCCTCATTTCCCACAATCCCTGGATTATATCTGCTTTATACAATCATTTTCATCCATTGATCAATCATTCTCGTAAATTTTTAAACCTTAGGAGTGTTATAATTAAGTGATAAATTAAGAATATACACATCAATTTATATAGGAGTTGTTGAATCATAGATTTTGATTATGAAATCAATTGATGAGTTTATAGACTAATATGCTTATAAGATAAGTGACGTAAGAAATACTTCAATTACGGACTTCAACCATCAAAGGACAAATTATCAAAGCAAAGAATCAAACGTTGTGTCGGAAAAATATCATATCAGAAATTAGATGTCGATCCAGAGGATTGATCGACGTGCCAAAAATTAGATATTGTGTTATAAGTTCAGCATCATACTTGAAGGATTTAGCATTGCGTCAAAAGATCGAATGTCGCAGGAAAGTCGACATACCGATAGATCAGGTAATATATTGAAAGAAAGAACAATGTGTCAGAAGTTCGGACAAAGTGTCGAAAGATCAGACGACATGTTAGATTGACGTATACGATGCTGAAAGCTTCATAGTATACTGAATATATGGTTGGATAATTAAAGTAATCAAGGTCTTTTTGGGTCAAACTTAGGTGGTATTGGACTGAAACCATGGTAATTTAATAAGAAATTTATTATGTTTGAACCAGAGTCGAATTGGACATATTAGAAGGCCAAATGGGTGACCTAAAGTAGGCATAGGCACGCACCACCAGGCCCAAGCGGTAGTATCGCTTAAGTTAGCTGTAAAGCACCATTTATGCTTTTTCAATGGTTCTAATGATAGTACCACCTAAGGCGATGGCCCTACCACCTAGGCATCACATACATAGCAGAAAATCGAAACAAAGTTTTTTTTCTATGTTTATCAAATCGTCGTTCGATGATTGGTGTGCGAAAATAGCAAAATCGAATAATTTATATGTCATGTGCTAGATGTCTTACTTAGAGAGATCATATATCCCTTATAAACCAGATCTAAATGAAAGAATGAAGGAGGTCAGATGTCCTCCTCTCTAACGGTGATCCACACAGTAGAGCGATGTAGTGATGCTCCTCCCTTTATAGCGCGAATCCTTGCAATCTTCGCACACCACCTCATAGCACTGAACAAGAAGGGTTAATCCCTTATTGTAGTCCTCTTGGATCACCAACAAGGTTGTCGGATGAGAAGGAGAACGAGGGAGGAGAATAGGAGAGGCAGCTATAGAGAGCTCTAGTGTATGAGCCATAGTGTTTCTCCTATTTATAGAGGTGTATATAACTTAATCCTAATGAATCATGTCATCTTGAGTACTAGATCTCTATCCAGTTACCCAAGCCTCCTAGATTAGTATATATCTATCAAATAACTATTTATTAGCTCTTATTAGATCTCTTCCTTAGGATCCAATAATACAATGGCTTATTAGATGTCTAATAAGGCTCTACAGATATCTCATATCCATACCTCTACTCGGCACAACCTCTACTATATGTGTGTGACCCTCTAGGCATAATATCAAGCTAGCTATGAGTTGTACCTATCAGAACTCCTTTTGCTCAGTGAATTATTATCCTATATCAATCTATTTAATTCGTCGACTATAGACGTATAATACCACTACGTCATAGTCTCTAAATGGTACAATGAGATCTAATCTATTATACTTGTTTGTCCTCAGTTACTATGTATCTATAATCCCTCATCCATCTAATATCATAGAGACCATATATTAGGCATTATACTATCAAGCCTAATACGGATTCCATCCGAGTCTCGCTCTGATCGGATTCTCCCAAAGAACTCATCTCTTAATCCGGACGACCCTAGCTAAGGATTTTCCTAAGAAAGAACATATCCGATATTGCTAGCATGATACCAAGAGTGGATTATCCTCTATTGATACTCAATTACCTTTGTAAAATTGGCTACCAATCCCGATAACCAACTATACCAAATATGGAACTTCTAGACTTGTAAGTCCGATGTTAAAGAATGGAGTACTCAAACAAAGCATTATTGGTATTTTAAGTCTAAGGACTAGACACACAACTGAGACTATAGAATTACTACATGATGTTAGATATCATTAACTATCCAACATTTCATAAGTGGATCAATCAGTGAACTCATTATCTAATGACCACATATATTGTACCTTTAGTATCCCCACATATATGGCTATGAGATTAGTTGCCTTCATCATATGGACGGGCATAAAGTATATTAATCTACCAAGTTATCTCGATGTTGTTAAGATCAATTGGCACTAAAGAGGGGGGGGGGGGGGGGGGGTGAATTAGTGCAAGTGTAAATTCTCGTTTTAGACAAAAACTTTTTACTTCAAGCAAGATAAGAAAATCTAAAGCTTTTCGTTCAAGTAAAGTAAGTGAGTGATTAAAAGAAGATTACTAAGTTACTTGCTTAAAAGTTACTGAAGAAAGAACAAGCAAACTTGAAAGATAAGCAACATAAAAGGGAGATGCTTGACTTGAAACTTCACTTTCAAAGAGTAAGTAAAAACCAAAAGCATCTAATTGATATTAGTTCAAAGCAATTAAGAACTTGGCAATTGTAAGTAGTAAATGCAACAAGAGTAAAATACTCACAATCATAGTGGTTCGGCACCAACGGGCCTACATTTACTCTCGAGTCCTCCTCCTTAAGGCACATTGGAATCCACTACTGATCTTTTTTAGGTGAAGACCAAACCCTTACACTTTTCTTATAAGGAAGACAAGATTACAACTCTTTACTCACTCCTTTACCCTTTTTCTTTTTCTTACAATCCACACAAGGTTTTCACAGAATTTTATCCTCCAAATTATTGTTTAGAATGTAAGAAAACTTAGGGTACTTATAGACCCTAAATGACTTCAGAATTTAAAGTAAAAAATCAAACTCATTCGGAAAATCCATTCACCCATTGACCTGGGCGAGTCAACCGCCGAAAGTGCCTAGATTCTTGGATATAGGCGATTTAGGCATATAGCTTGGGTGGTTTAGCCACTGACAAACACCCAAAATCCTAGTACGGTTGGTTGAACTGCCCACCGACAGTTCAACCATCAAAAATCCTGGAAAAGTGATCCCCTTCACTTTTTCAGTCCCAATTTGAACCATCAGTTAACTAATCCCCTAGTTAATTAATTGAGCTCGACTTGAGCTCAATCACACTCTATAGTGGACCTAGTTGCCAATTTGAGTTTATTTGAATTCCTTCCAAATCATATTGATTTAGGACTCAAACTTAGCCTACGACTTAAAGATTACAATCAAGACATGACCACCAAACTTATGACCTTACTCCCGCAATTCGAGAATCTCCAGTATTCGAAGCAGTAAGTCTCACAGTCTTCCTCTGTTGATCTCCTGGTGTGTTCCTAGCGAGCTTCTCGATCCCTTCGGTGAATCTCTTAGCGAACTCCTGGCAAGCTCCCACTGCATCGTCTAATCCTTGGTCTGATGCCTAAGCTTGATCTTGGGTCAATGTCTGATTTGTAACTCCTTCTCCCATTGTGGTTAAACCTGCATGATGCTAACTATAACTTAATTAATTATAATCATAATGGCTAACACATCCTCTTCAAGACCATCCCAACTCCCTGCAAGCCTTTCGGCTACCCCCGATAATCTTCCGATGAGTCTTGGTCTTCTTTCGGCGAACTCCCTTGCGTCATCTTAGCAAACTCCCGATACCCTCGGCGAGCTCCCAAGGCACTCCTGGCAAGTTCCGAATCATATCGTTTAAACCCGGGCTCGATGCATGGACTTGACTTTGGCTAAACCTTTAAATGTCATATTCTCTCTGTCATAGTTAATTTTGGATCAATCAACTCTAACAACATATGTTAGATCAATAACTCATCAATTAATTTCATCAAAATTTGATATTCAACAATCTCTACCTTTTTTATAATGACAATTAATTGATGCTAGGAGTTAATCCTAACTCCCCATAAATCCATGCCACTTAAATTTAAGAGAATCACACACTCTTAAATTTTAAGTATTTTTAAGCAATCAACATTCCAAGCAAATTTTAATGTAAATTTGCATCAAGTGTCATCAATATATATCATCATGTGTCATCAATATATATTTCTCAAATATCATATGTCATCAATGTATATTCTCAATATTATGTGTCATCAATGTATATTTCTCCCCCTTTGTCATCAACAAAAAAGTAAAATATAGAGCTAAGTATTGTAAGGCATGAGTTTTTGCTCCCCTTTTTGAGATACGATAAGTTATAAAAAAAAATTTTCCTCTTGAAAAAGAAGGAAAGAAAACTAGGGAGGATTTGTAAAATATTATTAAATATAGCTCTCAATTTTGTAGAGGTAAATTTTAAAAATAAGCTCAAAACTCCAAGATATTCAAGGAGATTTAAAAATTTAGGAGCTACTCATGCATTTAAAATCATCTCATGTAATTTTAAGCGTAGCACATAAATCCGTAAAATAACAAAATATTATGTAAATTTTCTCCCCTTTATGAATAATAAGATAAAGAACATGGAGAAAGTTTTCAAAAATATTATCACAAAAAGCTTAATCTTATAAAATCTAGATTACCAATTCATATATTTTCATAATTTAGCATTGTTAACTCTAAACCTCAATCTTATAGATATAAGATTTTAAAAGAAAATTTCAAATATAAGCTCAACAAATCTTTCTTATGTAAATTTCAAGAAAATGTAGCAAATAAATTCGAATAATAACAAACCATTATCTTCATATAGATTTTTAAAATCATTATTATATGCATGATCATCATACATGATTTCACATCATCACACCTTCTCCCCCTTTATCACCAACAAAAGGAGAAATGCAATCATCAAGTTTTTGATATATGAAAACTTAGCAATTTAACAAATTTTTCATTACTTTAGAATATGCAAGCTAGTGAATTCTTTTTTTTCTTTTGAGAAGTGCAAGCTAGCAAATTTTTGCTTCCTCTACAATGTTTAAGTTAGCAATTTTACATCATACAAGCTAACGAGTTTTGCTCCTCCTTTGTCATTGTCAAAAAGAAGGGATGGTTACAATAGTGCAAAACTTTTCCCATTATATTATTTTTCAAATCATTACACAAAATATATCAAGAAAAATTAACATGGTGATGAGATATACAATTCATGAAGATAAATTGTAAATATCAAGAGACAAATCATATGATAAACAAATAAAATCTCTTGATTTATGCATAATAAATCTCAAGTTGTCAAGATTTTGATTCATAAAAGATTTCAAGTTATAATTCTGAGAAATCAAAATTATAATATAGGTAAAGAACTCATTCAATTTCAAAATCATCAAAAAACACTTTCAAGAAATTTAAAATAAAATTAATAGACTTATTGGTCTCTTGAAATGCTAATTATTTCTTTCTCTCCTTTGTATGAACAAGAAGGTAGAATCAATGAGAAGTGAAAAAAAACATCATATCATAAAAATACCCAATTTTATAGATGTAAATTTTATAGATGTGAATTTCATAATCTAAGAAAAAAATCAAGAGCTACCCATACAATTTAGTTCATCTTATGCAAATTTTAAGCAAGGTAGCAAATCAATCAAATCATGGATTTTAAGGATTATCTCATATAAAGTTTGATAATAAGCATTAAGAATTCCAAAAGAAAACATGATAGTAGATCAAACTAAAATTGTAAATCAAGTATTTTGCATGTATTTAGAAAGTTCTAATTTTCTTCTAAGCAATTATTTCTCATTCAATGTTATCATATCTAATTTTCTTCTAATAATATTGGTAAATTTATTTTTCCTTTTTGGTCATTATCACAAAATATAATGGTATAATTTCTTTACATCCATGTTCAAATTACTCCCAAAAGTATAAGGGGTATTATGTTATTAAAAATAAAAATTCAAATCTAGAAGACATGGTTTAATAAATTTGCCCCACCTTTTGTTTGTGAATATTAGTAATCAAGACATATTATGTATTTCTAAGTAAAATTATCAAATCATGCATATTTCATTTAATTTTCAACTTATCACATTCATGAGTTATAAAATAAATCATGTCAAGAAGGATATTAATATTAAAAGATACTCATGAATATTAAAAGATATAATTTAATCTATTAAATCTCCTCTTAGATAATAAAAATTTTTTGGAGATCAATTTTGTAAGTAAAATCTTAATTCATGAAAATTGTCAAGTTATAAGTATGATTTTATAAAATGAGATATGAAAATATAGGATCTCAACTTATTTATTTGATTTCAAATCATCAATATCATTATTTAGATTCATGTTTTAGTTCCAAATAGATAAACTTATGATTTATTTATAAACTTATTCAAACGAACTTGATTTATGTAAAAATTTTAAGTTACATTTTTTTAACTTGTCAAAATCATGATAAAATCATCAAAAGTATCAATAACATTGGATATATTCATCAATCTCTTTTTAAAAATAAAATCATTTGAAAACTTATCCAAAATCATCATCAAAAATAGCTTTTCAAAAAATTTAATGAAGGCATCATATATTATTTTTAAATAGCTAAAGTTCTCTAATCCATTTTTGTAGTATAAGAGATTCAACAATAGTAGTATAATTTTATCTCTTGTTGAAGGATTAAAAGGATAAAAATTCTTTCAAGAATAATTGTCATTCTTTTGAAATTTATTTCAAGAATATAATGTTATTTAAAGTCAAAAATAAAATTTCATCAAGATCATTATAATAAAATATTTTTAAACAAAAATTTTGATTTATTTCAATTCTAATGATTTTTAGACTCAGTGTAGTGAGTTTTTATGCTTATTTTATTCTCATTAAATATATTTTTAATTTACAAAAATACTAGATACTGAAGCATGATTTTTCTCTCCCTTTTCTATGTTGTTCTATGCTAAAATTTTATCATTCAACACAATCATTCAATTATAGCATTTAAATCACTATAACATTTAAATCAATCATTCCATAGACTTTGTCAATATTTAAACCATTTAACAATAGTCTTTATATTTAAACTAACATCAAAGCTAATAATTTTGAACCTTTTATTCAATTATCATCAAAATGTTATTTATATAAATTTCAACATATTTTTCAATAAATAAGATTCTTTGGTTCTAGTTCATTCTCTAGCTATGCATCATTAAGATTAATTGTATAATGATGAACCATCAAAAGATTCATTGTCATTAATTTTAATTTCAATAATTTTCTTGTTACTACTTAAACTAGTGAGCTTTGAAAGAGTATTAGATCTCAAGTTATGTGCCTTGAGCATCTATTTTCAAAATATTACTTAGTGCTCCTAGCCTTGTTAGGAGGCAACTTTATATTATGGGATGTTTTGATTTAGGTACCCATTTGAGTTTGGGTCCTTCATCATATGTTCTTCTCATTTATTCTAATGGCATAAAGTTGTTTATGGTTCCTTTAGGAACCCAAATTAATTTATGTGGACTATAATTTTGAATGGACATTTGTATACTTTATGTCCTAATTTTCTACAAGAATTATATTTGATTTTTGGTAGCACATTTAAGGTAGATCCTTTTACAAAGATGGTTGATTTTTGTTGAATATTACCAACAAAGTCTATGTCATTTCTTTTATTAATATGACCCTTATTAGCAAGAATCATATTAAAGGATTTATTTTTAATTTTAAAATTTTTTAATATTGACTTAAGCATGATATTTTCTTCTTTAATGTTGTATAGCATTTCACATTTAGAACTAGGATTATCTGATAGTAATAACTCATGCATTTAATCAAATTTACTAACTGACAAATCATGTTTATTTTTAAGTAACTTAAAAGATTTGCTAAATTTTTTAAACTCATCAAACAAATCATGAAATATGTTTAATATTTCTAAAAAAGAAATACTTAATGAATCACTAACCTCATCGTTGATGGCCATAAGAGAGAGGTTCTCTACTTTTTGGTTGTGCATTTCATCTTTGTAAATCATCGGTTTCTTGCATTCATAGCAAGAGGTTTTGTCTATCTTTAGATCATTTTAAAGGTTCATGCCCATTAATTTATCCAGTTCATTTGTCAAGAGTTAAAAGTCCTCATTACTCGAGATTTCACTCGAGCAGTCTATGTTCTCAATTCAAATTCCTTTATATTCTTTGAAAGGTGTTTTTAAAATTTATTTTTAGAAGTATTTTCATTTAATGATTTATTTAGATTAGTTATGCTTTCATATGTCATTTCTAATGTATGTCATATATCGAAAGCCGAATCAAAACAAGAAACCCAATCAAATTCATTTTTATCAAGTGCACAATATAAATCATTCATAGCCTTTGCATTCAACGAAAATATTTATTTTTCGTAATCATTTCAATCATTTGTTGGATTGGATGACTTCTGAAAACCTTTTTCAATAATACACCATAAATCAAGATCTATTAAAATAAAAAAGATACGCATTTGTATTTTCTAAGATGTGTAGTCCATCCGATTAAACATAGGATGACTTGTGATGCATTGACCCTCGTTAATGTCGAAAAGAGTCATTTCCCTTGGGTGTTAAATCAAATGAGAAAAACGTAGCTCTGATACCAATTGTAATGATCAATTGGCACTAAGGTGGGAGGGTGTTGAATTAATGCAAGTGTAAATTCTCATTTTAAACAAAAACTTTTCGCTTTAAGCAAGACAGGAAGATCCAAAGTTTTTTGTTCAAGTAAAGCAAGTGAGTGATTAAAAGAAGATTAATAAGTTACTTAAATAAAAGTTACTTAAGCAAGAACAAGCAAACCCGAAAGATAAGCAACGTCGAAGGGAAATGCTTGACTTAAAACTTCACTTTCAAAGAGTAAGTAAAAATTAGAAGCATCTAATTGATATTCATTCAAAGCGATTAAGAACTCGACAATTACAAGTAGTAAATACAATAAGAATAAAACACTCATAATTATAATGGTTCGGCACCAACGGGCCTACATCTACTCCCGAGTCCTCTTTCTTGAGACACACCAATGTCCACTACTGATCTTCTTTGGGTGAAGACCAAACCCTTACACTTTCCTTACAAGGAAAATAAGATTACAACTCTTTGATCACTCCCTTACCCCTTTTATTTTTCTTACAATCTACACAAGTTTTTCATAGAATTTTATCTCCCAAATTGCTGTTTAGAATGCAAGAAAACTTAGGGTATTTATAGACCCCAAATGACTTTAGAATTTAGAGCTAAAAATCAAATTCACTTGAAAAATCTGGGTACGAGCGGTTCAGCCATGTAGCTTGAGCGGGTCAACTGTTGACAACTGCCCGAAATCTTAGTACGGTCGATTGAACCACTGCCCATCGATGGTTCAACCACCAAGAATCCTGGAAAAGTGATTCCCTTCATTTTTCTAATCCCGATTTGAACCATCAATTGACCAATCCCCTGGTCAACTAATTGAGCTCGACCTAAGCTCAATCATATGATAGAACCCTAGATGGAGCTCTATAGATTTTGATCTTTGAGGGGGATCAACCCTTGGAACGCTATAGAGGTTCCTCCCTCCTATTAGTAAGTTATATGGCTGAATTGTAGATTGATCTTGCTTGATTAAAAGTGGTAGAGGCTATATGCTTATATAGGGCTCCAAACCCTAGCCGCAGGGGGGGGGTGCTTCCTAAGTGAATTCTCCCTTTTGCTCCTATTATAGCTATCATTCATAAATAAAGGGGGCGACGACCTTAGTGGCTGCACAAGCCATGCCCCTCTGCTAGAAACCCTAGCCGACCAACCCAATAAGGGTGGTGACGGTTAGGAAGCCTTAAAGCCCCAAAATAAACCATAACCATACTTCTTTATATGACAGAAGTGACTAGGTGAGGTTTTATTACAATCTCATTGGGTTCTTATTAATTACTTCTAGGGTAATTAGGACTCAACCCTGTTGGAGTTCTATCAAACTTGTCCTCTTAAAATCTGCTTTGTCCTCAAGGCTAGGGTTCCATGAACTCAGGGAACTGGGTATTCAGCTCCTCATTAGCTTGCGTATCAATTGGAAGAATTTGGGCTATCGTCGTCTTTAAATTTTCATCTGAGGTGGGACACCTAGAGAATCAATTGTAATCTTGATCTGATGCATAGATCTAATCTCCATGTTAGGGCCCCAATGTGATCCTCAATTTTACAAGGTCCAAAGAAATAGAGAGACCACTTTCTTGAGGCTTGAATTTCGTGTTGGTGGAGTTGGAGATGAAAGGGGACTTGATCTTTCTCAGGAAACTTTCTTCTGCTCCGACGTTTGTCAAGGAGAAATTTCTTCCTTGCATGGGCTACCACGTGGTTGCTCTATAATAGTAGTCATGCCTTCTTTTGGATTGATGGCTGTCCTCTGATAAAATCTCTAATGGTGTGAGCCTGATCCGAGTCTGAGGTGGGTAGGAGTGGTGATTTTTCAGGGCCCATTTTTACTTCTTCATGCTGTTGACCATCTTGCATGAGGATGGTGTTGACCCTCACTCTAGATGTGTTTGCTCCAATAATAAACATCTAGTCATGATTTGCTATAGACGACATCATGGTCGTAAGGACTATAGTTCCACTCAGCCAAGGTGGTGCATCTTTCTTTATAATGAGAGGGATGATGTTCATGCTTCATTGAGTCCTACGAATGATCTTTCCTCTTTTTTGATTTTGCCACTAGAGGGGCTTAATTTTCTTACAGTCTTGGGCCATAGATCAAAGGTCATCATCAAGAAAGTCCTTAAGCATTATGGTCCAATCCTAGGGAAAGTCATGAAAGTCACTTGAGATCTGGAAGTGCTGCATCAGCAACCATGGTGAGTTCCACAGGATGTAACACTTTAGCAGTAGCTTATCTCCAGGGAAAAGGATGTAGGGATATGTCGTAGTAGGAAATAAGCATGATCGAACAATCCATGTCTCTATCATCTCTTGGATGACTCTTTTATCTTCGACCTTCTGAGGTTGTAGGAAGCAATCTGGCTGAGCAACAACTGGTAGAAGTTTCGGCCTGTTTAACATAGGGGGGTCAGACAACTTTAGAGGAGGTAATCGGCTCGGTTTGTTGGAGATGCCTAAAATTTCAACAAGCTGTGGGAGAGGGTTCTTATCTTCAATCTCATGAAACTCTTAAATTTAAATTAGAAAACCACTAGATTTTTCTTTTGGTAGTCGCTAGGCTCCCTCGTAGAATCACCTGCTTTCCTTTTCTGAAAAATTTTATAGTTAGCTTCGAAAAATTTTAAAAAATATCTCCAATTATGGACAACCAATCAATGCCAAGCACTATATCAAAACCATCAAGAGGGAAGAGGAAAAAATCAACAACTATGTCTTGCTCATGTAGGATCAATTTTACCCATGGGCACTTCTGGTTGCACTTTAGAATTTGGCCGTTAGCTACCTTGACTTCAAACCCATTGTAATCTTCTTTTTGGAGCATTAAGTGGGCAGCAACCTTACTGCTCATAAAGTTGTGTGTGCTCCCAACATTGATGAGTATGATAACACACTGTTGCTCAAGAAACCCTTCGATCTTCAATTTTTGCATGTTGGTGTAGCCGGCTAAGGTAGGGACCGTGCGGGTGGCCAGTTGTGGTGTATCCTTCTCATTGGACTCGAGAATCATATCTTCAAGTTTGAGTTCCTTTGCGAGTCAATCATGAAAGTCTTATTAGTTTCTTCGGCTGAGGGGATCAACTAATATTAGGGGGAGGTGAAAGCTTTGGTGCCGCTAGTTGGGGAGTGATCCTCATCCTTTGGGCTTCATAGTTCAACTGCTCCTCTTGATGACATACAAAGGAGATGGCTGCCTTAAGTGTATATGGCTGTTGCACTTTAACTTCTTCGTGAATCTTTGGCTTTAAGCCCTCAATAAAAGTCCTTAATATTTACTTTTTAGACTAATTATAAGTTTGATTAGATAACTTTTCAAACCTAGTTTGGTACTATTGAATGGTAGAGGTTTGATAGACCATCTTTAGTTCTTCATCAAGGTTCTTGCAATCAATTGGTGTTGAAGGTTTATATGCTGTTGGTTGGGATGTGGCTCTCATGCTCTAAGTATTTTGATTGAGGTGCCCTTCTTGAAGTTGTACAAAGGAGGTTGATGTCATCGAGGTGTAGGGCTGCCGTGTCTTAACTTTATTTCTTATCTCTAGTGGGTTCTTTTTGTAATCTAAATTTATATCACGTTGTGATCTTCTTGGGCTCGACAATCAGCCTAATCTAACCTCCATGAAGAGAGGCCATAATTTAGCATCCATATTGTCACGGACAATAATGTAAACAATTGCTCATATTTGTCCGTATCCTTCGGTTTAGGTACATATCTTGTACAACAAGAAGCGGACTTGCAGTAGGCTTAGCAGCCCTAGTTTGATTTGCTTTATGGCCAAGTTTGGCTTGTAAATACAAGTGTGTCTTATAAGCACTTGTAGGGACTTCAGTCTGTAATGGACCATTATCCTTTGTGTGCAACCTCTCTGAGTTTGTAATGTCCATGGGTGTAATTTGTATTTTGGCTTTATAAAGTGTTTTCTTGAGCAGTTGCTTGTGGATCCTATGAGAATTACTTCTTTTGGCCCGTTTTCTCTTTTTTAAGTCTATGGGACTTTAGGAGATCTCAGGGAGGGCTGACCTTTGCGGACGGACACGCATAGTTGTCACACGGTTTAGGTAAAATCAGCTAAGCCCGTGACAATATGGTATCAGAGTGGGATAAGCACATGCAGAAACACTTGCCATACAAACATGGGGGACCTAGCTAGGCTGTATGGAGGGTAGCCAACATGCGCAACCGTTTGGGGGAAACGGACATTGAGATGTAGGGAAAGAAGTCGCTCAGAGAAGCAGGTATCCTGGTTTGGCATTCAAGGAATAGCCAATCCCTTTGCATGAGAGGCACCACGAGGACAAGAAAGCGAAGAAGAATGCGTAGCACATAAAGATTGGGATGATTGATTTTGAGCTATAGCTCAACATTGGCAACCAAACTTGACGGTGCTCAAGGCAAAGCGGGGCACTTAGTGAAAGATGGGACCGTGCAATGTGGGAGGTGTTGTGTAACGATCGAAAGAGTTATGCAAAACTCACAGAGGTGAGGGGAATTACTAACTCGAAGGATTTGGAACTCATGCAAGGGCTTGTACACGGATGACGGAGTGTTCATGGCCATCCCAAGGCGCGATCGGAACTCGGCACCATGGAGCATCATAACTTTCTCTTCGACATGGAAAGGATATGTCCATAGGCAGCTGAAATGTGCAACAAGTTTAGCATGTTGCTAGACCTTGAAGGGTGCAGTGGAGACTGTATTGGAGAAGGGTTGCAACATAGCAAGTACATTTGCAGGGGCAGAACAAGGCACAAGTTCAGCAAGACGGAGTAGTCCAAAAGGGATGGTGGTCTCCGAAACTTCCAGTGGGAAGTATGTAAAGAGAAAAGTTGCTCCAGTAGGACAGATATCCAGGAGGGATAAGTCCTAGTTCTCTAGTGGGAGAATCATGTGCAACAGATTACACATATTGAGGAAGAGTTCCTCAAAGCGATATCTTCATAAAGCTCAATGGACCGAGTGAGCGACGAAGAGTCGTCGCATGATCTCGAAGGAGGTAATACATTGGTGGATTCAATTCGAGATTAGGTGGGGGAGCAATCCAAGGCAACATCATATGAAGGCACACTTAGAGTCGATGCAAAAATCGAACTCAACAGAGGGCTGACCCGTGGAATGGTGGACGTGAGGGCCACTATCAACTCAGTGCAAATCGAGGAGCAGAGCGACTTGGGTAGAACTCGATGAAGTATCCAAGCCGCATGAAGGGAGTCGAGATAGAAAATGGAACATGGAGCGGAGGCACAGAGCTTTCCTTAGACAGAGGTCAAGGGCGTGAACTCTTGTAGAGGCAAGAGTGGGATCATGTCGTTCCATGGGTTCTCCATTCTGATGGGACAGACTTATTTTGCATAGTGCCAAAGATGAAGGGAGCTTCAAGGCACATGCAAGCTACCTCGGAGATACATTTGATGGAGTAACTAAGGTGATTCAACTTTCGGAGGCAAAGTTGGGATCATGAGACCTTAGTACGGGGCAAAAAGACGCAGAGGCGGGTACTCTTGAAGAATATGCCACAGTGTTGCCATTCGAGTTGTCAGGAACAAGAGGTGCATAGCAAGATTGTGTTGGTAGGGGATAGAGGCCCAAGATCCAGACAATGGTGCACCAACTCTAGCGAAGTCAGGGGACTTCAAGAGCTACTAGGCGACGGACTGTCCTAGAGCTATGCTTTGTCCAGGTGTAACCCAAGAGTGGGTGGACGAAGAGGAATTGCCAAGGGAGCGAACTAAAAATCGGAGATGACGGAGGCCCTACGATGTATTGGTAGAGGCCACACATGGAGAAATCATAGTCTGAGTTCATCACACTAGAATATGTATGCAATGGAGATGTCACCAGGAGGCGACATGGTGCAGCGGATCGTGGTGGAATAGTTCGTGACAATGCAATACATGCAATCTTGTCCCGTGAAGGACAAGATCATGCAGAGGTATGATCAGGAGTTACTAGGAGCTCCACTTTGGTGTACAACACAACAAGAAGGGCTATGGATTCAAGGAGTGAATGTCGTAGTACCGTAGAGGCGGATCTTCGTGTGTGTATCGAAGCTTACATTGGATGAAAGCCTTAGTCATCAACATATGAGAGCTGTATACCACCGAGGAAGAAGTCCAAGTGCAAGTACCAGTGAGTTCCATAGAGGGGGACATGATCATGTGAATGATCAGGAGCTGTTGGGAGCTCCGCTTCGGGGAACAATGCAACGACAAGAAGGGCTGTGGATTCGAGGAGTGAATGCCACAGTACCGCAGAGGCGGGTCTTCCGTATGTATGCATCGAAGCTTGCATCAGATGAAAGCCTTGGTCGTCAGCATATGGGGGTTGCATACCACCGAGGGAGTAGTCAAATTGCAAGTACCAGTAAGTCCCATGGAGGGGACTTGATTATACTGAGGTATAATCAGAGCAGCTGGAGAGTTGGACTGCTTCAGTGCTCACATTCGCTTAAGGGAGTTCGGCAAGTCAGAGGACAAGGCCGAGTAAGCGAACGTTGCTACCAAGGAAGCTAAGGAGAATAGAATCGGTGAGCCTTGCAACAAGATGGCGGAGGCCATGCATGAGAGTTACAGTCTGTCTTTCCATCGACAAAGGAGAACTGCTAGAAGGACATAGTGGTGTCGAAGCAGGTGGTCGAAAGGGGCGAGGAAGCGATGATGAGTCCAGCGGGGCTCAACTACCCAAAAGAAAAGCGTCGGTTAGAAAGGAGGTAGACTCGGAGGAGCTCCACAGTGCCGCAGAGACAGATCTACCGATCGTGAAGGAAGGGATGAAGATGCAAGATAACGGATAGTAGTGCAATGGACTTGGCAGCGCCATAGTACCGCAGATATGGGACTTCCGTGAAGTCATCGATCCCTTGCTCTCATGGAGGGAGAGCATTGGTTATAAAAGGGGTCGAGGAGGTGGAGAATACAGAGGCAAACTCCAAGTACCAAGACAGGGCAGAAGGGCAGAGGCTAAGAAACTTTATAAGACCGATGTCGATGGGCTTCTCATCAAGATAGCCAAAATTAAGGGACTTCAGGTTGATGCATGAGTTCTCGACCAAGGAACGAAGTAGGCAGTACATGGTACTATACCTTTCTACTCAAGAGGAGTAGGTAGCAAAGGTGATGGAGAAGACGGTACAATCCCAAAGTACTTCAGAAGTGTGAGCAAAGAGCGGGTGAATGTTGGTAACCAACTCAATGCATGAAGTACAAACTCGAGGAGGCAGGCGAAATTGAGTAACCTTTGCCTTCTCAACTCGAGAGAATGGGTGAAACCGAGTACCCCAATTCTTTTAACTCGAGGAGGTGAGCGAAGCCAAGTAGCCTTACCTTCTCAACTACGAAGAGAATGGGTGAAGCTAAATATCCCAATTCTCTTACTTATCCAAGCAGGGGAGCTCTGCACAAGTTCAGTGACCCTTCAAAGGAAGCTTATAGAAGACAATGGTTGTCAAATCCTCACCGTTGGTGATCAGTATTACTGAGAGTAGATTTTTCACTTCATTTCCCAATTGACTAATCGAAAGCAGGAGTGATGCGAACATACTTGGAAGTGACAATTAACAGTGGAAGAAGGTTCAATGGGCAAACATTATGGAGAAAGGACATTAAAACTTCAAAGTCTATGAGGCGATGCTCGTTAAAACTCCAACAAGCATCTACCTAGTTCAAGCAATATGAGTATACTGTGATACTAGCACATAATAAGGCATATATTTTTCTTCATCAGAGGGATTCGTGAGAACCAACAAGGATCAGCACAACTCAGCCAACCTCACACCAGATTCAGTCATTGGTGAGTTGAAGTACCATGGCGGATTAGAGTTTGACTACTCAACAATAGCGGCGGAGAGCGGCTAGGAGCCAAAGGGGCGTGTTGCAGCCAGAACAGAAGATTGAAGATTTAACAGAATACGAGGAGATGCAGCATCTACCGTGGCTTCGACGAGGATGTCGAAGGAATAAGTGGGGGAGAATGTTACGGACAATAATATAAACAAATGCTCATATTTGTTCGTGTCCTTCGGTTTAGGTACATATCTTGTATAACAAAAGCGGACTTGCCGTAGGCTTAGCAGCCATAGTTTGATTTGCTTTATGGCCAAGTTTGGCTTGTAAATACAAGTGTGTCTTATAAGCACTTGTAGGGACTTCGGTCTGTAATGGACCACTATCCTTTGTGTGCAACCTCTCTGAGTTTGTAATGTCCATGGGTGTAATTTGTATTTTGGCTTTATAAAGTGTTTTCTTGAGCAGTTGCTTGTGGATCCCATGGAAATTGCTTCTTCTGGCCCGTTTTCTCTTTTTGTAAGTCTATGAGACTTTAGGAGATCTCGAGGATGGCTGACATTTACGGACGAACACGCATGGGTGCCGCACAGCTTAGGCAAAATCAGCTAAGCCCGTGACAATATGCATCTCTAATGCCTCCAATTTGGCTTCGAATAAGCCCACCGATGTCATAATGTAAGGATCTCTAACCTATCAAATAAACCGATTGAAGAATGTGGCTACAGTTTTCAGGTTGAATGTAGCAAATGGAAGCAATGTCGGGGCTGCGATGGTGAAGTCTCCAAGTAGAGGATGGTAGCCAAGGGTAGTAGCGACGGTGGAGGAAGAAGATGGCAGCAATAATGTCAACTGTGGTCCTTCGGTGATTTTGCAATGTTGATGCTAAAATATCATCAAGGTTGTGATTTTTTAGGTGGCTGATATCTATTAGAAGATGGCAGCTAAAAGATTTGAGTTGGAAGGTAGCAGCAATGATGGAGGAAGAAGAGGGCAGCAATAATGTCGGTTGTGACTACGTTGTGACTTCATGGCTGCAAGTGGCATCAGTTGCAGCAAGGGTGCGACTGCAATAGGAGGAAGCGATGTGCATGACTATTGTAGAGGAGGGCAGCAATGGTATGGAGTGAGAGATGGCTGCTATTGTATTCAATTTGTTGTTGGTCGTGATTAAGATAGTTGGCAGCGAACGATTATTGCGGGCTGCGATATAAATAGATTATAGCGAAAGATCACTACTGGTAGCTTTTTGTCTCAAGGATCACTACTGGTTGTGATCAAGGAGAATGGCAGCGAGAGGTCATTGTTGGTAGCGTTGGGCAACGAAAGATGCATGTTGCAGTTTAAGGGATAAGGAAAATTGGGTGGCTGAAAGGTTGGTGGACCGAAGGCTGTGATTTTTAGGTGCGATTTATGGTTGTTTTAGGTGCGATTTGGGGCTACAGTTTTGAAGAGTTTTAGTTGTGAATTAGTGTGGTTTTAGGGCTGTGATAGCAGTAGATAAAGGTTAGGAAAAATGGTTTTGGATCTGGGATCGATGGTAGCAAAGGTAGGTGGATCGATAAGGAAGGTTGGATGAAAAGGTAGGTGGATCGATAAGGAAGGTTGGCTGCAGTTTAGGGCTGATTTGGGTGGCTGTTTGAGATTGGTTTAGGGTGCAGTTTGGAAGGGTTTTGGTGAGGATGTCAGGGTTTATGATAGAACCCCAGAAGAAGCCTTATAGATTTTGATCGCTGAAGGGGATCAACCCTTAGAACGCTATAGGGGTTCCTCTTTCCTAGACTCGGCACAAAGGCTAAATAAAAGATAATAATTACTTTTTATTAAAAGAGGGGGGCGGCTACATCTTAAATAGGGATCAAAACCCTAGCCTAAGGGGGTGCTTGCCTAAGTAGAATTATCCTTTTGCCCCTCCTATAGCCGACCTGCCTTAATAGGAATAGAGGGCGGCTAGGTTGGCTCTATAGCCGACCTAAGCAGGGGGAAACCCTGGCCGACCAGCCCAATAAGGGGGGCAGTGACTACTAAGCCCTAAGGGCTAATCTAAACCCTAGCCTTACTCCTTTATAAGATACAAGAGGTTTTATTACAATCTAGCAGAATTTTTATTGACTACTACTGAAATGATTAGGACTCAACCCTGTTGGAGTCCTATCAAGTCTGCCCTCTCAGAATCAGCCTTGTCCTCAAGGCTGAGGATCTATAAATTTTGGGAATCGGGTCTTCAGCTCCTCATGTGACTCCCATATTGCATCTTTAGATGGTAAGTTATTCAACTTCATAAGTACTTCAGTTGAGGGGCATCATTAATGCATCATAATTCTTCGATCAAGTATAGCTTCCGGTTGGGCTTGGATTTCACCTTCATCTGTAGTGCTTGACAACTGAGTCTGAGCTAGTTCATGTTCACCCAATTTCGGCTTAAATAGGAATACGTGGAAGATGGGATGAATTCTGGCATCATATGGAAGTTTAAGTCAGTATGCCACGACCCCAATGTGTTCCAAAATCTAATATGGTCTATAAAATCATGGAGATAGTTTCATCGATGCTCTGGTGTTGATAGATAACTGGTTGTATAGTTGTAGGCAAAGGTAGACTCAATCCCCTATTGAAAATTCTCGCTCTTCGGTGATTGTTTGCTTGTTACTTTATGCGGGCTTGAGCGGTAATTAGGTTGTCCTTCAACAGTTGTAGCAGTTTATCCCTGTTAATTAGGTCTTAGTCGACCTGATCTATTTTGGCCGAACCAAGTACATATCTGGGTATTACAAGGGCGATCAGCCATACAATGCCTCATAAGGGGTACATTTAGTCGAAGAATAAAAAGTTGTATTGTACCACCATTCGACCTAGGGAAGCTATCTTATCCACTCTTTGGGCTAGTTGTTGGTGAAGCATCGTAAGTAAGTCTCGAGACATCTATTCACTACTTCTGTTTGGTCGTCTGTATATGGATGATAGGCCGTGCTTATCTTCAATTGGGTACCCTATAGATGGAAGAGTTTGGTCTAAAATTTACTTATAAACACCCTGTCATAGTTGCTCACAATTAACCTTGGCATCCCATGTAATTTCATAATATTTTTCATAAAAATATGAGCAATACTGGTAGTAGTATAGGGATGTCTCACAGCACAAAAATGAGTATATTTAGCTAGGTGATCTACCGCCACAAAGATCATGCTTTTAACTTGAGATAGTGGTAGCCCTTTAACGAAATCCATGGAGATGTCCGTCCAAGTCAAATTCGGTATAGGTAGCAACTGTAGTCTTCTGGGATATGCCACTGTTTCACCTTTCTGCCACTAACATACATCACATTTGGATACATAGTCATAAATTAATTTTTTTATGCCCTTCTAGAAGAAGTTTTGCTTCACCCTTTTATAAGTCCTCAGAAATCCAGAGTGCCCTGCCGAAGGTGAAGAGTGCATTTCATGCAAAATGACTTAGATGTGAGTAAAAGAAGGAACAATAACAATTCGGTCTTTGTAGAATAAGTTATTCGAGTCCCAAGTATAGTGCCCCATAGAATTCAAATCCTTCTCTAATTTTTCTATGATGCTTCGGGTTTCTAAATCATTCTTCTGCTCCTCCCTAATGTAGTCGAGGAAGTCGGTGGAGGGTAGGGAGATGGCTGAAATTTCGGCTTGCCCCGGTAGCCGAGATAGAGCATCTGCAATAACATTCTCTTTTCCTTTTCAATAAGTAATTTCATAATCAAAGCCAAAAAGTTTAGTTACCCAATATTGCTGCACTGAGGAAGATATTTTTTGCTATAAGAAATACTTAAGACTTTGGTGGTTAGTCTTAATTTGGAAGCACCGATCGATCAGGTAAGGTCTCAAATTTATGATGGCGTGTACAATGGCAAACATTTCTTTATCATACACCGATATTTTCAAATGTTAGGGAGACAAGGCCTTGCTAGTGTAAGTGAGAGGTCGGCCATCTTGCATTAGAACAACTCCAATCCCAACTCTGGACGCGTTGGCCTCAATCACGAAGGTGTAGCTAAAATCGAGCAGCGCTAGGGCCAGCGTCATCGTCATGGCAGCCTTGAGTCATTCAAAGGCTGTAGAAGCTTATTTCGACCATAAGAAGGAGTCTTTCTTTAGTAGAGATGTGAGTGGGGCACTGATCTTGTCATAATCTTTCACAAATTTCCGATAGTAGCCCGTGAGTCCAAGGAAGCCACGCAGCGATTTTACGTTTGTAGGTTTCGGCCATCCTTGCATTACCTTGATCTTCGTTGGGTCTACCACTACTCCATCCTCTGATATAATGTGCCCAAGATACTCCACTTTATACTATAAGAAGCTATATTTTGACTATTTAACATAAAGAGTATTCTCCCGAAGAATTGTTAGAACAGTTCGTAAGTGTTGAAAATGTATATCAAGCATAAGGCTATAAATGAGAATATCATCAAAGAACGTCAATACAAACTTACATAGAAAACTCCAGAAGATGTCGTTCATTAAGCTTTGGAAAGTAAAAAGAGCATTCGTAAGTCCAAAAGACATTACCAGAAACTCATAGTGGTCGTTATACATGTGAAATATAGTTTTCGGGACATCTTCAGTGCATACCCGAATCTGATGGTAACTGGAATGAAGATCCAGTTTAGTGAAGACTCGAGCTCCTTTTAATTCATCCAAAAGCTCATCTAGGATGGGTATAGGATATTTATCCTTGACGTTGATAGTGTTCAAGGCCCGATAATCGATGCATATTCATCATGTACTGTCCTTCTTGTGCACTAGCAACACCAGTGAAAAATAAGGGCTAAACACCCCAATGTCAAGCATCTCTTTGTCAATGTTCTTGATCTTATCCTTCTGCATGTGAGGGTAGCAATATGGACACAAATTTACTGGAGGTTTGCCCGGCAGAATAGGAATACAGTGTTCATGCGGTCGGTTAGGGGGTAGCCCACGTGGCTCCGTGAAAACATCCATGAATTCATCTAGCAAGAGGGCAAGATTAGGATCTGATTTTTGTATATTCTCCCCCTTAGATGGCTGCTAGATATGCATAAAAGATCCCCCATGTGCTTTGTGTAAAACTTTCTCCATCTATTGCGTCGAAACAATGGAGATATGGCTCCGGCGCTTACCTCGCAATGTGATATGTCTCTCTTTAGAATATAATTTCATAATTAATTTAGAAATATTCTAGGAGATATCACATAGCGTTGTGAGCCGTTCGATCCCAAGCACGACTTCATAATCATTAATGGGTAGGAGAAAGAAATTGGCTACCACTTCTTGGTCTTGGAGGAGTAGAATTCGATCGTCGGTGACCTTTACGTCGAACTTGTTGCAACCTTCGATTTGAAGCACCAAATGTGTAGCAACCTTATTATTGAGGAAGTTATTTATGCTACCCATGTCGATGAGAATAGTGATGGGTTGCTGCTTCAGAAGTCCTTCAACTTCCATCGTTTGCAGGTTGGAGTAGCCGGCCAACGTGTGCACTGCTTTGTCAGTTGGTTGGGGCTCTTCCTCCATGGCTTCCTCTTTGGTTTCGAGGCCTTCTTTAGATGGTTCACTGTCCTCATCATTGGTTCAATCATGAGGAGCCAACCCTTTTTGCAGCGATGTCCATGGCTTTATGATTTATCGCAATGCCAACACAATCCTTTGGCCAATTACTTGCGAAGCTCATCTCTTGTCAATTTTTTTAGTGTGGGGGCTCAGATGGTAGTAGAGGGGGTAGTAAGCCTCAGTATGGTTGGTCGGGCAGCAACCCTTGTCCTTATGGTTTGATCGTTCTTCTTGGATACGCGCGAAGGAAATCGCCACTATAAGAGTGTACGGTTGTCACACCTTTACTTCTCCTCGAATCTTCAGCTTTAGGCCCTCAATGAAAGTACCTAGAAGTTGTTTCTCAGATTAATCTTTAGTTTGGTTAGATAAATACTCAAACCTTATTTGGTAATCTTATATGGTGGAGGTTTGAAGAATCTTTGCCAATTGTTCGTTGATGTTGTCAAAATCGGTTGGACCGAAGCAGTTTAGAAGTCATTCCTTGAACCGCTACCAAGAGAGTCCTCCATGAGTGTGTTCAAACCAATTAAACCACTGAATAACATCTCCCTTGAGGTGTATGGTAGTGATCTCCACCCGTGTAGCGTCAGCGGTTCGATAGAACTGAAAATAATGCTCTACGCGCGAGATCCATCCGGTCGGGTCTCCTTCCCATCTTGGGAATTTAACCTTCATGCATCGATTGTTGGGATCAAAGGTGATGTGTCCATGCTCTTGAGGATCATCTCACCGATCTGAAGGCTCTCCATGGTGTGACTTCCTCGGGCTTGACGGTCGGCCAATGTTGAATTCGGTGAACAAGGATCACATTTTTTCCTCCATGCGGCTTTCAAAGGCTTCAAACTTAGTATTGATGGCTTCCTCTGATGCCATGGTGTATGCCTCTAGATCTGTAATATTGAGATCTTTCTTTTATTGTCAAGTTACTGGCATGAGAATTTTGGAGAAGGGGTCACCGATTGGAAGATGAATCAGTTTGGATGGGAGTAGGCTACGGTTTAAGGTTGACTTGGGTGGCTATTTAGTTTTAGTTTAGGGTAAGATTTTGAAGGGTTTTTAGTGAGGATGGTTGGGGTTGGTGATGAGGAAAAAAGAGTCCAAAATCTCATAAAAAACAACACTCAAATCCGATAGAATTCGATGAAAAAAAGTGTTGCAATATGCAATCTTGTCGAACAGATTTTACATTAGAGAAATGATGACTTCTTGATGTAATTTTTAGAGGAAAGTTCAAGGAAATTATATAGAAATCCTTGGTTTAGATGTTGGGAGTATTAGTAAAAAGTTTGATAAAATTTTGGCAATATAACAGTAGGGAAATAGGGCAAAAGATGAAAGGTAGATCCTACATCATAAAAATTTTAGAACTATGTGCTGGTGAAAGATTGCACAAGAAAATCGGTTCCAAAAGAAATTTTTTTTTGAGAAATCAATCCCAAATGAAAGCTAAGTTCATCCTTGGGATTGTGTAAATATTTTGACCAATAATAATGAATCAAAGTTCAGTTTTAAGAGGCAACAATCAGCTAAAAATTTATGCAGCATTTTTCCTTCATAATTATGATAATGTCTGTGATGGTAAAATTTTATAGCAAGAAAACTTTTAGAAAATCTTCACCTATATATAAGATAAAGGAATAATAGTAGCAAAGGTGTGAGCTTTGGAGTTTTTACTAGATTTATGTTGTTGATGCAAGGGACAGTAGCAGATTGATGGATCTGCGAGTTGGTGGGGGACGGTGGAGGCGACGTCAAAAGCAATTGTGGGAATTGCTTGGAAAGGTGGAGGCAGTTGAGATGGCTATAGGGCAGCAAGAACACGACTTTGATATAAAATGATAGAACCTCAGGAGTAGCCCTATAGATTTTGATTACTGAGGGGGATTAACCCTTGGAATGCTATAGGGGTTCCTCCCTCCTAGACTCGACATAAAGGCTGAATAAAAAATGATAATTGCTTTTTAGTAAAAGAGACGGATGGCTACATATTAAATACGGATCAAAACCCTAGCCTAAGGGGGTGCTTACCTAAGTAGAATTATCCCTTTGCCCGTCCTATAGCCGACCTACCTTAATAGGTTGGCTCTATAGCCGATCTAAGCAGGGGGAAACCCTGGCCGACCAGCCTAGTAAGGGGGGCGATGACTACTAAGCCCTAAGGGCTAACCTAAACCCTAGTCTTACTTTTTTATAAGATAGGAGATACTTTATTACAATCTAGCAGGGTTTTTATTGACTACTACTGAAATGATTATGACTCAACCCTGTTGGAGTTCTATCAGTTTATAGATGAGAGAAAGAGAGTCCGAAATCTCATAAAAGACAATACTTAAAATTGATGGAATTTGACGAAGAAAGGTGCTACGATGTGTTGTCCTGCCGAACAGATTTTACGTAGGAGAAACGATGAATTCTGGACGTAAATTCCAGAGGAAAATTCAAGAAAAATATGCAAAAACCCTAGGTTCAGATGTGGTCAATATCAGGTTAAAGTTTGACAAAAATTTCAACAGAGTAATGGTAGGGAAATAGGGCTAAAGATGGAAGGTAGATCCTTCATCATAAAATTCCAGCACAGATCGATAATATTGACGCAGAGGATGACAAGAGATTGATGGATCTGCAGCTTGGCGGGCGATGGTGGATAAAGGCGACATCAAAGCAATTATGAGAATTACTTGGAAGATGAAGGTGGCAGATATGGCTACAGGGCAGTAGGAACGTGATTCTGATACCAGATGATAGAACCTCAGATGGAGCTCTATAGATTTTGATCTTTGAGAGAGATCAATCCTTAGAACGCTATACAGGTTCCTCCCTCTAGTAGTCAATCATATGACTGAATTATAGATTGATCTTACTTGATTAAATAAGGTGGAGGCTATATGCTTATATAGGGCTCTAAACCCTAGCACTAGGAGGTGCTTCCTAAGTGAATTTCTCCTTTTGCCCCTCCTATAGCTACCATACAATAAATAAAAGGGGGGGTGGGGTGGGGGGGGGGGGGTGTGGGTGGCGACCTAAGGGGCTGCACAAGCCATGTCCCTTTGCTAGAAAATCTAGCCAACCAACCCAATAAGGGGGGTGGCGGCTAGGAAGCCCTAAGGCCCCAAAATAAACCCTAGCCACACTTCTTTATATGATAGAAGTGACTAGGTAAGGTTTTGTTATAATCTCATAGGGTTCTTATTAATTACTTCTAGGGTGATTAAGACTCAAACCTATTGGAGTCCTATCATCACACCCCATAGTGGACCTGGTTACCAATTTGAGTTGATTTGGATTCCTTCTAAATTACACTCATTTAGGACTCAAACTGAACCTACGAGTTAAAGATTATAATCAAGACATGACCACCAAGCTTATAAGCATATTCCCACATTCTGACAACCTCTGGCATTCCAAGCGGTGAGTCTTACGGTCTTCCTCCGGCGATCTCCCGGTATATTCCTAGTGAGCTTCTTGATCTATTCGGCGAATCTCCTAGTGAACTCCTGGTGAGCTCCCATCGCATCATCCAATCCTTGCCTTGATGCCTAAGCTTAATCCTGGATTAATGTCTAATATATAACTCCTCGCGTCATGGTTAAACCTGTATGATGCTAACTATGACTTAATTAATTATAATCATAATGGCTAACACATCCACTTCACAACTTCCAAACTCCTAGCAAGCTGTTCGGCTACCCCCAATAATCTTCCGGCAAGTCTTAGATCTTTTTCCGATGAATTCCCTTGCGCCATCCTAGTAAACTCCCGATAACCTCGGTGAGTTCTCAACGCACTCCTGGTATGTTCCCAACTGTATCGTCTGAACCCAGCCTAATGCTTGGACTTGATTTTGGCCAAACCTCTGATTGTCATATTCTCTCTATCGTAGTTAATCCTACATCAATCAACTCTAACAACACATGTTAAATCAATAATTCATTAATTGATTTCATTATAAAAATTTGAGATTCAACGGATGTCCCTCCTGAGTAACTTGTGACTGCAATTATTTAGAATCTATGTTTAAAGATGAATTGATCTAACTATCATGATCTCATCATGATCCTATTCTCATTGCACAGATCTAAAGACATTACAATATATTAATCTAACAATAATATATAATGAGAAAAATATCATAATATTAATAACAAAAGAATGTATAGTATATCATACATAACATCACTTAATGAGCTTGCAAGGCACACTTATGACTAGCAAGAATAAACAAGATGAACAAGGTATCATGGTTCGAAATAAGGTTAGATTAGTGGCCAAATGTTTTAACCAAGAAGAAGGTATAGACTATGAAAAACTCACTTTTGTGGCAAGACTTGAAGCTATTAGGATACTCCTTACTTATGTATATTTTCAAAATTTTAAATTATTTCAAATGGATTTCAAAAGTGCTTTTCTTAATCATTTTATTTTTTAAAAAATTATGTTAAGTAATCACCCATATTTAAAAATGATCTTTTTTTCAAACCATGCTTACAAATTATCTAAGACTCTCTATGAGTTAAAATAAACCTGTTAGGACCCTAGCTTGGATGGGTCCTAAGCCTAATAAGTTAGGGAGTCATGTAATATCCTCATAATCTAACCATCATTCCCCTTGATTGAGGAGTTAGCTAAGGTTTGAGGGAGGAGTTCTCGCAAGGTTAGGAATCCCTAGACACCGCCCCCTTTCCTTCTTGGGTTGATTAGCTAGGGTAGAGGGGTAAAAGAGGTATTTCACTTGAGGTAGGAGTCTCTCAAGGGTTAGGGTTTGGAGTCCTATATAAGCATGTAGCCTCTATCACTTTTTATTCAAGCAAAGATCAATCTTCATTCAGCCTTATGGTCGACTACATAGGAGGAAGGAACCCTTATAATGTTCTAAGGGTTGATCTCCCTCAAAGATCAATCTACATAAAATTTCTCTTGGGTTTTATCATCTGGTATCAAAGCAGCAATCTTGTTGCTTTTGCTGCCCTTCCTACCACCCACCATCAGCTAAGTAATTCCAATTACTTTTGACGATGATGTCTCCACCACCATCTCCTTGCCATAGATCAAATTGATCTACTGTCACTGCCACCAATTGCATCAGAGATATGGTAATTTTCTACCACCAATATCTTTTGTTGCTCCAATTTCCTATAAAAAAAACACCAAAAAGAAGTTTTCATCTATCCCTTGCTGTAAATTCTTTTCGTTGTAAAGTTATCATCTTTGTGAATGACAAAATGCTACAGAAAATTTTAATTGCATATTGTTGCCTCTAAGCCGATCTTAGTACTATATTTTTGAACGAAAATTCTTGCACACTTTCTATATTATCTTGGGTTTGATCTACGTTTGATCTATTATGAAACATCCTTACGTTATTGTAATTCTTCATTATAAATAGTTGATTTTTCGATAAGAATTCTGTTACTGCAACTTGCATCACTTTTTCTCACTATCTTGCTATCGATATTTTTTTATCTATTTTGTCATCCTTGCTATTATCAAAACTGATATCTCACTATTAATTTCCTCCAAAAAAATTCTTAGTTTACTACTGGAAATTTCATCGAGAACCTGATGTTTCTTTGATAGAAATTCTGCTTCTACAAACCAACAACTAATCGCAGCATCCTCCACTGATCCCTATCAAACCATTGCTGCCATCAATCACAAATCTCAAACCCTCTTCCCAACATTCATCCATTACCATGTAGCCCCAAAATACCACCAAACCATAGCCTAAACTGCACCCTAATTTTACAGCAACTGTTAAGGCCCAAAACCACAGCCTTCAACCTTTGGTCCACTAATCTCATGGCTATCAAATCTCCCTTTATCCCTTCAACTGCAGCATGCATTGCTGCTGCATAATGCTACCATCTTCCTTGGTCATAGCCAGTAGAGATCTCTCGCTACTATCTTCCTTGGTTGCAGCCAGCAATGATCTCTCGTAGCCATCTACCTTGATTATAGCTAGCAGCGATCTCTCACTACCATCTTCCTTGGTTGCAGCCAGCAGTGATCTCTTGCTACACAAATGTCGCCAGAGATCATCCTCTCATAACATGACCACAGCAATTTCACAAGTTACCAGCAGTGTGATAGAACCCTACATGGAGCTTTATAGATTTTGATCTTTAAGGGGGATTAACCCTAGAAATGCTATAGGGGTTCCTCCCTCCTAGTAGTCGGTCATATAACTGAATTATAAATTAATCTTGCTTGATAAAAAAAGGTAGAGGCTACTTGCTTATAACAGCAGTGATCTCTTGCTACACAAATGCTGCCAGCAGAGATCACCCACTGCCATCTGCCTTGCTCGCGGCTAGTAATAATCCCTCGCTGCACAACATGACCAGCAGCAATTTCTCGCTGCACAAGTTACCAGCAGTGTGATAGAACCCTACATGGAGCTTTATAGATTTTGATCTTTAAGGGGGATTAACTCTAGGAATGCTATAGGGGTTCCTCCCTCCTAGTAGTCGGTCATATAACTGAATTATAAATTGATCTTGCTTGATAAAAAAAGGTGGAGGCTACTTACTTATATAGGGCTCCAAACCCTAGCCCTATGGGGTACTTGCCTAACTAAAATTAGCCTTTTGCTCCTTCTATAGCCAACCTACCTTAGAGGGAACAAGTGGTGGCTAGGTTGGCTCTATAGCCGACTTAAGTATGGGGAAACCCTGGCCGACCAACCCAGTAAAGGGGGCGATGGCTATTAAACCCTAAGGCCCCAATCTAAACCCTAACTACACTTCTTTATAGGATAGAAGTAGCTAGGTGGGGTTTTATTACAATCTCATAGGGTTTTATTGACTACTCCTAAGAAGATTAAGACTCAACCCTGTTGGAGTCTTATCAAATCCGCTCTCTTAAAATCAGTCTTGTCCTCAAGGCTGAGGGTCCATAAACTATGAAAACTAGGTCTTCAGCTCCTCATCAGCTTGGGTGTCAGTTGGAAGAATTTGACCCGAGTTGTTATCTTTAAATTTCCAATTGAGGTGGGATACTTGGAGAATTAACTATAATTTTGATCTGATGCATGAATCTGACCTCCATATTAGGGTCCAATTGTGATCCCCAATTTTGCAAGGCCCAAAAAATAGGGAGACAACTTTCTTGAGGCTTGAATTTCATGTTGGTCGAGCTGGAGATGAAAGGGCACTTGATTTTTCTTAAGAAACTTCCTTTTATTCCGACGTTTGTCAGGGGGAAGTTTTTTCCTTTCATGGGTTGCCACGTGGTTACTCTGTAATAGTAATCGTGCCTTCTTTTGAAGTGAGGGTTGTCCTATGATAAAATCTCTAATAGTATGAGCCTGATCTGAGTTTAAGGTGGGTAGGAGTGGTGATTTTTTAGGGCCTATTTTCACTTCTTTGTTCTATTGATCATCTTGCGTGAGGATGGTGTTGACCCCTCCTTTGGATGTGTCTGCTTCAATAATAAATATCTGGCCATGATTTGGTGTGGGTGACATTATGGTTGTGAGGGCTATAGTTCCACTTGGCCAAGGTGGTGCATCTTTCTTTATAATGAGAGGAATAATATTCATGCTTCGTTGAGTCCTCCGAATTATCCTTCCCCTTTTTTGATTTCACTGCTAGAGGGGCTCAATTTTCTCACGGTCTTGGGCCATAGATCAGAGGTTATTATCAAGGAAGTCTTTAAACATCATTGTCTGATCCTGGGAAAAGTCATGGAAGTCACCTAAGATCAGCAACCATGGTGAGTTTGGTAGGATGTAACACTTTAAAAGTAGCTTATCTCTGGGAAAAAGGATGTAAGGATGTGTTGTAGCGGGAAATAAGCATGGCCGAACAATCTGTGTCCCTATTATCTCTTGGACGACTCTTTTATCTTTGACCTTCTGAGATTGTAGGAAGTAATCTAGCCTGGCAACAACTGGTAGAAGTTTCAGCCTGTTCAGCATAGGAGGGTCGGACAACTTCAGAGGAGGTAATCGGCTCGGTTTGGTGGAGACACCCAAAATTTCAGCAAGCTACGGGAGACGGTTCTTATCTTCAATCTCATGAAACCCTTAAATTTGAATTGGGAAACCACTAGAATTTTCTTTTGGTACCCCCCTCCACGTGTTGTGTTATGGTTGTAGTCGCTGGGCTCCCTCGTAGAATCACCTAATTTCCTTTTCTGAAAAATTTCATGGTTAGCTTTAAAAAATTCTAGAAAACATCTCCAGTCGTGGACAACCAGTCAATACTAAGTACTATATGAAAACCATCAAGAGAGAGGAGGAAAAAAATTAGCAACTACGTCTTGCTCCTGTAGGATCAGTTTTACCCGCGAGCACTTTTGGTTGCATTTCAAAATTTGGTTGTTAGCTACCTTGAATTCGAACCCATTATAATCTTCTTTTTTGGAGCATTAAGTGGGCATCAACTTTACTGCTCATAAAGTTGTGTGCTCCCGGTGTCGATGAGGATGATGATGGACTGCTGCTAGAGAAACCCTTTGATCTTTAATTTTTGCAGGTTGGTATAGCCAACCAAGGTAGGGACCGTGCGGGTGGCCGATTTGTGGTGTATCCTTCTCATTGGGCTCAAGAGTCATATCTTTAAGTATGGGTTCTTCAGTGGAAGCAATCATTAACAGTGTCTTCTTTTTACATTTGTGTTATAGGCTCAACATTTTATCACAACACTCACATAGGCCCTTTGTCGATCCGTCATGAAGGTCTTCTCTTATTAATTTCTGTGGCTGAGGGGGTTAGCTATCACAACACTCACATTAGATGGTGGAGGTTTGACGGATCATCGCTAGTTCTTCACTAAGGTTCTTTTTACAATCCGAATTTGCACCGCGTTATGATCTTATTGGGCTCGGTGATCAGCCCAATCTAAACTTCTCAAAGAGAGTGCATAATTTAACATCCATACGAGTCTACAGAGCCTCCAATTTGGCTTCGAATAAACCCACCGATGTCATGACATAAGGATCTCCAACCTGTCAAATCAAACCAATTAAAGAGTGTAGCTGCAATCTTCAGGTTAAAGGCAGCAATGGCAGTGATGTCAGGGCTATGGTGGTGAAGTCTCCAAGTGGAGGATGGCAGCCAATGGTAGCAGCAATGGTGGAGGAAGAAAATGACAGTAGTAACGTCGGCTACGGTCCTTTGGTGATGCTATAATGTTGACGCTGTAATGTCATTGAGGTTGTGATTTTTTAGGTGGCTGATAGTTGTCGGAAGATGACAGCCAAGAGATCTGAGTCAAAAGGCAGCAGTGATGGTAGAGGAAGAAGTGGGCAATAGCAGCGTCGGCTTTGGGCCATCTAGAGCGCTCCTTGTGTAGTCATATATGGTAGGTGGCTTTGGGCCATCTCGTTTTGTCTCAACTTGAACTTCAAGCATGACACATGGAAGACTGGATAGATTCGAGAGCTAGCAGGTAAGTCCAATTTATATGCTACTACTCCGATGCACTCTAAAATTTGGTAGGCTCCATAGAACTAAGGTAAAAGCTTCATGGATGCTCTTGTCTAGATCGATGTATGACTAGAGCCATAGAAAAACCCAATCTCCCACTGAAAATTCTCTTTCGCCTTTGTGTTGATCATATTGTTGTTTCATCCTTGCTTGGTTTGTAGTGAGATTGTTTTCTAGTAACTTTAGCATTTTGTCTCTGTCCTTTAGCTCCTTGTCTACTTGTTCTACTTTAGAGGTGCCCATCACATAATTACAGGGGGAGGTCGGCTATACATAGCCTCATAGGGAGTATATTTTATGGATGAGTGATAAGTTGTATTATACTGCCACTTGGCCTAGGGAAGCCACTTTGTCCACTCCTTTGGTCAATCATTGATGAAGCATCTGAGGTATATCTCTAAGCAGTTGTTGACCATCTTAGTTTAGCTGTCGGTTTGTGGATGATATATTATGCTCATCTTCAATTTAGTATCCTACATTTGAAATAATTCTATCAAAAAATTGCTCATGAAGATCCTATCATGATCACTTATAATAGATATCTTATAATATTTTCCATAAAGATTCGAGTAATGCTAGAAGCAGTGTAGGGATTGCGAACAGTGCAGAAGCATACTTTGTAAGGTGATCAACCACAACAAGAATTATACCTTTTTCTTGTGATGAGGGTAGCCCTTCGATGCAATAATATCCTTAGGCCTCCAATTGGGCCTTAATTAAGGAGCCCATCAGCAAAGGGTCTCATCTAATAAGAATAAGGACTAATTTGATCTTCATCCAATCCTCTATTCGCTGAAACATCCACCATATATGTATGGCCTTCTAGGCCTGATATCGAGCTGGCTGTGAGTCACTCCCATCAGAACTCCTTCTGATATAGTGAATTATTATCCCCATAATAATTCACTCAACTCATCAACTATGGACGTACTAGGCCACTATGCCATAGTCCCCAGACGGTACAGGAGGGATCAAATTCATTAGACTTGTCTGGCCACAGGTACCATGTATCTATAATCCCTCATCCAACTAAAATACCAGAGACCGTATATAACTGTCAAGCCATATACAGAATCCGTCATAGTCTCACTCTAATTGGATTCTCTTAGAGAACTCTTTCTTTCTCAATCCGAATGACCCTGGCTAGGGATTTGTCTGAGCAAGCACATATGGGATATTCCTCTCATGATATCGAGAGTGGATAATCCTCTATTGATACTCAATTGCCTTCGTAAGGTTGGCTACCAATCTCGATAACCAACTGTACCAGATTTGGAACTTTCCAATCCTATAAGTCTGGCGTCAAAGAAAGGAGTACTCATACAAGGCATCCATGGTGTCTTAAGTCTAAGAACCAGATACACAATTGGGACTATGGAATCACTGTCTGACATTAGGTATCATTAACCATACAACATTCTATAAGTGGATCAATCAGTGAACTCATTCTCCAATGAGCACCTGTACTATATCCTTAGTGTCTCCACACAAGTGGCTATGAGACCAGCCACCTCCATCATATGGACGGGTATATAATATACCGATCTGTCCGGTTATCTCAATGTCCCTCTCAAGTAACCTATAACCGAGATTATTTAGGATTTGTGTTTAGAGGTGAATCGATCTCATTATCGTAATCTCATCACGATCTAATTCCCATTGCATAGAACCAAGGACATCACAATATATATACAATAAATAATACAATATGAGAATATACCAATATTAATCATAAGTAAAAAGATTATGCAGTGTATCACACGTGTTATCACTCATGTGATTGGCTTGCAAGGCACCTATAACTAGCACATCACCCCTCTCATTATAAAGAAAGATGCACCACCTTGGCCAAGTGGAACTATAGTCCTCATGACCATGATATCGTCCGTACCAAATCATCACCAAATGTATATTATTGGAGCAAACACATCTAGAGTGGGGGTCAGCATCATCCTCATGCAAGATGGTCAATAGCATGAAGAAGTGAAAATGGGCCTCGAAAAATCACCAATCCGACCCACCTTAGACTCAAATCGGGCTCAGACCACTAGAGATTTTATCAGAGGACAACCCTCACTCCAAAAGAAGGCATAACTACTATTACAGAGCAACCACGTGGTAGCCCATACAAGGAAGAAACTTCCCCCTAACAAATGTCGGAGCAGAAGAAAGTTTCCTAAGAAAGATCAAGTCCCCTTTTATCTCCAGCTCCACCAACATGAAATTCAAGCCTCAAGAAAGTGGTCTCCCTATTTCTTTGGACCTTGCAAAATTAGGGATCACAAACTCTAACCTGGAGATTAGATCCATGCACTAGATCAAAATTACAGTTGATCCTCCAAGTATCCCACATTAAATGGAAATTTAAAGATGATGACTCGACTCAAGTTCTTCCAACTAACACCCAAGCTGATGAGAAGCAGAAGACCCGGTTCCTGAGTTCATAGAACTTCAGCCTTGAGGACAAGGGTGATTTTAAGAGGGTGAGTTTAATAGGACTCTAGTAGGGTTGAGTCCTAATCTCCCTAGAAGTAGTCAATAAAACCATACTAGACTGTAATAAAGTCATTCCTATCTTATAAAGGAGTATGATTAGGATTTAGATTAGCCCTTAGGGCTTAGTGGTTGCCGCCCCTCTTACTGGGTTGGTTGGCTAGGGTTTCCTTTGCTTAGGTCGGCTATAGAGCCAACCTAGCTACCCCCTATTCCTATTAAGGCAGGTTGGTTATAAGAGGGGCAAATGGATAATTTTACTTAGTAAGCACCCCTCTTAGGCTAGGGTTTTAATCATTATATAATGATGTAGCCGCACTCTCTCTTGAATCAAGCAATTTACAACTCCGAGAAGTTTGATCAACTCTAGGAACCGGGTCTTCAGGTCCTCATAAGACTCCCACGTTGCATCTTCATATGGTAAATTATTCCACTTCATGAGTACTTCAGTTAAAGGGCATCGATGGCGTATCATAATCCTCTGATCAAGCATAGCTTCAGGTTGAGCTTGAATCTCTCTATCATTAGAAGTGCTTGGCAGTTGAGTCTGAACCAACTCATGTTCTCCCAATTTTGGCTTTAGTAAGTATACGTGAAAGATGGGATGGATCTTACCATCATCTAGGAGACTTAATTTATATGCCATGACCCTAATATGCTCCAAAATTTGATATGGTCCATAGATTAATGGAGATAGCTTCATCAATGCTCTAGTGTTGATTGATAGCTGCTTGTATGGTTGTAGGTAAAGGTAGATCCAATCTCCTACAAAAAATTCTCGCTCGCTCCGGTGAGTGTTTGCTTGTTTCTTTATGCGGGCTTGGGCGGCAGTTAGGATGTCTTTCAACAGCTGCAGAAGCTTATCCCTGTCAATTATGTTTTAGTCGACCTGATCCACTTTGGCTGTACTAATTATATATTTAGGTATTACAGGGGAAAGTCAACCATACAATGCCTCAAAGGGGGTACATTTAGTTGATGAATGATAAATTATATTATATCATCATTCAGTCTAAGGAAGCCACATTGTCCACTCTTTGGTCGGTCATTGGTGAAGTATTATAAGTAAGTCTCGAGGCATCTATTCACCTTTTTTGTTTGGTCGTCCGTCTATGGATAATAGGCTATGCTTATCTTCAATTAGGTGTCTTGTAGTTGGAAGAGCTCGGTCCAAAATTTACTTGTAAATACCCTATCACGGTCGCTCACAATCAACCTTGGCATCTTATACAGTTTTATAATATTTTTCATAAAAAGTTAAGCAATACTAGCAACGGTATAAGGATTTCTCACAACACAGAAATAAGCATATTTGGTTAGACGATCTACCACCATAAAGATCATGCTTTTACCTTGAGATGGTGGCAGCCCTTCGATGAAGTCCATGAAGATGTCAATCCATGCTGAGTCCGGTATATGTAGTGGTTGTAATTTTTTCAGACTTGCCATCGGTTCACCTTTTTACTATTAGCATCATCATATTTAGATACATAATCATAAATCAATCTTTTTATGCCTCTCCAAAAGAAGTTTTGCTTCACTCTCTTATATGTTCTCAGAAATCCAGAATGCCCTGCTGAAGGTGAAGAGTGCAACTCATGCAAAATAATTTTGATGCAAGGGGAAGAAGGAACAATCATAATTCGGTCTTTGTAACGCAGGTCCTTCGAATCCTAAGTGTAGTAGCCCATGGAGATGTATGAAATTTTGGCTTGTCCTAGTAGCCGAGATAAAGCATCTACAACAACATTCTCTTCCCCTTTCGATAAATAATTTCATAATCAAAGCCAAAAAATTTAGTTACCCATCATTCTTGCTTTGGTGAAGATATTTTCTACTCCAAAAAATACTTGAGGCTTCGGTGGTCGATCTTAATCTGGAAGCATCGGCCGATCAAGTAGGGTCTCCACCTTATGACAACATGTACGATGGCAAGCATTTCTTTATCATACATAGATATTTTAAGATAGGAGGGAGACAAAGCCTTGCTGGTGTAAGCAAGAGGTCAGTCATCTTACATTAGAACAGCCCCAATTCTAACTCCGGACGCGTCGACCTCAATCACAAAGGTGCATCATTCAGTGCTAGGACCGGCATCGTCGTCATGGTTACCGTGAGTTGCTCAAAGGTTGTGGAAGCTTTATTCGATCATAAGGAGTCTTTCTTTAATAGGGCATGAGTGGGGCACTAATCTAGTTATAATCTTTCATGAATTTTCGATAGTAGCCCGTGAGTCCAAGGAAGCCATGTAGTGATTTTATGTTCGTAGATTTCGACCATACTTGCATTACTTCGATCTTTATCAGGTCTACCGTCACTCTATCCTCCGATATAATGTGCCATAGATACTCCACTTTATGTTATAAAAAGTTAAATTTTGATTATTTAACATAAAGGGTATTCTCCCGAAGGATTGTTAGAACAATTTGTAAGTGCTGAAAATGCATATCAAGTATAGGGCAATAAATTAGGATATCATCAAAACATACTAACACAAACTTGCATAGAAACCTCTGAAAAATGTCGTTCATCAAGTTTTGAAAAGTAGAAGGAGCATTCATAAGTCCGAAGGGTATTACCAAAAACTCGTAGTGGCTATTATGTGTGCAAAATGTAGTTTTCAAAACATCTTCAGTGCATTCCCGAATCTGATGGTATCCGGAATGGAGATCCAATTTAGTGAAGACTCGGGCTCTTTTTAGTTCATCCAAGAGCTCATCTACTACTGATATGGGGTATTTGTCTTTGACAATAATGGCATTCAAAGCCCAATAATCAATGCACATCTGTCATGTACCATCCTTCTTGTGCACTAGCAACACCAGCAAGGAGTAAGGGCTACAGCCTGGTCAAATCACTCTAGTGTCAAGCATCTCCTTAACGATGTTCTCAATCTCATCCTTCTGCAAGTGAGGATAGTGGTACAGTCTCAAATTTGCTAGAGGCTTGCTCAACAATATAGGGATGCAATGATCATACGGTCGACTATGGGGCAACCCACGCAGCTCTATGAAAACATCCACGAATTCATCCAGCAATAGGGCAAGCTTAGGATCTCTGAATTTTGTACTTTTCCCTCCTTTGATGGCTGTTGGATATGCATAAAAAATCCACCATTTGTTTTGTATAGCACCTTCTCTATTCATTGCATCAAAACAATGGAGATATGGTTCCTGCGCTTGCCTCGCAATGTGACCTGTCTCCCTTTATAATAAAACTCCATGATTAATTTAGAGAAATTTCAGAAGATGCCACATAATGTTGTGAGCCATTCAATCCCAAGCATGGCTTCGTAGCGATAGAACCCCAAATAGAGCTCAATAGATTTTGATCTTTGAGGGGGATCATCCCTTAGAATGATATAGGGGTTCCTCCCTCCTAATAGTCATCCAAATGCCTAAATTATAGATTGATCTTATTATTTTAAAAGATGTGGAGGTTACATGCTTATATAGGGCTCCAAACCCTAGCCCTAAGGATGCTTCCTAAGTGAATTATCCCTTTTGCCCCTCCTATAGCTACCATGCATAAATAAAGGGGGTGGTGGCCTAAGTGGCTGCACAAGCCATGACCCTCTGCTAGAAATCCTAGCTGACCAACCTAGTAAGGGGGGTGGCGGCTAAGAAGCCCTAAGGCCCCAAATTAAACCTTAGCCACACTTCTTTATAGGATATAAGTGACTAGGTGGGGTTTTATTATAATCTCATAGGGTTCTTATTGATTACTTCTAGGGTGATTAGGACTCAACCCTATTAGAGTCCTATTAAGCCAGCCCTCTTTGAATCAGCCTTGTCCTCAAGGCTGAGGGTCTATAAATTCTGGGAATCGGGTCTTCAGCTCCTCTCATGCGATCATTAATTGAACTTTGGCATCTTCATCAGCTTGGGTGTCAGTTGGATAGATTTGGGCCAAGTCGTCTTGTTTAAATTTCCATTTAAGGTGGGATACCTGAAGGATCAACTATAATCTTGATCTAGTGTGCGGATCTGATCTCCAGGTTAGGGCTCCAATATGATCCCCAATTTTACAAGACCCAAAAAAATAGGGAGACCACTTTCTTGAGGCTTGAATTTCGTATTGATGGAGCTAGAGATGAAGGGAGACTTGATCTTTCTCAGGAAACTTTTTTTTGCTCTAGCATTTGTCAGGGGAAATTTTCTTCCTTGCATGGGCTACCACATGGTTGCTCTGTAATAGTAGTCATGCCTTCTTTTAGAGTGAATGTTGTCCTCTGATAAAATCTCTAGTGGTGTGAGCCTGATTTGAGTTTGAGGTAGGTAGGAGTGGTGATTTTTCGGGACTTATTTTCACTTCTTCGTACTATTAACCATCTTGGATGAGGATGGTGCTAACCCCCACTCTGGATGTGCCTACTCTAATAATAAACATCTGGCCATAATTTGGTGTGGACGATGTCATGGTCATGAGGGCTATAGTTTCACTCGACCATGGTGGTGCATCTTTCTTTATAATGAGAGGGATGATGTTCATGCTTCATTGAGTCCTACGAATGATCCTTCCGCTTTTCTGATTTCGCCACTAGAGGGGCCCAATTTTCTCGTGGTTTTGGGCCATAGATCGGATGCTATCATCAAGAAAGTCTTTAAGCATCATGGTTCGATCCTGGGGAAAGTTATAGAAGTCACCTAAGATCTAGAAGTGCTACATCAGTAACCATGGTGAGTTCAGCAGGATGTAACACTTTAGAAGTAGTTTATATCCGGAGAAAAGGATGTAGGGATGTGTCGTAGTAAGAAATAAGCACGGCCAAACAATCTATGTCTTTATCATATCTTGGGTGACCCTTTTATCTTCGACCTTCTAAGGTTGTAGGAAGCAATTTGGCCGAGCAATAGTTGGTAGAAGTTTTGGCCAGTTCAGCATAGGGGGGTCGGATAGCTTCAGAGGAGGTAGTCGGCTCGGTTTGGTGGAGACATCCACAATTTCAACAAGATGTAGGAGAGGGTTCTTATCCTTAATCTCATGAAACTCTTGAATTTGAATTGGGAAATTGCTGGATTCTTCTTTTGGTAATCTCTTCAAGTGTTGCATTGTGGTCATAGTCGCTTAGTTCCCTTGTAGAACCACTTGATTTCCTTTGTTGAAAAATTTCATGGATAACTAATCAATGTCGAGCACTATATCAAAATTATCAAGAGGGAGAAGGAAAAAATCAGCAACTACATCTTACTCCTGTAGGATCAGTTTAACCTGCAAGCACTTCTGGTTGCACTTCAGAATTTGGTTGTTAGCTACCTTGACTTCGAACCCGCTGTAATCTTTTTTTTGGAGCATTAAGTGGGCAGCAACCTTGTTGCTCATGAAGTTGTGTGTGCTCTCGGCGTCGATGAGGATGATGATAGACTGCTGCTCGAGAAACCCTTCGATCTTTAATTTTTGTAGGATGGTGTAGCCGTCTAAGGTAGGGACCATGCGGGTGGCCGATTGTGGTGTATCCTTCTCCTTTTTACCTTAGTGTTCTAGGCTCCACAGTTTATCATAATTCCCACATAGGCCCTTTACCGATCTATCATGAAGCTCTTCTATTTTTAACTTTTTTGGCTGAGGTGACCGACTGGTGGTAGATGGGGATGAGGGTCTCTATGTTGCTAGTCGTATGATGGCTTTGGTCCTCTGAGCATCTTGGTTTAGCTTGTCTTCGTGTAGTCATATGAAAGAGATGGTTACCTTAAGCGTGTACGGTTGTCGCACTTTAACTTCTTCTCGAATCTCCAGTTTCAAGCCCTCATTGAAAGTCCTCAATATCTATTTTTTAAACTAATCGTAAGTTTGATTAGATAATCTTTTAACCTAGTTTGGTATTCTTTGATGGTGGAGGTTTGATGGATCATCGTTAATTCTTCATCAAGGTTCTTTTTACAATCTGAATTTATACAACGTTGTGATCTTATTGGGCTTGATGATCGGCCCAATCTAAACTTTTCAAAGAGAGCATATAGTTTAGCATCCATACGTATCTCGAAAGCATCCACCTATCAAATAAACCAACTGAAGAGTGTAGCTACAATCTTCAGGTTAAAGGTAGTAAATGGCAATAATGTCATGGCTGTGATTGTGAAGTCTCAAAGTGGAGGATGGCAGCAGTAATGTCAGCTGCGGTGATGTTGCAATGTTGTCAAGGCTACGATTTTTTAGGTGGTTGATATATGTCAGAAGATGGCAGCCAAAAGATCTGAGTCTAAAGGCAATAGCAATGGTAGAGGAAGAAGAGGGTAGTAGTGACATCGGCTGTGGCTGTGCTATGACTTCGTGGCTGTGGGTAGCGTGGTCGCAGCAACGGTGCGGCTACAATAGGAGGAAGACGGGGCAGTGGTGTGCATGACTATTGCAGAGGAGGACAGCGACGATAAGGAGTGAAAGACCACTGTTGGTCATGTTCAATTAGTTGCTGGCCGCGATCAAGATAGTTGGCAGCAAAATATTGCTACGGCTGCGATGTAGGCAAATTGCTGATAGGATTCGATGAAAGATCGTTGCATACGTGCAGTTCTATCAAACAGAATTTGCATCAGAGAAATGATGAGTTCTCAACATAAATTCTAGAGAAAAACTTAAGGAAAATATTTAGCTGGTTCATATGTGATTTATATTAGCAAAAAGTTTGATAAAATTTTGGTAGAGTAACGATAGGAAAATAGGGAAAAGGTGGAATGTTGTTTCTTTGTTATAAAATTTGAGCATTGCGTGATGAAGGATTACAACACTATAATTCTGGTTTCAGAAAGAATTTTTCCCAAAGATCAATCTTAGATGATATCTAAGATGATTTATGAAATTATGTAAAAGTTTTGGCCAAAAAGAATGAACAAAAATTTATTTTTAAGAGGCCAACAAGCGGAAGTCAGATTCGTCATCGTAAAATTCTAGCACTATGTGATGAAGAATTGCAACACTATAATTTCAGTTTCAGAAGGAATTTTTTCTAGAGATTAATCTTAGATAAAAGACAAGATGATCTATGAAATTATATAAAAATTTTGGTCAAAAAAGAGTAGCAATAAACTAGTTTCAAGAGGCAAATACGCGATTAAAAATTTCTACAGTATTTTGCCTTCACAATAATGATAACATTCGCGGCGGTCGAAATTTGCAGTAATGAAAGTATAGAAAAACTCTTCAATGTGTAAGGTAAAGGATTTTGTAGTATTGAAGAGGCATGGGTAATAACAATATACTAGATCTCTAGATCAAATGCAGGGGGCAGCAGCAGCAGATTGATTTGATCTACGGCTAGGGTGGAAGGTGGAGGTGTGTGTCATAACAATTATGAGAATTGCTTGGGAAGATGGAGGTGGGTGAGATAGCTACAGGGACAACAAGATCATTGCTCTGATACCAGATGATAGAACCCTAGATGGAGCTCTATAGATTTTGATCTTTAAGGGGGCTCAACCCTTGGAACGATATTGAGGTTCCTCCCTCTTAAAAGTCAGTCATATGGCTAAATTATAGATTAATCTTACTTTTTTAAAAGACGTGGAGGCTACATGCTTATAAAGGGCTCCAAACCCTAGCCCTAGGAGGTGCTTCCTAAGTGAATTCTCCCTTTTGCCCCTTATATAGCTACCATGTATAAATAAATGGGGCAACAACCTAAGTAGCTGCACAAGCCACGCCCCTCTACTAGAAACCCTAACCGACCAACCTAGCAAAGGGGGTGACGGCTAGGAAGCCCTAAGGCCCCAAATTAAACCCTAGCCACACTTCTTTATAGGATAGAAGTGATTATGTGGGGTTTTATTACAATCTGATAGGGTTCTTATTGATTACTTCTAGGATGATTCGGACTCAACCGTACTGAAGTCTTATCACATAGTCATCGATGGGTAGGAGAAAGAAGTCGACTACACTTCTTGGTCTTGTAGGAGCAATTTTACCCGTGGGCATCGTTGGTTGCACTTGAGGATTCGGCCATCGGCGACCTTTATGTCAAACTTGTTACAACCTTCAATTTGAAGTGTCATGCGTGTAGCAACCTTGCTATTAAGGAAGTTATTGGTGCTACTTGTATCTATAAGAATGATGATTGGTTGTTGTTTAAGGAGTCCTCCAACTTTCATCATCTGTGGGTTGGAGTAGCCGGCCAGCGCGTGCATTGTATAGTTGGCCGGTCGGGGCTCTTCCTTTGTGGCTTCATCTTCAAGTTCGAGACTTTCTTCAAATGGTTCACTACCCTCATCCTCTACTAGTTCAATCATGAGGAGTCGACCCTTTTTGCCATGATGTTCTCGGCTCCACAGTTCATCATAGTGCTAACACAACCCCTTAGCTAATCATTCATGAAGCTCATCTCTTGTTAATTCTTTTGGTGTGGAGGCTCGCATGGCTGGTCGGGGAGCGACTCTTGTCTTTCATACATCATGGTTCAATCATTTTTCCTTATCTTGCAAAGGAAATCACCATAAGAGTGTATGATTGCCGTGCTTTTACTTCTCTTTGAATCTCCAGCTTTAGGCCCTCAATAAAAGTCCCTAAAAAAGTTGCTTTTTAGACCAATCCACAGTTTAGTTAGATAAACATTCAAACCTTGTTTGGTATTCATGTATTGTAGAGGTTTGTCAAATCTTCACTGATTGTTCGTCAATATTATCAAAATTGGTAGGTCCAAAGCGATTTAATAGTCCTTCCTTGAATCACTACCAAGAGAGACCTCCATGGGTGTGCTCAAACCAATTAAACCACTGAATAGCATCTCCCTCAAGGTGGATGACAACAATCTCCACCCTTGTAGCATCGACGGTTCTATAGAACCGAAACTAGCGCTCCACGCTCAAGATCCATCCGATTAGGTCTCCTTCTTCCCATCTAGGGAAGTCAACCTTCATGCATGGATTGTTTGGATCAAGGATGATGTGACCATGCTCTTGAGGATCATCTCGCTGATCTGAAGTTTCTCCTTGTTGTGATTTCTTCGGGCTAGGTGGTCAGCCCATGCTGAATTCGACAAAAAAGGATCGCATCTTCTCCTCTATGCGACTTTTAAAGGCTTTAAACTTGGCGTTAAAGGCCTTCTCCGATGCCATGGTGTAGGTCTCTAGATCTGTAATGTTAAAGTCCTTTTTCTGTTGTCATGATAGAGCATGAGAGGTTTTGAGGAAGAGGGCCAGTTAGGTAGGTGGATCTATTTGATGGAAGTAGGCTATGGTTTAGCGCTGATTTATATGGCTGTTTAGGATCATTTTAGTGTGCGATTTAGAGGGGTTCTTGGTGAGGATGCTAGGGTTTGCAAATAAGAGAAAGAGAGTCCAAAAATCTACAAAAGACAACACTCAAATCTGATGGAATTCGACAAAGAAAGGTGCTACAATGTGCTGTCCTACCGAACAGATTTTACATCAGAGAACTGATGAATTCTAGATGTAAATCTTAGAGAAAGACTCAAGAAAAATATGTAGAACTCCTTGGTTTATATGTGGTTAATATCAGTAAAAATTTTGAAATCTTTGGCAGAGTAAAAATAAGGAAATAGGGGAAAAGATGGAGGGTAGATTCTTTATCGTACAAATTTCAACAATACATGATGAAGAATTATTACCAAATAGAACCAGTTTTAATGAGAATTCTTTTCAGAGATCAATCTTAGATGAGGGCTAAGACGATCTATAAAATCATATAAAAATTTTGGCCAAAATAGGGGAGCATAAAACCAGTTTCAAGAGGCAAATAGATGGCCAAAAATTTCTACAGCATTGCGCCTTCGCAATAATGATACCGTTTACGACGGTTTAAATTTATAGCAATGAAAGTATGGGAAAACCTCTTCAACATGTAAGATAAAGGAATAGTAGTAGCAAATAAGCATGGGTGATGAAAATATACCAGATCTCCAATTTCAAATGTAGGGGTAGCAGTAGATTGATTTGATCTGCACCTTGGGTGGAAGGTGGAGGCGCGTCTAGCAGCAATTATGGGAATTGCTTGGAAAGGTAGGGATGGTAAAGATGACAGCAAGGGTAGCAGGAATGCTGCTCTAATACCAAATGATAGAACCCCAGAAGGAGCTTTATAGATTTTGATCTTTGAGGGAGATCAACCCTTAGAACACTATAAGGGTTCCTCCCTCCTAGAACTCAACACAAGGCTGAATAAAAGATTGATCTTGCTTAATAAAAGAGAGGGGGCGGCTATATCTTGTATAGGGTTCCAAACCCTAGCCCATTGGGTATTTACCTAAGTAAAATTACTCCTTTGCCCTCCTATAGCCGACCTAGCTGAGGGAAAACTTGACCGATCACCCAATAAAGGGGGCGATGGCCATTAAGCCCTAAGGACCCAATCTAAACCCTACCCTCACTTCTTTATAGGATAGAAATGATTAGGTGAGATTTTATTATAATCCTATAGTGTTTTTATTAACTACTTCTAGGATGATTAGGACTCAACCCTACTGGAGTCCTATTATTACCTCTTACACTTACGATTTATTTTAATGATTTTTTAAGAACGCACCCTTTTTGTTAAGCAATCAAATTGGAACTTCTTGCAGAGTGAGTGTTAGGACCTAACTGAGTCAGATCCTAGTCGATTGAGTCAAGTCCTTCAATTAGGCCTTGTTGGCCAACATAGACCTGACATTAGGTCAGCTAGGTGAAGATTTGAGTACATTGTAATAAATCAGCCTAAATCCTAGTAGGGTTAGGATTTGACTGAATTGGAGTCGAGTTAGGAGTCAGAGTTAGAAATGGGTTAAAGTCAATGGCATCATTAATATAATAAACCCTAATCTAGCCGTCACCCCCTAATAAAGAAGTGGTTTGCTAGGGTTAGGGATGAGTCATTATGGGATGGGAGCCTCCTAGCCTCTCCTCTTAAGAGAGGCCGGCTAGGATGAGGGATTGAGTTAAGAGTTGGGGCTCATGTAAACCCTAGCTAGCCACCCCTTACTTTAGTAAAAGGGGCCGGCTAGAGTTAGGGTTAACTTAGAGGAGGATTAGGAGTCTAATGCAGCCAGCCTCTCCTAGTTAGGGCTGACTAAGAGGTTGCTTCTTAGAGAAGCAATTAGAGTTATTACTATGAGTTGCTTTTTAGAGTTGGAGTTAGTGTTGTTAGAAGGAGTCTTTAAGTAGGAATCCTATTAGGAGTTAGGGTTTAGAAGCCCTATAAATAACTTGTATTCTCCTATCTTTTTATCATCAATAGATCAATTATTTTTTAGCCTTTGTACAGAAAGTAGAGGGAGGAACCTCTGTAGAGTTCCAAGGAGGCTAATCCCCTATAGAGATCAACCCAAGCTTAGAATTTACAAGGATTCTAACACTTGGTATCAGAGCAGCATTCTTGGCATCTTGCTACCCTTCTATGGACACCCATTATCTTTCCATAGTCGCCCAAGCAATTCCCACAATTGCTTAAGATCGTCGTCGAATTTCATCGTCCTCTCCACTACCGCAGATTATCCTTTGATCTCCCCATGAATTGAAATAGGTTATGGTTTCCTTACTACTACTGCAATTTAGTTATCATTATTCCAAATATATAAAAAAATTGTTCCTATCTCATTGTATAAACTTTTCGTTGCAAAGTCTCCATCTTTACAATGAAAGTTATGTTGTAGAATTCAGTCGCATACCACTGCTTGTTTTGATCTTGCTGTCATATTTTTTTTGTCCAACCTCTACGAGTATTTTATGACAGCTTTAGCACTTCTTAGCAGATTTTCCTTTGGTTTTATGCAAAAATTGTTAATTTAAATTACTGATCTTTTACGTCCAAACTGTTGCACCTTAGATGTAAAAATCTGCCCCAATACCTTCCCGTGATCTTTGATCTTGCCAAATCTTTTGTTACTATTTTCTTCCACAAATTTTTTAATGAAATTACCTCTCCCTTAGTAGTGGATTTCTCTTGAGTTTTATGCAAATTCTCATTTTGAACTGCTAGAAATAATTGCATCTATACTACTAAAAAAAATTTGATGAAAAATTATGTTATTATACCTTTGTCATTCTTCTTCTCCCAAATCCATAAAACCCTACCAATCTTGCTGCCACCAACCACGTTATCTTTAGGGTACCCCTCTAGCTTTAAGATATTACTATCATAACCTATTTCCAGAACCCAAACAACACCCAAAACTGTAGCCCAAAACAGTAACCTATCGACGCAGAATTCTGCAGCACTATCTTTTGGTGTTTTTTGCTGCACTCATATATGATCCTTACCAAAATTATTGCTACCACCCATGTCATCTTTAGGGAACCTCTCTAGCCTTAAGATACAGCTGTCATAGCCTATTTCCATAATCTATAGCCAACCCTAACAGCCCTAAAAATCCATAGCCCAAATAGCACCCTAAACCGTAACCTTGATCCATCACACTTTTAGCCACTAATCCCTACCAAAACTGTTGCTCCATAAATAAAAGCCCTAAGCCACCCTTCTAACCCTAAACCTCTACCATCATATCCTCTATATGACCCCTACAGCAGCTCCAAACCGTATGATAGGACTCCAGCAGGGTTGATTCCTAATCTCCCTAAAAAGTAGTCAATAAAACCTTGCTAGATTATAATAAAGTCACTCATATCTTATAAAGGTGTATGGCCAGGGTTTATATTAGCCCTTAGGACTTAGTGGCCACCATCTCCCTTACTGGGTTGGTCAACCAGGGTTTCCCCCTGCTTAGGTCGGCTATAGAGCCAACCTAGCCGCCCCTTGTTCCTATTAAGGCAGGTCGACTATAGGAGGGACAAAGGGATATTTTACTTAGGTAAGTACCCCCTTAGGCTAGGGTTTTGATCCCTATTTAAATATGTAGATGTCCCCCCTCTTGAATCAAGCAATCATCAATTTTATTTCAGCCTTTTGCTGAGTCTAAGAGGGAGGAACCCCTATAGCGTTTCAAGGATTGATTCCCCTCAAGGGTCAAAATCTATAGAGCTCCTTCTGGTGTTCTATCATCTAGTATTAGAGTAGCATTCCTGCTACCCTATAGCCATCTCTATCACCTCTATCTTCCCAAGCAATTCCCATAATTACTTTTGATGTCGCCTCTATCCAACGTCACCCACCAAACCGCAGATCCATCTACTGCTGCCCCTGTGTGATCTGAAAATCTAGTAAATTTTTATTATCCATACCTCTTCAATACTACAAGATTTCTTACTTTATATATTGAAGATTTTTCCTAAATTTTATCCACTGTAAATTTTGTTCATTGCAAACATTATCATTATTGTGAAGGCAAAACACTGCAAAAATTTTTAGCTGCACTTTTGCCTCTTGAAACCAGTTTATTTCTTCTCCTTTCTGGCTGAAATTTTACATAATTCAAAGGATCAACTTCATCTAGGATTAATTTCTAGAAAAAATTCTTTCTAGAATCGGTTTTCTTGTGCAATCTTTCATCATCACGCAGTGCTGAAATTTTTACGATGAAAAATCTGCCCTCCACATATTGGCATCTTGAAACTGAACTTTTGTTCATTCTTTTTGGTCAAAATTTTTATAAAAAATTATAGATCATCTTAGCCTTCATCTAAGACTGATCTCTGAAAGAAAATCCTTTAGAATCCAGACTTATAGTGCTGCAATCCTTCATCACGCAATGCTGAAATTTTATGATGAGAATTCTATGATCTTGTTTGCAATAATTTTTATACCATTACACTGTCAAAAATTTTTATCCACATTATAACTACTATCACAATCTAAACCGAGATTTTGATATTGAAATTCTTCATAAATTTCTTGAATTTTTGCTAGAATTAACGTCAAGAAACTACTGCTTCTTCGATGGAAATTCTGTTCGGCAGTACAGCGTATACCGCAACGATCTTTTATCAAAATTTTATCAGATCATACTGCCATCTTTTCCAGATTTGAGACTCCCCCTCTCATCTTCAATTTTTACTATTATTCCCCAAAAAACCTAATAAAACCATCACACTTACCTTTCAATCCACTTACCTTTTTAGCCAACTTTCCTTACCTATACACCTACCTTTGCTACTATCTATCCTAGATCTAAAATATATTTTCTTAACCTTCATCTACTGCTATCACACCCCTAAAACCATACTAATTCATAGCCTAAACTCCATAAAACTACAGCCCCAAATTGCACCCAAAACAGCCACAAACCGCACCCGAAAAACTGAAGCTTTCAGACCACCAACCTTTTAGCTGCCTAATCTCCCTTATCCCTTCAACCACAGGATGCATCTTTTGCTGCCCAACACTGCCAATAGCGACCTCTTGCTACCATCCTCCTTGATCACAGCTAGCAGCGATCCTTGTAGCAAAAAGCTACTAACAGCGATCTTTCGCTATAATCTGTTTACATCGCAGCCCACAACAATCGTTCACGGCCAACTATCTTGATCATGGCTAGCAACAAATTGAACATAATAATAGTTGTCTCTCACTCCATACCACTGCTGCCCTCCTTTGCAATAACTGTGTATATCGCTGCCCCGTCTTCCTCCTATTGTAGTCGCAACCTTACTGCAACTGACGCCACCTGCAGCCACAAAGTTGTACTGCAGCAATAGCTGACGTTGCTACCACCCTTCCTCCACCATTGCTGCTGCCTTTTGACTCAGATATCTTGGTTGCCATCTTCTGACCAATATCAGTCACCTAAAAAATTATAGCCTCGATGACATTGCAGCGTCAACATTACATCATCACCGAAGGACCGCAGCCGATGTTACTGCTACCATTTTCTTCCTCCACCATTACTGTTACCCGTGGCTGCCATCCTCCACTTGGAGACTTCACCACCGCAACCCCAACATCGCTGCCATTGCTGCCTTCAACCTGAAGATTGCAGCTACACTTGACAGGTTGGAGATCCTTATGTCATGACATCGGTGGGCTTATTCGAAGCCAAATTGGAGGCTCTTGAGATGCATATGGATATTAAATTATATGCTCTCTTTGAGGAGTTTAGATTGGGCCTATCACCAAGCCCAATAAGATCACAATGTGGTACAAATTTGGATTATAAAAAGAACCTTAGCGAAGAACTAGCGATGATCCATCAAACCTCCACCATCCAAGAGTACCAAACTATGTTTGAAAGGTTATCTAATCAAACTTATGATTGGTCTGAAAAATAGATATTGAGAACTTTAATTGAGAGCTTAAAGCTAGAGATTCAAGAAGAAGTTAAAGTGCAATAGCCGTACACACTTAAAGCAGCCATCTCCTTTGTATTACATCAAGAGGAGCGATTGAACTATGAAGCTCAAAAGACTAGGGTTGCTCCCCGACTAGCAACATCAAAGCTTTCACCTCCTCCTACTGTCAGTCGACCCCCTCAGCCACAGAAGTTAACAAGAGAAGACTTTCATGACGGATCGACAAAGGGCCTATGTGGGTGTTGTGATAAACTGTGAAGCTTAGAACATAAATGTAAAAAGGAGACATCACTGATGATTATGCCCACTAAAGAACCCAAACTTGAAGATACGACTCTCGAGTCCAAGGAAAAGGATATGAAGGAAAAACTGCAATCAACTACCTGCACCTTTCATGCTCCATCACAGATATTGGACATTGATGGCTTCATTAAGCATCAACCTATCATCATCCTCGCCGACACCAGGAGCTCCAATGACCTTATGAATGATAAAAGAAAACATGTGATCTTATGTGGGAAAGGAGAGAACGAAGAAAAGATGATCTCAACATAGTGCTTGGAGAAGCTTGCTGAAATCCTAGGCACGTCCGCTGAATCGAGCTGACTCCTTCCTACCAGACTACACGACACTCATATGTTAGTCTTATAAGGGGAACCACCAGTACATATTCGGTCATATTTCTATCTACATTTTCAAAGGACTGAAGCTCAAAAGATCATCCAAGAGACGCAAGAGATACAGATCATTCGACCATGACCTTCCCTTGTAATGACACTTTATCTCCAAAAACTTTGCCTCTTTGTTTGTAGGGATAAGCTCTTCCTGAGGTGCCATATTCAGTTGAACCAGCTATGGTTTCTGATGCAGTGCTCCCTCATCTCGGGCTACTTCCATGACTTTATTGAGGAGCGGACCATGATGCTAAAAGTATTCCCTGTTGATGTCCTCAGATTCATGGACCACGATCGCAAGAAAGAACATGACCCCCATAGCCATGATGTCATCTATATCGATGCTAGCATTACCTGAATATGGCAATGTGTTCGTACTTAGAGCAGACACATCCAGAGTTGGGATCGGTATCACCCTTATGCAAGATGGTCAACTCCTAATTCACACCGAGGCTTCTCCCACACTTCACACGAGATTTTTAAAGGGGATACTTATTGGTACCAAATTTAAAATTTGGCTGGATACAGGTCCATGGTACGAAAGAGGAGTAAGCCCAAAATAATTATAATCCATGCTCACGCCAGCACATGTAAAGAAGAAATAGCCTCCCGACAACTTCAAAATGGACAAAAAATTGAAGATCGAGTTTTCTTACACCTCTAGTACAATCAGTAGGAAACTCGAATCTTAAGGAAGTGGTCTCCCTATTTCTTTAGGCCTTGTAAAATTAGAAACCACAATGGGGCCCTAACTTGGAGATCAGATCTGTGCACTAGATCAACATTATAGTTGATCCGCCAGGTATCCCACCTTAAATGAAAATTTAAATAAGATGACTCAGCCCAAATCCTTCCAACTAATACCCTAGCTGATGAGAAGGCCAAAGTTCAATTGATAATAGCATGGGAATTATATAAGGAGTTGAAGACCCGGTTCCCCGAGTTCATGGAACCTCAGCCTTGATAACAAGGTTGATTTTAAGAGAGCAAGTTTGATAGGACTCCAGCAGGGTTAAGTCCTAATCTCCCTAAAAAGTAATCAATAAAACTTTGCTAGATTATAATAAAGCCACTCTTATCTTATAAAGGAGTATGACTAGGGTTTAAATTAGCCCTTAGGGCTTAATCGATGACACCTCCCTTACTGGGTTGGTCAGTTAGGGTTTCCTCCTACTTAGGTCGACTATAGAGCTAATCTAGCTACCCCCTGTTTCTATTAAGATAGGTTAGCTATATGAGGAGCAAAGGGGTAATTTTACTTAGGCACGCACCCCCTTAGGCTAGGGTTTTTATCCTTATTTAAAGATGTAGTCGTCCCCCCTCTTGAATCAAGTAATCATCAATTTTTTTTCAGCCTTGTACCGAGTCTAGGAAGGAGGAACCCCTATAGCATTTCAAGGGTTGATCCCCCTTAAGGGTCAAAATCTATAGAGCTCCTTCTAGGGTTCTATCACCATAGCCTCAATAGCAATAAAAAACAGTAACCTTTCAACCCCAAACAACAACCATCTATCCTTGATCCACCACCTCTTTCGGCCATCAATCCACCCAACTAGTTCATACCACTGATCCAGCAGCAAAAGAAGGACCTTGACATTGCAAATCTAGTGTCTTAAACCATGGTATCTCAAGGTTCAATCGACGCCAAGTTGGAGGCATTTGAATCAAGCATAGAGGACAGATTACATGCCTTATTCGTCGAATTCAAATTCGGCTGATCTCCAAGCCCAATAAAATTCCAACAAGGTGAAAGTTCAGAGAGGACTCCCAAAAAGGAAGAATGAGCCACTGATATGGTGCAACCATGCATGAGGGTGGACTTTCCTTAATAGGAAGAAGGAGACCCGACGGGATGGATTTCATGCACCGAACGTTACTTCCGCTATTATCGAACATCGAAGGATTCTATGGTGGACACCACTGTCAAGCACCTTGAAAGAGATGCTATAAGGTGGTACAATTAGCTTGAATATACCCATGGGGCTCCAACGTGGATACAATTCAAGAATGCGCTGTTGAAACACTTTGAGCCAACCAAGTACGAGAATATCAACGGACAACTTGCCAAGATCCGACAAACCTCCATGATCCAAGAATATCATACCAGGTTTAAGGAATTATCTTACTTTGCTCATGATTGATCTGACAAACAATTATTAGGGATGTTCATGGAAAGAACTCAAGTCAGAAATTAAAGAAGAGGCTAAAACGCGATAGCCTCGCACCATGAAGGCTGCAATCTCTTTCGCCTGAATCCAAGAGAAATAGTTGAACCAAGACGCTCAGAGGATGAAAACCACTCCTAGACTAGCAACATATAAACCTCCATCTACTCCTAGCCATTTTTTACTACCAAAAAAAGTTGACGAGAGAAAAGATACGCGATAGATCGACGAAGGGCCTTTGTTGGCATTGCAACGAACTTTAGAGCCGCAACCATCACTACAAAAAGAGGGAGCTTTCCATGATAAAATCTATTGAATAATTTGAAGAAGAGGTCCAAGAACCTGAGGAGGAGAACACAAAGGAAGACCCGTAGCCAGCCGATTGCATGACTCATGCTTTAGTTGGCCATACAAACCCGCAAGCAACAAAAGTTGAAGAATCTCTTAAGCAGCAGCCCATCACCATCCTCATCAAGACTAGGAGCACCAATAACTTTATGAACAACAAGGTTACTACCAATTGATGTTCCAAAATGAAGATTATAGCAGGTTTGACATTGAGGTCGTCGACGACCAAATTTTGAAGTACAACTAAAGATGCCTGTAGGTGAAATTATTGTGGCAGGACCAAGAGATACTTGCTGATTTCTTCCTCCTTCCTCTTGATGATTATAAGGCCATGCTCGACATCAAATGGCTGACTACACTAGGTGATGTTCCCTAAATTTTTTTTAAAGTTATCATAAAATTTTTCAGCCATGAGAAATAGGAGATCCTATGCAAGAAACGCGGGAGCGACGTAATGACGATTTACATGCAGCAAATAGAGAAAGTTTTGAACAAAGTGAATAATGGCTTCCTGATGCAACTTTAGCAGCACTCTATGGAGGAGCCAACAAAAATTGAAGATCCAAATCTTCTCCAACCGCTTGCTGAATTTTCAGACATTTTTATCAAACCGTGCAACCTACTTTCTACCCGCCAGCATAACCATCAAATTCTGATTCTCCCAAGCAAACCAATAGCAAACACTTGGCTATGTCATTATCCTCACCTCCAGAAAGGTGAAATAGAGAGGATTGAAGAAGAGATGCTGGAAACAGGGGTCATTAGGCCAAGTTGCAACCCCTACTCTTCGTCGGTGCTAGCTTTACCCGACTCCGACAAGGTATTTATTATTGATGCATCGGGAGCTAGAAATTGTGTTATCCACATACAAGATGGTCGACCCCTAGCCTACCTCAACAAAGCCCTCACTTCAAATCACCTGAAGCTATTAATCAATGACAAGGGAATGTTAAGCTTTGCTGAATTTGTGGCTTAGTATGATACAGGACAATAGCACAAAGAGGAGATAAAATTAAGTCCTGAAAAATTGTAGCTTTTACTCCCTTCAAACTTAGACCGGGCTCACCTTACCATGGACTCTAGTAGAGGGTAACCACCATCACAGAGGAAAGCCTAGCTACCATTAAAGAACAACCAAATGTTAGCCAGTACAAGAAAGAAACAGTCGCTTGACAAACGTCGAAGTAGAAGAAAGTTTGCTAGTAAAGATCGAGTCTTACTTCATCTTCGTTCCTACCAGCAGAAATTTATGAAGACTCGAGCCTCAGGGAAGTAGTCTCCCAATTTCTTTGGACCCAATAAAATTGGAGGTCATATTGGACCGTAACTTATGGATCAGATCAGCACATTAATTCAAAATTGCAATTGATCCTCCAGGAATCTCACCGCAAATGAAAGTTTAGAGAGGATGACTCAGCCGAGATCTATCCAATCAACACCCAAGTTGATGAGGAGGCCTAGGTTCAGATGATGATTACATGGGATCACAAGATCACGACACATCACTGCCCAGTCACTACTACTGATGCTAGACCACAGGAGCAGGATACGCCAATTATAGGGGCCATGAGGGAGCCTCGTGAGGAGCTATAGATCAACACCTGGAGACATGGAGCTCAACCTTGAGGACAAGGCTGATTTGAAGAGAGTGGGTCTGTTAGGACCCTAGTTGAGTCAAGTCCTAGTTGACTAAGTTGAGTCCTTAAATTAGACTTTGTTAGCCAACCTAGACCTGATATCAATTAACACTAAGAGGGGGGGTGAATTAGTGTAAGAGTAAATTCTTGTTTTAACTTAAAACTTTTCACTTGAAGCAAGAGAAAAAAATCCAAAGATTATTTTGCAATTATTTTGCATGAGATGCACTCCTCACCTTCGGCAAGGCACTCTGGATTTTTGAGAACTTATAAGAGGGTGAAACAAAACTTCTTTTGAAAGGGCATGAAAAAATCAATTTATAACTATGTATCCAAATATAATGTATGCCAGCAATAGAAAGGTGAAACAGTGGTAAATTCGGGCAAACTACACCAGACTCAGCATAGTTTGACATCTCCATAGACTTTATCAAAGAGCTGCCATCATTTTAAGGTAAAAGCATAAATTTTACAGTGGTATATCGTCTAACTAAATATGCTCATTTTTGTGTTGTGAGACATCCTTATACCGCTGCCAGCATTGCTTAACTTTTTATAAAAAATATTATAAAACTACATGGGATGCCAAGGTCAATTGTGAGTGACTGTGATTTGGACTGAGCTCTTCCAACTGCAAGGAACCCAAATGAAAATGAGCGTAGCCTACCATCCATAGATGGATGGCCAAACAGAAGTGGCGAATAGATACCTCGAGAGTTACTTACGGTGCTTCACCAGTGACCGGCCCAAAGAGTGGACAAGGTGGCTTCCTTGGGCTGAATAGTGGTACAATACAATTTATCATTCTTTAACCAAATGTAACCATTATGAGGCATTGTATGGCCGACCACCCCCTATAATATCGAAATACATAATTGGTGTAGCCAAAGTAGATCGGGTCGACCAAAATTTAATTGATAGGGACAAGCTTCTATAGCTACTGAAGGACAACCTAACTGCCGCTCAATCCAGCATGAAGCAACAAGTAGATACTCACCGAAGCAAGCAAGAATTTTTAATAGGAGATTGGGTCTACCTTCGCCTACAACCATACAAGTAGCTGTCAATCAACACCAGAGCATCAATGAAGATATCTCTACAATTCTATGAACCATATCAGATTTTGGAGAGTACTGGAGCCATAGTATATAAATTAAAGCTTCTAGATGACGCTAAGACCCATCCCATCTTCCACGTACCCTTGCTAAAGCCGAAATTGAGAGAATGAGAGTTGGTGCAAACTCAGCTGTGGAACACTATAACTTATGGTGAAATCCAAGCCTAACCTGAAGTTATACTTGATCGAAGAATTATGATACACTGACAATGCCTTTCAACTGAAGTACTTGTGAAGTGGAATAACCTACCATCTGAAAATGTAACATGGGAGTCGCATGAGGAGCTGAAGACCCAGTTCCCATAGTTTATGGACTCTCAGCCTTAAGGACAAGGCTGATTCTAAGAGGGCGAGCTTGATAGGACTCCAATAGGGTTGAGTCCTAATCTCCCTAGAAGTAGTCAATAAAATCCTATGGGATTATAATAAAACCACACCTAGCCACTTTTATCCTATAAAGAAGTGTGGCTAGGGTTTAGATTGGGACCTTAGAGCTTCGTGGTCATCGCCCCCTTTACTGGGCTGGTTGGCTAGAGTTTCCCCCTTCTTAGGTCGGTTATAGAGCCAACCTAGCCACCACTTATTCATCCGTAGGCAGGTCAACTATAGAGGGGGCCAACATGTCACAAACAATAATGTAAACAAGGTGTTTGATGAAATGCTTATATATGTCTGTGTCCTTCGTTTTGTGTACATACCTTGTACAGCAAGTAGCAGGCTTGCAGTAGGCTTAGCAGTCCGAGTTTGGTTTGCTCTGTAGCCAATTTTAGCTTATAAATACGAGCGTATTTTGTAAGTACTTATGGGGATTTCAATCTATAATAGACCATTATCCTTTTTGTGCAACCTCTCTGATTTGTAATGTTCATGGGTGTAATCTATATCTAGCTTTATAAAGTGTTTGCTTGAGCAGTTACTTGTGGATCCCATTAGAATTGCTTCCTCTGGCACGTTTTCTCTTTTGTAAGTCTAAGGGACTCTAGGAGATCTCGAGGAAGGCTGACTTTTGCGAATGGACACGCATGGGTGCCGCATAGCATAGGTAAAATTAGCTAAGCCCATGATAATGTGGTATCAGAGCGGGATAAGCATACGCAAAAACACTCGCCATACAAATATGGGGACCTAATTGGGCTGTATGGAGGACAGCCAGCACGCTCAACCATTTAGGGGAAATGGACATTGAGATGTAGGGAAAGGAGTTGCTTAGAGGAGCGGGTATTCAGGTTTGGTATTCAGAGGAATGACCAACCTATTTGTGCGAGAGGCACCACGAGGACAAGCAAGCGAAGAAGAATGTGTAGTGCATAAAGATTGAGATGGTTGAGTTCGAGCTACAGCTCAATATTGGCAACCAAATTTGATGGTGCTCAAGGCAAGTGGGGCGCTTGGTGAAAGATGAGACTATGTAAAGTGGGATGTGATGCTCAATGACCGAAAGAGTTGTACAAGGTTCACAGAGGTAAGGGGAATTGCTAACTCGAACGATTTGATACTTATGTAAGGGCTTGTACACGGATGATGGAGTGTTCATGGCTATCCTAAGGTGCGATCAGAACTCAGTATCATAGAGCATCAAAACTCTCTCTTCGACATGAAAAGGATACGGCCGTAGGCAGCTAAAATGTGCAACAAGCTCAACACGTTGCTAGACCCTGAAGGGTGCAGTAGAGACTGTATTGGTGAAAGGTCACAATCTAGCATGTGCATTTGCAGGGGTAGAATAAGGCACAAGTTGTTCAACAAGACGGAGTAGTCCAAAGGGGATGGTGGTCTTTGAAACTTCCAGTGGGAAGTATGTAAAGAGAAAAATTGCTCCAACATTCTAGATATCCAAGAGGGATAAGTCCTAGTTCTCTAGAGGAAGAATCATGTGTAATAGATCGCACATATTGAGGAAGAGTTTCTCAAGGTAATATCTCCATAAAGCTCAACAGATCGAATGAGTGACATAGAATCATCGTATGATCTCGAATGAGGTAATGCATTGGTAGATGCATTTCGAGATCAAGTGGGGGAGCAATCCAAGGCAACATCATATGAAGGCACACTTAGAGTCGATGCAGAAATCGAACTCAACGGAGGGCTGACCCGTGGAATGGTGGACGCGAGGGCCACTATCAACTCAATGCAAATCGAGGAGCGGAGCGACTTGGGTGGAACTCGGTGAAGTATCCAAGCCGCATGAAGGGAGTCGACATAGAAGATGGAACATGGAGCAGAGGCACATAGCTTTCCTTGGATAGAGGTCAAGGGCATAAACTCTTGTAGAGGCAAGAGTGGGATCATGTCATTTCATGGGTTCTTCATTCTGATGGGGCAGACTTTTCTTGTATAGTGCCAAAGATGAAGGGAGCTTCAAGGCACATGCACCTTACCTCTGAGATGCATTTGACGAAGTAACTAAGGTGATTCAACTTACAGAGGCAAAGTTGGGATAAAGAGACCTTAGCATAGTGCAAGAGGGCGTAGAGGCGGGTACTCTTGAAGAATATGCCACAGTGTTGCCATTCGAGTTATCAAGAACAAGTGGTGCATAGTGGAGATTGTGCTGGTAGGGGATAAAGGCCCAGGATCCAAACAATGGTGCACCAATTCTAGCGAAGTCAGGGGAACTTCATGAGCTACTAGGCGATAGACTATCCTAGAGCTATGCTTCATCCAGGTGTAACCCAAGTGTGGGTGGACGAAGGTGAATTGCCAAGGGAGCAAACTAAAAATCAGAGATGGGGGAGGCCCTACAATATGTTGGCAGAGGCCACACGTGGAGAAGTCGTAGGCCGAGTTCATCACACGAGAATCTGTATGCAATGGAGATGTCACCAGGAGACAACATGGTGCAGTGAATCATGGTGGAATAGTTCGTGGCAATGCAATATAGGCAATCATGTCCCCTGAGGGATAAGATCATACGGAGGTATAATTAGGAGTTACTGCGAGCTCCACTTTAGTATACGACATAACAAGAAGAAGGGCTATGGATTCAATGAGTGAATGTCATGGTACCGTAGAGGTGGGTCTTCGTATGTGCATCGAAGCTTATATTGGATGAAAGCCTTAGTCATCAGCATATGGGAGTTGTATACCACCGAGGAAGAATTTCAAGTGCAAGTACCAGTGAGTCCTATGGAGGGGGATGTGATCATGTGAATGATCAAGAGCTACTAGGAGCTCCACTTCAGTGAACAATACAACGGCAAGAAGGGCTGTGGATTCAAGGGGTGAATGTCATGGTACCACAGAGATGGGTCTTCCGTGTGTATGCATCAAAGCTTGCATCAGATGAAAGCCTTGGTCATCAGCATATAGGGGCTATGTACCACCGAGGGAGAAGTCAGATTGTAAGTACCAATGAGTCCCATGGAGGGTACTTGATTATACAAAGGTATGATCGGAGCGACTAGAGAGTTAGACTGCTTCAGTACTTATATTCGCTTAAGGGAGCCCGACAAGTCAGAGGACGAAGCCGAGTAAGCGAACATTGCTACCAAGGAAGCTAAGAAGAACAGAATCGGCGCGAGCCCTACAACAAGATGACAGAGGCCATACATGAGAGTTGTAGTCTGTCTTTCCATCGACCAAGGAGGATTGCTAGGAGGACACAGTGGTGTTGAAGCAAGTAGTCGAAAGGGGCGAGAAAGCGACGACGAGTCCAGTGGGGCTCAGCTACCCAAAAGCAAAGCGTCGGTTAGAAAAGAGGTGGACTTGGAGGAGCGTCACAGTGCCGTAGAGGCAGATCTACTAATCGCGAAGGAAGGGATGCATATGCAAGGCAACGGATAGTAGGACTATAGGCTTGGTAGCACCATGGTACCATAGAGGCGGAACTTCTGTAGAGTCATCGATCCCTTGTTCTCATGGAGGGAGAGAATTAGTCGTAAAAGGGGCCAAGGAAGTAGAGAATGCAAAGGCAAACTCCAAGTACCAAGACCGGATGGAATGACAGAGGCCAAGGAACTTCATAAGATCGGTGTCGATAGAATTCTCATCAAGATAGCCGAAAGCGGGGGACTTTGGGTTGATGCAGGAGTGCTCGACCAAGGAACGAAGTAGGCAGTACGTGGTACTGTACCTTTCTACTCAGAGGAGTAGGTAGCAAAGGTGATAGAGAAGACGGTACAATCCTAGAGGCGACCAGAACTATCAAAGACTTACTCCAAGTTGGGGGACTCCAAGGTGGGGTAAACTTTTACTTTTTTCGAGCGAAACTTCTTGCATTCCAGAAGTTCAATGGCAGTGAGAAGGTGAATCACAGTAGCTAACTCAATGCAAGGAGTGCAAGCACTTCAAGTGCTTTAGAAGCGTGAGCAAAGAGCGAGTGAATGTTAGTAACCAACTCAATGCATGAAGTACAAACTCGATGAGGCAGGCGAAATTGAGTAACATTTACCTTCTCAACTCGAGAGAATGAGCAAAATCGAGTACTCCAATTCTCTTAACTCGAGGAGGTGAGCAAAGTAAAGTAACATTGCCTTCTCTACTACTAAGAGAATGGGTGAAGTTGAGTCTCCCAATTATCTTACTTATCCAGCAGAGGAGCTCTGCATAGGTTTAATGACCCGTCAAAGAAAGCTTATGCAAGACAATAGTTATCAAATCCTCACCATTGGGTACTACTGAGAGTAGATTGTTCGTTTTATTTTTCAATTGAATACTAAGCAAAAGCGGGAGTGATGCGAACCTACTTGGAAGTGACAATTAAACATGGAGGAAGGATCAATGGGCAAACATTGTGGAGGAAGGACCTCAAAAACCTTAAAGTCGACGAGGCGATGCTCGTCAAATGTCCCAACAAGCATCCACCCAGTTCAAGCAGCATGAGTATACTATGATACTGGTGTATAATAAGGCGGGTCTTTTCCTTCATTAGAAGGATCTGCGAGAACCAACGAGGATCAACACAACTCAGCCAACCCCATACCAGAGTCAGTTATTGGTGAGTTGAAGCAGCATGGTGGATCAGAGTTCGACTACTCAACAATAGCGGCAGAGAGCGGTTGGGAGCCAAAGAGGCATGTTACAGCTAAAGCAGAAGATTGAAGATTCAACAAAATGTGAGGAGATGCAGCGTCTATAGTGGCTTCGATGAGGACGTCGAAAGAATAAGTGGGGGAGAATGTCAGGGGCAACAGTGTAAACAAGGTGTTTAATGAAATGTTCATGTATATCCGTGCCCTTTGGTTTATGTACATAACTTGTATAGCAAGTAGCGAGCTTGCAGTAGGCTTAGCAGCCCGAGTTTGGTTTGCTTTATGGCCAGTTTTGGCTTGTAAAATATGAGTATGTTCTATAAGCACTTGTGGGCATTTCGGTCTATAAAGGACCATTATCCTTTCTTTGTGTGCAACCTCTCTGAATTTGTAATGTCCATGGGTGTAATTTCTTTCTAGCTTTATAAAGTGTTTGCTTAAGTAGTTGCTTGTGGATCCCGTTGGAATTGCTTCCTCTGGCTTGTTTTCTCTTTTGTAAGTCTAAGGGACTCTAAGAGATCTCGGGGAAGGCTGACCTTTGTGGACGGACACGCATAGGTACCGCACGACTTAGGCAAAATCAGCTAAGCCCATGACAAACAGGTAATTTTACTTAGGCAAGCACCCCATAAGCTAGGGTTAGAACCTTATATAATGATGTAGTCACCCCCTCTCTTTTATCAAGTAATTATCATCTTTTATTCAGTCTTGTGCCGAACCTAGGAAGGAGGAACTCCTACAGCATTCCAAGGGTTGATCCCCTTCAAGAGTCAAAATCTATAAAGCTCCTTCTGGAGTTCTATCACGGGTCAATTGTTGAAAGTACCCTAATTCCAAGGTACAGGTGATTCAGCCACCCAGCTTGGGTGTTTCAGCCATTGGCAATCGTCCGAAATTTTGAGCAATGGCGGTACACCTACCGCTCACCAGCAGTTCAGCTGTCGAGAATCTCGAAAAAGTGATTTCCTTCACTTTTTCAATCCTGATATGAACCACATGTTGACCAATTCTCTAGTCAACTAATTGAGCTCAATCACTCCCCTTTAGTAGACTCAATCTGAACCTATGACTTAAAGATTATAATCAAACATAACCATCAAGCTTACGACCTCACTCCCGGAATCTAGCAACCTCCGACATTCCCTGTGGTGAGTCTCACCATCTTCCTTTGGCGATCTCCCGATGTGTTCCTAGAGATTTTCTCGATACCTTTGGCGAAGTCCTAACGAACTCCCGGTGAGCTCCCACTACATTATCCAAACCTTAGTCTAATGTCTAAGTTTGATCCTAGGTCCATGTCTGATCTGTAACTCCTTTTCATCGTCATGGTTAAACCTACATGATGCTAACTATAACTTAATTAATTACAATCAACATGGCCATAAATCTACTTCAAGACCTTCCCAACTCCCGACAAGCCTTTCAACTACCCCCGACAATCTTCCGATGAGTCTTGGTCTTCTTCCGATGAACTCCCTTGTGCCATCCTAGTAAGCCCCCAATACCCTCAGCGAGCTCCTAGCACACTCCAGGCGAGTTCCCAACCACATCATCTGAACCTCTACCCGATGCTTGGACTTAATTCTGGCCAAACCTCTGATTGTAATAATCTCTTTATCATAGTTAATCCTGCATTAATCAACTCTAACAACCTTGTTAGATCAAACACTTATCAATTGATTTCATCATTAAAATTTGAGATTCAACATTGGTCAACTAAGAGAAGATTTGAGTCCATTATAATAAATCAGCCCAAATCCTAGTTAGGATTTGACTAAACTGGAGTCAGGTTAGGAGTCAGAGTTAGAAACAGGTTAAGTCAATAGTGTCGTGAATGTAATAAACCCTAATCTAGCCACCACCCGTATTAAAGAAGTGGTTGGCTAGGGTTAGGAAGGAGTCCTTTTGGGATGGGAGTCTCCTAGCCTCTCCTCCTTTTAAGAAAGACCCGCTAGGATGAGGGATTAAGTTAGGAGTTGAGGCCCATGTAAACCTTAGGCCGCCCCCTACTTTAGGGCCGGTTGGGGTTAGGGTTAATTGGAGGAGGATTAGGAGTCTAATGCAGCCAGCCTCTCCTAGTTAGGGCCAGCTAGGAGGTTATTTCTTAGAGAAGCAATTGGAGTTGTTAGTAGGAATTGCTTTTTAGAGTAGGAGTTGGAGTTGTTAGAAGTATGAGTCCTTAAGTAGGAATCCTGTTAGGAGTTAGGGTTTAGAAGCCCTATAAATAGGTTGTATTCTCTCCTCTTTTCATCATCAATAGATTAATTATTTTTTAACCTTTGTACAAAAAAATGAAGGAGGGAGGAACGAACCCCTATAGAGTTCCAAGGAGGTTGATCCCATATAGAGATCATACTAGTTACAAGTGTCCTGCAAGCCAATCACGTCAATGATGGCACGTGTGACACACTGCGTAATCTTTTTACTTATGATTAAATTAGTATATTCTCATATTATCTGTAGCATATATACTGTGATGTCCTTGGTTCTGTGTAATAGGAATCGGATCGTGATGAGATCATGATAATGAGATTGATTCACCTTTAAACACAGATCCTAAATAATTCCAGCCATAGGTTACTCGAGAGGGACATCAAGATAACTGGACAGACCAGTATACTATATACTCGTCCATATGATGGAGGTGGTTGGTCTCATAGTCACTTATGTGGAGACACTAAGGATATAGTACAGATGCTCATTAGAGAATGAGTTCACTGATTGATCCGCTTATAGAATGTTGTATGGTTAATTATACCTAATATCAAATAGCGATTTCATAGTCCCAATTGTGTATATGGTCTTTACATTTGAGGCATCAAGGATGTCTTGTATGAGTACTCCTTTCTTTGACGCCAAACTTACAGGTTTGAAAAGTTTCAGATCTAGTACAGTTGGTTATCGAGATTGGTAGCCAACCTTATGAAGACAATTGAGTGTCAATAGAAGATCATCCACTCTCAATATCATGAGAAGAATATCCCGTATATGTTTACTCAAACAAATCCCTAGCCAGAGTCATTCCGATTGAGAGAGAAAGAGTTCTCCGGGAGAATCCAATTAGAGCGAGACTATGACGGATTTCGTATGTGACCTGACAGTACCATGTCCAATATACGATCTTTAGGATATTAGTTAGATGAGGGATTATAGAAACATGATAATTATGGATACAGAGGTCCGATTGATTCGATCCCCCTGTACCGTCTAGGGATTATAGCGTAGTGGCCTAGTACATTCATAGTTGATGAGTCAAGTGAATTATTATGGGGATAATAATTCACTATATTAGAGGGAGTTCTGATGGGAGTGACTCACAGTCAGCTCGGTATTGGGCCTAGAGGGTCACACATATAGTGGATGCTTCAGCAAATAGAGGATTGGATGGAGATCTAATTGGCCCTTATTCTCATTAGATGAGATCTTATGCTGATGGGTTCCTTGATTAAGGTCCAATTAAAGGCCTAAAGAGATTATTGGATAGAGATCCAATAATGCAAGGTTAGTGGGTAATTGGATGAAGATCCAATACCCATTAAGGAGCCATAGATTTTTTTGTGGTTCTCTATAAATACGAGGGGAGACTCACGGTTGATAGGCTGCAGCTTTAGCCACCACCTCCTATTCTCCTCCCTCCCACTGTGCAAGAGTTACGAGATCAGATTGGAAGAGTTTCGCTGCAGAGATCCATCATATGGATACCGCTAAAGAGGAGAACGCTTGACCTTCTTCATCTTCTCTATCTGAATTTGGAAATACAGGGATATACGATCTCCCTAGGTAAAATCAATCTCTCACACATCGTGATTTTATCGATTTTTATATTTTTCTCGCAATCCCAATCTTTTGCATGGCGATTTGATTTGCATGGGAAATCAATTTTTTATTTTGATTTCTGCTGCGCATGTGATGCACCCGCTGAGGTTTCCCAACAGATCACCCCAAGCTTAGAATCAACAAGGGTTCTAACAGCAAGCTGGAGTACCTTAGCAACGTCATCTCAAAAGGAGTAACGGTAGACCCCTCAAAGATTGAAGCAATGCAAAGCTAGCCGCTATCAAAAATATTCAAAGTGCTATGAGGATTTCTAGGGCTGACCAGCTATTACCACAAGTTCATAAGGGACCACAGCAAGATCAGTGCTTCCCACATATCACTGCAAAAAGGATGTCTTCCTATAGTCGGATAAAGCAACAATAGCCTTCAATTCCCTCGAGGCTGCAATAAAGTCTACATCAGTGCTAGCCCTACCCGACTTCGACAAGGTGTTCGTGATTGAATCTAACACATCGGGAACCGAAATTAGTGATGTCCTAATGCAAGATGGCCGACCACTAACGTACACTAGCAAGGCTCTCTCCCCAGCTCATCTAAAATTATCAATCTACGTAAGGAGATGTTGGCCATTATGTATGTAGTGACAAAATGGAGACCTTACGTGATTGGTTGGCGCTTCTAGATCAAGACTGATCACAACAGCCTAACATACTTCATGGAGTAGAAGATTTTATCCCTCGAATAGCAAAAATGGATAACAAAATTGATGGGATTTGATTACGAAATTGTTTATAAAAGGGAAGGATAACTTGGTTGCAAATGTGCTTTCCCACCTACCCGAACATGCTGAAATTGCAGCCATCTCCCTTATGATTTGTGACTTCTTAGAAGACATCAGGAAAGAGTGGCAAGGCAACCCGAAGACCCAGGATATCATCAAAAAATTGGAGGAACCAGGCTCAATGGCACACTACATTTGGGACTTGAAGGCCCTACGGTACAAGGGTCGAATCATATTGGTGCCAAGCTGCCATCCTACAGGAGTTATACTCATCACCAGTGACTGGACACTCCATATTCCTTCGGGCCTATAAGAGGATTCGGCAAACCTTTTATTAGAAAGGGATGACAAAGACCATTGTTGAATTTATGATTCGATGCGATACCTATCAATGGCACAAAGGAAAGACGGTAACAAGCCTGAGAAAATTACAACCTCTACCCATTCTGGACTCAACTTGGACTGACATCTCTATAACCTCATCAAAAAGCTGTCAACATCTTAAGGGAAAGGTACTATCCTTGTCATGGTTAATTGCCGCACAAAATATGCCCACTCTTTGTTAGGATCAATTTGCATTGGGGGGGAGTGAATTAGTATAAGTGTAAATTCTCGCTTTAAATAAAAACTTCTTGCTTTAAGCAGGATAAGAAGATCCAAAGCTTTTCATTCAAGTAAAACAAGTGAGTGATTAAGCAAGATTACTAAGTTTCTAGCTTACAAGTTACTTAAGAAAGAACAAGAAAATCCCAAAGATAAACAACATCGTAAGTGAAGTGCTTTTTATGAAAACCTTACTTTCAAAGAGTAAATTAAATTGAAAGCGTCAATAAAAAATTAGTAAGCAAGAAAAGCAAAAAAAAGAACTCATAAGTTTTATAGTGGTTCGGCACCAATGGGCCTACGTCCACTCTTGAGACCTCCTCCTTGAGGCACACCAGCATCCACTACTGATCTTCTTTGGGTGAAGACTAAACCCTTATACTTTTCTTACAAGGAAGACAAGATTACAACTCTTTGATCACTCCCTTACCCATTTTCTTTTTCTTACAAGCAACACAAGTTTTTCACATAATTTTATCCCCCAAATTATTATCTAGAATGTAAGAAAACTTTGAGTATTTATAGACCCGAAATAGCTTCAGAATTTGGAGCCAAAAATGAAACTCGCCCGAAAAATCCGTGTACAGGCGGTTCACCTGTCGACCTGGGCAGGTCAACCGTTGAAAATGCCCAGATGCTTGGGTACGAGCAATTCAGCTACCCAGCCTAGGCGGTTTAGCTACTGACAATTGCCCGAAATCCTGGGCGGTGCTAGTTGAACCACCGCTCACCAGCGGTTTACCCGCTGAAATCTCTGGAAAAGTGGTTCCCTCCACCTTTTGAATTCTGGCTTGAACTTGAAGTTGATAAATTCTTTAGTCAACTAATTAAGCTCAACCAAACCCTCATAGTGGAAGTGATTGCCTCTTGGAGTTGATTTAGATTCCTTCCAAATCACACTCATTTAGGACTCAATCTTAACCTACAACTTAAAGATTACAATCAAGACATGACCACCAAGCTTTTGATCTTACTCCCGCAATCTAGCAATGTCCGGAATCTTCAACGGCGAGTCTCACGGTCTTCCTCTAGCGATCTCCTAGAGTGTTCCTAGTGATATTACTGATACCTTCGGCGAAGTCCTAGCGAATGCTTAGTGAGCTTTCACCGCATCATCCAAATTTTGGCCTGATGCCAAAGCTTGATCCTGGGTCCATGTATGATCTGTAACTCCTTCTCCTGTCGTAGTTAAACATGCAAGACACTAACTATGACTTAATTAATTATAATTATAATGGTCAACACATCCACTTCAAGACCTTCCCAACTCCCGACAATCTTTCGACGAGTCTTGGTCTTCTTTCGGTAAACTTTCTTGGTCTTCTTTCGGCAAACTTTCTTGCACCATCCTAGCAAACTCTTGATACCCTCGGCGAGCTCCCGACGTACTCCTGGCGAGTTCCCAACCGTAGCGTCCGAACGTCGGCCCAATGCATAGACTTGACTTTGGCTAAACCTCTGATTGTCATATTCTCTCTATCATAGTTAATCCTGCATCAATCAACTCTAACAATACGTGTTAGATCAATAACCCATCAATTGATTTCATCATCAAAATCTATGATTCAATAATCTTTCCTTTTTTTATGATGGCAATCAATTGATGACAGGAGTTAATCCTAACTCCCTCTAAATCCATGCCACTTAAATTTAAGATAATCACACACTCTTAAATTCAAGTAAAATATTCTACATAAATTTCAACACAAATTTGTATTAAGTCATTAAATCATGAGTTTCTAAAAGAATTATGCACTCATATCCATATCCAAGTATATCATCATGTGTCATCAATGTATATCATTAATATCATGTGTCATCAATGTATATTTCTCCCCCTTTGTCATAAATAAAAAGGTGAAATGTATCGCTAATAATTTCAAAGCACATGATGACATTACACCCCCTTAGTAAAATAGAATATGCATTATATAATTTTCATTTCCTTCGTGATTAATAAGGAGAGAAATAAGGAAAGAGTTGTGACAACATCATTAAGAAGAGATCTTAATAAATTTCAAAAAGAATATTAAGATAAGCTCAAAATTATAAGAGATTTAAAGACTACTTATATATTTTACTTGTAGCAAAAAAAATCATCTCTTGATACTAAAAATTATCTCTTGTAAATTTCAAATATAGCAATTCATCATTGTCATGCAATTTTTTCCCCTTTTTTGTAAATAATAAAAACATGGAGAAGGTTTTCAAAAATATTATCATAAAAAGCTTAATTTTATGAAATCTAGATTGGCAATTCATATATTTTCATGATTTAGTATTTTTAACTCTTAACCTCAATCTTCTAGATATAAAATTTTTAAAAGAAAATTTTGAATATGAGCTCAACAAATCATTCTCATGTAAATTTCAAGAAAATATAGTAAATAAATCTGAAAAATAATAAATCATTTTTTCATGTAGATTTTCTTAATCATCATTATATACATGATCATCATACATGATTTCACATCATCATACCTTCTCCCCCTTTGTCATCAACAAAAAGAAAAGATACAATTAGTAAGTTTTTAATATATGAAAGTCTAGCAATTTAGTAAATTTTTCATCACTTTAGAATATGCAAGCTAGTGAGTTCATTTTTCTCTTTTAAGAAGTGCAAGCTAGCAAATTTTGCTTCCTTTGTAATGTTCAAGCTAGCAATTTTACATTATGCAAGCTAACAAGTTGGCAAGTGTTACTTCTCTTAGCATATTTCTTTTTTAAAAAAAAATATGTGGTTAAGCAAAATTTTTGCTTCTCTTGAGATAGCACTTATTGCTTCTCTTTTGAGATGAGCAAGCTAGCAAGTTTTGCTCCCTCTTTATCATTATCAAGAAGAAGGGATGGTTACCATGATACAAAACTTTTCTCATTACATCATTTTTTAAATTATCACATGAAATATATCAAAAAAAATTAACATAGTGATGAGATATATAATTCTTGAAGATAAATTATGAATTTCAGGAGACAAATCATAGGAAAAAGAAATAAAATATCTTGATTCATGCATAAGAAATTTCGAGTTGTCAAGATCATAATTTATATAAAAATCTTCTTTTAAATAATACAAGAACACATAATAAGATATTTTAATTCATAAAATATTTTAAGTTATAAATCCGAGGAATCAAAATCATGATATAGGTAAAGAACTCATTCAATTTCAAAATCATCAAAATCACTTTCAAGAGATTCAAAATAAATAGAAATGCTAGTGATTTCCTTTCTTACCTTTTTAGTTGTAAATAATGAAAATGAGTCTTAAGGGATTAAATAATCTTAATTCATTTAGGATAAATCTTAAGACATATAATTCATTTAGATAGATCCTTTTTTTTTTAATAAAATGGAAGAATGATCTTGATAAAAAGTTTCAACTTATAATTGTCAAGATCATAAATCATCTTTTTATCAAAAAGAGAAAATTATAGAGATCAATAACATAACATATAAGGGAATATTCATGATAATACAAATCTCTTTCAATTTTTAACTTATTACAAATTTAATAAATTCTAATTTTGATGATAAGTTATATCATTCATGAGTTTTAGAATAAATCATGTCAAGAAAGATATTATTATCAAAAGACATTCATAAATATTAAATATAAGATTTAATTTAATAAATCCCTTCTTAGATGATAAAATAGAATCTTAAGATATCAAAGAAGAGTCTTCATTCATAAAGATATCAAATTATAGATATTAAGATCATAAGTTAATTTTAAGAAAGAATAAATGGAAGATCTTGATTTATATATATGAAACATCAAGTTTGAAAGAATATGGTTCATAAGAAAATTTTCAAGTTATAGATAAAATCATCAAAAATATCAATAACATTGGATAGATTCATTAATCACTTTATGAAATAAAATCATTTGAAAATTTACCCAAAATCATCATCAAAAATTGCTTTTCGAAAAATTCAATGAAGGCATCTTAGATTGTTTTTTAATAGCTAAAGTTCTCTAATCCATTTTTGTAGTTTAAGAGAATCAATAATAATAGTATTACTTTATCTCTTGTTGAAGGATTAATAGGATAAAAATATTTCCAAGAATAATTATCCTTCTTTTGAAATTTATTTTAAGAATGCAAAGCCATTTAAAGTTAAAAATAAAATTTTATCAAAATCATTACAATAAAATATTTTCAAACAAAACCTTTGATCTATTTTAAATCTAATGATTTTTATATGTTGGAAGATTCTACTTGTTATTAATAAGTTTTTCTTTTAAAGATAAATAACTTTGTATATGACTTTTATGTTCAAATTTAATATTTGGTCATTTAATCTCAAGACAACGTACACAAATACAAGCACACAAATCAATACATTAATCATCATCAAAATCTTTTTGTTATATTCATAATTTTTATTAAAGATAGCTAAACTTTCATTATTCTAATTCTAGCATCCTCTATCTATGCATCATTAACGAATCATACATCATATTCATTATCAATAATTTTATTTTTAATAATTTTCCTTATTATTTACTTAAGCTAGTGAGCTTGAAAGATTGTTAGATCTCAAGTCATGTGTCTTGAGTATCAAAAACATTGTTTAGTGCTCCTAGCTTTGTTAGGAGACAAATTTATAAGAAATATTTAGATACTCATTTTACATTGGGACTTATATGAAGAACTTTGTCTTTCTTATCTATGTGGTTCTTGGTAGTTTGTTATTTCCTTAGGAAACCAAACTAACTTGTAAGAGCTATAATTTTTAAATAGACATTTGTTGGCTTCATGTCCTAATCTACCATAAAAATTATATTTTATTTTTGATGGTAAATTTAAGATAGGTCCTTTAACAAACATGGTTGACTTTTGTTGAATGTTTTTAACAAAGCCTATGATATTTCTTTTATTCATATGACCCTTATTGGCAAGGATCATATTTAGGGAGTTGTTCCTAATTTCAAATTTTCTAATGTTAACTTAAGCATGATATTTTCTTCTTTAATGTTGTCTAGAATTTTACATTTCGAACTAGGATTATTTGATACTAATAACTCATGAATTTCATCAACTTTACCAACTAATAAATTATGTTCATTTTTAAGTAACTTAAAATATTTGCTAGATTTTCTAAACTCATCAAACAAATCATGGAACATGCTTAATAATTCTGGAAAGAAAATACTTAATGAATCAATAACCTCATCGTCGATGGCCATAAGAGCGAGGTTCTCCACTTCTTGGTTGTGCATTTCATCTTTGGAGCTCCTCAACTTCTTGCTTTCATAATAAGAGGTATTATCTATCTTTAAATCATTTTTAAGGTTGATGTTTGTTAATTTATCTAGTTCATTTGTCACTGGTTCAAAGTCCTCATCACTCGAAATTTCACTCGAGAAGTCATATGTTCTCAGTTCAAATTCTTTCATATTTTTTGCAAGGTGTTCTTCAAATTTATTTTTAGAAGTATTTTCATTTAATGATTCATTTAGATTAGTTGTGCTTTCATATGTCATTTCTAATGTATGTTATATATCAAAAGTTGAATCAAAATAGAAACTTGATCAAGTTTATTTTTATCAAGTGCATAATATAAGGCATTCATAGCCTTTGCATTCGATGAAAACATTTGTTTTTCATAATCATTCTAATCATTTGTTAGATTGGATAACCTCAGAAAACCTTTTTTAATAATACACTACAAATCAAGATCTATCAAAATAAAAAAGATACGCATTCATATTTTTCAAGATGTATGGTCTATCCCATTAAACATGTGGGACTTATGATACATTCATTGACCCTCGTTAATGTCGAAAAGAGTCATTTCTCTTGGGTGTTAACCCAAATGAGAAAAGCATGGTTCTGATACCAATTGTTAAGATCAATTGGCACTAAGAGAGGTGGGGTGACTTAGTGCAAATATAAATCTCGTCTTAAATAAAAAAAAATTTACTTTAAGTAAGATAGGAAGATCCAAAGTTTTTCGTTCAAGTAAAGCAAGTGAGTAATTAAGCAAGATTGATATATTTCTTGCTTACAAGTTACTTAAGAAAGAACAAGGAAATCCCAAAGATACGCAACATCATAAGTGAAGTGCTTGTCATGAATACCTTACTTTCAAAGAGTAAATTAAATCGAAAGCGTCAATACAAAATTAGTAAGCAAGGAAAGCAAAAGAAAGATTTACAAGTTTTATAGTAGTTCAGCACTAATGGGCCTACGTCCACTCCCGAGTCCTCCTCCTTGAGGCACACCAATGTCCACTACTAATATTTTTTAGGTGAAGCTCAAACCCTTATACTTTTCTTACAAGGGAGACAAGATTACAACTCTTTGATCACTCCCTTACTCCTTTTCTTTTTCATACAATCCACACAAGATTTTTATAAAATTTTATCCCCTAAATTATTATCTAAAATGAAAGAAAACTTGAGATATTTATAGACCCCAAATAGCTTCAGAATTTAGAGCCAAAAATTAAACTCACCCTAAAAATTTGGGTACGGGTGGTTCACCCGCCGACCTATGTGTGTCAATTGTCGAAAGTGCCCAGATTCCTAGTTACGGGCAATTCAATTACCCAGCTTGGGTGGTTCAGCGATTGACAGCCACCCAAAATCCTGGGCAACGCCGATTGAACCATCACTCACTGACGATTTACCCATCAAAATCTCCAAAAAAGTGGTTCCCTCCACTTTTTGAATTTCAGTTTGAACATAATGTTGACCAATTCTTTGGTCAACTTATTAAGCTTAACTTGAGCTCAACCAAACCCTCATAGTGGACCTGATTGCCTCTTTAAGTTGATTTAAATTCCTTCTAAATCACACTCATTTAGGACTCAATCTTAACCTACGACTTAAAGATTATAATCAAGACATAACCACCAAGCTTATGGCCTTACTCCCATAATCTGGCAACCTCCAAAATCTTCAGGGGCGAGTCTCACGGTCTTCCTATGGTGATCTCCTATCATGTTCTTAACGATCTTCCTGATACCTCTGGCGAAGTCCTAGCGAACGCTTGAGCTTTCGCTGCATTATCCAAAACTTCAGCCCAATGCCTATGCTTGATCTTGGGTCCATGTCTGATCTGTAACTCCTTCTCTCGTCATGGTTCAACCTACATAATTCTAACTATGACTTAATTAATTACAATTATAATGGCCAACACATCCACTTTAAGACCTTCCCAACTCCCGGCAGGCCTTTCGGCTATCCCCGATAATCTTTCGACGAGTCTTGATCTTCTTCTGGCTAACTCCCTTGCGCCATCCTGGCAAACTCCCGATACCCTCAATGAGCTCCCAATGCACTCCTAGCGAGTTCCCAATTGTATCGTCCGAACCCTAGCCCGATACATGGACTTGACTTTGGCCAAACCTTTAATTGTCATATTATCTCTGTCGTAGTTAATTATGTATCAATCAACTCCAACAACACATATTAGATCAATAACCCATCAATTGATTTTATCATCAAAATTCGAGATTTAACACTTTTGTGATGTCCGAAATCCTTATACCACTGCTAGTATTGCCTAGATTTTTATGAAAAATATTGCTAAACAATATAGGATGTCTCATTCTATTGTAAGCGATTGTGAAAAGGTCTTCACCAGCAAATTTAGGATAGAACTTTTTTAGTTATAGAGTACTAAATTGAAGATGAGTACAACATACTATCCCTAGACTGATGGCCAAATAGAAGTGGTAAATAGGTGCTTGAAGAATTACCTTAGATGCTTCACTAGTGACAGGCCAAAAGAACGAACAAAGTGGCTTCCCTAGGTTGAATAGTGGTACAACATGATGTATCATTTATTTATAAAATACACTTCTTTTAAAGTTGTATATGGTCAGCCACCCCCCTATAATCACTAAATATGTAATCGGCACTTCAAAAGTAGATTAGGTGGACTGAGCTGATTGATAGAGACAAAATTCTACAACTATTGAAGGACAACCTCTCAGCAACCCAAGCAAGAATAAAGCAGCAGACTGACAAACACAGGAGCAAAAGGGAGTTTGTTGTTGGAGATTGAGTCTTCCTTTGTCTTCAGCTCTACAAACTGATATCCATCAGGACCCGAACATCTATGAAGTTGTTTCCTCGCTTCTATGGACCCTGTAAAATTATGGAGCGCATTAGAGCCATTGCTTAAAGATAAGATATGCCCATAAACTCCAAAATTCATTCGGTCTTCCATGTATCTTACCTCAAATTAAAGTTAGGAGAGGATGAAATCAGCCCATAGTCACCCACCTAATATCTCGGCTAATGGAGAGGTCTAGGTCTAGCAGACGACCATACTAGATCGTAGGATCGTGATGCGTCACCGACGCCCTTCCATAGAAGTACTGGTGCAGCAGACCAATTTGCCTACTAAGGATGCTACTTGGGATTCCTATAAAGAATTGAAGAGGGTGGGTCTCCTAGTAGGGTCAGGTCCTAGTCTACTGAGTCGAGTCCATTGATTGGGCCCTATTGGCCGACCTAGACCTAACATTGAGTCGGTTAGGAGTTGATTTAAAAAAGCTAGCCCAAATCTTAGATAGAGTAGGATTTGGCTTAAATAGGAGTCTAGTAGAATTTGGAGTTGAAGTTGAAGTTATATTTATAGTAGGACTCTTATTAGGAGTCCAAGGTTAGGGGATCTCTTCATAAGCCCTATAAATAGGCGTATAACTCTTCTTTCCAAGAAAATAAGGAACAATTTAGATTTATTTTTTGATCTTGTAGCTAAAATTTAGGAGGGCTGATCTCCTATAAAGATCAAGGAGGGTTGATCCCCTATAGTGATCAATTTATCTATAAGAGAAACCTTCGAGTTCTATCAGAAGGCGGTTTGATGTTGGTGGCTACTCTGTGCAAGGGATCACAAGCAGCCGAGGAGTAAGGCTACGGTGACTATTGCGGTCACTAAGAAGTGATCACTCGGCAAGGGGGAAGGAGATGTTGATGATGGGGGCAGTTGGCAGTATGATTGGGAGGCAGCAGTAGGGGAGGAAGTCGAGCACTAGAACATAGGAAGAAGGGAGATGGTAGTCGAGGAGGAAGCAGGGCGTGACTAGAGTGGGAAGCAGCAACGGCGACATGGCTATGTGGCAATGATAGAGTTAAAAATGCCAAGGGTTACGATTGGGAACAGAGGAGGAAGAAGGCACGGCTAGAGCGGGAGGCAGTAGTAGTGACGCGACTATGAGAGGCGATCAAAGGTCGTAACTAGAGACAGCACTAATGTTCCATGTGGTCGTTGGGATACGATCGCACGGTTATGGTGAGACGACATTGTTGATCCTAGCCAGGGCGATGAAGGGTAGTCATTCGTTTATGGGAAGCAATGAGAAGGTAAGGGGCTACAGGCGGTAGATAAGGGAGATGGCAGTGCTAGAGCTTGGCAAGCAAAGGGCGATGGCAATGGTAAAGGAAGGAGATGGCAGTGTGGGGCTCCATAGGCAAAGGGCAATGGTGATGGTAGAGGAGGAAGATGGTAGTGCTGGGCAAAGGAAGAAGGGATGCACTAGTGCGAGCTGTGGCAAAGGAGGGAGATGGCAACGTGGGGTTTCACGGGCAAAGGGTAGTGATGACAGTAAAGGATGGCTACAAGATTTAGGAGGAGGAGTTGCAATGGAGATCAACAATAAAATCACAATGGAAACACCGAGGATCATTGCTCTAATACCAGATAATAAGAACCCCTAGGGTTCTATCATAAAAGAGAGAGAGAAAGGGATAAAGATCGTTTTGAGGGGGTCAGCCTCCTTGATCACTTTATGAGGATCGGCCTCCTATGTTTGCTAAAGGTTGAAATGTATTTTCTTGATGATGAAAAAGAAGTTGCTACACTCATATTTATATAGTTCCACATAAGAGTCCATCAAGACTTTCACTCTTCCACCTTAGAGTCGCTTAGGACTTGGACTCCTAATGAAATAATAAATTTTAAATAAACTTCTAATTGACTCCTACTAGACTAATAAACTCATAGAAACATAACTCAAAAATATGACACAAATGTTCAAAAATTTATAGGTTTCTAACATAAGGGTGCAACTTCCTAGCTGCCTACACTAGAGCCAGTGCCAGCTTCTCGATTGAGGGGTATTGTTCCTCGAGTATGTTCAAGATATAGCTAGCATAATAGATGGAACATTGTGCTCCCACATCTTCTCAGACTAGAACTGAGTTGACTATATGCTCGAAGGCTATAGGGCAGAGGCTAAACGGCTCACCCGGGATAGCTGAGATTAGTTGTGGTAGTTAGGCGAGGTGTGCCTTCAACTTCCCAAAGGCCTCTTCACATTTTAAAGTCCATTCGAAGTATTTGGAGTGCTTCAGAGCTTCGAAGAAAGGAAGGCACTTATCTCTTGACTAAGATAGGAATCGATTGAGAGCGGCTAGTCTTTCGGTAAGGCACTGGACTTCCTTGACCGAGCAGTGGAGTCACATCTCAGTTATAGCTCAAACCTTCTTAGGATTTGTGTCTATGCCCCTCTAGTGGATAATGAAGATGAGGAATTTGTCAAAACTAACCCCAAAGATGAACTTAGTGGGATTGAGGTGCATGTTTGACTTCTTGAGTGCCTAGAACATTTCGGCTAGGTCCGCTAGGTGAGTGTTAGTGACTTTGCTCTTGACGATCATATTGTCGATGTATACTTCTATGTTTCTCCCGATCTGGTGCTTGAACATTTGGTTGACTATCCTTTGGTATGTTGCTTATGCATTCTTTAGACAGAAAGGCATGACTTTGAAGTAGCAAACTCCTTGGTCTATGATGAAGGTGGTATATTCTCTGTCTTCGGGGGCCATTCGGATTTGGTTATAGCCTAAGAAAGCATCCGTGATGAGGAGTTCATGTCCCGAGATTGTGTCCACCAATTGATCGATCCTCAAGATGGGGTAGGAATCCTTCGGGCATGTTTAGTTAAGATCAGTGTAGTCAATACATATCCTCCAGCTTCCATTGGATTTTTGGATGAGAACTGCATTTGATAGCCATCAAGGGTAGTTCACCTTGGCTATGAATCTTACCTCCATTAGATGATCTAATTCATCATTGATTATCTTCTACCAATCGGGGGTGAACTTTCAAGACCTTTATTTCACTGATCATGCCTTAGGGAAGATGTTCAGGCAATGTCGTGTGACCTTAGGGTCAGTTCCTAGCATGCCTTATGGCGACTAGGCGAAGCCATCGATGTTCTTTGTCAGGAAGCTAATGCGTTGGACTTGATCATTTCCCAGAAGCATAGACCAAATCTTCATGACCCTATTCGATCGACTTTTGTCGAGGGAGACCTCTAGTATTTGCTCAGTGGGCTTAGGACAAGGTGGTACTTTAGTGGCATCTTGAGGGTCAGCCAGGGGTAACTTGGGCTTCAACTTTTTTTGTAGCATGATGGCCATCAAATAGCATTGCATTGATTTGCGAGGGTCGCTCCTTACCACATCGATCCTAGCTCGGGTTGGGAACCTCATTACTTGGTGGTAGGTGGAGATGATCGCACTTACTTGTTGAGAGTCAAACGACCGAGAATGACATTGTATGTCGAAGGCAGGTCGACTACCATGATGATGATCATCATGGTCTTGGACCTCGGCTCTTCCCCAACGGTGACCATTAGGGTGGCGGTGTCAAGGGGTGAAGTAGAGTCACATGTGAACTCAATGAGAGCCAAGGTTATTAGGTTGAGGTTTCCCTCAGTCAAACTGAGCTTCTGGAAAATGTCAAAATATAGCACATCGACAGAGCTCCTAGTGTCCACCATGACCCTTTTCACTTAGATGTTGGCAATTCGGACTGAGATCACCAACACGTCATCATGGTCAGGGTACTCAATTTCTCCCACCTCGAAGGTGATCTCAGGCTTGTCCCTTAATCTGGAATGCTTCTCCATAGTGGACCGGGCATAGGCTTTTTGTCCTGATATGTTATCCCCATCGAATGTTAGGTTATCAATAATGATATCGATCTGCTTCTTGATTGGGTCGTGTGGACACAGGGAGAGCTCTTAGGGCCTTTTGATGTAGCACCTGAGGTATCCCCTATGGATGAACTCCTTGATCTGGTTTCTTAGCTCGTGACACTCCTCGGTATCATAGCCATAGTCGCGGTAGAACTAACAATACTTAGTCCAATCCCTGAACTCGTGTGAAGTCTTCATCGGGTTGGGTACCCTTAGGAGCCCCTTTTCTTTATTTTGGAGGATGATCTCCATCCTAGATAAGTTTAGCAGCAATGGAGGGGGCCTCAGAAGCAATGACTTGGGTCGATCGAGCCTCCTCCTTGGTGGCCCTGAGGGTTTACCTCAAAACTACTCCCCACAGGGCTTTTTGTGGTCTTTGCACCTCCCTGCTACCAGCGCTTCAGCCACAATGTATTGATTGGTACATTGGAGCATATTGAGAATAGTCACTACTGGCCTCGCCACATGCTCATCAGGAACACTTGCATGACTAACGAGGGGTGAGCATCGGAGACCCCTCAGATCTCGTCAATGAAGCAAGAGATGAAATGGAAGAGGGGTTCGTCATCCTTCTAGCTCAAACCAAGGAGCATGGTCGTGGATAGTTTGGGTCATGAGCTGGCTAAGAAGTTGTACTGAACTCCCTTATGAGCTGATCAAAAGATAAGACTCAGTACGACCTCAACTGACTGTACCATATTTGGGTCGGACCTCAGAGAGTGTAGGAAACACCTGACACAACGGGGCATTAGAAGAATTAGCTTTCCCAAATCTCCTGGACAAAGGGAGACCCTGCCAAGGTGCCTTCCCCGAACTCCTCCTTGAACTTGTGGAACTCCCTTTGGACCTCATCCAGGTGCCAATTCAGTAAGCACAATTGAGCCCTGAATGAGTTCGTCGAGTCAAAGATAAGGTGTTAAGCGTGGAGCAGCTCGGAGTGGTGCATCTGGAGCAGGGGTGTTGCATTCCGTCGTTTGCCTCTAGTTACCCAACTGTTCCTCGATCGATGGGCAATCGTTTGCAGTTTTAGGTGATTTGTCATTCAGGAGAGGATCATGGGGCACGGTGAAGAGCACCGGTTGGGCCAAAGTTGTCGATTGTGGTGGCGGACTCATCGTCTAGATCATCCCCGTCAGCATTTGGACATGATGGGTGAGGATGTAATGATTACTGTAAGTATTGAAGCTGGAATAGCTAATACCGCAAAGGAATATAAGTAACAGTCTTATGAAAAAAAAATAAAAGAATTAACACAAAAAAATCATCACTCAAAGTTTGGTTAGAAATTAACCACGAAAAATTACTTCTCAGAAATAACTGAGTAATTTATAAGATGTAAACCCATTACCATAATATATGAGCCACGTTGTGTGCCCTAGCAACCACAAGCAGCACCAGCTACATATAATTGTTGGTAGAAAGATCGATGGCATTACTAATCTCCACATGCTAAAGAATGCACAATGATTAATGCCAGATGGAAAAAGTGAGGAAGATGGACAGTGAGTGCGGGAAAATACGATGGGATATATGGGTTTCGTGAAATGAGTGAGATGAGGAAGATGAAATAATGCAGTTTGTCATGTTGAGCTAAACCTATAATGCCCTGAGGAACACCAATGCTTAAATGTTCGTTGAGCCACATTCACGCTAGACACTGGTAGTGGTTGGATACGCTGTCTTCTGCAATGCGCATGTATCCACTATATTGTTTGCATTAATGTATGAAATATACATTCAACATATTTCTTTTACTAACCATGTTAAGCGAACAATACACGTGAAGAATACTTTTTCAATGATTGTTATTGTGAGAATCATTGTTATGCTTCACATAATCAGACACGATGATCACATATATTTTGAATTCTTCAGAATATTTATCTTCTCTTCAGCTTTACCAATCTGACATTAAATTTCTCAAACCTAGAATATAAGAACTACCTGTGACAACATGCTTATGGGAAAGAAAAGAAAGAATGCAGAATGATGGGAACAACAGGGGACAAACATATATCCTTTACTGACAGCAGCGAATCTAACTCCAAACACAGGAGGAAATAGAATATGCTCCATCAAGTTCATGTCTAAATGAATTTTACAAACAGCAGCAAGTTGTTGGAAGTTATTTGCTACTTCAGATGAGGGATGAACTCAAAGCGTGTTAGAGTTACCAAATCAGAATATGGTGACCCGTTAGAAATTAATCTCAGAGATTCTGTTAAAATCAATTAGATGAAATAATCTGCTATAATTAATTGACACATATTAATGGAATTGTTAACCATGAACAACTAAACAGCTGTAATCACAAAACAAGATGATATCCTTAAAGACAAGGAAAGACTTGTAACAAATATTGACAAGATTTAATGAAGACCACAAACAGCGTTAGAAAATATTGGGTAGAAAAGTTATCATAATTGACCGATTTGTCGCGTACGGCACCGTAGGGCCCCATGGACCAAGATTCTGATTGAACCAGACTAAGAAATTCTTCAGGATCTGTTCGAAATCATATCTAACAACTTTTGTCATCCAAACCAGATGCAAATAAAATACTTCTAAAACGATAAAGGTTTTAAGAGTTAGACCATGTCACCAACACTACTGAATAACAGGAAACAAAGGTGAATGAACCAAGTGGTTGTGAACACAAAAAGTCATTTTAAAACTTTTCTGAACATCAAGAACCCTCCAACTAAATCCCAGTCCATATTACGCCAAAAATATTTTTTTTAAAATGTGGAGCGATTTTCCTAAAAACGGCCCTTAGTTTGGATTTTTTTTTTCCCAACAACGCTCCCTATTTTGATTTTTTCCAAATGGTACCCCTAATTTAAAAACAAATCCAAGCTATCCCTTAAAATAGTGTTTTGAGATATTAAAGTATTTATGATTTGTTATAGTATTTTTTGACCACCACAATAAAAATATTATAAAGCTTACTTAAAAATAATATAAATAAGCTAAATAGAATCAAAACACACTAAAAACTATTTAATGTACCATATTATGATTTACATAAGTATTTATAATAATTTAAAAATAATATCACCCAAATAAAAAATAAAAAATAGCATGTCACAGTATTTTAGCTACCACTGTAAGCCTATATAAAAATATGTAAATGGTCCGAATAATCTATTCTCCTCAAACAAACCAATTACAAGTCTAAAATATAGTATGATAATGGTCTACAAACAATAACATTTAAAGAGGTATAATATGTTACTTACAATATTTTTTAATTATATAAATAGTATTTTTAATATTAAAAATATCATTAATATTATTAAAAATATTATAAACAAGTTAAATGAAAAATACTGTAATAATTCAAAACTAGTGAAAAAATGGATTATAAATTTTGACGGAAAGAATTTGTGAGGAATATTTTGAATATTATTTTAAAAGTAAAAATATTATTTACAAAAAAACCAAAAAAGATTGTTGTTGGGAAAATCTCAAAATGAGAAAATTGTCATATGTTAATTATATATTACCCCCTTTAGTTAGCTACCTCTAATATCTTGGTCCCTATATTTTTAAAAATCTATATTAGCATCTCTATAGTTATGAAAATGAAACCTATATTATCAATGGAAATACAAAAATAAAAGGATAAAAAGGTAAGTTTAATATTTTAGTTGGTATAGCAAATAGTGTTAATGGTGGTGGATATAGAGCAATGACGGAACGCTCTGGGACTTCGTCATAGAGTGGTGTTTGCAACTTTTACGGTAAGGAGTTATTAGTGCTAGTCCTGGAGTCATAAAGACCCTATAGCTAGCTCCCCCACCCACTCTCCAGAACCCTTAGTAGTGCCTCTATCTTGCTTTTCCCCCTCGCACTCACCCCATTATCACCACCAACCAAAGCCCTCGTGATTGTCTCTGCTCTATTCACTTCCCTAACATCTCTCACTACCTTGTTTTTACCACTCTTTCCTCACCCTCCCACTCCCTTTATAGGGCTCCAGTAGGGTTGAGTCCTAATCATCCTAAAAGTAGTTAATAAAACCTTATGAGATTATAATAAAATCCTACTTAGCCACTTTTATCATATAAAGAAGTGTGGTTAGGGTTTAGATTAGTGTCTTAGGGTTTAGTGGTCGTCGCCTCATTTACTGGGCTGGTCGACCAGGGTTTTCCCTTGCTTAGGTCGGCTATAGAGCCAACCTACCCGCCACCTGTTCCTACTTAGGCAGGTCGACTATAGAAGGGGCAAAGGGATAATTTTACTTAGGCAAGCACCCATGGGCTAGGGTTTAGAATCCTATATAATGATGTAGCCACCTCCTCTCTTTTATTAAGCAATTATCAACTTTTATTCAGTCTTGTGTCGAGTCTAGGAGGGTTGATCCCCCTCAAGGGTCGAAATCTATAGAGCTACTTCTAGGGTTCTATCATTTACTATCAGAGCCACGTTCTTGCTGCCCTATAGCCATCTCTGCCGCCTCCACCTTCCTAAGCAATTCCCATAATTACTTTTGACGTCCCCTCCATCATCGCCCATCAAGTCACGGTTCTATCAATCTGCTATTGTCCTCTGCATCAATATCTAGAAATCTGGTATAATTTTATCACTCATGCCTCTTCAATATTGCAAGATCTTTTAATTTACATATTAAAGAATTTTCTTAAATTTTATCCATTGTAAATTTCATTCATCGCAAACATTATTGTTGTTGTGAAGGTGAAACACTGTAAAAATTTTTAATCACTTTTTTGCCTCTTGAAACCGGTTTATTTCTTCTCCTTTTTGACCAAAATTTTTATACAATCTCATAAATCAACTTAGCTTTCATCTAAGATTGGTTTCTAGAAAAAATTCCTTCTAGAACTGGTTTTATTATGCCTTATTTCATCATTACGCAGTGCTAAAACTTTACAATGAAGGATCTACTTTTCGCCTTTTGCCCTATTTACCTACTATTACGCTGTCGAAATTTTCTCAAACTTTTTATTAATATTAAGCACATCTGATCGTGAGTTTTTGTATATTTTTCTTGAATTTTTCTTTAGAATTTATGTCAAGAATTCATCATTTCTTCAACATAAAATCTATTTAGTAGGACAGCACATCGTAGCACCTTTTGTCATCGAATTCTATCATATTTGAGTGTTGTCTTTTGTGAGATTTTATATTATTTTCTCTTATTTACAAACCCTACCATCCTCACTAAAAATCTTTTCAAATTGTACCCTAAACTAATCCCAAATAGCCACCCAAATCAGCCCTAAATCGTAGCCTACTCCCATTTAAACCAATCCACTCATCCAACCGGCCACCACCTCTCCAAAAATTCTCATGCCACTAACTTGTCAATAGAAAAAAGATATAAATATTATAGATCTAGAGATATACACCATGGTATCAGAGGAGGCCATCAATGCCAAGTTTAAAGCCTTTGAAAGTTGTATGGAGGAGAAGATGTGATCCCTTTTTGCCAAATTCAGCATAGCCCGACCATCAAGTCCGAGGAAGTCACGGCATAGAGAGACTTCAGATTGGCGATACAATCCTTAAGAGCATGGATACATCATCCCTGATCAGAATAATCTATGCATGAAGGTGGATTTCCCAAGATGGGAAGAAGGAGATCCGATTGGATGGATCTTTATGTGCGGAGCGCTATTTTAGGTTCTACCGAACCCCCAACACTACATGGGTGGAGATTATTGTCATCCACCTCGAGGGAGATACTATTCAGTGGTTTCATTAGTTTGAGCATGCCCATAGAGGATTCTCTTAGCAGTGATTCAAGGAATGACTACTAAACCACTTCGGACCAATCAATTTTGACAACATCGATAGACAATTTGCAAAGATTCGTCAAACCTCTACAATACAAGAATACTAAACAAGGTTTAAACATTTATCTAACCAAATAATGGATTGGTCTAACAAACAACTTTTAGGAACTTCTATTGAGGGCCTAAAGTTAAAGATTCAAGGAGAAGTAAAGGCGTCGCAACCATACACTCTTATGATGGTGATTTTCTTCATGCGTATCCAAGAAGAATAATTGAACCACAAGGTACGAAGGATAAGGGTCACTCCCTGACCAGCCATGCTAAGGCCTATAGCCCCCTCTACTACCGTTCGAGTCCCCATACTAAAGAAATTAACAAGAGATGAGCTTTATAAACGTTCAGCCAAGGGGTTATGTTAGCACTGCGATGAACTATGGAGCCGAGAACATCACTGCAAAAGAGGCCGACTCTTCATGATTGAATCAATGGAGGATGAGGATAGTGAACCATCTAAAGAAGGCCTCAAACCTAAGGAGGAAGCCATGGAGGAAGAGCCTCAATTGGCTGACTACGTAGTACACGCATTGGTCGGCTACTCCAACCCGCAAACGATGAAAGTGGGAGAACTTCTAAAATAGCAACTCGTCACCATTCTCATTGATATAGGCAACACAAATAACTTCCTTAACAGTAAGGTTATTGTATGTATGGCACTTTGAATCGAAGGTTATAACAAGTTTGATGTAAAGGTCACCGACGGCTGAATCCTCAATTGCGACTAACGTGCTCACGGGTGAAACTGCTCCTCCAAGACCAAGAAGTGGTAGCCAATTTCTTCCTCCTACCCATTGATGATTATGAAGCTATGCTCAAGATTGAATGGCTCAACGTTATGTGATATCTCCTAGAATTTTTCTAAACTAAGTATGAAGTTTTATTGTAAAGGGAGATAGGTCACATTGCGAGGCAAGCGCTAGAGCCATATTTCTACCGTTTCAATGCAATAGATGGAGAAAGTTTTGCATAAAGTACATGGAGAATTTTTTATACATATCCAGCAGCCATCTAAGGAGAAGAATGTGCAAAATTTAGATCCCAAGCTTGCCCTCTTACTGGATGAATTCACGGATGTTTTTTTGGAGTCGCAAAGGCTACCCCCTAACTGGTCGCATGACCATCACATACCTATTCTGTCGGACAAACCTCCATCAAATTTGAGACTATAGCACTACCCTCACTTGCAGAAGGATGAGATTGAAAATATCATCAAGGATATGCTCGACACTGGAGTAATTTAACCAAGTTGCAGTGCTTACTCTTCGTCGATGTTGCTAGTGTACAAGAAGGATGGTACGTGATGTATATGCATTGATTACCGAGCTTTGAACATCATCACTGTCAAATATAAATATCCTATACCAATCGTAGATGAGCTCTTAGATGAATTAAAAGGAGCCCAAGTCTTCACAAAATTGGATATCCATTTCGGTTACCACCATATTCGGGTATGCACTGAAGATGTCCCGAAAACTACATTCCGCATATATAACGGTCACTACGAGTTTCTGGTAATGCCTTTCGGACTTACGAATGCTCCTTCCACTTTTCAAATCATGATGAATGACATCTTTCAGAGTTTTCTATACAATTCGTGTTGGTATTTTTCGATGATATTCTCATTTATAGCCCTACACTTGATATGCATTTTTAGCACTTATGAACTATTCTAATGATTCTTCGAGAGAACACCTTTAAGTTAAACAGTCAAAGTGTAGCTTTTTACAACGTAAAGTGGCGTATCTAGGGCATATTATATCAGAGGATGGAGTGGCGATAGACTTGACGAAGATCGAGGCAATGCAAGGATGGTCGAGACCTATGAATATAAAATCGCTGCGTGGCTTCCTTAGACTCATGAGCTACTATTAAAAATTCATGAAAGATTATGACAAGATCAGTACCCCACTCACATCCCTACTGAAGAAAGATTCCTTCTTGTGGTTCGATAAAGCCTCCGCAACCTTTGAACGACTTAAGGTAGCAATGACAATGACGTCGGTCCTAGCGCTGCCCAATTTCTACTACACCGTCATCATTGAGGCTGATGCATTAGGAGTTGGAATTTGAGCTATTCTAATGCAAGATGGTTGACCCTTTGCTTATACCAGTAAAGCTTTATCTTCCTTACATCTCAAAATGTCTGTGTATGATAAAGAAATACTTATCATCGTACGCGCTATCACGAAGTGGAGACCCTACCTGATCAATCGACACTTCCAGATTAAGTCCAACCACCGAAGCCTTAAATTTTTTTTGGAGCAAAAAATATCTTCCCTAAAGCAGCAATAATGGGTAACTAAACTTCTTGGCTTTGATTATGAAATAACTTATCGAAAAGGGAAAGATAAGTTGTTGCAAATGCTCTATCACGGCTACTAGGACAAGTCAAAATTTCAGTCATTTCCCTTCCTTTCACCGACTTCCTCAAAGACATTAGGGAAGAACGGAAAAATGAATTAGAGACCCGAGACATCATAAAAAAATTGGAGAAGGATCCGGGTTCCATAGGTCACTACACATAGGATTCGAAGGACTTGCACTATAAAGACCGAATTGTTGTCGTTCCTTCTTCCCATTACATTCAAGTTATTTTGCATGAGATGCACTCTTCACCTTTGACATGGCATTCTGGATTTCTAAGAACTTACAAGAGGATAAAACAAAACTTCTTTTGGAAGAGCATGAAAAAATCAATCTATGACTATGTATCTAAATGTGATGTATGCCAGCAGCAAAAAGGTGAAACTATGGCAAATCCGAGCAAACTACAACTACTACATATACCGGACTCAGCATGGACTGATATCTCTATGAATTTTATCGAAGGGCTGCCATCATCTCAAGGTAAAAGCATGACTTTTATGGTGATAGATCATCTAATTAAATATTATCATTTTTGTGCTATGAGACATCCTTATACCATTGCCAGCATTTCTCAATTTTTTATGAAAAATATTGTAAAACTACATGCGATGCAAAGGTAGATTGTGAGCAACCATGACAGAGTATTTACAAGTAAATTTTGGACCGAGCTCTTCCAACTACAAGGCACCCAACTAAAGATGAGCACAACCTACTATCCACAAACGAACGACCAAACAGAAGTGGTAAACATATGTCTCGAGACTTATTTATGGTGTTTTACCAGTGACTGGCCCAAAGAGTGGACAAGGTGACTTTCTTGGGCCGAATGGTGTTACAACTTATCATTTATCAACCAAATATACCCCTTATAAGATATTGTATGGCCGATTGCCCCCTATAATATCGAAATATATAATTGGTATGACCAAAGTAGATCAGGTCGACCAAAATTTAATTGATAGGACAAGCCTTTGTAATTGTTGAAGAATAACCTAACTACCACTCAAGCCTGCATGAAGCAACAAACAGATACTTATTGGAGCGAGCGAGAATTTTCAGTAGGAGATTAGGTCTACCTTCGCCTACAACCATACAAGCAGCTGTCAATTAACACCAAAGCATCGATGAAGCTATCTCCATGATTCTATGGACCATATTAGATTTTGGAGCATATTGGAGCCATGACATACAAATTAAAGCTTCTAGATTATGCTAAGATCCATCCCGTCTTCCATGTATCCTTGCTAAAGCTGAAATTGGGAGAACGAGAGTTGGCGCAGGCTCAGCTACCGAACACTACAACTGATGGTGAAATCCAAGCCCAACCTGAATGGGATGGGGGGTGGGGTTAGGTGGGGTATTTATAAGTAAACCCGAAAGATAAGTAACTTGAAAACTTTACTTTCAAAGAGTGATTTAAATCAGAAGCGTCAATACAAGAATATGTAAGCAATTTGAAAGCAAAGAAACACTTATATTTTTTATAGTGGTTCGGCACCAACGGCCTACATCCACTCTCGAGTCCTCCTTCTTGAGGCATACTAGCATCCACTACCAATCTTCTTTGAGTAAAAACCAAACCCACTTGAGCTTACAAGGAAGACAAGATTACACTCTTTGATCACTCCCTTATCACTTTTCTTTTTCTTACAATTCTCATGGTCATGATTTAAGTTATCAAAATATCAATAATGTTATATAGATTAAAACATATCATTTCTTTAAAATAAAATCATTTGAAAATATATCCAAAATCATCATCAATAATCACTTTTCGAAAAATTTCAATAAAGTCATCATAGATTATTTTCCAAAAGAAAATAGCTAAAGTTTTTTAATTTATTTTTGTAATTAAAGAGATTCAACAATAAATGTATCATTTTATCTTTATTGAAGGATTCATGGGATAAAAATTCTGAAGAATTATTCTTCTTTTCAAATTTATTTAAAGAATACAATGGCATTTAAAGTTAAAAATAAAATTTCATTATTATCATTACAATAAAATATTTTTAAATAAAAGTTTTGATTTATCTTTGAATCAAATGATTTTTGTATATTGGAAGATTCTATCATGTTATCAAGAAAATTTTCTTTTAAAGAAAGATGATTTCATATATGATTTTTAGGTTCAAAAATAACACAAATCATCAACACAATTTAATACACATTAATACAATAATCATCATCAAAATCTTTCTTTCATACATATGACTAAACGTTCTCATTTTTAATTTTAGCATGCTCTAGCTATGTAAATATTATGCATCATTGAGAGCAATCAAGATTAATTATAATAAAGAATCATCTTTAAGATTCGTTATCAATAATTTTATTTTCAATAATTTTCTTTTATTTACTTAGGCTAGTGAGCTTTGAAAGAGTATTAAATCATGTACCTAGCCTTATTAGGATACAACTTTATATTATGAGATATTTTGATTTAGGTATCTATTTAACATTGGGTACTTCATGACATATTATTCTCATTTTCTCTAATAATATAAGATTGTTTATGGTTCCTTTAGGAACCCAAACTAACTTGTGAGGACTATAATTTTTAAATATACATTTGTAAGCCATATGTCCTAATCTACCATAAAAATTATACTTGATTTTTGGTGGCACATTTAATGTAGGTCCTTTTATAAAGATGGTTGGCTTTTATTAAACATTACCAACAAAGCCTATATTATTTCTACTATTAATATGACCTTTAGTGGAAAGGATCATATTTAGGGATTTGTTCCCTATTTAAAAATTTTCTAGTGTTGATTTAAGCATGCAATTTTCTTCTTTAATATTATCTAGCATATCACATTTAGAATATGGTTTATGTGATATTAAGGAAACATTCATTTCATCAAGTCTACTAACTAGCAATTCATGATCATTCTTAAGCAGTTTAAATGATTTGATAAGTTTTCTAAACTCATCAAACAAATCATGAAGCATACTTAATAATTTAGAAAAATAAATATTTAAAGACTCATTAACCTCATCTTCGATGGTCATAAGAGCAAGGTTCTCCAATTCTTGGTTATGCATTTGATCTTTGAAGCTCATCGGCTTCTTGCATTCATAGCAAGAGGTTTTGTCCATCTTTATATTATTTTTAAGGTTCAAGTTCGTTAATTTTTTTGGTTCATTTGTCAAAAGTTCAAGGTCCTCATTACTCGAGATTTCACTCGAGGAGTCATGTGTTCTTCTCGATTCACATTCCTTCCGATATTTTTCTTATTCATTTTTAGAAGTATTTTCATTAAATGATTCATTTATATTAAGTATGCTTTCATATGTTATTTCTAATACATGCCATATATTAAAAGCCAAATCAAAACAAGAAACCCGATCAAGTTCATTTTTATCTAAGGCATAAAATAATGCATTTATAGCCTTGGGAGTTAAAGAGAAAATCTTCTTCTCCAAATCATTCCAATTGTTCATTGGAAGAGAAGATATTTCATATCTATTTTCAATAATAGTCTATAAATCAAGGTCTAAAGAGATAAGAAAAATTCACATCCTATTATTCTAATATGTGCAATTCATCCCATTAAACATAGGAGAACATGAGATAGAATATCCCTCATTCATGCCAAAATAAGCTATTTACTCAAGTGGGTGTTAATCCAAAGAATAAGTACCTTGCTCTGATACCAATTGTTAGGTTGGTTGAGCTCAATCTAAGCTCAATCAAATCCCAATAGTGGACCCGATTACTTTATTGAGTTGATTTGGATTCTTTTCAAATCTAATTCAATTTGGACTTAAACCCTAACTATGATTTAATGATTACAACATTTAATGACTAATCAAGATAATCAAGACCTAACTCCTGCCAATGCGGTAGCCTATGGCGTTCTTGCGACAAGTCTTCTGGTCTTCTTCTGACGATCTCCTGGCGTGTTCCTAGTGAGCTTCTCGATCCCTTCTGCGAATCTCCTAGCGAGCTTCGGTGAGATCCCACTACATCATCCGAACCCTGGCCCGATGCTCAAGCTTGATCTTGGCCCATCATCTAGTTGTAACTTCATTACTCCTATCATAATTAGTCCTACATGATGCTAATTATGACTTAACTAAATACAATCATAATTGTCAAACATCCATTACAAAACCATCCTAACTCTCAGCAAGCTTTTCGACTACCCCCGACAATTTTCTAGCAAGTCTCGGTCTTCTTCTGGAGAACTCCCTTGCGCCATCATGGCAAACTCCTGATACCCTCGGCGAGCTCCCGATGCACTTCTAGTGAGTTCTCAACCGCATCGACCCGATGTCTGAACTTGACCTTGGCCAATCCTGATTGTAATAATCATTCTATCATAATTAATTATGCATCAATTAATTCTAACAATCCTGTTAGATCAATAACTCATCAATTGATTTCATCATCAAAATCCGAGATTCAACAGAGGACTAGGGTGAAGAGGGCCTTGAGCGCATCCTTGATGGACCTAGTTGGCACGCAAGGGCACTGAGGAGGTCAATGAGAGCAATGATGATGGGTTTCTTTTTGACCTGATGATGGAGTAGTACGCGTCGACAGAGAGGAGGTTGTAAAAGGTTGCAACAACGTGTTGGGCGACAAAGGGGGAGAGGAGTTGAAGGGTGGTAGCAAGGGCGTCGAGGATACCTAAGGTGCACATGAGCTCATTACGGGAAAAAATGGAGCGATTGAGGAGGGAAACGACAATGTTCTCTTAGGTTTTGATCGCATATAAGTGGTGGTGATGGTGGTTGAGGAGGCAGGCGACAAGGAGGGGCACAACATCATTGTCGGTGAGGGGGGCACGCATCTTCGAGTCTTGCTTTAATAAGTGATAAATCTCTATAATGACTTCAATAATGGACTTCGATTCCATGGTGATGGAGTGTCAATTCAGATGCAAAGCGACGAAAGAGCTACTTGACAACTACGTTGGCATCGATACAAATACAGAACAGTCCTCAACTCTTATCGTCACTTTTCTCATCCATAACAATTACCCACGACCCTCAGTGACGTTGATATCTACCACCACCAATTGGAATGTTAAGTTATTTTTTATTTTAATATTTTTATTGATAAAATTATCAGACCTATATATTTTATTTTAGTAACTATATGATATCAATATAATTTTATAAAGTAGAAAAAAAAATATTAATGATAACTAACTCTTTATAATTAGCCAAAATCGCCCAAAAATATTGTCACAAAATTTCTCCTCCGTCCAAATACAAACTTCACGTCCCATTACCGTACAAAACCCGTGACCTCATATTTAAATCTCCGGCAGCCACATCAGTCCTCTCTCGGTCCTCGCACCCGTTTAACGTTAAAACTTGTCCGCCAGGACTCTCTACCACCCTTTCCCCGATCTCTTGTTAACTTGGACGGATCTGGTGTCCGAGAGTGATGCAGGTAGAAGACATTGCCTGCAGGTTGACGTGTCTTTGTTTCATAGGCTTAATTACAGATGGGTATTAGACCTAACACACCTGAACTGATTCCAGTATTGAATCATTCTTTATAGTTCCACATCTCCAGCTCCCCAATCCGAGTTGCTGTCTCTCTCTCGTTCCCGAGAGCTCCTCGTGGGTGGGCGTCGCCTAAGGGTTGGTGAAGCCTAAGAAGAGGGATCGGAGAAGGGTTGTCGCAGCGATGCACGTGGTGAACGCGATAGCGGTGACGAGGATGTTGACGACGGCGACGATGGCAGCGTCTACGGCCGCCGGCGGGAGCGGCGCCCCTTTGCTTCAGCAGCAGGGGGACATCCCGTTCGGGTCTTTGCTGTGGTACGCATACGTGGGGATCTCCTGCGTGCTCGTACTGTTCGCGGGGATCATGTCCGGGCTTACCTTGGGGTTGATGTCGCTCGGCCTCGTCGAGCTCGAGATCCTGCAGCGCAGCGGAACCCCTGCAGAGAAGAAGCAGGCAGGTTGGTATCCATTTTCCCCTGATTATTGAATCTGTCCGTTCTTGTTCGGATGGAGGAGGAACTTTCATAACGCTCTCCTATGTTCTTGATTTGTTTAGAAAAGCTACCGATCTTTCTTTTTCTTTAACAAGAAATCGATACTTGTTCGATGTTGTTTCTACTCAACGTAATTTTCTCATTAAAACGTGTCAAATGCGAGGAAGAATACTTGCGTTCTTTGCATATGAGACCTTGTGTAAATTCTTCCGTGTAAACTAATTAAATTGCTTCTATGCCTGATAAATCAGCAGTTTTTATTTCTCGCGCACCGAATTTTATGCACATTTTTATGTTTCTTGTCATAGTTTGTCGTTTAATCTTGTTATTCTTTATTTGCTGGTTCTTTGTTGCAGCTACAATTCTTCCTGTTGTTCAAAAGCAGCATCAGCTTCTTGTGACTTTGCTTTTGTGTAATGCGGCTGCGATGGAGGTGCGAATCTATCCAAACGTCCTGTGCCAATCATTCATTATTCGAGACTTTCCTGCAATCCTTTTCGTGTACAGTAGTTGCAGATACTCTTCCGACTTAACTGACTGCAAAACATATTACAGTGCTAATGCATCATATATTTCTAGCAATTTCCACCTGTATCTTTGTTTATCGTTATAAGAATGTATATAGCTGATATATTCTTATGATCGAATATGAATATATCCTCATATTTTTGTGAAACACACAATCAGGTAGTTTCCGAACCAATAACATCATTTAACAAGTAATCTAAGAATGTACCAAGCTGTATTGATGGTTTTATTCTGTATTGGATTTCATTATATCAATAACAAGCAATGAGAAGTTGAGTGATAAGCTGCTGAAACTCTTGCATACCAAAATGTGCTCCTAGTTTACATAAGTTTTGTATTAGATGTCTACATCAAATCTTGAAAATTGTAGTAATGATTTATAATTTAACATTTGGGAACCCAGTAAGTTTACCAACAATCTGATGATAATCGTGTGGGTTGTTAAATTTTAGGTTCTTCTACCATCTTATGGTCATGAAATTTGGTACTTGTGGTGCTGTATTTTTATATGCAATGGACTAATAGGAGTTCTATTTAATGAAAAAAGAAAAGACATCTTTTCTACTTTATGGCAAGTTAAATATCCTTAAATATTTCTACATTTACTGTCTACTGGTAAATACTTTAGATTTTCAATTGTTAACTTTTTCTTATCTTCTTTAATTGGGTTATTTGATACGACACTCCAAGTGCTGAGGCCAAAATTGTTTAATGCAGGCTCTTCCTATATACCTTGATAAGTTATTCAATCCATTTGTCGCTATTGTCTTGTCCGTAACCTTCGTTCTGGCTTTTGGAGAGGTAACTCATTCTCAATAGATTTTAGTTTAGCTTCACTCTTTAAGTGGTGAACCATGTTATTTGGTCAAAGAGGATATGCTAATTAAGTTGCCTTATCCAGGTTATTCCTCAAGCCATATGTACAAGATATGGATTAGCAGTTGGTGCTAGCTTGGTATGGCTAGTTCGAATTTTAATGATCATCTGCTATCCTATTGCTTATCCTGTTGGCAAGGTAATTCTTTGTTGATATAAGTCATGCTTAATGTCATGACATGATTTAGAAAATAGATTGACCAAAAAAAGAAGAAAAAACTTATAAGAGTGTGGACTTAAACTCATTAAATGTTTAAACTTATAAACTAACATTTCTTTATTAGTATTTTTGACCTTTTTTTACTTCTTGAGCTGTTTAGTGATGAACTTAGAGATTGTGTTTAGCATGCTTAATATTCAATTAATGCAATGAAATCCTAATCTTTTGATATATGAACCATTTACTTTTTGATTGATAAATACTAATAAAATGTGGTTTCACTATGCTAAGAAATTGCAAAACTTATCTATAAATTGCTTTGGACTTCTAACTTCGACTTAGAATAACCTCCCTCCATAGTACTTAAAGGTTAATAAAGGATTGAATCCTATATTACAATAGAAATTAGAAAAAACTTCCAAACCAAACTAAAATAACAGGAGAACCAAGAATTTTTATCCTTTTCTTTGGTTTTATCACTTTGATTGCATGCTCAGATTAAATACTGTATTGTGAACTACTACTACATTACAATAAAATGAACCCCCAAATCAAACTAAGATAACCTGAGAAGTTCCTGCTCATTTGGTTTTGTCAATATGATATGCATGCTTAGGTTAAGACAATGCACTGTAGAAACTATAGCATCATGTTTGAGTTTGCCTCTTTATAGAAAAAAAAAAGATAATGCATCAGAGTTTTCCAATGACAAACATAGAGTTAACTTATGCAGTTGCATTTTATAGGCTAAATACTAATTTGTTCAATTATTGGATAGTTGAGTAACAATCATGAGGAGCCTTTCTCGTACATCCTTGTTTTTGTTTTGAGTTTGAAGTGTCATATAGTTGGCCAATCATTGTCAAAGCATTTTTCTAGTAAAATGGCTTTCATGCATCTGCAATTAGTCTCAATCAAAATTTCTTCATTTGGCAAATTGACTGTGCAATTCTAGTCTCTTCGCTCTGCAATTTGATATTCTCAGGAAGAAGAAGAGTCTTGGTGATGTGTGTATATATAACACAAGAGTTCAGTATTTAGATTGTCTCCTAAAAGCAAGCCTGCTTTTAAATTAATCTGGCAAATGTTTTCAAAACTTTATGCTGTTATTGCTAATTTTTCTAATAAGCCACCAAGTGGGAAAATGGAGGAAACCTACCATCCGTTAGTCATTCTATTGTTGACATCCTTGTTTGCAGCCGATGGTAACATTAGGTAGTGTGCTCTTTGACTATGATGTGACCACCTTATTCTTCTCCAGGATTCAATGGTTGAGTGAGTTTAGTGAGATTATCCTAGAGATTGTATTGGAATTTTTTTGAATCAGTTACCCCTTTTTCCTTCAATCCTTTTTGTTCTCTTTAGCTCTACTTTTCTTTTGGATGAGCTAGTTTAAGCTAGCTGCATCTACCAAAGGTGGTGTTTATGCTTATCAAAGAGCATATGATAACATGTTCTTCCATTGCTGCATGGTAGTTTTTAATGTACCCTAGTTGCAAACATATGTTGCTATTTTCTTTCTTAAAATCATTCGCATGACGTTGCTGAATCTTATTTGTTTTCTTTAAATGGAGCTATGTTTGAATTGTTTCTAACAAGTGTATGTGGATTCAGATTCTAGATTGTGCACTTGGGCATAACGAATCTGCACTTTTTAGACGTGCTCAGTTAAAAGCTCTTGTCTCTATCCATAGCAAGGAGGTAGAGTTAGCCATATTCCTGAATAAATATGTGTATATGTCATTTGTATTAATTTTAGCGCTTCCGATCATTTCAGGCTGGTAAAGGTGGTGAGCTCACGCATGATGAAACTACAATTATTAGTGGAGCACTTGATCTGACCGAAAAGGTATACCTAATCAAGTTCATATTTGTGTCATTCTCTTCTATAAAGCTAGTGTAGTCTTATAATCTTACAAGAAGGAACGGGGAAAGCTCCTAGGTCTCTCTCTTTTAAATGGTATCTTCTAGAAATTAAATGTTTTAGGAATTGATGTCATTGTTTCTTCATGTTTAATTGCTTTGATCAAATCCAATTGAGCGAGGCCCGAGCACCTCTAATCAAATCCATTAAGGTGTTTTGATCTGGTATTCTCTTAGGCATGCACTCGAGGCTAGGTGTTGGTGACACGAAGCACACACCCAAACCTAGTTGCAACCTGAGTTGAATTCAATCGATTAGGTTGAACCAATTAAATTTACCTTCCTCCGCACTCTCTCCCTTATCATGACCTTGACCCAATGCATCCCCTCATTGGAAAACCCTAAGTATCCGACCTTGTCTGGAAGGTAGCCGTCGATGATCGAATGATATTCTTCCTGAAAGGCAGTTGGCAAATGATTAAACATCAATAATCTCTTGGACATGGCAGGTGGTGTCTTTCATATTGCAAACCACAATGATGGTGCCTTTCCACGACGAGACCTCTCTCTCTCTCTCTCTCCCTAACCTCTTGCTCTCTCTCCCTCCCTCTCTTTGATGGTGTAGCAACTTCTCTTCCTCCTTTTCTTCCTTGCTTTTACTCTCCCTCTTCTTTATGATTCAATCACCCATCCCCTCTCTTTTCTCTGCAGCTCCCTCCCTTCCTCTCTATCTCTCGCTTTCTCTTGACATCTCTCTTTGCCTCTCTTTCTTTGGATAGCCTACTCTGCCTCCTCTTTCTCTTCCTCTTTCTTTTTCTCTGTAGCTCTCTTCCTCTTTCTCCATCCTTTGCACCTTATCACTATGAACCCCATGTTACCTATTGTTGTCAACCTCCTTGCCTCTCCTTGCTTTGAGCCCATATCCTTGCCTTCCCTTACTCTCTCTCACTACTATCTTTGCCTTCCCTTGCTCTTAGCCTCCTTCCCTTGCCTTCCTACTCTTTGCCAACCTCCTCTTGATCTCAGCCCCTAAAGGGCGTACCTAGTGTATAAGGCTCCCGCCAACGCATTGTTTGGGAATGGTTAATGTATGTATTCTTACCTCTAAATATTTAAAGAAAATTTATTTCCATGACTCGGACTCTAGTGTCCCAGTTTGTAAAAGAGCAACTTGGCCATTGTACTAGGGCTTACCCTGGTCTTGATCTTAGCCCTTCAGTTGTAGAAGTATGTTAATTCTTGTTAATAATATTGTATTAGTTGATTCTTGTTGATAATGGTCTATAAATTATATTAATTACTTAATTTATCAAGATTTTCAATTATCACTCTAATTTTAGGATCATGAATTTTGAATTGTGTTAATTCTTATTTTATTTTGTTATTTTCATTATTAGCTTTGGACAATTTAGTGCTTTAATGCTTTCTAGATGGTTAAATGGAATTCAATGTTCCAGTGGTGATATTTTTAATATAAAATGATATGGAACTCATAGATTGTCTTATTTTTATTTTAATGATTATCTTTCTCCTTATAGTTTTTATATTGTTTGAGCGAGCTGGATCTGACGTCTTAGGTGTTTCAGAACCCTGACACCTCTGATAACACTGGATTCAGGGGATCTAAAATCATATTCACAAATTTATATAAATATAGGTCAATTTTTATTGACCCCCCGTACTATGACTCAAAATCAAAGTCACCCCCTGTACTTTAAAACTCGTCTAAGTGACTCCTCGTACTACGATTTCACATCAAAGTCAAGCCCCGTACTTTAAAACTCATCTAAGTGACCCCCCGTACTATGCCTCAAAATCAAAGTCACCCCTTGTATTTCAAAACTCGTCTAAGTGACCCTCGTACTACGATTTCACATCAAAGTCACCCCATGTAATTTAAAACTCAACTAAGTGATCTCTCGTACTATGTCTCAAAATCAAAATCACCTCTCGTACTTTAAAACTCGTCTAAGTGACCCCCCCCGTACTACGCCTTAAAATCAAAGTCATCCCTCGTACTTTAAAACTCGTCTAAGTGACCCCCCCCCCCCATACTATGCTTCAAAATCAAAGCTACCCCTCGTACTTTAAAACTTGTCTAAGTGACCCTCCGTACTATGATTTCATATCAAAGTAGCCCCATGTACTATTATATAGACGTTAAATAAAATCCTTCTATTAATAAAAAAGGTAACGATATTTGTTTTTAAAATTGGATGGGGAGTCTATTTGATTTTTTTCAATATAACCAAACTATGCTAAAAGAACTTAAAAAATCAAAGACACCTCTTGTACTATGATATGTTAATCAAATATACCCCCTGTACTATCGTTATTCATCAATTTTATCCCCTGAATGTTAATACAATGATATTAAGTGGTAGAAAAATCATGAAAAAATTGGTCTTAACTTCTAGTATTATTTGAATTTATTTTACAATTTAAGTTTGATTGATGATGGTTTTTATTTGTTGTTAAAAAAACGATTTCCTAAAAATCTTAACATGTAGGATTGTTACGATTATTTATTCTTTAAGTGTGACTAAATTTCGGTAGCACCTCTCCTAAAACTCGAACATATCTCATTTATAATCAATCACATAACCTGTAAAGAAAGGCATAGATTGATTATAAATGGTGACGTTGTTGTGTCCCATATCGATGTGCTCGCAAACCTTGGGCTTAATCCCCTGTATAACCCTCTCCATCCACTTTGATGTGAAATTGTAGTATGGGAGTTCACTTAGACGCGTTTTAGAGTATGGAGGGTGACTTTGATTTTGAGGCATAGTACAAGGGGTCACTTAGACAAGTTTTAAAGTACGGGGGGTGATTTTGATTTTGAGGCATAGCACAAGGAGTCACTTAGATGAGTTTTAAAGTACGGGGGGTGACTTTGATTTTGAGGCATAGTATGGGGGTTCACTTAGATGAGTTTTAAAGTACGGGGGTGACTTTGATTTTGAGGTATAGTACGGGGGTTCACTTAGATGAGTTTTAAAATACAAGGGATGATTTTGATGTGAAATCGTAGTACGAGAGGTCATTTGGACGAGTTTTAAAGTACGAGGGATGACTTTGATTTTGAGGTATAGTACGCGGGTGGGGGGAGGGGTGGGTGGGGGTCAATAAGAATTTTGGCCATAAATATAATCAGGTGATTGTGATTTTTTTAGTTTCTTGTTAACCTATGGTGGGTTTATAGATTTATTGCCCAATAGTGATTTCAACCAAGGTTTGCAATTTCGACCCGGTACATAATGGTCCGTCAGGTTGTCGGTACATGAACCGCCCGCTATCGGGCGGTTCCGCCAAAAATTGACCATCGACGGTCGATTGAGAGAGAAATCGATCGTCAGCGGTCGATTGAGAGAGAAATCGATTGTCGGCGGTCGATTGAGAGAGAAATCGATCGTCGGCGGTCGATTGAGGGAGAAAAAGGGAAGAAGAAGAAGTGGAAAAGAAGAAAAGAAGAAAATAGTACCTATTTCCCCGCGCCATCCTCGCCGGCGCGTCGTCGTTGCCCACGTCTTGTGCGCCGCCACCCACGTCGCGCTTTTTCTCCCGCTAGGAGAATGTCTCCCCACGTGGGGAGAAAGGTTGAGGCAACGTCGCCCCTTTTCTTTTTTTATGAATATTTTAATATATTTAATATTATATAATATAATATAATAATATAAAATATTTATATTATATTTTTAATATATCGAGTGGTATGCATTGTGCATACCACCCGGCACCGGTACCGAGATAAATTCGGTACACCGGTATGGACCTAAGTTAAACCTGGATTTCAACATGATTATCATATAGTAGTTTCTTGTAGGATGATCATGAGATTATGAATTGTTTTGCATACCATGAATTGAAATATTACCCATACTGGGTCTTATGTACCAGTCCAACAAAGGACTGGTATAAGGTCCTCATGGATAATTTATGTAATTTTTTTATTCATTATAATATTTTTCCCCAATTTTTTTAATCGATGCTACCTAATGATGTTGGTTGTGCGTACTTTACTAGTCCAACATGTCAGATATTGGTGTTAAGACCCCAGTTGGATCGGGTCCTAGGTTCACTGAGTCATGATGCCAATAAAACCTTGAGGCATGTAATAAGCCCAAAATCAGTCGCAACCGACCTTGTTTGAAGAGGTCAGCTAGGGTTAGAGAGGAGTCCTCATGGAGTGGGGGTCTCCTAGCCGTCGCCCCCATCTATTAGGGAGGCTGGCTAGGGTTAGAGAAGGAGAGTTCCATTTAGTTATGACTCTCTCTAGGGTTGATTAGGAGTTAAATTAGGAGTTGGAGTGTTAGTTTACTTGGAGTAGGAGTTTCACTATGAGTTGGAGACTTCCATTAGGGAGGAGAGTCTTCATGGAGTAGGAGTCCTATTAGGATTACGGTCTTGAGATCCTATATAAACACTTATAGCCACCACCTTTTTTATCTTCAATAGATCTATCTTTTGTTCAGCCTTGTGCTGGATACCTTGGAGGAGGGAACCCTTATAGTGTTCCAGGAGGGCTGATCCCCTATAGAGATCAACCTCAAGCTTAGAATCCATAAGAGTTCTAACACTTGGTATCAGAGCAGCATTCCTTGGTGCTTCGCTGCCCTTCCACAGCCGCCCATCACCTTCATCCAGCCGCCCAAGCAATTCCCACAATTGCTAAGGTCGTCGCCAACTCCGTTGTCATCACCACTACTGCAGATCAACCCTATAACCCCCCCAAGAATTGCATCAAGTTCTGGTAATTTACCTTACTGCTGTTGCAATTTAGTTATCCTAAATCCCAAAACCCAAAAAAGTGTTACTCTATTATGCTGCACAAACTTGTCGTCACAAGGTTACCATCTTTACGACGAAAGTTTTGCTGCAAATTTCAGCCGCATACTACTGCACTATCTTTGATTTTGCTGCCACTATTTTACTGCCATACCTTCTATGTATTTTTACGATGGCTTTGGCATTTCTCATAAGCGGATTTTCTTTGGATTCTACGTAAAAATTCTTGATACAAACTGTTGAAACTTTTACGCCTAAACTATTGAACTTTAGACGTAAAAATCTGCCGCAGCACCTTCTTGTACTCTTTGATCTTATCGAATTTATTGCTGCCATATTCTCTTACGAATTTTGTGACAGCACTAGCTTTCCTTACCAGTGGATTCTCCCTGAATTCTTCCTTTAATCTTTGATGAACCGCTGAAAACTTTTCGTCGAACTGTTGTTCTTCGACGTAAAATTTTGACGTTGCATCTTTTCGGTGTTTCTTGCTGCATACGCAATCGATCTCTGCCAAATTTGTTATTGCCACTACTCTTATCTATCTTGCTGCTATCCTCATGAGTTTTTTGCTGTTGAAATATTCTAAAACATCGCTGAAATTTTCGTTGCCAAATTGCTGTTCTTTGACGTAAAATTCTGCCGTTGTATCCTTTCGGTTTTTTCCCACCGCATAACCACCAAATCTTACCGAACCTGTTGCTGCCACCCACATCACCCTTAAGGCACCCTTCTAACCCTAAGACGTAGCCGTCGTAGCCTAATTTTAATCTCTACAGTCGGCTCAACCATCAGCGCAAACGGCAGCCCAAACAACAGCCTACCACAGCCTTATTCCTAGGTACTTCTTGCCGCAACCACATCAAACCGATTGCTGCCTCCAACTACAACCCTAAACCTTCCTTCTCAGCCTTTAACCCTACACCTCTGTCGCTAAACCCCCCTTTACAGTCTCTATAACAGCCCCAAACAGTAGCATCAACAGCGCCCTACTTTGACCAAAAATTCTGCTGCACTACCTTTGGTACTACTTGCTGCATCCACACCCGATCCTACCAAATCCATTGCTGTCATCAACAACAACCTTAAGCCATCCCTCTAACCTTAACCCTCGGCCATCATACCCCCCTATACGACCCCTACAGCAGCTCCAAACCATAGCCCCAATAGCAACCAAAATCAACAATCTATTAGCCCCAAACCGCAGCCATCTACTCTTGATTCACCACCTCTTTCGGCCATCAATCTACCAACCGCTTCATACCATTGACCCAACAACAAGAGAAGGATCTTGACACTATAGATCTAGGGTCTTACGCCATGGCATCGGTAGATCTGAGTTGGAGGCCTTCGAGACGCGTATGGAGGATAGACTACGCGCTCTCTTCGCAGAATTCAGATCGGGACGATCACCGTGCCGGACAATATCATGTAGCAAGGCGAGAGTCCGGATCAAAAGGAGAACCCTCCGGAGAAAGAAGAACATGCAACGGAACCAGCATCTACGTGTATGCAGGTGGACTTTCTTCGATGGGAAGATGGAGACCCACGGGATGGCTTTCACGTGCGGAATGCTACTTGCGTTATCACCGAACCCTGGAGGCTTCCATGGTGGACATCACTGCCATCCACCTTGAAGGAGATGCCATATAATGATACAATTGGTACAAGCACACCCACGGAGTCCTCACATGGAGGCAATTCAAGAGTGGGCTGCTGATCCGCTTTAGACCATCCGAATACGAGAACATCGATGGTCAACTCGTGAAGATCCAACAAACCTCCACAATCCAAGAATACCAAATCAGGTTTGAGAGATTATTTAACCAAGCACGTGATTGGTCTGAGAAGCAATTATTAAGGACGTTCATTGAAGGGTTGAAGTCAGAAACTCGAGAAGAAGTCAAAGCGCGTCGACCCTACACGATGACGACAGCTATCTCCTTCGCGCGACTACAAGAAGAAAGGCTGAACTAAGATGCTCGGTGGACCAAAGCCACCACCCAACTAGTAGCACGGTGACCCTCGACCCCATCTACCACCTGCTGACCACCTCAGTCGAAGAAGTTAACAAGAGAAGAACTTTGCAACGGATCCGCAAAGGGCTTATGTTAGCATTGCAGTGAACTTTGGAGCCACAACCATCGCTGCAAAAAGGGGAAGCTTCTTATGATAGAACCTATTGAAGAACCTGAACGTGAAGAGGACCTCGAACCTGAGGAGGAGAACACGAAGGAGGACCCACAGCCGGTCGTTTACACGACTCATTTTCTAGCCGGCTATGTGAACCCGCAAACAATGAAAGTTCAATGATTCCTTAAGCAGCAGCCCATCAACGTCCTCATCGAGACTAGGAGCACCAACAACTTTATGAACAACAAGGTTGCTGCCCGATTGATACTCCAAAATGAAGATTGCTATAGGTTCGACGTCAAGGTAGCTGATGGTTGAATCCTGAATGCAACCAAAAGTGCTCGTGGGTAAAATTGTTTCTACAGTGCCAAAAGATCATTGCTGATTTTTTCCTCTTCCTACTCGACGATCATGAAGCAGTGCTCGACATTGAATGGTTATCCACGATAGGTGATATTTCATGGAACTTTTCAAAGCTAACCATGAAATTTTTCAGCGAAGGGAAACAAGTGATCCTACGCGGGAAACGAGGGAGCGAAGCGACTACGGTTGCACCACAACGCTTAGAGAAGGTACCATAAAAAGAGTCTAGCGGCTTCCTAATTCAAATTCAAGAATTTCAGAAGATGAAGCCGAAGGAGATTAAAGACATGAACCCTCTTCCACAGCTTGCTGAAATTTCAGGCACCTCTACCAAACCGAGCTGACTACCTCCTATCAGGCTGCTTGAACCCCCTATGTTGAACTGGCCATCAGGTGATGCTCGGTCAAATTATTGCCCATATCCTCAGAAGAACGAAGCTAAGAGGATCGCCCAGGAGATGACGGAGACACGAATTATTTGGTCGTGTTTTTTCCCCGCTACAGCACTTCATCCCTACATCTTTGTCTTCAAGGATATGCTTTTTTAAAGTGCTACATCCCGCCGAACCTGCCATGGTTTCTGATGTGGCACTCCTAGATCTCGTGTGACTTCCACGACTTCCCCCAAGAGCGGGCCATGATGCTCTAAGTCTTCCCTGATGATGACCTCCGATCCAGGGCCTGTGACCGCAAGAAGATTGAGTCCCTCCAGTGGCATAATCAGAGTAAGAGAGGGATCATTTGCAGGACTCAACGAAACATGAATGTAGCCCCTCTCACCGTGAAGAAAGATGCCCCTCCTTGGCCGAGTGGAACTATAGCCCTCACAACCACAATGCCATCTAACCAACACTAGCATTTTCAGATTGTGGCCAGATGTTCGTGATTGGAGCAGACACATCAAGAGTTGGGATCGACATCGCTCTCAAGAAGACTGACCCCTAATCCGCACAGGGGCTTTCCCCACACTTCACACTAGGCTTCTAATCTATAAGGGGATACTAGTTGCTACTGAATTTAAAGTTTGGCTCGATATAGGTCCACAACACGAAAAGAGAAGTAAGCCCGAAAAAGTTACAGTCCTTGCTCATCATGGACCATACCGGAGGGTAGCCACCATTTCAGAAGAAAGATTGACTACTACTAAAGATCAACCATATGACAGCCTATGCAAAGAAGAAATGGCCTCCTGACAAACTTCAGAATGGAAGAAAATTTGAAGATCGAGTTTTCCTACACTTCTAGCCAAGGATTGACTTATCGGTTTGTACTTATGTACCAACATATTATCGGTACCGGTACGGTACTAGTACTGAGCGATACACATAGTATGTATCGCCTAGTATATTAAAATATAATATAATATTTTTTATAATATATAATATAATATTAATATATTAAAAATATATAAAAAAAGGGAAAACTCGACGATGTCGCCTCGATATTTCTCCTCGCGGGAGATGTTCTCTCCTCATATGGAGAAAAAGCGTCGCTGACGGCGACGCCGATGGCATGCGCGAGGACAATGCGATTATTTCTTCTTCTTTTTTCTTCTTTTCCTTCCCTTTTTCTTCCTCAATCGATCGTTGACGGTCGATTTCTCCCTCAATCGACCGCCGACGATCGATTTCTCCCTCAATCGACCGTCGACGATCGATTTCTCCCTCAATCGACCGTCGACGGTCGAATTTTGGTGGTACCGCCCGATAATGGGCAGTCCGCATATCGGTAGCCTGGTGGACTGGTATATACCGCCCGTATCGGGCGCGTATAGATCGAAATTGCAAACCTTGCTTCCAGCCCTACCAGCAGGAAATTCGAACATCAAGGAAGTGCTCTCCCCATTACTTTGGACCTTACAAAATTGGGGATCACATTGGAGCCGTGACCTATGGATTGGCTCCGCGCACCAATCCAAAATTACAATTGATCCTCCAGGAATCTCACTGCAAATGGAAGTTTAGAGAGGATGACTCAGCCTAGATCCATCCACCCAAGACCTAAGTCGATGAGGAGGCCCAGTTCCAACTAGAGATTGCATAGTATCGTAGGATCACGACGCATAATCATCCAGACACTACCATCGATGAGGAGATGCAAGACAAAGCTGAACCGTGGGATCATGATGCGCCTACCTTAAATGCAACAAGGAAGCCTCATGACAAGCTACAGACTCTGACTCGGAGATCATGGAGCCTCAGCCTCGAGGACAAGGCTGATTTGAAGAGGGCGGTTCTGTTAGGACCCCAGCTGGGTCGGGTCCTAGGTTCACTAAGTCATGATATCAGTAAAACCCTGAGGCATGTAATAAGCCCTAAATCAACCGCCACCCACCTTGTTTGAAGAGGTCAGCTAGGGTTAGAGAGGAGTCCTCATGGAGTGGGGGTCTTCTAGCCGTTGCCCCCACCTATTAGGGAGGTCGACTAGGGTTAGAGAGGGAGAGTCCCATTTAGTTAGGGCTCTCTCTAGGGCCGATTATGAGTTAAATTAGGAGTTGGAGTCTTAGTTTACTTGGAGTAGGAGTTTCACTAGGAGTTGGAGTCTTCATTAGGGAGGAGTCTTCATGGAGTAGGAGTCCTATGAGGAGTAGGGTTTTGAGACCCTATGGAGATCAACCCCAAGCTTAGAATCCGCAAGGGTTCTAACAATTGGGCTGGTACCAATGTTGAAAACCTTGTATTAAGACTAGCTGCTAGCTGTAGAATTAACTTCAGGACTAAATATTCAGTTAATTGCAAAAGTGCCTTCCTGCAATGGTGGGAGGCTGCAATGGGCTGCCGTGTTGCAGTTTGGTACTAATCTGGTGATATTCTTTGTTTGTTTATGTTTTTAAGAGAAAAATGGAAACAAAATCCAAGGCCTTAGAGTCGGCATCCTTTTCTTTCTTCTTGGGAGTTTATTTTATCATGTTAATCTGCCACATTTATCTGGTTTCTGAATGAATTGCAGCTTCCAAACTATGTGCTGCTTTTTAAAAGTGTTATTATCATTGCATGGATTCAAAATTCTAACAATTTGCTCTCATATGTAGACAGCTGAGGAGGCTATGACACCCATTGAGTCGACATTCTCATTAGATGTCAATTCAAAATTAGACTGGTGAGATTTGTTACATGTATAAATTTCACTTTTTAAGTAATAAATGTTTTTCTTCTTTCTTTCATGGAACTGTGTCAAAATCAACTTGTTGAGATCTTAATTAACAATTTATTGCTTGCGAACTCTTTCATTGATTATACCTCTCCCTGTGTTGGCATGTTTTTTTTTTCGAAAGAAAAGAAATTATAAATTAATTAGGAAAAGGAAGTACATAAAAAGAGTAGGAGCAGTGGAATCTATTCTCCAAAAGCAGTGAACCAAGTGGATTCTCCCAAAAAAAAGCTAACAAGTGGGCTTTTACTTTTAGATCTCTAGGAATATGGGAAACACTGAGCACTTTAAGCATTCTAGATCGATGCTGAATGTTGAGAATAATGGACTTCAGTTGCCATGGAATCTCTTCTTGAAGATTGATGTACTTGATGTTGGCAACATCTAAATAAGTAATTAGATGGTGTAGTGAAAGAGACTTAGCAAAATTGAGAGCTTGTGGTAGTGCAGTATCTTCACCCATGGCCGGAGTTGAGACTTGTAGAGGGAGATGAGACTTGTAGAGGGAGATAAGCGGCCACAATGATGCGAGTGTCTGGAGATTTGAAAACGAATCTAGCTGCTGCTGAGACATCTGTAAGATTAAAAGAAGCATCACATTCTAAAATAATAGTAGCAGGTGACATATCTGTGTGTACAAAGTAGGTGATGCAGGAGAAGATAAAAACTGTTCCTCAGACTGATATGGTGTTGCACTGAAATTCATCGTAAAGAGGACAACTTTTGAGAATAGAGATAGAGCCTCTGATTTATGGTTGTGAAATCTAGCGTGATTTTTATTTAGCCAAAGGAACCATAGTGTATTGGCTATGAGGCTGAGAATCCAAGATTTAGAAGGGTGAGGGAGGTTGGTGCCTTCCTCAAGCCATGCGCCTTGGACCACAGGTTAAATTGAGAGAAAGTAACTCCCAAGTGAGATGGAAAGAGATTCCAAACCTAAAAGCAAAAGGGCACTCGAAGAAAATGTGAGTGATAGAATCACATCCAAGACCACAAACATGACAACTGTCAGGTTTACTATGCATGATGGAATAGATATAGTTAGAAGTTGGGACTCAATTCCAACAAAGTTTCAAGTGAAGAGTTTGACTTTGGGTGCCACTTTCAAATGCCATATTGTCTTCCAACCAAACCAAGGTGGCTCAATGTCATGTTATGTGACCTGAAAATACCTGTTTTATGTATCCATTATCATGTTTGATTTCAAGATCAAGGTTCATTTAAGCTGTCATTTTTTAACCAGAACCTGACTCTTGAGTAATATGGTAGGCCATCTTGATTTGCTATAAGTGCATGCTTTATATTTCTAGCTTTAATTTAAGATATGGTTGGAACTTGGAAGGATAAGAGTTATATGCTATTATTGAGGTGATGCATATATAATGAACCCTGTACTGGTCCAATGAGATCGATGCTGATTCTGTAGGACCCTCAGGTTCAGGAGCTTAGCTATCAATGTAGGGTAAAGAAACTACAGTGTGCATAAGTCCATAAAAAAAAAGTATACATAAATCTAAATATTGAGCACTGGATTCTGAGCCTGTAATTCCTTTTTGCTTTTAAAGCTTAAATTAGCTCACATGTATGATCCTATTAAATTTATCAGCTCATTTGAGTTATTCTGTTAGACCCTCACATTTAGGAGCTTAGCTATCAACATAGGATAAAGAAACTATACATAAGTCTAAATGTTGAGCACTGGTTTCTGAGCCTGTTTTCCTTTTTGCTTCTAAAGCTTAAATTAGCTCACATATATCATCATATTAAATTTAGCCGCTCATTTGAGTTATTCTGCAATCACCCTTTGTTGAGGTTACAGTTAAAACTCTGGTTTATTTACACCAAAGGAAGAGAAAGCGCTTCATAATGTGTACATTGGATGTCAGTGTGATACCATGATTACATTTCTACTGAATTATGGTTCTTTTTGGAGGACACACCTTAAACCAGATATCAGTATTAATCAAGTATAATATTTATCAAATTAAAATCAGCAGAAAATTGCCGATGTTATATTAGAGCACAAAATGAGAAAGAGCTACAATAAAGAAGAAGTGAATTTTGGAGAGAACTAGAGAGAAGAAACAGACAGGATGGGGAATGGTTGCCTTCTGCCTGAAAGTTCCATTCTCATAATGTGGAAAATCACCAGCCAAACAACTCTTCTCCTTATGATACATACTACTACTAGAACTTTTAGAACTCCTGAAAGTTTAATTAAATAGCAAACCAATGACTCCTTTCCCTTGTATTGCCTAACCAAAATGAAGTCAGAATAAAGTGAGTTGGGCCTTCTATATTATCATGGACATTCTGGAAATTCTTTTAAGAGTATGTGAAAAAGAGGAAACAACACCCTGCTCCGATGACCCAAATCCAAAAGTATAGACTCAACCTACATCTAACCTCATCTCTTGTTTGTGCAAAATGTCTCTTTTACATCATATGATGCTGTCATGATGCGTCAATTAAAGATGTGCAAATATCAGCTTGATCTATTTTCCTTACTTATAAATATATACTAACAATGGGCTTCCTATTTGTTACAGCTTAACTAAAATATTTGTCTTTGTAGGATTCAACAAAGTTCATGTTGTCAATGAGGACCTTTGAACTGGATCTGTGGCTTCTTGAATATAACCTTGATATATGAAAATTTTGAAAAATCAATTACTGGTGGTGTTTCAGATGTCCACTCTTGCTTATTCTTACACATGAATCATGATATAAAAAAGGCTTGATCCATATTTAGCTTGCATTCAATGGATCAAATAGCATGCAAAATTTGGTGCTTTTTATTATGTTCAGATCATCTTTCTAGTGTTAGATATAGATCTCATGCAAGATGATTAGCCAATGCTGTATTTTGGTTATCATCTCTTTTGTATTTATGAATAGATCTACATTCTTTAAATCAAAATAACTTGTTGTTTTTGCATCAGTCAATATGGTTGGTTCATTTTGGATGAATCCCCTTCTTTGGCAGAAGTGCAAGTTTAACTAAAGATCAACATCAACCATTTAGAGAATTTGAGTAATAAATCAGAACACAGTGGTTCATTTATAGGAGCAAGAAGATGAAGATTAGTTGTAACAAAAAACATTAGGAGGGATTGAAGAAGATGAGGAAGGTTGCTTGCTCACTTTCCTTTTATTAAATAGAAAACTTATCATTTGAAATAACCATATTTATCGTCTGGAAAGAGGACAACAACAACATAGCAGTAAATCCCAACTATTTAGGATCGGCTACATGAATCTTTTGTCGCCATTAAGATTTGTAAAAAGCCAGATATTTAGTCAAGTTCAAGGTACTTAAATATTTATTAATTGCTTCTATTAAAGTCTTTTTAGGCCTTTCCCTACCTCTTTCCGTACTATCAGCATTAATCATTTCACTCTTTTGAGTATTGCATCCGGAGGTCTTTTAAGCATATGTCCATACCATCTTAAATGATTTTCTCCCATCTTATCCTCCATCGAAGAGATGCCTAGTCGTTCACAAATAATAGTATTTCTTTTTCTGTCTTTCTTAGGAACTCCACACATCCTTCTCAATATTCTTTTGTTGGCAACACAAACTTTTTGTATATGTGGTTTCTTAATTACTTAACACAGATCCATATCATCTAGCAGGAGTAAGATGAAAAAAATAAATAAACTGACTGAAAACTGAACTTGTAAATAATAATCAGATGCTATTTTCACTCATGTTGAAACTCAGAGACTTTTTAGGACTTTTAAACTAATTAACAACCAGTTCACTTATCTTTATTTTGACTCCTACAGGCTACAAGTATTCAAAACTTAATTGAATTATAATGTAGTATCCACCAGAGATTTTAATTTCGTAGCGTATAGCCGTATCGATTCGCCAGCTTATTGGCACGTGGATCATCCGCTATCGGTACGATTCTTATTGTTGTGTGGGAGGATGGTGGAGCTCGCCGGGAGGGACGTGGTGGCAGTGGACGGCGAACAAGCGGCGAGTGTTGGAGCAGAAAGTGATGGGAGGAGTAAGAGAGAGAGAGAGAGAGAGAGAGAGAGAGAGAGAGAGAGTGAAGGAAAAGTGAGGGGGAGGGATGGGGTTGTGCGTCTTGTGGTTATATAGGTGCATGGGAGGGTGGCAAAGCTCTCCGAGAGGGACATGGCGTCAGCGGAGGAGGGCAACCAAGGGGCGGGCGTCGACGCAAAAGGTGATGGAGAGGATCGACGAGGTCCAAGGGTTGGACGGGGCCGATCCTATGTCTTACAACAGCTTGGGGGTCATGGGTCTTGACTGACCGCTTCAAGTCAAGTCAACTAACACACATCCGATGGCTGCTGTGGTTGAACTAATCGAATCCGCTTGCTAGAATCTTGGTGTATCACTCGATATGCCTTGGCATACTGCTCGGTTCACCGGTATCATACCGTACCGAGCAAGGGCTTGGTATGTCGGTATGGTACGAGATTAAAAACCTTAGTACCCACCATGAGTTGTTGATAATATCGGAAATCCAATACTGGATTCAGGAGTGTTATAACATGGTTTTAAATATATAAAAATATCAACCTTCATATCCTAGCCTCTTGACAACATTAATACTGCTATTGATAACCTAAATCATAAGCTTCCAAGTGATGTATGGTGCCTAGAAATATGACAAGGTGCAAGCATGTAGTAATCTTTTTAGACAAGTTGTTTAGCTGCTTAAAGTTGTTTTTATTTTCAGTGTATAACTTGATGTAAATAATCTGATTAATTGGAAATTTTCTTATTATAGGGAAGCTATTGGCAAAATCCTTGCTCGGGGCCACAGCCGAGTCCCTGTTTATTCAGGAAACCCAAGAAACATTATAGGCCTTCTGTTGGTGGGCATTGGTTTTCATATTTATTCTTGGTTTTGTGCCACAGAAGATCCTGTTTTGTAATTGTGCACTTGGTCTGTTTCTCATTTGACATATCTGCTTTTGTTGGATCAGGTGAAAAGTCTTCTTACAGTTCGTCCCGAGACTGAAACACCTGTTAGTGCCATTTCTATAAGACGGATTCCAAGGTTTTTATCAAGTCCTGTTATGCTTATGTGGTTAACATGGAACTGTATGCTCATATCTAAAATGTTTCAGGGTTCCAGCAGACATGCCTCTCTATGACATACTAAATGAATTTCAGAAAGGAAGCAGTCATATGGCTGCTGTAGTGAAAGCTAAAGTGAAATCTAAGAATATTCTGCCTTCTGATGGTGACAAATCTGAAGAAAACAAAGAACCAAGTGGAGAGTCCAAACTTACAACTCCTTTGTTATCTAAAACAGAGGAAAAGTCAGATAGTGTTGTCATTGACGTGGACAAGTGCCAAAATAAACAGGTCAATGAGAGTAAACCTACAGCTTTGCAACAGAATGATATGACAGTGAAAGTAGTCGCTCGTCTATCAGAAGATACTGAAGATGGGGAGGTTATTGGTATTATAACCCTTGAGGATGTTTTCGAAGAACTCTTACAAGTAAAGCTCAAAATTCTTTCTGTGCTATTTTTTGTCTGGCTTAGTTTTACTTGGGTAAATAACTATCGTAAGTTCATAATATGAAGTAATACTTATGGTGAGATAGCATGGAAATGTTGTTTATAAAAACAAAGTTCTTTATTTTAACTTTTGAGGATCACTCAGAATGTTATTTTAGATCTGTTAGCTTGTCATAAGGTGGAGTATATTGGATTTTATAATTGTAGTTGTTTAATCATGTACATAACATTCCACATGCAGGAAGAGAGAATCTGTTAACTTGTCATAAGGTGGACTATATTGAATTTTATAACCATAGTTGTTTAATCATGTACATAACATTCCACATGCAGGAAGAAATAGTGGATGAGACGGACGAATATGTTGATGTTCATAAAAGGTACTAATGCCAGTTTTTGGTGCCACGTGATTTATCTTTTTCTCTCATCTAGTTCACCATAGGACCTTGCTTTCCTCAGGATACGTGTGGCTGCTGCCGCCGCTGCTTCTTCAGTTGCACGAGCTCCATCCTACAGGAGGTTAACTAAACAAAAATCAGCAGTGAGTACCTCTACTAGCTACATAATTCGTATTCTGATGTCAGCTTAAAGAAACACAGAAAAATCTCGGCAGGTTAATACCTGCAGTAAGTATATTGAAAATTTCAGTTTCCATTGTCTAAAATCATCTTTTAAAGTTTACAATATTTACTTTTCATACATCCCCATATAATCAAGGACTGTGAATTTCATGACACGGACTTGGAAAATACTTTGTATATCATAATTTGTTCTAGAAGAAACTGGCTTTAGCTAATTATGGTAGCTTGAGACAGTTTCAATGATGCAAAATGTCAGTTTCAAGTGTTAAAACCTTTCTTTTGTTCTCTTCCAGGGAGCTTTAAATAGGCAAGGACAACACCCCACTGGAATCCTAAAGAAAGAAGCAGATTTGCATACTCCACGACATCAAGTAAATCTTGTGGAACCAATATCAGGAACCAAGAGATAACACACTCGCCTAAAATTTTGTCAAAGCTACGGTTATGATCTGACTCATGCCACCTGTGTGTAATTGTTGCTCGTTGGGATGTAAGTAGCAAATGTGCTTTAACTTGGAACACTGTTATATAGTTACTGGGCATGCATAATTTTTCCAGCATTGGGTTTGTAGAACTATAAATATTGAAGTTGGAACAAAGGAACGTTTTTCTTGTATATGCTGACGTTGGATACTTCAGTAGAATTTATGAATTAATTTCTCTGTGTTGCCATTGGTTATTCATGTGGGATAGCTGATATTTGTTGGCATATTTACAGGAAATTGTGTACATGATTACTAAGTACGGAATGCACGTAAGAGAAGGTATTTGCAAGATGTTCTAAGATGACATTGGTGCGACTGGTATTTACTGCCTGCTGTTGGTGGGTGACTTGGATTCTTTGCACTCGAAAACCGAAAATCCTGTTTTCGGAGAAGGAAAATAGATGGCTCACGAGAACTTGGTATGAAATGTCTTTTAAAAATCATGTTACATTGAAGAAAGGAGTTCGCTTGGCTACTCTTCATTATCCCTGTTGGAACTGGAGACATCATTGTTGCCAAGGACGACAGCCCTAAAACCATAAACACAAATCATAAGATTTTTCTTATACAAAGAAAGTGGTGAAGATGAGATTTAATCTTGAGGTTTTGCGATAAAATGTTAAAGTTAAATTAACTAAACTAACTGACATCTTCAAATATCATAACCAAGTTAATATTTAAGGAAATAAAAAAATGTCATGATATATCATAGCGTTAAGAAAACAATAGTCATTCTGATGCTTTCAAGGTTATTGACTATAAGGGTTCTTAAGTTGCACCAGAGGTACTATCAAAAGTTATTGAAGGGGAATTATTAAACCAATTGTGCAAGATGCCAATAATTGTTAGCAAAGGCGTGTTCAAAGAAAATATATTTGATAGTAAAAGAAAAATTGACAAGCTAAACAAGGACATACGAAGCATTGGAGACCATTTAGATGTCCCTCCCTTAGCTTCTCTTATTCAATCGGAGACATTCTAACATGTTTTGAAGCAAGAGAGCATTAGACAAGGGGATTATTGGAACGGTTCCGAATACGTAGATGACAACAAGAGCAAGCCAAGTAGGACAGCAAGCTGAAACATACATACTATACTGATTGAAATGGCCAAGCGCAGCAGCGTTTCATCGAAGTAAGTCGTCACTGCTGATCTTTTAAGATGCTGATACATGCTGTGATGCTAACCCGCCATAGCCGCCCGCCACCTACCTATTTCCATCGGGAACTATCAATGGTATGACGCGATGGTCAAACTCTTTCATCTCAACCACCCATCCCATCCCTGTGGTCCTCACACCTCCCATTGATATCACAGTACACACAACAAAGTGACGGGATATAGATTTGGACGGCTAATATGAGAGAATCTGAGAAAAATGACGGTAGATAGAAGAATTGGATGATTTTCCTTGTGCGTGAGACAAAAGAGGATCTTCAACCCCGATCGTGGTACGTTTCTATTCATCCGCTGCTTCCGTGGAGCTGCAACGGGTAGCCAGGATCGGCGATGGCCGGAGCCCAGTGCTGCGCGAACGCCCCAGCATTGAGTCCTTCTTTCGGCATTACTAAATAATTTTTAGTAATGAGGTTTTACAAAATGACACCATTATATTTGATTTGTTACTAGGACATTTTTTATTCATATTATGATCAAAATATCTTTTATAAAATAAAATAAAATTATCAAATATTTGTGAAGCTTATTAGACTTGAGCTTTTTTTGAGCTGAACCCATTTGTTTAACATGAACCAGATCAAACTACGTTCAATAAAAACCTAACTGTTTGATTTAGTTCAATTCAGGCTAACATTTACTAATTATAGATGCACATCAAGTCAATCACGTGAGTGATGACACATGTAATCTTTTTATTTATTACTATTATTAGCATTTTTTCATGTTATATTATCTGTTATGAACATTAATATATTATGATTTTTTTGATCTGTGTAATGAGAATCGGATCGTGATTAAATCACGATAACAAGATCGATTCATCTTTAAATATAAACCCTAAATAATTTCTATCATAGGTTACTCGAAGGGACACCGAGATAATCAGACAGATCGATATGTTCTAGTTCATGTGATGGAGGTGATTAGTCTCGTAGCCACTCGTATGCGGGTACTAAGTGTTGGGAAACCTCAACGGGAGCATCACATATGTAGCGAAAACCAAAACAAAAAATCGATTTTCCACATAGATCAAATCATCGTGCAAAAGATTAGGGTTGCGAGAAAGCCGCAAAAATAAAAAAATCGTGTCATGTGATAGATTGATCACCTAGGGAGATCTTATATCCCTATATTTTCAAATCCGGATGGAGAGGATGAAAGAGGTCAAGTATCTTCCTCTTTAGCAGTATTCATACGATGGATCTCTATAGCGAAACTCCTCCAATCTGATCTCGTAACTCTTGCACAGAGAGAGGGAGGAGAATAGGAGGGGGAGGCCAAAGCTGCAGCCTATCAACCATGAGTCTCCCCTCCTATTGATAGAGAGCCACCAAAACCCTAGGGTTTCGGGTATTGGATCTTCATCCAATTACCCACTAATCTTGTATTATTGTATCTCTATCCAATAATCTTCTTAGTCCTTTAATTAGGCCTCAATCAAGGAGCCCAGTAGTGAATTAGTACAAGCTTAAAATTTTCTTTCTAAAGCAAAATCTTTTCAAATAAGATAGAATAGGAAACCCGAAGCTTTTTATTTTTAATAAAATAAGTGAGTGATTAAAAATAAGTTGCTAAGATTAAAAGTAAGTTTCTAAGAAAATCGAAAATATAATCATGTTTGAGGAAAAGAACTTATCGTCTTGCTTTCAAAAGTTTAGTTAAATTGGAAGTATCAATATAATAACATTCAAGCAATGCAAGTATGAAACACTTACAATTATATAGTGGTTCGACGCCAATGGCCTATATCCACTTCCGAGTCCTCCTTCTTGAGGCACTCTGGCTTCTACTACTAATATTCTTTGGGTAAAGGTTAAACCCTTACACTTGCTTACAATGGAGGCTTCCACTACCAATATTCTTTGGGTAAAGGTTAAGCTTTCTCTTCTCCCTTTTCTTTTTCTTTACAAATCACTCATAATTTTTTTTGTCAGAATTTAATTATCTAAAAGTATTTATCAGTTATGCTAAGAATGTAAGAATACTTAAGGTATTTATAGACCCTAAGTGGCTTCAAAAATTAGAGCCAAAAATCAAACATATCCAAAAAAATCGGGTGGGCTTTTTACAGTTTGCTGCACTGCATTCTATGGTATGGGCGGTTTAATGCCACCTGGGCGATTGACCCGTCAAAAGTTACTGGCCGCCGCTTGGATTCTATGGTATGGGCAGTCCAACCATCGCTCACCGGTAGTTTAGCCATCAAAATTTTCGCAAAAGTGGTTCTCTCTACTTTTCAAACTTTAGCTTTGACTTAATGTTGACCAGCTCCTTGGTCAACTGATTGAGCTTAACCAAACCCAATAGTGGATCCGGTTGTATTATTGAGTTAATTTGAATTCATTCTAAATCTAACTCAAATTAGACTCACTTTCTAACTATAACTCAATAATTACAACTCTTAACGACCACAAGCTTAATTATGACTTAACTTCTATTAATCCGGTAATCTCCAACATACTTACGTCAAGTCTTTTGGTCTTCTCCCGGGTGATCTCTTGGCGTGTTCCCAGCGAGCTTCTCGATCTTTTTGACGAATATCCTAGCAAACTCCCGGCGAAACCCATCGCATCGTCTGAACCCCGGCCTGATGCTCAAGCTTGATCTTGGCCCATTATCTAATTATAACTCCATTGATCCTGTCATAGTTAGACCTGTATAATACTAATTATGACTTAATTAAATATAATTATAATTACCAAATATCCATTATGAGACCATCCTAACTCTTGACAAGCTTTTCGGCTACCCCCGATAATCTTCCGGTGAGTCTCGATCTTTTTCTAGCGAACTCCCTTGTGCCATCTTGGCAAACTCTCGATACCCTCGATGAGCTCCCAACGCACTCCTAGCAAGTTCCTAACCGCATCGGCCCGATGCATGGACTTGACCTAGGCCAATCCTGATTGTAATAATCATTTTGTTGTAATTAATCCTGCATCAATCAATTCTAACAATCCTATTAGATCAATAATCCATCAATTGATTTCATCATCAAAATTCAAGATTCAACAATCTCCCCATTTTTAATGATGACAATCAATTGATGACAAGAGTTAATCCTAACTCCTCCTAAATTCATACCACTTAAATTTAGGAGAATCACACACTCTTAAATTCAAGCAATCAATATTCTATACAAATTTCAACATAAATTTGCATGTTCAAGATATCAAATCATGAGTAAAAAAGAATTTACACTCATATCCAAATCCAAGAGATTTATGTATTTCAACAAGATCACGTGTCATCAATATATATATTTCTCCCCCTTTGTCATCAATAAAAGGGTTAAATATATAGCTAATAATTTCAAAACATATGATGACATTACTCCCCCTTAGAATATGCATTATAAGATTTTCTTACCCTTTATAATTAATAAGGAGAGAAACAAAGGAGGTGTTGTTGAATCATTTCATCATGAGAAGAGTTCTTAATAAATTTTAAAAGTAATATTAAGATGAGCTCAAAAGTCCAAGAGATTTAAAGACTACTTATATATTTCAAGTGTAGCAAAAGTCATCTCTTGATACCAAAAATTATCTCTTGTAAATTTTAAACATAGCATATCTTCATGCAATTTTCTCTCCTTCTTGTAAGATAAAAAATATGAAGAAGATTTTCAAAAATATTATCACAAAAAGTTTAATCTCATAAAATCTAGATTAGCAATTTATATATTTTCATGATTTAGCTTTCTTAACTTTCAACCTTAATCTTATAGATATAAAAATTTAAAATAATATTTTGAATATGAGCTCAACAAATATCTCTCATGTAAATTTCAAGAAAACATAGTAGATAAAGCTAATAAATTCTTTCTTCTCTTTTGGGAAGTGCAAGCTAGCAAATTTTTTACTTCTTTTACATTGTTCAAGATTGCAATTTTATAAGCTAATAAGCTTTGCTCCCCCTTTATCATTGTCAAAAAGAGGTGATGATTACTATAGTGCAAAACTTTTCTCATTATATCATTTTTCAATAAACATATCAAGAAATATACCAATCATCACATAAAATATATCAAGAACAATTAACATGATGATGAGATATTCAATTTAATGAAGATAAATTATAAATAGAAATAAATCATAGAATATCTTGATTTATGCATAATAATTCTCAAGTTTTCAAGATCATAATTTATGCAAAAATCTCCTTTTAAATAATACGAGAAGGCATAAGAGATTGGATTTATAAAAGATTTCAAGTTATAATTCAAATAAATCACAATCATGATATCATTTAATTTCAAAATAATCAAAATCATTTTCAAGAGATTTAAAATAAAATTAATAGACTTATTAGTCTTTTGAAATACTAATGATTTTATTTCTCTACTTTATGTGATACGAAAGTAGAATCAAGGTAGAGAAGTAAAAAATATCATAAAAATACTTAATTTTATAGATTTGGATTCCAAAATCCAAGAAAAAATATCCATGCAATTTAATTTATCTTATGCAAATTTAAAGCAAGGCATCAAATCAAGAAAATCATATCTCATGTAGATTTTGATAATTATCATCATGAATTCCAAAAGAAAATATGATAATAGGTTAAGCTCAAATTGTAAACCCAATATTTAGTATGCATTAGAAAGTTCTAATTTTCTTCTAAGCACTTGTTCATCATTCAATGTTTGCTTTTAATCATATTAAAAATTTTATCTCCCACCCTTTGTTATTGTCAATAAAGAAATATAATTGTATAATTTCTTTTCATCCATATTCAATTTATGCCAAAAAATATAAGAGATATTATGTCGTTGAAAATTTAAATCTAAAAGACATGATTTGGTTTAATAAGTTTCTTTCCTCAATTTTTTGTTTTGATTTTGTAACCAAAATAATATATATATGCAATAGCTCAGATCAATGCATGTAACTTGACTTTAATGATTCCTCTAAAATTTTAGTGAGTTTTCATAGGGTTCACTAATGCATCATTGATTAAGATAATGAGAAACTCCTTTTCATATGAAGTCATCACAATAATATAATTTTCAAACAAAAACCAATAGTTTTTCTATGTTTGAATGATTCTATCATAATATTAAAAAATTTTCTTTTAAAGAAAAATGATTTCATATTAATTTTTAGTAAAAATAACACGATGTATCAACATAAATCAATATAATCACATAAGTCACTACAATTATCAAAATCTTCCTTTTATATATATGACATTTACTAACATTTCTTTGTTCTAATTAAAGTATGCAAGGGTCATGTATCATCAAGATCAAACATAATGAAAGTTTATTTTTAATTTTTTTAACAATTTTGTTGATATTTAAGCTAGTGAGCTTGAAAGAGTATTAGATCTCAAGTTATATATCTTGACATCTAAATCATTATTCGGAGCTCCTAGCTTTAATTTTGAAGCAAACTTATATAAAAGATATATTTGGTTAAGGTACCCAGTTTACATTGAGTCATTCATAAAGATCTTTATCTTTTTTTTCTAATCGATTTTCATTATATAGAGTTCTGTTTGGAACCCATACAAGATGATGAGGAGTATATTTTCTAAAAAGTCATTTATTTGCCTTATGTCCTAATTTACCACAAAAGTTACACTTAATTCTTGGTGGCATATTCAATGTAGATCATCTTACAAAGATTGTTGGCTTTTGTTGAATACTTCCAACAAAGTCTATGCCATGTTTATTATTAATATGACCCTTATTGGCAACGATCATATTTAGGGATTTATTCTCTATCTCAAATTTCTCAATTGGAGTTCTAAGCATATAATTTTCATCTTTAACTTTATCTACCATTTCACATTTCAAGCATGGTTTATGTGATGCTAAGGAGTCATGTATTTCATCAAATCTTTTAACTAACAAATCATGATCAACTTTAAGCATCTTAAAAGATTTGTCAAGTTTTCTATACTCATTGAATAAATCATGAAAATAAAATATCTAAATATCCACTAACCTCATCTTTAAATGCTATTAAGGCATAGTTAGCCACCTCTTCTTTGGATTGGTCTTCTTCCTCCGAGGAACTTGAATCATCCCAAGTGGCCGAGAGTGCTGTTTTTTTTTAGCGCAAGTTTCTTCTTCAGTTGGGGACATTCACTTTTGAAGTGTCCTGATTTTTTGCGTTCATGGCAAATGATATTGTCTTTCTTTGGTTCCTTCTTGTTTTTACAGTTTTTGTTCTTTTATAATTTTTTTAAATTTTCTTGATAGAAGTGTAATGTCATGGTCATCATAACTCGAGGTTTCACTCGAGGAGTCATTCATAGTTTGAAGTGCTACATCCTTCCTGTTCTTTGGAAGTAGTTCATCAAGCTCATCATGAGCTTTACAGTTTAGTTCATAAGTTATAAGAGAGCCAATCAGTTCTTCAAGAGGCAAGTCATTCGATATAACCCCAGAAGGAGCTATATAGATTTTGATTCTTGAGGGGGATCAATCCTTAGAACACTATAGAGGTTCCTCCCTCCTAGACTTGGCACAAGGCTAAAATAAAATTGATAATTGCTTGATTCAAGGGGGGTGGGGGGTGGGGGGGGTGTGTGTGTGTGGGGCAGCTACATCTTTAAACAGGGATCAAAACCCTAGCCTAAGCTGGTTTTTACCTAAGTAGAATTACCCTTTTGCCCCTCCTATAGTCAACCTGCCTGAATAGGAATAGTAGGTAGCTAAGTGCCTCTATAGCCGACCTAGCAGGGGGAAACCCTAGCCGACCAACCCAGTAAGGGGTGTGGTGGTTACTAATCCTTAAGGGCTAATCTAGACCCTAGCCATACTCCTTTATAAGATAGGAGTGACTTTATTATAATCTAACAGAGTTTTTATTGACTAGTACTAAGATTATTAGGACTTAACTCTGCTGGAGTCCTATCAAGTCTGCCATCTTCAGATCAATCTTGTCATCAAGGTTGAGGGTCCATAAACTCCAAAAATTGGATCTTCAACTCCTCATGTGACTCCCATGCTATCATTAACTGAACTTTGACCTCCTCATCAGCTGGGGTGTTAGTTGGAAAGATTTGGACTAAGTCGACTTCTTTAAATGGTGATTGCCCTCTGGTATGGTGACTGCCTTCTGGTATGGTTCAGGATGATGAGAGCCTAATCTGGCGTGAGCATGGATTACAATTCTTCTAGTTTTACTCCTCTTTCGTACCATGGACCTGTATCCAACCATATTTTAAATTTGGTAGTAATTAGTATTCTTGTAAAAACCTCGTATGGAGTGTGGGGAAAACCTCAGTGTAAATTAAGAGTCAACTATCTTGTATAAGAATAGCCCCAAGTCTAACTCCTGATGCATCAGCCTCAATGACAAAAGTGCGGTTGAAATCGGGTAGCGCTAGGACCGACGTCATCGTCATGGCTGCTTTGAGTCATTCGAAGGCTACAAAGGCTTTATCCGACTATAAGAAGGAGTCGTTCTTCAGTAAGGACATGAGCGGGGCATTGATCTTGCTATAATCTTTCATAAAATTTTGGTAGTAGCCCGTGAGTCCAAGGAAACCACGTAGTGAGTCCAAGGAAAATTTTGTAGGTCTCGACTATCCTTGCATTATCTTGATCTTTGTCGGGTCTACCGCCACTCCATCCTCTGATATAATGTGCCTAAGATACTCCACTTTACACTGTAAGAAGCCACACTTTGACTGTTTAACATAAAGAGTATTCTCTCGAAGAATCATTAGAATAGTTCGTAAGTGCTGAAAATGTATATCAAGCATAGGGCTACAAATGAGAATATCATCAAAGAATACCAATACGAACTTGCATAGAAAACTCTGGAAGATGTCATACATCAGGCTTTAGAAAGTAGAAGGAGCATTCGTAAATTTGAAAGGCATTACCATAAACTCGTAGTGGCCATTATGCATGCGGAATGCAGTTTTCAGAATATCTTCAATGCATACCCGAATCTGATGATATTCGGATCGAAGATCCAATTTAGTGAAGACTTGGGCTACTTTTAATTCATTCAAGAGTTCATTTACTAATGGGATATGATATTTATCCATGACAGTGATGGCATTTAGAGCTAGGTAGTCAACGCACATCCGCCACGTACCATCTTTCTCTTGCACTAGCAACACTGGTGAGGAGTAAGGGCTGCAACTCGGTCGAATCACCCCGGTGTCAAGCATCTCTTTAACAATATTCTCAATCTCATCATTCTGCAAGTGAAAATAGTGGTACAATAGTAAATTTGCAAGAGATTTGTCTGGCAAAAAAGGAATGCGGTGGTCATGCGACTGGTTAGGGGGCAGCTCGTGCGACTCCAAGAAAACATCCATGAATTCATTCAAGCATAGGGCAAGCTTAGGATCTGAGTTTTATACGTTCTCTTCCATAGATGGCTGCTGAATATGCATCAAGAATCCATTATGTTCTTTGTGCAAAACTTTCTCCATTCGTTACGACGAAATTGTGGAAATTTGGCTCCCGTGCTTGCCTCATAACATGACCTATCTCCTTTTGTAATAAAATTTTATGATTAATTTAGAAAAATTCTAGGAGATATCACCTAGTGTTATGAACCATTCGATCCTGAGTACGGTTTCATAATCATCGATGGGTAGGAGGAAGAAATCAGCTACCACTTCTTGGTCTTGGAGGAGTAGTTTCACCCGCGGGCACTATTGGTCGTAATTAAAGATTCGACCGTCGGCAACCTTTATGTCGAACTTGTTGCAACCTTCGGTTTAAAGTGCCAAATGTGCAACAACCTTACTGTTGAGGAAGTTATTGGTGCTGCCCGTGTCGATAAGAACAGTGATGGGTTATTATTTTAGAAGTCCTCCAACTTTTATCATTTGCGGGTTAGAGTAGCTAGCCAATGTATGCACTGCATAGTTGGCCAGTTGGGACTCTTCCTCCATGGCTTCTTCTTTAGGTTCAAGGGCTTCTTTAAATGTTTCATTATCCTCATCCTTTGCTGGTTCAATCACGAGGAGCTGATCCTTTTTGCAGCGATGTTCGCGGCTCCATAGTTCGTTACAATATGATAAGACCCTAAAAGGAGCTCTATAGATTTTGACCCTTGAGGGGGATCAACCCTTAGAATGCTGAAGGAGTTCCTCCCTTCTAGATTCGACACAAAACTAAAATAAAACTGATAATTGCTTGATAAAAGAGAGGGGTCGCTATATCATTATATAGGGTTACAAACCCTAGCCCATGGGGTGCTTGCCTAACTAAAATTATTCTTTTGCCCCTTCTATAGCCTACCTACCTTAGAGAGAATAGGTGACGGCTAGGTTGGCTTTGTAGCCAACCTAAGCAAGCGGAAACCTTAGCCGACTAGCCCAGTAAAGGGGACGATGGCCACTAAGGCCTAAGGCCCCAAAATAAACCCTAGCCACACTTCTTTATAGGATAGAAGTGACTAGGTGGGGTTTTATTATAATCTCACAGGGTTCTTATTAATTATTTTAAGTGATTAGGACTCAACCCTGCTAGAGTCCTATCAAACCCGCCCTTTTCAAATAGCCTTATCCTCAAGGCTGAGATTCCATGGGCTCCTCATATGATTCTCATGCTATCATCAACTGAACTTTGGCCTCCTCATTAGCTGGGGTGTTAGTTGGAAAGATTTGGACTGAGTTGTCTTCTTTAAATTTCTATTTGAGGTGGGATACCCTACAGATTAATTGTAATTTGGATCTGGTGCACGGATCTGATCTCTAGGTTAGGGCTCCAATATGGTCCCCAATTTTGCAAGGCCTAAAGAAATAGGGAGACCACTTCCTTAAGGCTCGAGTTCCCTACCGATCGGGCTGGAGGTGTTAAAAAACTCGATCTTCAATTTTTCATCCATTCTAAAGTTTGTCGGGAGGCCATTTCTTCTTTGCATGTGTTGGCGTGAGCATGGATTGTAATTCTGCTTACTCCTCTTTCATGCCATGGACCATATTGCATAAGGGTGACGCTGATCCCAACTCTGGATGTGTTTACTCCAAGTACGAACATATTGCCACGTTCAGGTAATGCTAGCATCGATATAGATGGTATCATGGCTGTCAGGGTCATGTGGATGCCTTTCTCCTGTTCCTTCTTGCGATCGTGGATCGTGGATCCGAGATCATCATCAAGAAAAACTTTTAGCATCGTGATCCGCTCCTTAGTGAAGTCGTGGAAGCAGCTCGAGATAAGGGAGCACTACATCAGAACCCATTGCTGGTTCAGTTGAATATGGCACATTAGGAAGAGCTTATCCCTGTAGACAAATAGCCAAAGTTTTTGGAGATAAAGTGTCATTGCAAGGGAAGGTTGTGGTCGAATGATCCATATCTCTCGTATCTCCTGGACGATCTTTTTAGCTTCGATCCTCTGAAAATGTGGATAACAATATGACCGAATATGTGTTAGTGGTTCTCCTTGTAAGACCAACATACAAGGGTCGTGTAGTTTGGTAGGAAGGAGTCGACTCAGTTCAGCGGACGTGCCTGATATTTCAGTAAGCTTCTCCAAGCACTATGTCGAGATCATCTTATATTCATTCTCTCCTTTCCCACATAAGGTCACCTATTTTCTTTTATCATTCATAAGGTCGTTGGAGCTCTTGGTGTCAGTGAGGATGGTGATGGGCTAATGCTTGATGAAGCCATCAATGTCCAATATCTGTGGTGGAGCATAAAAGGTGCGAGCGACTGATTATGATTTTTCCTTCATATCTTTCTCCTTAGACTCGAGAGCCATATCTTTGAGTTTGGGTTCTTCAGTGGCTCAACCAATAGAGGTCTGTCTTTTTAACAATAGTGGTCTCGGCTCCACAGTTTATTATAATGCCAATATAGGCCCTTTGCCGAAGTATCATGAAACTCTTTCTTATTAACTTTTTTAGCTGAGGTGACCGGCTGGTAGTAGATGGGGCCGAGAGTCTCTATGCTACTGGCCATGTAACAGCTTTGGTCCTCTGAGCATCTTGGTTCAACCTATCTTCATGTAGTCATGCGAAGGAGATGGCTGCATTAAGTGTGTACAATTGTTGCGCTTTAACTTCTTCTTAAATCTCTGACTTTAAGCTCTCAAATAAAAGTACTCAATATCTATTTTTTAGACTAATTACGAGTTTGATTAGTTAACCTTTCAAACCTGATTTGGTACTCTTGGATGGTAGAGGTTTGACGGATCTTTGTTAGTTCTTCGTCAATGTTCTTGTAATTGAGTGGTGCTAAAAAGGTTTATATGCTTTTGGTTAAGATGTGGCTCTCATGCTCTGAGCATCTTGATTGAGGTGTCCTTCTTGAAGTTATATAAAGGATATCAACGTCGTCAAGATGTAGGGCTGTCATGTCTTATCCTTGCTTCTTATCTCTGATGGGTTCCTTTTGCAATCAAAATTTGCTCCATGTTGTGATCTTCTTGGGCTTGGTGATTGGTCTAATCTAAACTCCTCGAAGAGAGCATGTAATTTAGTATCTATACGTATCTCGAAAGCCTTCAATTTAGTTTCGAATAAGCCCAACAGTGTTATGACGTAAGGATCTCCAACCTGTCAAACAAACTGATTGAAAAGTGTAGCTGCAATTTGTAGGTTGAAGGCAGTGAATGGCAACAATGTCGGGACTATGGAGGTGAAGTCTCTAAATGGAGGATGACAGCCAAGGGTAGTAGCGACAGTGGAGGAAGAAGAGGGCAACAGTAGTGTCAGTTGCGATTGTGCTACGACTTCATGACTGTAAGTGGCAACAGTTGCAACAAGGGTGCGGCTGCAATAGGAGGAATACGGGGCAGAGATGTACACGACTGTTGCGTGGGAGGGCAACAGCAGTATGGAATGAGAGAAACTATTGTTGTATTCAATTTGTTACTGGCCGCTATCAAGATAGTTGGCAGCGAATGATTGTTGCGGGCTGCGATGTAAACAAATTGTAGCGAAAGATCATTACAGGTAGCTTTTTACCGCAAGGATCGCTGCTAGTTGTGATCAAGGAGGATGGCAGCAAGAGGTCACTATTGGTAGCATTGGGCAGTGCAAGATGCATGCTATAGTTGAAGGGATAAGGGAGATTAGGTGGCTGAAAGATTGATGGACCGAAAGCTTCGGTTTTTAGGTACGGTTTGTGACTGTTTTGGGTATGATTTGGGGCTGTAGTTTTATAGAGTTTAGGCTATGAATTGATGTGGTTTTAGGGCTATGATAGTAGTAAAATATTTTCAAATATTTTAAAACTAAAAACCAAGTACTATTTTCAAAATAAATTATTAAGAATCATTACAATAAAATTATTTTTAAACAAAAGCTTCAATTTATTTTAATTCCAATGATTTTTTTCTTAATTGAGTCTAACTTTTTAGACTTAGTTAAATAAGTTATCATACAATTTTCATTCTCATTTCAAAGATATTTTTAATTTTTCAAAAATACTAGAAAACAAAACACGATTTTTCTCTCTTTTTAATTTTATTTTAAGCTCAAATTCAAGAATAATTTAACATTCAATAATACAACATTCAATTATATTTCAAGTCAATCATTTAATAATAGTATTTATATTTAAATCAATCAATATAATATCAATAAAATCTTTTTTTCAAAATTTTTAATGTAGATAATTTTTCATTAACAATAACTAAGGTTATTTAGTGTAATTCATATTTGTACTAGTATGCTCTAGCTATGCATAAGTCATGCATCATGGAAAAGCAATTATGATCTATCAAAATATTTATTACCAATAATTTTAATTATAATAATTTTTTTATTATTTTTATTTAGGCTAGTGAACTTGAAAAATATTTTAGATATCAAATCATATGCCTTGAGTATCCATTGTCAAGTTATCATTTTTTAATCTAGCCTTTGTTTTGAGACAAATATATAATATATGGGGTTTTGATTTGGGTACCAATTTGACTTTGGATCTCTCATGAAAAGCTCTACCTAATTTAACTAAAGGCATTTAGTTGTTTATAGTTTTTTTAGAAACCCAAATCAATTTATATGGACTAAACTTTCTAAAAAAGCATCTATAGGCAAAGTGTCCATATCTACCACAAAAATTATATTTGTTTTCAGGTGAAGAATACAATGTGAGTCTTCTAACAAAGATAGTTAGTTTTTAATTAATATTACCTACAAAGTCAATACATTCTTTCCTATTTTTAATTAATATTATCTACAGAGTCAATACCTTCTTTCCTATGAACATGACTCTTAATGGTGAGAATCATGTTTAGATATTTATTATCTATTTCAAACTTTTCTAAAGTTTGTTGTAGTATAACATTTTTTTTTTAATTACCTCTAATGACACATCTAGAGTAAGAAATGTATGATATTGATGTTTCATGCATGTTTTCAATTTTACTAATAAGTAATGCATATTCCTTCTTAAGTAATTTATAACTTTTGCTAAGCTTCTTAAATTCATTAAATAGTTCATGAAATATATTTAATAATTCATCAAAAATAAATGGGACCTTGGAAGAATCACTTATCTTGTCATGGATGGCCATGAGCACGTAGTTCGCCACTTCTTCTTGGTTGTCCTCTTGATCTTCAGATTGCCCTAGCTTCTTGCATTTATAGCAAGAAGTTGTGTCCTTTTTAAGTTTATTTTTATATTTTTTATTCTTTTTTATGAATTTTTTTGGTTCTTTTGTCATGAGTTGAAAGTCATAGTCCTCATCACTCGAGGTTTCTCTCGAGGAATCGTCTACTATTCTCAATTAAATTTCCTTCATTTTCTTTGGATGATGTTCTTCTTGTTTTATCAGTTCAATATCCTTCCTATTCTTTGGAATGAGTTATTATTTTGTTATACGTGTTAATTTATTCCTATTCTTTAGAAGGTTATTTTCATGTTAATTTTTAGAAGTCATTTCATTTATTTTTATTCTTTTATTTTACTTGTGCTTTCATGTGTAATTTCTAATGTGTGCCATATATCAAAAGTCGAATCCCAAGTAGAAACTCGATTAAATTTATTTTTATCTAAAGCGTAAAAAATATTTATAGCTTTGGCATTTAAAAAAATATTTGTCTTTCATGATCATTCCAATCATTTATAGGATTTGATGACTTCTGAAATCTATTTTCGATGATGTTTTACAAATACAAATCCAATGAAATAAAAAAGATATGTATTCTAGTTTTCTAAAAGATGTAGTCTATCCCATTGAATATATGAGGCCATGTAATGCATTGACTCTTGTTAATGTCAAAAAATATCATTTACTCACTTAGGTGTTAACCTAATTGAGTATAACCCACTCTAATACCAATTGTTATGATCGAGTTGCACTGGGGAGGGGGGTTGGGTTTAATTAGTGCAAATACAAAGAGTACTCGGTTTGAAAAATATGCTTGAGGTAAAAACTGAAGCTAAAAGCATTCTTCGTCAAGATCAAGTAGAAAGTGATTAAACTTAAGACCAAATGAAGAATCTCGATTTATCTATGAAATACTAAAATAAAAAGCAAGCAAAGAAGGATCATAAATTTATAATGGTTAGATCACCAACTTGACCTACATCCACTTCCCGAATCCTTATTTGTCGAGGTCCACTGATGTCCACTAATGATTTTCTTCTATGAGTACAGATCAAAACCCTTTACACCTTTCTTATTTACTTAGGCTTAGGAGAAGAACCTTTACACACTTATTTTCACAGGTTCAAGAGAGAAACTTTTACAATCTTCAACTCTTTTCTTAACCTCACTTTACACTTGAAGCACACAAAGAAATTTCTCAACAAATTCTAACAATGTTTTTATCTCTTTTTCTTTCACTTTCTTGCTCTCCAGTGTAAGAATACTTGGGATATTTATAGATCCCAATTAGCTTTAAAAAATAAAGTCAAAATTTAACCTTTTCTGAAAAAATGGGTGTGAGCGGTATTACCACCGGTATCGACAATACTATTACCGAAACTACCCCAAAAACAGGAGCGATGGTGGTACTACCGCCACCTGGGTAGTACTATCACCAAAAATCCTGAAAATTATACTTTTTGTATAGTTTTGTACTTGGCTTGTACCTTGTATTTGTTGAATCTCAGATTTTAATGATAAATTAATTAATAAATGTTTAATCTAACTTATGTATTAAAGGAAGTAATGCAGGTCTAACTAAGATGGAGGAATTGAGTTACAACCAAATGTTGAGCCATAATTAAGTTTGGGCATTGGGCCAAGGTTCAGATGATACTATGAGAGTTCGCTGAAGAAATCAGGAAGCTCGCTGGGAACACGCCAAGAGATCGCCGAAGGAAGACCATAAGATTCATCGCAAGAATATTGGAGGTTACCAGATTGGTGGGAGTTAGATCATTGTTTAGCTTGATAGTCCTTATGGTTGTAATCAGTGAGTTGTAGTTAGGGATTAAGTCCTTATTGAGTTTAATTTGGAAGGAATCCAAATTGATCAACATAAAGTACAAGTTAGGATTGGAAAAGTGAAGGGAATCACTTTTTCGGGATTCCTAACAGTTGTACCATCGGTAGGCGGTGATTGTACCACCCAGGCCAATGATTGTACCATCACCATCCAGTATTCTGGGCTGCTTTTAGTGGTGATGACGCTGGCTTCGGTGATGGTACTGCCCGTACCTGATTTTTTTGGGTGTGTTTGAAATTTGGCTCCATTCTTCTGAAATCAATTAGGGTCTATAAATATCTCAAGTTTTCTTGCATTTAGTACAAGCATTCACACAAGTTATTGGGCAAAAATCTATTAAAAAAATTATGTGCTAGAAGTGTGCAAGAAAAAGAAAAGGGGTAAGGAGTGAGTTAAGTGTTATAATTCTTGTAAAGAGTCTCCCTTGTAAGTTGAAAGTTTGTAAGGATTTGGTCTTCACCCAAAGAAGATCGGTAGTGGACACCGATGGACCTCAACGAAGAGGACTCAGAAGTGGACGTAAGTCAAGATTGGAGCTCAACCACTATAAAATTGTGAGTGCTTTTACTCGTCTTATTTACTACTTTCAATTGTTCTTAATTAGAAAGGCAAGAGCATCATCTTTCGATTATGTTTTAAATCGTTTACTTATTCGCCTTTAAGTCCAAGAAACGCTTTTGATTCCGGTTTTACTTAAATAAAAAGTTTTCTTTAAAATGTGATCTTACACTTGCACTAATTCACCCCCATTCCTCCCCTCCCCTCTCCCCCCTCTTAGTGTCAATTGATCCTAACAATTGGTATCGAAGCAAAGGTACTTATTAGATTAACACTCACTTGAGTAAATGACTTTGTTTGGCATGAATGAGGGACATTCTATTTCACATCCTCCTATGTTCAATGGGACAGATTACACATATTGAAAAACAAGGATGCATATTTTTTTCATTTCTATGGATTTTGATTTATGACATATTGTAGAGAATGGTTTTGAAAAATCTTCCAAACCAATAAATGAAATAAATAATTTGGAAAGGAAATTTTTTTGTTAAATACGAAGGCTATGAATGCCGTATTTTATGCACTTGATAAGAATAAATTTAATCGAGTTTTTGTTTGTGAAATTGCTTACGAAATTTGACATACTCTTGAAAGCCATGAAGGCAATAGTCGAGTTAAAGAGTCCAAAATTAACAATTTAGTTCATAGTTATGAATTGTTTCGAATGAAACCAAGTGAGTCCATTGAAGACATGTACACTCATTTCACAGATGTCGTCAATGGTCTTAAAGCACTTAAAAAGTATTTTTTGAATTTTAAACTTATGAGTAAAATTTTAAGATCCCTACCTAAAAGTTGGGATCCTAAAGTAATTGTTATACAAGAGGTCAAAGATTTAAATAACTTATCTCTTGAAGAACTTATTGGCTCACACATGACATATGAACTGAACTGTAAAGCTTATGACGAGCTTGATGAACCCCTTCTAAAGAATAGGAAGGATGTAGCACTAAGAATTACAGATGACTCTTCGAGTGAAACCTTGAGTAATGAGGATCATAACATTGTACTATAATCTAAAAAAAATAAAAAGTTTATAAAAAAGAATAAAAGTTATAAAAATAAAGTTGAACCGAAGAAGGATAATGTTATATGCTTTGAATGCAAAAAACTGAGACATTTCAAAAGTGAATGTCCTCAATTGAAGAAGAAGGCACTACATAGGAAGAAAGTTTTTTTAGCAACGTAGGATGACTCAGACTCTTCAGATGAAGAAGATCATAGCAAGGAAGAAATAGCTAACTATGCTCTAATGACGATCCAAGATGAGGTTAGTGATTCGTTAAGTATTTCTTTTACCAGATTATTAAATATATTTTATAAATTATTTGATGAATTCAAAAAAATTAGTAAATCTTATATGTTGCTTAAGAATGAACATGATTCGTTAGTTAATAGATTTGATCAAATGCATGATACATTATCATCACATAATCTTTGATCTAAATGTGAAATATTAAATGATGTTAAAGAGGAAAATATCATACTTAAACAAAAATTATAAAATTTTGAAATAGAAAATAAATCCCTTAACGTGATCCTTACTAATAAGGGTCATGTAAATAGAAGAAAAGGTATAGGCTTTGTTGGTAACATTCAACAAAAGCCAACTATTTTTCTTAAGGGACCTACCTTAAATTTACCATCAAAAGTTAAATATAATTTTTGTGAAAAATTTGAACATAAAACCAATATTTGTTTATTTAAAAATTATAGTCCTCACAAATTAGTTTGAGTTCCTAAAGGAACTATAAACAATAAAAAACCATTAGAAAAAAAAGATAAAGTTCTTCACGAAGGACCCCATATAAAATGAGTACCTAAATTAAACCCATCTTTCTTGTAGATTTGTCTCCAAACTAAAGCTAGGAGCACCAAATGATACCTTGATAGTGGATACTCAATGCATATGACGAGAGATCCAACTTATTTTTCTAAGCTCACTAGCTTAAGTGAATGAGTTATCACCTTTAGAGACAACAACAAAGGTAAAATCATTGGAAAAGGAAACCTTTTGATTGAAGATGTGTTGTTAGTTGATGGCTGAAACATAATTTGCTTAGCATTAGTCAATTATGTGATAAATATTATATGGTTAAATTTCAATCTAATGCAAGCATAATTGAATTGCCACACAAAAATAAATCTTTGATTGTCTTAAGAAACAATAATGTATACACCATATATATTAAAAAATTTTGTGATGAGACTTAGTTTTTGGCTTTGAATGATGATGCTTGGATTTGGCATAGAAGACTAAGTTATGCTAGCATGAAACTTTTAAACCAAATTTAAACTAAAGATTTAATAAGAGGATTACCTAGTCTAAAATTTATCAAAGATAAAGTATGTGATACTTATTAATTAGGAAAAAAATAAAGAGTAGCTTCAAGCTAAAAAAAATCAAATAATCACCTCTAGGCCACTTCAATTAATCCATATTGATTTATTTGGACCAATTGACATTACAAGTTTAGGTGGAAGCAAATATATATTCGTTATAGTAAATGATTATAGTAAATATACTTAGAGACTTATTTCTTAGCACATAAAAGTGATACATTTAAATATTTTATACAATTATTCAAAATAAAAAAAGATTTATGATTTCATCAATACGTAGTGATCATGGTGGTGAATTTCAAAACAATGACTTTCAAAATTTTTGTGAATCAAATAGATGTATCCGTAATTTTTTTACTTCAAGAAATCCATAATAAAATGGAGTAGTTAAAATAAAAAAATAGGAGTTTTACAAGAAATAGCTAAAACCATATTAAATGAACATAGCCTACCCAAATATTTTTGGGCTGAAGCCGTTAAAACTCCTTATGAATTATAGAATTATAAAAACCTAATATTTCTTATTTTAAAATATTTGATTATAAATATTTTATTTTGAATAAAAATGATGCCTTAGGAAAATTTGATGCAAAATTCGATGAAAGAATTTTTCTAAGTTATTCTTTTATTTCAAAAGCTTATTGTGTATTCAATAAAAGAATTTTAGTAATTGAAGAATCTATTAATGTTATTTTTAATGAAATTAATGAACTTAAAAAAATTGACTTTGATGATGAATTTGATTTTGGCACTTTGAGTTTAAATGATAACTCTCCTAAAAGCAATTTGGATGAATCTACTTATAAACCCTTACCCAAGAAATGTAAGTATGCAAATGCTCATCCTAAGGAGCTTATAATAAGAGATACATCAAGAGGTGTTCAAACTCATTCTTTTAAAATTTTTTGTTCTAATGCCACATTTATTCTCAAGTTGAACCAAAATACATTGATGAAGCCCTAAGAGATGACTCTTGGATTATTGCAATGCATGAAGAGTTAAACTAATTCGAGAGAAATGAGGTATGAGAGTTTGTTCCAAGACCTAATAATCATTTAGTGATTGGTAATAAATTGGTCTTTAGAAACAAGCAAGATGAAAATAAGGCCAAAGGTTTCAACTAAGAAGAAGGAATCGATTATGAAGAAACCTTCGCTCTTGTGGCTAGACTTAAAGCTATAAGGATGCTCCTTGCTTTTGCATCTTTTAAAGATTTTAAATTATTTCAAATGGATATTAAAAGTAATTTTTTAATAGTTTTATTTTCGAAGAAATATACGTTGAACAACCCCTTGGTTTTAAAAATAGATATTTTCCTAATTATGTTTTTAAAGTTTCTAAATCTCCTTATGGATTAAAATAAGTCTCTCGAGCTTGGTATGGAAGACTTAATTCTTTTTTTATTTCAAATAATTTTTTAAAAGGCAAGGTTGATATATTATTATTATTTAAGTATTTTAAAAATAATTTTCTTGTTATTCAAATTTATATTGATGATATCATTTTTAGTACAACAAATGAATCCTTTGCGAGCCAAGAATTTGAAATGAGTCTAATGAGTAAATTAATATATTTCTTAGGATTATAAATAAAATAATTAAATAAATTTATTAGTCAAACTAAATACACCTTAGACTTGTTAAAACGTTTGGGTATAGAAAATGCTAAAGCTATAAACACTCCATATGAGAACATCTATAAAGTTAGACTTAAACATTGAAGGAGAAAATTTTGATAAAGAAACTTATAGAGGAATGATAGGTAGTTTATTATACTTAACTGCTACTAGACCGGATATCATGTTTAGTGTTGGATTGTATGTAATATTTCAATCCAATCCTAGGCTTTCTCACCTTAAAGTAATTAAAAAATATTTAGATATTTAAAAGAAACTTCTAACTTAAGATTATGGTATCCTAAATTTAAAAACTATAATTTACTTGTTTATTTGGATGTTAATTTTGGAGGATGCAGGATAGATAAAAAAAGTATTACTAAGATATATTAATTCTTAGGCTATGTACTTATTTCTTTGTATTTCAAGAAATAAAATTAGATTGCTTTATCTAATACTAAAGCTGAATATATTGTAGCTAGTGTATATTGCCAAAGTTATTTGGATGAAAAATATCTTAAAAGATTATGAAATTCAATTGAAAAATATTCATATTAAATATGACAACACAAGTGCCACATGCTTAGACCAAAAATCTCATTCAACACTAAAGAACTAAGCATATTGATATTATACATTATTTTATTAGGGATCATGTAAATAGTCAAGATATTTTATTAAAATTTATTAATATTAAGCATCAATTAGTGGATATTTTTATAATACCGTTAAATAAAAAGTAATTTGATTTTATTAGAAGATAGGTAGGAATGCTAAACCATGAGAATGTATGATTTGTTTACTATTGTATGAATGTTTGATTGATTTATTTATTTAAAATGCATAAATAATTCCTAACTTTGATTTACTAGATTAAGACCTACTTTTGTGATGATGTTTTTCAAATTTCATTCCTTATTTCTACCTTCTTGTTTACAAAAAGGGAAGAAAATTTACATGAAGATGATGATTTACTATTTTTTAGATTTATTTGCTACATTTGCTTGATATTTACATGAGATGATTTTAAATGTATAAGTAGCTCTTAAATTCTTAAATCTTCTTAAATTTCTTGGATTTTTTAAGCACATTTTTGAAACATTCTTTTCGAAATTCACTTCTATAAGATTGAGAATGATGTTTTACAACTCCTCCCTTGTTTTCTTTCCTTCTTTTTTACATAGGAAGAAATTTTTATGGCTCATAACCTATTTTACTATGGGAGAGCAATGATATATGTGCCTTGAAATAATTAGTTCTATATTGCACCTTTTTGTTGATGACAAAGGGAGAGAAATGGATATTGATAACACATGTAAATTGTTACATGGGAAGTTTTTCTTTGTTAGTTGATAAACAAAGGGAATAAATGATTAATGACTAAAGGGTAGATTTTCAAATGTATAACTGATGCATAATATTTAAAATTAATGTTATATACCTTGAAAATTTTTCATGAGTTAATGATTTGATATTTTAAATTGATGTTGCATCTATACATGAATATTATAGAAATATCATATCATGATACTTGAATCTAAGAGTATGTGATTTTCTTGAATTTAAGTTTATTTTATTTGAACTGTGGCATAGATGTAGAGGGAGTTAATGTTAAATTATATCATCAATTGATTATTATCATCAAAAATAAAAATATCATTGAATCTCGGATTTTGACGATGAAATCAATTGATGAGTATTTAATCTAACTTGTGTGTTAGAATAAGTAATGTAGATCAAATTATGATAGAAAAATTAAATTACATGTTGGGTTAAAATAAAGTTTGAACGTTGCATTAAGATTTGAATAGTATTAAAATAAAAGTAAAAACCTAGAAGAAAAAAAATATATCTTAAAAGTTACATAGATTCTTAGTTGTCGAAGAAAATGTCAACGGTAAGTTTATCCTCTGTTTAGATGTGGACTAGTTCGATCGTAAGGTTTGCTCAAGTCCTACTTTGATCACCAACATTTCAGCGAAATGTATATATCTCGTCCCTGAATGCAATCTCCTGCTACACATGAACAAATCTCAGCACTGCATTCCCCCCACCATCCCCACCCACACCCCCTCCCCACCCCACTCGCACACTTGCCATCGTATACCATCTTGAAATATAATGTTTTTAATGGTCATCTGGTTAATTATATTTTGTTGGCTGCTCTTGCCAAAACTTTGATGTCTACAACATCTATTAGGAGATCCTGAGTCACGGCAACTGCAGCAAATGAACCAAGCCTACTGGCTCCATGCCCGCCTCATCAAGACCCTCGACCTCACCGCCCTGCACTCCCTCCTCCTCCTCTCCGTCCACCACCCTTCCACCCTCCCCTACGTCCGAGCTGCCTTCGTCGGCCACCAGCCGTCCCTGCTCCGCCACTCCGCCGCATTCCCTTTCAACACACTCATCCGCGCCTCTGCTGCCGACCCCTCTGATGCCCTCGCTGCTTTCAGCCTCATGCGCGCAGCCGCGGTCCCCCCGGACCTCTTCACGTTCCCCCTCCTCCTCAAGGCCTGCTCACTCCTCCCCTTCTCCTGCGTCGATGACCCCCGTCGCCACCCGGGCGTCGCCGCCCACGCCCTCGCCGTCAAGCACGGCCTCTCAGCCGACCTCTACGTTGCCAACACCCTCGTTCGTCTCTACAGCGGGTTCGCTCTCCTCGACGCCGCTCTCCAGGTTTTCGTCGAAATGCCCCTGAGGGATGCCGTCTCGTGGTCTGCTCTTATTTCCTCGCTCGCGTCCAATGGCCACGACGAGACCGCCCTCGACGCCTTCCGCCTCATGCAGGCTTGTTCCCCCGACGCGGCGCCTGACGAGGTTACCATGATCACTGTGATCATGGCGGTCGCAAACCTGGGCGCTCCGGACCTTGCCGCCTGGGTGGACCGCTACGTGGCTCGACGAGGGTTCGTCCTGACGGCCAAGATGGGTACGGCGCTGATCTCGATGCACTCGCGGTGCGGGTCCATGGACCGAGCCGCGCGGGTGTTCGACAGGATGCGGCAGCGGGAGCGAGGAGTAAGGGCGTGGACGGCCATGATCGTCGGTTACGCGGCGCACGGGCGGAGCGCCGAGGCCCTGGGAGCTTTCGACCGGATGGTGGGGGATGCGGGGCTGCGGCCCGACCACGTAGCGCTGATCGGGGTGCTGACGGCGTGCAGCCGCGGGGGCCTGCTGGAGGAAGGGTGGCGAGTGTTCCGGAGCATGGAGCGGACGCCCGGGATGGAGCCGCGGATGGAGCACTACGGTTGCATGGTGGACATGGTGGGGAGGGGGGGGCGCGTGAGAGAGGCGTACGACTTCGTGGAGGGGATGCCGGTGAGGCCCAACGCGGTGATCTGGAGGACGCTCCTGGGTGCGTGCGTCAGCCATGGCGACGTTGCGCTGGCGGAGCAGGTGAAGAGGAGGATAGCGGAGATGGAGCCTGGGCACGATGGGGATTACGTGCTGCTGTCGAATGCCTATGGGTGGATCGGGCGGTGGGAGGAGAAGGATCGAGTCCGGTGCGCGATGAGGGTGGACGGCGTGGCAAAGAGGCCCGGGTGCAGTTCGCTTCGTGTCTGAGGCAGAAGAAATAACAGCATTGTTATATACTTTCATTACATTACATGTATCTTCAAATGCTCACATAAGCCGAGTAGTTTTAATGTCGAGCACACATACCACTCATTTTCAACTATTAAGTTTTTATGTCATATCCGGCAACATACAATGTCTGTTTAGTTTGATTGGACTATCCGGAACAACGTGGCTTCTCCTCAAATGTGGTTGACTTTACACATTTGGTGTCACATGTCACGTGCAAGAAGGTCATGAAGTATATAGAACGGAAGTTCTTAGTTGCGAGGTAAAGGAGAGACAGATGACAAATCAAGCATATGGTCAATAGTAGAGTTGGAGCATCCTCTGATTCGTTAAGACAGTGATGAGTTTGCCCTCAAGCCGACGAAAGATATTTCTTTGAGAAGAACAAATTTCCATCGGATTACGATGTACAATACGTTCATGTGAACTCAAATATGAGACTAATCAACTATCCCATGGTGTAATAAACTATGGTATCTCAACAGAAATGAAATGATGAAATATGTTATATTCAGATTTTTAACTAGAATTATCTTGGGGATTTTCTATTGATACTTAAATAAGGATATTTAGGAGATATACTAATTGAATTTTTAGATAGACTTAGCCAAGTGTATTTTTTGTGTAATTTAACACTCAGGTGGGATAGGTCTCCTTTATAAAAGTAGGAATTGAGATTGACGGGAGGTTGGAGCTAAAGGCTTGGATGATATCCTGATTGGATTAGTAGTGATTAATTGGTTATCAATAAAACATTCCAACTCAAATTAGGGACTCCTACTTGGTTCAAAATTAGGACTTAAGTTGGGTACTTTAAGATGATGTCTAGTAGCTCTCCTTATCAAATGAGTAATTTAGTTCTGACTAAAGATGAGAGTTGCAACTCTGGAAATACTAAAACTTTCCTCTTCCACCGGTAGGAACTTATAGTCCAACATGGCTAGGGTGGACATTTCTCCCTCTAGCCTTTCACACATGACTAGGGTGGATATATATATATATATATAACAAAGAAGAATTTTTTCATCGTAAAAATATTTCTTTTTCTTTCCAATAGGAATGTTAATGAGTTCATGTAGAAGGGTTATTTTTTATCTTAGAGCATATTTTTTTATTACAATCCGACCCAGAGCAATAAGTAACCTTCACTTTAAAGTACATTACGCTTTTGCTATCGATTTTCGCTTGTTTTCCTCCTTGACCAATCTGATAGCACGTCTATTAGGGACTACAAAAGGAGTTCATTTTATATTAGTTGCTGCTACCTCTTTAGGTGCTGAGGACTAAGATGAAGTTGTTGGTTTTGAGATAGTTTTTCTACTATAGAATTCTATCGTAAGTTGTACAAAGAAGAATTCTTTTATCTCGATTGTTTTTTTAATGATATGCATAGCAAATGATTAAAATAAAATAAGTTTTTCATATAGATCAAATTAATTTATAAAAGATTAGATTGTGAAAAAATCACAAAACCAGAAAATGACATCGTATGAGATATTATTTACCTAAGGAGATTGTATATCCATATTTTTCCAGATCTGAATGGAGACGACGAAGGAAGTCACCCGTCCTCCTCTCTAACGATATCCACACGATGGATCATTACAGCGATACTCCTCTAATCACAATCTCAAGTCTCACAATTTGTGCAGAGGGAGGAAAGAGAATGATAGGACTATAGCAGGGTTGAGTCCTAATCACCCTATAAGTAGTCAATAAAAATCCGGTAAAATTATAATAAAACCTCATCTAGTCACTTTTATCCTATAAAGAAGTGTGGTTAGGGTTTCAATTAGGGCCTTAGGGCTTGGTGGTTGTCGTCCCCTTGATTGGGTTGATCAGCCAGGGTTTCCCTCAGCTAGGTCGACTATAGGAGGGCAAAGGGATAATTTTACTTAGACAAGCACCCCATGAGCTAGGGTTTAGAATCATATATAATGATGTAGTCGCCCCCTCTCTTTTATCAAGCAAGATCAATCTTTTATTCAACCTTGTGCCGAGTTCTAGGTGGGAGGAACCCTTATAGCGTTCCAAGGGTTGATCCCCCTCAGAGATCAAAATCTATAGAGCTCCTTCTGGGGTGCTATCATCTTGTATTAGAGCAACATTCATACTGTCCTTGCTGCCCCCACCTTTCCAAATAATTCTCACAATTGCTGTGACACGCGCCTCGACCTTTCATCCAAGCCACATATTAAATCAATCTACTGCTGCCCCCTGCATTTAAAATTGGAGATCAGATATATTTTCATCAATCACACCTATTTGCTGCTACTATTCCTTTATCTTACATGTTGAAGAGATTTTCCCATGCTTTCATTGCTGTAAATTTCAAACATCAGAAACGTTATCGTTATTGCGAAGGCGAAACATTGTAGAAATTTTCAGCCATCTATTTGCCTATTGAAACCGATTTTATGCTCGCCTATTTTGGTTAAAATTTTTATATAATTCCATAGATCATCTTAGCTCTCATCTAAGATTGATCTCTAAAAAGAATTCTCTCTAAAATCAGTTCTATTGTACTCTAATTCGTCGTTACATATTGCTAGAATTTTTATGATGAATAATCTATCCTCCGACTTTTCCACTATTTCCGTACTGTTACTCTGCCGAAATTTTATCAAGCTTTTTACTGATATTAACCATATCTGAATCGAGGAGTTCTGCATATTTTTCTCAAGTTTTCCTCTAAGATTTATGTCTAGAATTAATCATTTCTCTGACATAAAATTTATTCAGCAGGACAGCACATCGCATCACCTTTTTTTGTCGAATTCCATCAGATTTGAGTACTGTCTTTTATGAGTTTTTTTTACTCTTTTTCTCTCATCTGTAAACCCTACCATCTTTATTAAGAATCCTTCCAAATTTCATCCTAAACTGATCCCAAACAGCCACATAAATTAACCCTAAATCGTAGCCTACTTCCATCAAATCGATCCACCTACCTAACCGGCCACCTCTTAACTTAAAACCTCTCATGCCCCTAACATGACAACAAAAAAAGGACCTTAATATTACAGATGTAGAGGCCTACATCATAGCATTAGAGGAGGCCATTAACACTAAGTTTGAAGCCTTTGAAAGCTGCACGGAGGAGAAGATGTAATCCCTTTTCACTGAATTCAGCATAGACCGACCACCTAACCTGAATAAATCGCAACAAAGAGAAACTTCAGATCGATAAGATGATCTTCAAGGGTATGGTCACATCATCCCTAATCCAAATAATTCATGAATAAAGGTTGACTTTCCTAGATGGGAAGAAGGAGACTCAATCGGATAGATCACGCGTGCGGAGCACTATCTTCGGTTCTATTGAACTGTCGATGCTATAAGGGTGGAGATTACGACCATCCACCTTGAGAGAGACACTATTCAGTGGTTCAATTGATTTGAGCAACACCCATGGAGGTCTCTCTTGGCAGCGATTCAAGGAAGGACTACTAAATCGATTTAGACCAACTGATTTCAACAACATCGACAAATAATTAGTGAAGATTCGACAGACCTCTACAATACATGAATACAAAATAAGGTTTGAACGTTTATCTAACCAAACTATTGATTGGTCTAAAAAATAACTTTTAGGGACTTTTATTGAGGGCCTAAAGCCGGAGATTCGAGGAGAAGTAAAGGCGCAACAACTGTATACTCTTATGGTAGAGATTTCCTTCGTAAGGATTCAAGAAGAATGATTGAACCATAAAGTATGAAGGACAATGGTCACTCCTCGACCAGCCATGCTAAATCCTTCTGTCCCCTCTAATGCCAGCAGAGCTCCCGCACCAAAAAATTAATAAGAGACGAGCTTCATGAATAATCGACCAAAGGGTTGTGTTGGCATTGTGATGAACTATGGAGCTGAGAACATCATTGCAAAAAGGGCCGGTTTCTCATGATTAAACCAATAGAGGATGAGGATAGCGAACCTTCTAAATAAAGCCTCGAACCCAAAAATAAAGCCACAGAGGAAGAGCCCCAACCGGTCGACTATGCAGTGCACGCACTGGCCGACTACTCTAACCTGCAGACGATGAAAGTTGGAGGACTCCTTAAACAGCAACCCATCACTATTCTTATAGATATGGGTAGCACTAATAACTTTCTCAACAATAAGGTTGTTGCATATATGACATTTCAAATCGAAGATTGAAATAAGTTTGATGTAAAGGTCGTCGATTGTCACGGGCTTAGCTAAAGTTTGCCTAAGCCGTGCGGCACCCTCGCGGCACTCCCGAAGACTTAGCTGAAATTGCCTAAGTCGTAGAGCAACCTTGCTGACGATTTCGGACTTAGCTGGGATTGCCTAAGTCATGCAACGCCCAATGCGTTTCCTGTCCGCAAAGGGTCAGCCCTCTTACAACCTCTTAAGGTCCCGTAGGACCTACAAAGAAGAAGTTGATTAATTGAGCGGCCGGACACGTCCGGCGTCTCGCAAAACGGAAAGCTGTACAAGCAATTTATCGAACACCTTGAGGGCAGTAAAGAAAAGAGAGAAAGAGAGCGAAATAGGACTTTGGAGGGTTGTAGGAATGGTCGCAAGTCCACAAACGACGGTTCCCAAGGTATCGGACGCAAGACAAGTTCAATTGCTGATGAATGCCTACGCATATACCCGAACCCCATCCAGCCCGGTGCCACCCGAGGGGTTCCAAGGTGCTGAAATGGCTGACATTTCGCACCGCTCGAAAGGTTGTCGTGGCACATGAAAAAGACCCAAAACTTTTATTTTGGCTCCAGATGAGCGATCGCTTCTGACCTTCTACACTACTTTCGCTCACATTTCTTAGGTAAAAATATGTAAACTCAAGGCAAAACAAGCTGCCAAACATATGTACAAGCAAGAAAAAGTGACGAACGGTTCAAGGAGCAAAGGCATTACGATTGAGCGACGGCGTCGTGACATTCTCCCCCACTTAAACTGTCGACGCCCTCGTCGACGCTTGTTGGTAGGCTTTGATGCGAGCTTCTTCATGTCGTAAGGCATCTTCTGGCTCCCAACTCGCTTCTGTTTGAGGAAGCTTTTGCCACTTCACCAAGTACTCTATTTGCTGCGCTCCATTGGGTAGCTTTATTCTACGATCCGTTAGAATAGTTTCAACTCGTTTCTCATAAGAGGCTCTGGTGGGGGGTAGTCGAGTTGGAACATTTCGGGAATCATCTCGCGGATCTGAGTGGTAGGCTTTCAAGTTGCTCTCATGGAAGACATTGTGAATTCTGAACCATGCTGGCAGTTGCAACTTGTATGAGACATTGCCTACCCTGCTGATGATTGGGAAAGACCCTTCATAGTTGCGTACCAATCCTTTGTGCACTTTGTGTCTAAAGAATTGGAGTGATGCTGGTTGGAGCTTCACCAACACCATGTCACCAACTTTAAATTCTTGTGGTCGCCTTCCCAAGTCTGCCCACTTCTTCATCTTTTTGGCCGCCTTCTCCAAGTAAGCCCGCGCAATATCTGCATTACGATGCCATTCCCTTGCGAAGTGATAGGCCGATGGGCTACTCCCTGTATAACCAATAACCAGGGTATGAGGAGTTGATGGCTGTTGTCCCGTAATAATCTCAAATGGGCTCTTGTTGGATGCAGAGCTCCGCTGCAAGTTATAGGAGAACTGGGCGATGTCCAACAGCTTCACCCAATCTCGTTGGTTGGCACTCACGTAGTGCCGAAGATATTGCTCCAAGAGCGAGTTAATTCTCTTTGTTTGGCCATCCGTTTGAGGGTGGAGGCTTATAGAGAAGTATAATTTAGACCCCAACAACTTGAACAACTCAGTCCAGAATCGTCCCAAGAACCGAGAATCCCGATCACTAATGATGTTGTGTGGGACTCCCCAATACTTAACCACATTCTTCATCATCAACTTAGCCGCCTCCTCCGCTGAGCAATGTAGGGGTGTAGCAATGAATGTTGTATACTTCGAAAATCGGTCAACTACCACGAGTATCGATCCAAGTCCCCCTACTGCGGGCAAGCTTGATATGAAGTCCAAAGAAATGCTTCCCATGGTCTTTCTGGTATGGGCAGCGGTTCCAAAAGTCCCACTGGCTTCTGCCGCTTTATCTTGTCCTGTTGATAAGTAAGGCATGTTCGAACATATTCCTCCACATCTGTCCCCATCTTTGGCCAATAGAAGGCCCTCTCCACGAGAGCCATTGTTCGGTGGATACCCGGATGTCCAGCCCAAAGGGAATCGTGACACTCTTTCAAGAGTTCACGCCTCAAGTTATCCGCTCGTGGGACATAAACTCTGTTCCCATTGGTGTAGATGAGTCCCTCCTGGACCCAAAATCGTCATGCCTTGCCCTCTTTAATGAGTTGAATCAGAGCCACTGCTTGAGGATCTCGGTACAGTCCAACCCTGATCCTGGAAAGAAAGTTGGAGCGCAATTGACTTGCTTGGCCTCCGCCCTCCAACTGTATAGCATTCACTAGCTCTACTTTCCGACTCAATGCATCGGCCACGACATTTGCTTTTCCGGGTTTGTACTCCATCACCATGTCGAACTCAGCCAAGAAGTCCTGCCATCGTGCTTGCTTTGGGAGAGTTTCTTTTGAGTTTGAAAGTAACTCAATGCGACATTGTCGGTCCTTAGCACAAATGGTGCTCCGGAAGGTAGTGTCGCCACACTCGTAGTCCGTCATCTCCTTCTCATGTGGATATCGCTCGGTCTCGTTGAGCTTGCGACTCGTGAGGCCACCGGATGACCCTCCGCATAAGAACTCCTCCAATAGCAAAGTCAAGCATCGGTATGGACTTCACAAGACTTTCCATAGTCCGCAATGAGTCTGTTCTTCTAACATGAGCTCTTGGTCTTGAAATACCGCCTCACATTTGTCCGACCATCTCGGGATCGCTCCTTTTTAGCAACTCGTCGGTGGGCTGCGCGAATATCCAACTATGAAGCGCCGATAATAGTTGACAAACCCAAGGAAGGATCTCAACTCGCACCTTCTTTGGTGTTCGCCATCCACCACTTACATTAGCCTTGTCCATTCGAATGGACCCATTCCCAATTCGATGCCCCAAGAATAAAATCTGTTTGGGCGGTAGCACTTTTCCTCTTCACGAATAAGGTGTTCTCCACGAGAACTTTGAAAATTGTTCGGAGGTGTCTAACATGCTCCTCAAGTGTTTGGCTATAGACGATGTCATCTAAGTAGACGACCACAAACTTATCCGATATTCTTTGAGCATGATTCATGAGAGTGCAAAATGTGGGAGCGTTGGTTGCCGAAGGCATTACCAAGAACTCGAATGCTCCATACCGGTCACACGTAGTCTTCGCCTCATCACCTTCGCGATGCGTGCCAATACCCTGACCGAAGGTCAAGTTTGGAGAAGTACTTTGCCTTGCCCAATTGATCGAACAAGTCCGCGATGAGTGGGATAGGGTACTTGTTCTTCACCGTCATCTTATTGAGGGCTCGATAATCAATGCATAATCAGAGGCTCCCATCTTGTTTCTTCTGAAAGAGGACTGGAGCTTCGAAAGGTGCTTTGGAACTGCGGATGAGACCACCGCTTAGCAGTTCATCTAACTGCTTCCTCAGTTCTGCCAACTCTGGAGGGGCCATGCGGTATGGTGGTCTCGCTGGAGGCTTAACTCCTAGCTCCAGCTCAATCTGATGATCCATGCCTCTGCGTGGTGGTAGAGTTCTCGGCAACTCTATTGGCATCACATCTGAGAACTCCTTCAGGATGTTCGCCACAATGGCAGGTTCCTGAATGGCCTCCCCATCAAGTGTCTCTAGCTTCATAGCAGCTAAAAAGGTTAATTCACCTTTTCGCACCCCTTTCTTCAATTGTAAAGCCGATATTTGTTGTAGGTCCTTGGTTCCTACCGAAAGCTGGAACCATGCAGGATCATCGCCTCCCATTAGACACAAGAAGTTCAGAACAGTATTGGCACCAACTTTGGCGTGCATAAACTCCATTCCGAGAATCACTTGAAGTCGCCCAATGGCACCGCCATCAAGTCTTTCTCCGTTCCATGTCCCAATCTTGATGGGGACCCTGTTGTCCGGAGATCCGCTTGGCCTCGAGTTCACCGCCTTCATACGACTTGGGCTCTTCTCTAAGATTAGTCCCGCTTAGCTTCGCGATCGGCAATAAAATTGTGGGTCGCACCCGTGTCCACCATTGCACGGGTTGTTCGGCCATTGAGCTTGATGTCCACATACATCAACTCGCTGCTTTCTGCCTTCGGTGGCTTCACATTTGTATTCTCCCCCACTTGACCCCGCAATGCATTCAACAAACGCATTGCTCCCATCCTGGGTCCTTGCGACGCCTCACTGTCGCTACCGGAGTCAGAACTACTTGAACTAAGGGCGATTGCTTTGCCCTTGTCTGACTTACGGGGTAGAATCGATGCCGTCAAAGCATTGAGTGCCTGTTTTTGTGGGCACTCTCTCACCATGTGCGGTCCTCCACACAAGAAGCATCTAGTAGGTTTTGGGACTCTACCTCTTGAGCCCAGTCCCTTGTGAAAATTCTTCTTCTTTTGCTCGCCCCCAGACTCCTTCGCTCGAGAGTATTTAGATGGGCGATTTCCCGAAGATTGTTTCTTCTTTCTCAAATCCTCCGAAGAAACAAAGTCAGTTAGCCTTTCCGCGGCTGCAATTGCCCCGACTACATCAGTGACATTCCTTCGATGTAGTTCTTGTTGTGCCCATGGCTTCAAGCCATCGAGGAAGCTGAATAGTTTATCTTTCTCAGACATGTCCCGTATATCCAGCATCAGTGCTGAAAATTGTTTCACATAGTCTCGGATTGTTGTACTTTGGCGGAGTTGTCTCAGTTTCCTTCTTGCGACAAACTCTGTGTTCTCTGGTAAGAACTGAGTTCTCAACTCTCGCTTCAAGTCTCCCCATGTATCCACTTGACATCGGCCTTGTTGGATCTCTTCCCAACGGGTTCGCCACCAAAGTTTTGCATCCCCATTCAGATACATTGTTGCTATAGCAACTTTGGTTTCTTCAGAATCAAGCCTTGTAGCACGGAAATACTGTTCCATGTCGAACAAGAAATTTTCAAGCTCTTTGGCATCTCTAGCACCTCCGAAGCACTGCGGCTCTGGTGCCCTGAAGTTTTGTTGTGGCGCAGCGCGGGTGTTGTTCCCTCCCGCATCAAGAGTCCTTGTTAACACCATCACCTTAGCCGTGAGTTCCGCCACAACTTCATGTAGGTGTCGTACGGAATCTTTGGTGTCCTCTGTCAGTTGATCCATCATAGATTCAACTTTCTCGATCCGAGATTCAGCTTCTTCTAGCGAGCTCTCTACCCTAAGTAGCCCTCGCTGGCCTTAGTAGAGTTCCTCCACGCTCGCTTCAAGAACATCAAGGCGGGTCTCCGCCGCTATAATTCTCTCCTTGTGACCCTTTTTCCCGGTTGGCGCTCCAGATGGCGCCTCCTCCCCTCGTGGAGAATACCCAACTTCACGCTCGTCTTGTTCACTATAGAGCTCCTCATGAGTGACTCCCATAGTTTGCGAGCGAGTTTGCACTTGCAGCCCATCTGCGACTACTTGGAGCAAGGGTCCGGCTTGCCCCATCTTGCTTGATTCACCACGATATTTCACCATGGCGAGATTGCGAATCTTCTTCGCTGTTCGTATGAATTGCTTGCCTGCTCTGATACCACACTGTCACGGGCTTAGCTAAAGTTTGCCTAAGCTGCGGCACCTCAGCACTCCTGAAGACTTAGCTGAAATTGCCTAAGTCGTAGAGCAACCTTGCTCACTATTCCGGACTTAGCTGGGATTGCCTAAGTCATGCAACGCCCAATGCGTTTCCTGTCCGCAAAGGGTCAGCCCTCTTACAACCTTTTGAGGTCCCGTAGGACCTACAAAGAAGAAGTTGATTAATTCAGAAGCGAGCGACGGACACGTCCCGACGTCTCGCAAAGCGGAAAGCTGTACAAGTAATTTATCGAACACCTTGAGGGCAGCAAAGAAAAGAGAGAAAGAGAGCGAAACAGGACTTTGGAGGGTTGTAGGAACGGTCGCAAGTCCACAAACGACGGTTCCCAAGGTATCGGACGCAAGACAAGTTCAATTGCTGATGAATGCCTACGCCCGACATATACCCAGAACCCCATCCAGCCCGGTGCCACCCGGGGGGTTCCAAGGTGCTGAAATGGCTGGCATTTTGCACCGCTCAGAAAGGTTATCGTGGCACATGAAAAAGACCCAAAAACGGGGCTGTTTTGGGCTGTTTTGGCTCCGCGTAGTGAGCGATCGTTCTGCAGCCTTCTACACTACTTTCGCTCACATTTCTTAGGTAAAAACATGCAAACTCAAGGCAAAATAAGCTGCCAAACATATGTACAAGCAAGAAAAAATGATGAACGGTTCAAGGAGCAAAGGCATTACGATTGAGCGACGACCGTTCATGACACGATGGTCAAATCCTCAATTGGGATCAACGGTTACGGGTAAAATTGCTCCTACAAGACCAAGAAGTGATAGTCGATTTCTTCCTCCTACCTATCGATGACTACAAATCCATGCTTGGGATTGAATGACTCATAACATTAGGTGATATCTCCTAAAATTTTTCTAAATTAATCATGAAGTTTTATTGTAAAGGGAGATAGGTCACATTGCGAGGCATGCACGAGAGCCATATCTCCACCATTTGGATGCAGCGAATGGAGAAGGTGCTACACAAAACAAATGGTGGATTTTTGATGCATATCCAATAGTCATCAAAGGAGAAAAAAGTACAAAATTCATATCCTAAATGCTGGATGAATTCATGAATGTTTTCACGAAGCTGCAAGGGGTGCCCCTAACTGTCGCATGATCATCATATCCCTATATTATCGGGCAAACCTCTAGCAAATTTGAGATCGTACCACTATCCTCACTTGTAGAAGGATGAGATTGAGAGCATCATTAAGGAGATGCTTGACATAGGAGTAATTCGATCAAGCTATAGCACTTACTCCTCACCGGCATTGCTAGTACACAAGAAGAATGGTACGAGACGGAAGTGCGTTGATTACCGAGCTTTGGACACCATCACCATCAAAGATAAATACCCTATACCGGTAGTAGATGATCTCTTGGATGAACAAAAAGGAGCCCAAGTCTTTACTAAATTGGATCTCTATTTCGGATACCATCAGATTCGAGTATGTACTGAAGATGTTCTGAAAATTATATTTTGCACACAAAACGACCGCTACGAGTGTTTGGTAATGCCCTTCGAACTTACGAATGCTCCTACTTTTCAAAGCTTGATGAATAATATTTTTTGGAGGTTTCTACACAAGTTCGAGTGTTAGGACTCTAGTTAGAGAAGTCCTAATTTAGTTTTATGGAAGTGGATAATCATATAAAATCTAAGGGGCATGCATGTAAATCCTATCTAGCCGACCCCTACTAAGGAAAGTAAGGAGGCCAGCTAGGCTAGGATTAATTCAGAAAGATATTTAATGGGAGAGTAAGATGCATGTTACCTTAATTAACCATCCCTTATCCTAGTTAAAGAGGGGTTGGTTGAGGAGGGATTAAATTATAATAGGATTATGAAACAATAAAGTAACCGACCACCCTTAGATGAGCTAGTTGGTGGTTGGACATAGAGTTATATTAGGAGTTTCTTAGGAGTTGGTTGAGGGTAGGAGTCTTGAAGTAGGAGTCCTCTTAGGAATTGGGGATTAAGGGTCTATAAATAGCCTTGTAATCATCCACTTTTTATTATCAATAGATTAATTATTTTTTAGTAATTGTGTAGAAAACCAATGAGGGAGGAACCCTTATAGAGTTCCATGGAGGCCGATCCCCTATGGAGATCACCCTAAGCTTAGAATCCACAAGGGTTCTATCATTTGGTATCAGAGCAGCGTTCTTGGTGTCTTGCTGCCCTTTCACAACCATCCGTCAGCCCCCCACAGCCATTCAAAGCAATTCCCACAATTGCTAGAAGATCATCACTAAACTCCATCGTCATCTCCACTATCGCAGATCATCCTTTGATCTCCCCATGAATTGTAATAGGTTCTAGTTTTCTACCTTATTGCTGCTTTAATTTAGTTATCCTTAATCTAGAAACCCCAAAAAATTATTCTCATATTACTGCATAAAATTTTCGTCGTAAAGTTTCTATCTTTATAACGAAAATTACACCATAGAATTCCAGCCGCACACCCCTTACTATTTGATTTGTCGCTATATTTTTACTAATTAAATTTCTATGAAATTTGTACCAAGGCTTTATAACTTCCTATCCTTGGATCTCCCTTTAATTTTGTCAAAAAATCATCAAGATAACTGAGAGGACTCCGACAGGGTTGAGTCCTAATCTCCCTAGAAGTAGTCAAGAAAACACGGTGAGATTACAATAAAACTCCACCTAGCCACTTCTATCCTATAAAGAAGTATGGTTAGGGTTTAGATTGAGGCCTTAGAGTTTAGTGGCCATCACCCCCTTTACTAGGCTAGTCCGCCAGGGTTTCCCCTTGCTTAGGTCAGATATAGAGCCAACCTAGCTACCACCTATTCCTACTTAGGCAGGTCGGCTATAAAAGGGGCAAAGGGATAATTTTACTTAGGTAAGCACCCCATGGGCGAGGGTTTAGAATCCTATATAATGATATAGCTGCCCCCTCTCTTTTATTAAGCAATTATTATCTTTTATTCAGCCTTATGTCGAGTCTAGGAGGGAGGAACCCCTACAGCGTTCCAAGGGTTGATCCCCCTCATGGGTCAAAATTTATAAAACTCATTTTGGGGTTCTATCATCTAGTATCAGAGTGGCATTCTTGCTACCCTGTAACTATCTCTGCCACCTCCATCTTCCAAGTAATTCCCACAATTGCTTTTGATATCGCCTTTATCCACCATCACCCACCAAGCCGCAGATCCATCAATCTGCTACTGTCCTCTGCGTCAACATCATAGATCTGGTAAAAACTCCAAAGCCCATGCCTTTTGCTACTGCTATTCCTTTATCTTATATGTGGGAGAAGTTTTTCTAAAGTTTCTTTGCTGTAAATTTCTATTGTCGCAAACGTTATCATCATTGCGAAGGGGAAAGCTGTAGAAAATTTTAGCTGATTGTTTCCTCTTGAACCTGAACTTTTGATCATCCTTTTTGGCTGAAATTTTTACACAAATTCATAGATCATCTAAGTTTTCATCTAAGATTGATCCATGGAAAAAAGCTCTTTCTAGATCCGGACTAATAGTGCTGCAAGTCTTTGTCGCACAGTGCTGAAATTTTACGATGAGAATTCTACGATCTTGTTTGCAATAATTTTTCTACCGTTACACTATCAAAATTTTCTTGATCCAAATTACTACTACTATCACAATCTAAATCAAGATTCTGATATCAAAATTTTTCATAAATTTCTCAGATTTTTGCTAGAATTAACATCAAGAAACTTGGTAGAATCCCAAAAGGAGCTCTATGGATTTTGATCCTTGAGGGGGATCAACCCTTAGAATGCTGTAGGGGTTCCTCCCTTTTAGACTCGACACAAGGCTAAATTAAAATTGTAGATTGCTTAATTCAAGAGAGAGGGCGACTATATTATTATATAGGGATCAAAACCCTAGCCTAAGGGGATGCTTGCCTAAGTAAAATTATCCCTTTTCCTCTCTTATAGCCAACTTGCCTTAATAGGAATAGGAGGCAACTAGGTTGGCTCTATAGCCTACCTAAGTAAGGGAAACCCTGGCCAACCAACCCAGTAATGGGGGCGACGACCACTAAGCCCTAAGGGCTAATCTAAACCCTAGCCATACTCCTTTATAAGATAGGAATGACTTTATTATAATCTAGCAGGGTTTTATTGATTACTTCTAGGGAGATTAGGACTTAACCATGCTGGAGTCCTATCAAACCCGCCCTCTTAGAATCAACCTTGTCCTCAAGGCTGAAGTTCCATAAACTTAGGGAACCGAGTCTTCAGCTCCTCATCAGCTTGGGTGTCAGTTGGAAGAACTTGAGCTGAGTCATCATCTTTAATTTTTCATTTGAGATGGGATACTTGGAGGATCAACTGTAATTTTGATATGGTGCATGACTTTGAACTCCAGGTTAGGGCCCTAATATGATTTGCTCCAATAATAAACATATGGTTATGATTTGGTGTGGACGACATCGTTGTCATGCGAGATATAGTTCTACTTAGCCAAGGTGGTACATCTTTCTTTATAATTAGAGTGATGATGTTTAAGCTTCATTAAGTCCTGCGAATGATCCTTCCCCTTTTTTGATTTCGCCACTGGAGGGACTTAATTTTCTCATGGTCTTGGGCTGTAGATCAGAGGTCATCATTAAGGAAGTCTTTAACATTATGGTCCAATCCTAGGAAAAGTTATGGAAGTCACCTAAGATTTAGAAGTGCTGCATCATCAATCATGGTGAGTTCGACATGATATAACACTTTAAAAGTATCTTATCTCTAGGGAAAAGGATGTATAAACATATCGTAGTGGGAAAAAAGCATGGCTGAACAATCTGTGTCTCTGTCATCTCTTGGACAATCCTTTTATCTTCGACCTTCTGAGGTTGTATAAAGCAATCTGGTCGAGCAACAACTGGTAGAAGTTTTGGTCTGTTCAGCATATAGGGGTCGGCCAGCTTCAGAGGAGGTAGTTGGCTCGGTTGGGTGGAGACGCCCAAAAATTTAGCAAGCTGTGGGAGGGGTTTTTTTATCTTCAATCTCATGAAACTCTTGAATTTAAATTGGAAAGCCATTGAATTCTTCTTTTGGTACCCCCTCCAAGTATTGTGTTGTGGTTGTAGTTACTGGGCTCCCTCGTAGAATCACTTGTTTTCCTTTTCTGAAAAATTTCATGGTTAGCTTCAAAAAATTTCTGAAAATATCTCCAATTATGGACAACTAATCAATGCCAAGCACTATATCAAAACCATCAAGAGGGAGGAGGAAAAAATCATCAACTACGTCTTGCTCCTGTAGTCTCAATTTAACCCACGGGCACCTCTGGTTGCACTTCAGAATTTGGTCGTTAGCTACCTTGACTTCGAACCCATCATAGTCTTCTTTTTGGAGCATTAAGTGGGCAGCAACCTTACTACTCATGAAGTTGTGTGTGCTCCCGGCATTAACGAGGATGATGATGGACTGCTGCTCGAGGAACCCTTCGATTTTTAATTTTTGCAGGTTGGTGTAGCCGACTAAGATATGGACCGTACGGGTGGCCGGTTGTGGTGTATCCTTCTCCTTGGGCTCGAGAGTCGTATCTTCAAGTTTGGGTTCTTCAGTGGCACAATCATCAGTGGTGTCTCCTTTTTACATTTGTGTTCTAGGCTCCATAGTTTATCATAACACCCACATAGACACTTTTTCGATCTATCTGAGGGGGTCAGCTGACAGTAGGAGGTGATGAAAGCTTTGGTGCCATTGGTTGGGGAGCAACTCTAGTCTTCCGTGCTTCATATTTCAATCGCTCCTCTTAATATCGCGCAAAAGAGATGACTGCCTTAAGTGTGTACGATTGTCACGCTTTAACTTCTTCCTGAATCTTCGGCTTTAAGCCCTCAATAAAAGTCCTCAATATCCATTTTTCAGACTAGTCATAAGTTTGATTAGATAACCTTTCAAACATGGTTTGGTACTCTTGGATGGTAGAGGTTTGATGGATCATCGATAGTTATTCGCTAAGGTTCTTTTTATAATCCAAATTTGCACCGCGTTGTGATCTTATTGTGCTTGGTGATCAGCCCAATCTAAACTTCTCAAAGAGAGCATATAATTTAATATCCATATGCATCTTAAGAGCCTCTAATTTGGTTTCGAATAAGCCCACTGATGTCATGATGTAAGGATCTCTAACCTGTCAAATCAAACTGATTAAAGAGTGTAACTACAATCTTCAGGTTGAAGGCAGTAATGGCAGCAATGTTGGGGCTGCGGTGGTGAAGTCTTAAAGTGGAGGATGGCAACCAAGGGTAGCAACAACGATGGAGGAAGAAAATGGCAGAAAGTCGGCTGCAATCCTTCGGTGATGCTGTAATGTTGACATTGCAATGTCGTCGAGGCTACGATTTTTCTGGTGGTTGATATTTGTCAGAAGATGGCAGCTAAGAGATCTAAGTTGGAAGGTAGTAGTGACAATGGAGGAAGAAGAGGGCAACAACAACATTGGCTACAGCTGCGGTGCGACTTTGTGGCTACAGGTGGCGTCGGTTGCAGCAAGGGTGCGATTGTAATATTAAGAAGATGGGGTAGCGATGTACACGGCTATTACAGGGGAGAGTAGTAGTGGTATGGAGTGAGAGATAACTGTTGTTATGTTCAATTTGTTGCTGGCCACGATCAAGATAGTTGGCAGCGAACGATTATTGTGGGCTGCAATGTGAACAGATTATAGCGAAAGATCACTGTTGGTAGCTTTTTGCCACAAGGATCACTGCTGGCTATGATAAAAAAGGATGGTAGCAAGAGGTCGCTATTGGTAGTGTTGGGTAGTAAAAAATGCATGCTGCGGTTGAAGCAATAAGGGAGATTGGGTGGCTGAAAAGTTGGTGGACCGAAGGCTATGGTTTTTGGGTGTGGTTTGTGGCTGTTTTGGGTGTGATTTGGGGCTATGATTTTGTGGAGTTTAGGCTACAAATTAGTGTGGTTTTAGGGCTGTGATAGTAGTAGATGAAGATTAGGGAAATAGATTTTAGATCTAGGATAGACGGCAACAAAGTAGGTGTATCAGTAAAGAAAGTTGGCTGAAAAGATAAGTGGATCGATAAGGAAGTAGGCTGCGGTTAGGGCAAATTTGAGTGGCTATTAGGTTCAGTTTAGGGTAAGTTTTAGAGGATTTTTTAGTAAGGATAGTAGGGTTTAGATATGAGGAAAAGTGAGTCCAAAATCTCATAAAAAATAGCACTTAAATATGATATAATTTGACGAAAAAAGATACTGCGATGTGCTGTCTTGCTGAACAGATTTTATATCGGAGGAACGATGATTTTTTGACATAAATTATAGAGGAAAGTTCAAGGAATTTAAGCAAAAATACTTGGTACAGATGTTGGTAACACCAGTAAAATGTTTGGCGAAATTTTGGCAATGTAACAGTAGAAAAATAGGGCAAAAGACGAAAGGTAGATCCTTCATCGTAAAAATTCCAGAACTGTATAATAGTGAAAGATTGCACAAGAAAACTAGTTCTAGAAGGTATTTTTTCAGAAATCAATCTCAAATAAAAGCTAAGTTGATCTTTGGAATTGTCTAAAAATTTTGGCCAAAAAGGATGAACAAAAGTTCTGTTTCAAGAGGCCAATAAGTGGAAGGCAGATTCTACAATGTAAAATTTCAATACTGTGCAACAAAGAATCACAATGCTATAAGTCCAGATCCAGAAGGAATTTTTTTTATGAGATTAGTCTTAGATGAAAGCTAAGACGATCTATGAAATTGTATGAAAGTTTTAGCCAAAAAGGATGACTAGAAGCTCAGTTTCAAGAAGCAACAATTGGCTGAAAATTTCTACAGTGTTTCGCCTTTACAACGATGATAACGTTTGTGATGAATGAAATTTGCAGTGGATAAAATTTGGAAAAAATCTTCAATATGTAAAGTAAGGAATCTTATAGTATTGAAGAAGTGTGGATGATAAAAAATTACTAGATTTCTAGATCAAATACAGGGGGAAGTGGCAGATTAATTTGATTTGTGACTGGGGTGGAAGGTGGAGGCTTGTGTCGCAGCAATTATGGGAATTGCTTGGGAAGGTGGAGGCGGCTGAGATGGCTACAGGGGCAGCAAGATCACTGCTTTGATACCAGATGATAGAACCTCAGAAGGAGCTCTATAGATTTTGATCCTTGAGGGGGATCAACCCTTGGAACACTGTAGGGGTTCCTCCCTCCTAGACTCGGCACAATGCTGAATTAAAATTATAGATTGCTTGATTCAAGAGAGGGGGCGACTACATTATTATATAGGGATCAAAATTTAGCCTAAGGGGGTGCTTGCCTAAGTAAAATTACCCCTTTTCCCTCTTATAGCCAACCTATTTTAATAGGAACAGTGGGCGGCTAGGTTTGCTCTATAGCCAACCTAAGCAAGGGAAACTCTGGCCAACCAACCCAGTAAGGGGGGCGACGACCACTAAGCCCTAAGGGCTAATCTAAACCCTAGTCATACTTATTTATAAGATAGAAATGACTTTATTACAATCTAGCAAGGTTTTATTGACTACTTCTAGGGAGTTAGGACTCAACCCTACTGGAGTCCTATCAAAATTGCTACTTCTTCGATGTAAATTTTGTTCGATAGTATAACATATACCGCAATGATCTTTCATCAAAATTTTATTGGATCTTGCTGTCATATTTTTTAGATTTGAGACTCTCCTTCTTATCTTCAATATCTACTATTACTTCTCAAAAAACCCTAACAAAACCATAGCCAAACAGCCATCCCAGTCAGCCCTAAACTGTAGCCTACCCTCATCTCCACTGATCCACCGATCCAATCGGCCACCACATCTTCAAAACTTTTTATGCCACTAACCCATCAACAAAAAAAAGATCTCAATATTACAGATCTAGAGGCATACACCATAGCATCAGACGAGGCCATCAACACCAAGTTCAAAGCCTTTGAAAGCCGCATGGAGGAGAAGATGTGTCCATATTCACTGAATTCAGCTTAGGCCGACCATCAAGTCCGAGGAAGTCACAACATCGAGAGACTTCAGATCAGCGAGATGATTCTCAAGAACATGGATACATCATCTCTAATCAGAATAATCCATGCATGAAGGTGGTCTTCCCAAGATGGGAAGAGGGAGACCCGATCGGATGAATCTTGCGCGCTTAACGCTATTTTTTGTTCTACCGAACTGCTGACGCTACGTGGGTGGAGATTACTGCCATCCACCTCGAGGGAGATGTTATTCAGTGGTTTAATTAGTTTGAGCACACCCGTAGAGGTCTCTTTTGGTAGTTATTCAATGGACTACTAAATGGCTTCAGACCAACCGATTTCGACAACATTGACGGACAATTGGCAAAGATTCGTCAAACTTCTACAATACAAGAATACCAAAAAAGATTTGAATATTTATCTAACCAAACTATGGATTAGTCTAAGAAACAACTTTTAGGGACTTTATTGAGGGCCTAAAGCTAGAGATTTAAGGAGAAGTAAAGGCGCGGCGACTGTACACTCTTATGGCGGTAATTTTCATCGCGCATATCCAAGAAGAACGATTAAACCACTAGGTACGAAAGACAGGGGTTGCTCCTTGACTAGCTATGCCAAGGCCTATAGTCCCCTCTACTGCCATCCGAGCCCTCGCACCAAAAAAATTAACAAGAGACAAGCTTCGTGAATGTTCGACTAAGGGGTTGTGTTGGCACTGTGATGAACCGTGGAGCCACAAATATCGCTGCAAAAAGGGTCGACTCCTTGTGATTGAACCAATGGAGGATGAGGACAATGAACCATCTGAAAGGCCTCAAACCTGAAGGGGAAGCCATGAAAGAAGAGCCCCAATCGACTGACAACGTAGTGCATGCGTTGGCCGGCTACTCCAACCCGCAGACGATGAAAGTTGGAGGACATCTAAAACAGTAACCCATCTCCATTGTCATTGATACGGGCAGCATAAATAACTTCCTCAATAGTAAGGTTGCTACATGTATGGTGCTTTAAATCGAAGGTTGCAACAAGTTTGACATAAAGGTGACCGACGATCGAATCCTCAATTGCGACCAACGATACCCGTGGGTGAAACTGCTCCTCCAAGACCAAGAAGTGGTAGCCGATTTCTTCCTCCTACCCATCGATGGTTATGAAGCCATGCTCAGGATCAAATGGCTCACAACACTAGGTGATATCTCTTGAAAATTTTCTAAACTAATTATGAAGTTTTATTGCAAAGGGAGATAGGTCACATTGCGAGGCAAGCGCAGGAACCATATTTTCACCGTTTCAACGCAACGGATGGAGAAAGTTTTGCACAAAGCACATAGAGGATTTTTGATGTATATCTAGCAGCCATCAAGGAGGAGAACATGCAAAATTCAGATCATAAGCTTGCCCTCTTGCTGGATGAATTCATGGATGTTTTCACGAAGCCACGCAGGTTACCCCCTAACTGGCCGCATGACCACCGCATTCCCATTCTATGGGGCAAACCTCCAGCAAATTTGAGACCATAATGCTATCTTCACTTGTAGAAGGACGAGATTGAGAATATCATCAAAGAGATGCTTGACACGAGTAATTCGACTAAGCTGCAGCCCTTACTCTTCGCTGGTGTTGCTAGTGCACAAGAAGGATGGCACGTAGCGGATGTGCATTAATTACCGGGCTTTGAACGCTATTACCATCAAAGAAAAATATCCTACACTAGTTGTAGATGAAATCTTGGATGAATTAAAAGGAGCCCAAATCTTCACAAAATTGGATCTCCATTCCCGTTATCACCAGATTCGGGTATGCGCTGAAGATGTTCCAAAAACTGCATTCCGCACACATAACAACCACTACAAGTTTCTGATAATGCATTTTGAACTTTTGAATGCTTCCTTCACTTTTCAAAGTATGATGAATGACATATTCTGGAGTTTTCTATGCAAGTTTGTGTTGGTATTTTTTGATAATATTCTCATTTATAGCCCTAGGCTTGATATGCATTTTCAGCACTTATGAACTATTCTAGCGATACTTCGGGAGAACACCCTTTATGTTAAATAATCAAAGTGTAACTTTTTACAGAATGAAATGGAGTATCTAGGGCACATTATATCAAAGGATGGAGTGGTGGTAGACTCGACGAAGATCGAGGCAATGTAAGGATGGTCGAGACCTACGAACAAAAAATCACTATGCAGTTTCCTTGGACTCACAAGTTACTACCAAAAATTCATGAAAGATTATGGCAAGATCAGTGCCCCACTCAAGTCCCTACAGAAGAAAGACTCCTTTTTATGGTTGGATAAAGCCTCCGTAGCCTTCGAATGACTAAAGGTAGCCATGATGACGACGCCGGTCCTAGCACTGCCTGATTTCAATCACACCTTCATCATTGAGGTTGACACATCCGGAGTTAGAATTGGAGCTGTTCTACAAGATGGCTGACCCTATCCTTACACTAGTAAAACTTTATCTCCCTCACATCTTAAAATATTTATGTATGATAAAGAAATGCTTGCCATCGTACCTGCCATCACGAAGTGGAGACCCTACCTAATCGACCGATGCTTCCAGATTAAGACCGACCACCGAAGCCTTAAATATTTTTTGGAGTAGAAAATATCCTCCCCAGAGTAGCAATGATGGGTAACTAAACTTCTTGGCTTTGATATAAAATTATTTATCGAAAGGGACAAGAGAATATTGTTGCAGATGCTCTATCACGGCTATCGGGACAAGCCAAAATTTCAACTATCTCCCTTTCTTCCACCGACTTCCTTAAAGACATTAGGGAAGAATGGAAGAATGACTCAGAAACCCAAGACATTATAGAAAAATTAGAGAAGGATCCATGTTCCATAGGTCACTACACGTGGGATTCGAAGGACTTACATTACAAAGACCAAATTGTTATTGTTCCTTCTTCCCCTTACATTCAAGTTATTTTGCATGAGATGCACTCTTCATCTTTGGCAGGGCACTCTGGATTTCTGAGTACTTACAAGAGGGTGAAACAAAACTTCTTGTGGAAGGGCTTGAACAAATCAATTTATGACTATGTATCCAAATGTGATGTATGCCAGCAATAGAAAGGTGAAACGGTGGCAAATCCAAGCAAACTACAACCACTACCTATACTGGACTCAGCATGGACTGACATCTTCATGGATTTTATCAAAGGGCTACCATCATCTCAAGGTAAAAGCACGATTATTGTGGTAGTAGATCGGCTAACTAAATATGCTCATTTTTGTGCTGTGAGACATCCTTATACCACTGCTAGCATTGCTCAACTTTTTGTGAAAAATATTATAAAACTTCATGGGATGCCAAGGTCGATTGTGAGCGACCGTGATAGGGTGTTTATAAGTAAATTTTGGATCAAGCTCTTCCAACTACAAGGCACCCAACTAAAGATGAGCACAACCTACCATCCATAGACAGACGACCAAACAAAAGTGGTGAATAGATGCCTCGAGACTTACTTACGGTGCTTCACTAGTGATTGGCCTGAAGAGTGGACAAGGTGGCTTTCTTAGGCCAAATGGTGGTATAACATAACTTATCAATCATCAACCAAATGCACCCCTTATGAGGCATTGTATGACTGATCACCCCTTGTAATACCGAAATATGTAATTGGTGTGGCCAAAGTAGATTGGGTTGATCAAAATTTAATTGACAGGGACAAACTTCTATAGCTATTAAAAGACAACCTAACTGCTCCTCAAGTCTACATGAAGTAACAAGCAGATACTCACCGGAGTAAGTGAGAATTTTCAGTAGGAGATTGAGTCTATCTTCACCTACAATCGTACAAGTAGCTATCAATCAACACTAGAGCATCGATGAAGCTATCTCCATGATTCTATGGACCATATCAGATTTTGGAGTGGATCGGAGCTGTGACATACAAATTAAAGCTTTCAAATGATGCTAAGATCTATCCCATCTTCCACGTATCCTTGCTAAAACCGAAATTGGGAGAATGATAGTTGGCACAGATTCAATGATAGGACCCACCAGGGTTGAGTCCTAATCATCTTAGTACTAGTCAATAAAAACTTTGTTAGATTGTAATAAAGCCACTCTTATCTCATAAAGGAGTATAGCTAGAGTTTAGATTGGTCCTTAGGGCTTAGTAGCTACCACACCCTTTATTGGGTTGGTCGGCTAGGGTCTCCCCCTACTTAGGTCAGCTATAGAGCCACTTAGCCACCTCCTATTCCTATTAAGGTAGGTTGGCTATAGGAGGGGCAAAGGAATAATTCTACTTAGGTAAGCACCTCCTTAGGCTAGGGTTTTGTCTCTATTTAAAGATGTAGCCACCCCTCCTCTTGAATCAAGTAATTATCAATTTTATTTTAGCTTTGTGCCGAATCTAGGAGGGAGGAACCCCTACAATATTCCAAGGGTTGATCCCCCTCAAGGATCAAAATCTAGAGGGTTTCTTTTCGGATCTTATCATCTGGTATCAGAGTAGTGATCTTGTTGGCCCTGTAGCCATCATCCACACCTCCACCTTCCTAAGCAATTCCCACAATTGCTGTGACACATGCCTCCACCTTCCACCCTAGCCGCAGATCAAATCAGTCTACTGCTGTCCCCTGCATTTGATCTAAAAATATAATATTTCTTTATCATCCATGCCTCTTCAATACTGCAAGATTCCTTACTTTACATGTTGAAGATTTTTATTAAATTTTATCCCCTGCAAATTTCATTTTTCGTAAATGTTATTGTTGTTATGAAGGTGGAACACTATAGAAATTTTTAGCCATGATTTTGCCTCTTGAAACTGGCTTATTCCTTCTCCTTTCTGGCCAAAATTTTTATACAATTCTTAAGATCAAGTTAGCTTTCATCTATATTTGATTTCTTAAAAAAACTCCTTCTGGAACTGGTTTTCTTATGTAATCTTTCACCATCATGCAGTTCTAGAATTTTACGATAAAGTAATCTGCTTTTCGTCTGTTGCCATATTTCCCTATTGTTATGCTGCCAAAATTTCCTTAAACTTTTTATTAGTATTAATGACATCTGAATCAAGAGTTTTTGCATAATTTCCTTAAACTTTCCTTTGGAATTTATGTCGAGAAGTCATCGTTTCTCCGACATAAAATCGATTTAGCAGGACAACACAGCGTAACACTTTTTTTTGCCGAATTCTATCAGATTTGAGTGTTGATTTTTGTGAGATTTTGGACTCCATTTTCCTCATCTCAAAACCCTACCATCCTCACTAAAATCCCTTAAAACCCTACCCTAAACCCCAAATCTGCCCTAAATCGCAGTCTACTTCCATCCAAACTGATTCACCTTCCAACCGGCCACCCCCTTGTCCAAAATTCCCATGCCACTAACCCGATAACAGAAAAAAGATTTCAATATTACAGATCTAGAGACATATACTATTGCATCAGAGGAGGCTATCGATGCAAAGCTTGAAGCCTTTGAAAATCGTATGGAAGAGAAAATATGATCCCTTTTTGCCGAATTCAGCATTGGCCGCCCTAGGAAATCACAACATGAAGAAACTTCAGATCGGTGAAACGATCCTCAAGAACATGGCCACATCACCTCTGATCTCAATAATCCATGCATGATGGTTGACTTCCCTAGACGGGAAGAAGGAGACATGATCGGATGGATCTCATGCGTGGAGCAATATTTTCAGGTCTACCGAACCACCGACGCTATACAGGTGGAGATTACTGCCATCCACCTCAAGGGAAATGCTATTCAGTGGTTTAATTGGTTTGAGCACACCCATGGAGGACTTTCTTAGTAGCGATTCAAGGAAGGACTACTAAACCACTTTGGACCAACCGATTTCGATAACATCAATGGACAATTGGCAAAGATTCGTCAAACCTCTACATACCAAAGAAGGTTTGAGCATTTATCTAACTAAACTAAGAATTAGTTTAAGAAATAACTTTTAGGTACTTTTATTGAGGGCATAAAGCCAGAGATCTGAGGAGAAGTAAAGGCACGACAACTATACACTCTTATAGCGATGATATCCTCCGCACGTATCTAGGAAGAACAATTGAATCACGAGGTACAAAGGACAAATGTTGCTCCCCGACTAGCCATGCCGAGGCCTATTGCACCCTCTATTGCCATTCAAGCCCCGACACTAAAAAAGTTGACAAGAGATGAGCTTCATGAATGATCAGCCAAGGGGTTGTGTTGGCATTATGACGAACCATGAAGCCACAAACCTCGCTGCAAAAAGGGCCAGCTTCTTGTGATTGAACCAGCGGAGGATGAGGATAACGAAACATCTAAAGAAGCCCTTGAACCTAAAGAAGAAGCTATGGAGGAAGAGTCCCAACCGGCCGACTACTCAATGCATGCATTGGTTGGCTACTCCAACCCGCAGATGATATCTCCTGAAATTTTTCTAAATTAATCATGAAATTTTATTGCAAAGGGAGACAGGTCCCGTTACGAGGTAAGCACGGGAGCCAAATTTCCATGTTTCATCGCATAGAATAGAGAAAGTTTTGCACAAAGCACATGGTGGATTCTTGATGCATATTCAGTAGCCATCTACAGGGGAGAACGTACAAAACTCAGATCCTAAGCTTGCCCTTTGCCTGAATGCATTCGCGGATGTTTTCTTGGAGCCGTGCGGGCTGCCCCCTAACTAACTGCATGACCATCGCATTCCTATTTTGCCAAGCAAACCTCTAGCAAATTTATGATCATACCACTATCCTTACTTGTAGAAGGATGAGATCGAGAATATTATTTAAGAGATGCTTGACACCAGGGTGATTTGTCCAAGTTACAGCCCTTAGTCCTCACCGATGTTGCTAGTGCACAAGAAAGATGGTACACGACAGATGTGCGTTGACTACCCAGCTCTAAACACCATCACCGTCAAGGATAAATATCCTATCCCATTCGTAGATGAACTCTTGGATGAATTAAAAGGAGCCCGTGTCTTCACTAAATTGGATCTCCGATCCGGATACCATCATATTTGAGTATGCATTAAATATATTTTGAAAACTACATTCTGTACGCATAACGACCACTATGAGTTTTTGGTAATGTCTTTCAGACTTACAAATGCTCCTACTTTCCAAAGCTTGATGAATGACATCTTCTAGAGTTTTCTATGTAAGTTTATATTGGTATTCTTTGATGATATTCTCATTTATAGCCCTACGCTTGATATATATTTTTAGCGCTTATGAACTATTCTAACGATTCTTCAGGAGAATAATCTTTATGTTAAACAGTTAAAGTGTGGCTTCTTACAGCGTAAGTGGAGTATCTTGGGCACATTATATCAGAGGATGGAGTAGTGGTGGACCCGACAAAGATATAGGCAATGCAAGGATGGCCGAGACCTACAAACGTATAATCACTATGTAGTGTCCTTGGACTCACGGGCTACTACCAAAATTTTGTGAAAGATTATGGAAAGATCAGTGCTCCGCTCACATCCTTACTTAAGAAAGACTCCTTCTTATGGTCAGATAAAGCCTCCGCAGCCTTCGAATGACTCAAGATAGCCATGACGATGACGTCGGTCCTAGCACTGCCCGATTTTGGTCGTACTTTAGTCATTGAGGCCGATGCGTCAAAAGTTGGAATTGGGGCTATTCTTATGCAAGATGATCCATGGAATGAAAGAGGAGTAAAACTAGAAGAATTGTAATCCATGCTCATGCCAGATTGGGCTCTCATCATCTGAACCAGACCAAAGGGCAGTCACTATTCTAGAAGAAAAAATGGTTATCACTAAAGACTAACCATATGGTAGCACATGCAAAGAAGAAATGACCTCCCGACAAACTTCAAAATGGATAAAAAATTAAAGATCGAGTTTTTCTAGACCTCCAGCCCGATCAATAGGAAACTCGAGCCTTAATGAAGTGGTCTCCCTATTTCTTAGGCCTTGTAAAATTAAGGATTACATTGGGGCCCTAACCTGGAGATCAAATTCGCATACCAGATCAAGATTATAGTTGATCCGCCAGATATCCCACCTTAAATGGAAATTTAAAGTAGATGACTTAGCCCAAATCCTTCTAACTAACACCTCAGTAGATGAGGAGGCCAAAGTTCAGTTAATGATAGCATGAGAGTCATATAAGGAGTTGAAGATCTAATTTCCAGAGTTTATGAACCCTCAGCCTTGAGGACAAGGCTGATCTGAAGAGGGCGGACTTGATAGGACTCCACTAGGGTTGAGTCCTAATCATCTTAGTACTAGTCAATAGAAATCCTATTAGATTATAATAAAGTCACTCCTATCTTATAAAGGAGTATGACTAGGGTCTAGATTAGCCCTTAGGGCTTAGTAGCTGTCACACCCCTTATTAGGTTGGTCGGTTAGGGTTTCCCCCTGCTTAGGTCGGCTATAGAGCCACTTAGCTGCCTCCTGTTCCTATTAAGGTAGGTTAGCTATAGGAGGGGCAAAGGGATAATTCTACTTAGGTAAGTACCCTCTTAGGCTAGGTTTTGATCCCTATTTAAAGATGTAGTCGCCCCCCCTCTTGAATTAAGCAATTATCAACTTTATTTCAGCCTTGTGCTGAATCTAGAAGGGAGGAAACCCTATAACGTTCTAAGGGTTGAACCCTCTCAAGGATCAAAATCTATAGGGCTCCTTTCGGGATCTTATCACTCAGTTGCCGAACACTACAACTGAGGGTCAAATTCAAGCCCAAATTGAAGCTATACTTGATCATAGAATTATGATGCACTGCCGTCGCCCTTCAACTGAAGTACTTGTGAAGTGAAATAACTTACCATATGAAGATGCAATATGGAAGTCACATGAGGTGCTGAAGACTTGTTTCCTAGAGTTTATGGACCCTCAGCCTTAAGGACAAGGTTGATTCTAAGAGGGTGGGCTTGATAGGACTCTAGTAGGGTTGAGTCCTAGTCTCCCTCAATAAAACACTGTGAGATTGTAATAAAATCCCACCTAGCCACTTTTATCCTATAAAGAAGTGTGGTTAGGGTTTAGACTGGGGCCTTAGGGCTTAGTGACCACCGCCCTCTTCATTGGGCTAATCGATCGGGTTTCCCCTGCTTGGGTCGGCTATAAAGCCAACCTAGCCGCCACCTATTCCTACTTAGGCAGGTCGACTATAGAAGGGGCAAAGGAGTAATTTTACTTAGGTAAGCACTCCATGGGCTAGGGTTTAGAACCCTATAAAATGATATAGTCGCTCCCTCTCTTTTATCAAGTAATTATCATCTTTTATTCAGCCTTGTGTCGAGTCTAGGAGTGAGGAACCCTTATAGTGTTCAAGGGTTGATTCCTCTCAAGGGTCAAAATCTATATAGCTCCTTCTAGGGTTCTATCAATAACCTACTTATCTTTTATATCTAAACTGCTATAGTTTAGACGTAAAAATATGATACAGTGTCTTCCCGTGATCTTTGATTTTGCCAAACCTTTTGCTATCATTTTCTTCCACGAATTTTTTGTCGGCATTAACTTTCCTTACCAATAGATTCTCTTGGAGTTTTACTTGAATCCTTGTTTTGAACTACTGGAAAAAAAATCTCGTCTATATTGCTAAAATCTTTTGACGAAAAAATTTCGTCGTAGTACCTTCTTGTATTCCTTGATCTTGCCAAAAGTTTTACAGACGATTTATTCCATAGATTTTTTGACAAAATTACTTTTTCCTTGCAAGTGGATTCCCATTGAGTTTTACTCAATTCCTTGTTATGCACTAATGCAAAAAATTTTGACTATACTCCTAAAATCTTTCGCTGAAAGAATTATGCAGCAACACCTTCTCGTAATCTTTTATTTTGCTAAAGCTTTTGCTATTGTTTCCTTCCATGAAAATTTTGATGATATTACCTCTTCCTTACTAGAAGACTCCCTTTAAGTTTTACTTAAATTTTTATTGAGAATTTTTGGAAAAAAATTATGTCTTCACTGTTGGAATTTTTTTGATGAAAAATCTGCTACTGCACCTTTGTCTTCCTTCTTCTCCTTAACCCACCGAAACCTAGCTAACTTTCTGCCACCACCTAAGATGTCTTTATGGTATCCCTTTAGCCTTAAGATGCAATCCTCATAACCTATTTTTCTTACCCTAAAAGCACCCAAAACTGTAGCCCAAAACAATGACTATCACAACCTATCGACGTAGAATTCTGTAGCACTACCTTTCGGTATTTTTTGCTATGCCTATATCTGATCCTTACCAAAATTGTTGCTACCACCCATGTCATATTTAGGGCACCCTATAGCCTTATGATGCAGCCATCGTAGCCCTTTTTTTATTTCCATAGCCAACCTAAATTGTAGCCCAAACAATGGTCTTCCATAGCCATTGAACCTTCCATCAATCCTTATCTTCCGTAGCTAGTGAACCTTGCTAAACCAGTTGCTACCCCAACAACAACCCTAAACCTTCCTTCCCAACCTCAAACCACTACCACAAAAAATCCTTTCCAGCCTCCATAGCACCCTTAAACCGTATCACCAACAGTAACCTAAACCGTAAGCTATCAACCCTAAACCGCAACCTTGATCCATCACCCTTTTGGCCACCAATCTCTACCAAACCGATTGCTACCATCAATAGCAACCTAAAGCCACCATTCTAACCCTAAACCTCTGTCATCAAACCCCCCCTTACAACATTTACAATAATCCCAAACAGCACCATCGATAACGCCCTCTTTGCCAAAAAATTTTGCTGCACTACCTTCGGTACTACTTGCTGCATCTACACCCAATTCCTACCAAATCCATTGCTGTTATCAACAAAAACCCTAACCCATTCCTTTAACCTTAAACCTCAGCTATTATACCCCTATATGACCCCTATAGCAGCCCTAAATCATAGCCTTAGTAGCAACCAAAAATAACAACCATTCAGCCCCAAACCGTAATTATCTACCTTTGATCCACCACCTCTTTCGGCCATCAATAATAGGAGAAGGATATTAACATCTCAGATCTAGAGGCACATGCAATGACATCTTAAGGTTCAATTGATGTCAATTTGGAGGCATTTGAATCATGCGTGCAGGACAGATTGCGCGTCTTATTCGTCGAATTTAGATTAGGGCGATCTCCGAGCCCAACAAAATTCTAGCAAAGTGCAAGTTTAGAGAGGCCTCTCAAAGAGGAAGTATGAGCCACTGATATGAGGCAGCCATGCATGAGGGTGGACTTCCCTCAATAGGAAGAATGAGACCCGATGGGATGGATTTTGCTCGCTGAACGTTACTTCCATCATCACCAAATGCTGGAGGATTCCATGGTGGACACCACTGTCATCTACCTTGAAGGAGATGCTATATGATGGTACAATTGACTTAAATATAATCATGGGGCTTCGACGTGGAAACAATTCAAGTACGCACTGCTAAACCACTTTGGGCCGACTAAGTATGAGAATATCAACGGACAACTTATCAAGATCCGACAAACCTCTATGATCCAAGAATACTAGACCAGGTTTGAGGAATTATCTTACTTTGCTCATGATTGGTTTGATAGACAATCATTATATACATTCATCAAAGGACTCACGCTGGAAATTAACGGAGAGGTTAAAGCGCGATAGTCCCCTACCGTGAAGGTCGCAATCTCTTCCGCCAGAATCCAAAAGGAATGACTAAACCAAGATGCTCGGAGGATGAGAACCACTCTTAGACCATCAGCATATAAACTTCCCTATGCTCTCAACCATTCTTCGCTGCCAAAAAAATTAAAGAGAGAAGAGCTACGCGATAGATCGATGAAGGGCCTTTGTTAGCATTATAATGAACTTTGGAGCCACAACCATCGCTGCAAAAAAGGGGAGCTTTCCATGATAAAATCTATTAAAGAATCTGAAGAATAGTTCCAGGAACCTGAGGAGGAGAATGGTAGAACCCCAGAGGGAGCTCTATAGATTTTGACTCTTGAGGGGGATCAACCCTTAGAACGATATAGGGATTCCTCCCTCCTAGATTCAACACAATGCTAAAATAAAATTGATAATTGCTTGATTCAAGAGGGGGACAACTATATCTTTAAATAAGGACCAAAACCCTAACCTAAGGGGGTGCTTGCCAAAGTAGAATAACTCCTTTGTCCCTCCTATAGCTAACCTACCTTAATAGGAACATGAGGTAACTAAGTGACTCTGTAGCCGACCTAAGCAGGGGGAAACCCTAGTCGACCTAAGCCACTCCTATTCAACTAAGGGATATGGCGGCTACTAAGCCCTAAGGGCTAATCTAAACCCTAGCCATACTCCTTTATAAGATAGGAGTGGCTTTATTACAATCTAACAGGGTTTTTATTGACTAGTACTAAGATGAATAGGACTCAACTCTACTAGAGTCATATCAAGTCCGCTCTCTTTAGATCAGCCTTGTCCTTAAGGCTGAGGGTCCATAAACTCTGGAAACTAGATATTCAACTCTTCATGTGACTCCCATGCTATCATAAACTGAACTTTAGCCTCCTCATTAGCTGGGGTGTTAGTTAGAAGGATTTGGGCTGAGTCTTCTTCTTTAAATTTCTATTTGAGGTGGGATACTTGGCGGATCAGCTGTAATCTTAATCTGGTGTACAAATTTAATCTCCAAGTTAGGGCCCTAATGTGATCCTCAATATTGCAAGACCCAAAGAAATAGGGAGACCACTTTATTAAGGCTCGAGTTTCCTGCTGATCGGGCTAGAGGTGTAGAAAAACTCGATCTTCAATTTTTCGTCCATTCTGAAGTTTGTCGGGAGGCCATCTCTTCTTTGCATGTGCTGCTATATGGTTAGTCTTTAGTGATAGCTAATCTTTCTTCTGGAATGGTGATTGCCCTCTGGTATGGTTCAGGATGATGAGAGCCCAATTTGGCGTGAGCATAGATTGTAATTCTTCTAGTTTTACTTCTCTTTCATGCCACAGACCTGTATCCAACCATATTTTAAATTTGGTAGTAATTAGTATCTCTTGTAAAAACCTCGTATGAAGTGTGGGGGAAGCCTCGGTGTAAATTAGGAGTAGACCATCTTGCATAAGAATAACCCCAATTTCAACTCCTGATGCATCGGCCTCAATGACAAAATTACTATCGAAATCGGGCAGCGTTAGGACCGACATCATTGTCATGGCTGCCTTGAGTCATTTGAAGGTTGTGGAGGCTTTATCCGACCATAAGGAGTCCTTCTTCAGCAAGGATGTGAGCGGGGCACTGATCTTGCCATAATCTTTCATAAAATTTTGATAGTAGCCTGTGAGTCTAAGGAAATCACATAGTGATTGTACATTTGTAGGTCTCGGCATCCTTGCATTGCCTCGATCTTTGTCGAGTCCACCATCACTCCATCTTCTGATATAATATGACCAAGATACTCCACTTTACGCTGTAAGAAGTCGCATTTTGACTGTTTAACATAAAGAGTATTCCCTCGAAGAATCGTTAAAACAATTCATAAGTACTGAAAATGTATATCAAGCATAGGGCTATAAATGAGAATATCATTAAGGAATACCAATACAAACTCACATAGAAAACTCTGAAAGATATCACTTATCAGGCTTTGGAAAGTAGAAGGAGCATTCATAAGTCCAAAAGGCATTACCAGAAACTTGTAGTGGCCGTTATGTGTGCAGAATGTAATTTTCAGAATATCTTCAGTGTATACCCGAATCTGATGGTATCCAGATCAGAGATCCAATTTAGTGAAGCCTCGGGCTCCTTTTAATTCGTCCAAAAGTTCATCATCTTTCTTGTGCACTAGCAACACTGGTGAGGAGTAAGAGCTGCAACTTGGTCAAATTACCCCAGTGTTAAGCATCTCTTTAACAATGTTCTCGATCTCGTCCTTCTGCAAGTGAGGGTTTGCTTGGCAAAATAGGAATACAGTGGTCATGCGGCCGGTTAGAGGGCAGCCCGCATGGCTCCAAGAAAACATCAATGAATTCATTCAAGCAAAGGGCAAGCTTAGGATTTGAGTTTTATATGTTCTCCCCCATAGATGGCGACTAAATATGCATCAATAATCCACCATATGCTTTATGCAAAACTTTCTCCATTCGTTGCGATGAAACGGTGGAAATTTGGCTCCCGTGCTTGCCTCGTAATGTGACCCATCTCCCTTTGCAATAAAATTTCATGATTAATTTAGAAAAATTCTAGGAGATATCATCTAGTGTTATGAGCCATTCGATCCTAAGTATGGCTTCATAATCATCGATAGGTAGGAGGAAGAAATTAGCTACTACTTCTTGGTCTTGGAGGAGTAGTTTCACCCGCGGGCACCGTTGGTCGTAATTAAAGATTCGATCGTCGGTGACCTTTACGTTGAACTTGTTGCAACCTTTAATTTAAAGCGCCAAACATATAGCAACCTTACTATTGAGGAAGTTATTGGTGCTACCCATATCGACGAGAATGGTGATGGGTTATTGTTTTAGAAGTCCTCCAACTTTCATTATCTACGGGTTGGAGTAGCCGGCCAATACGTGCACTGCATAGTCAACCAGTTGGGACTCTTCCTCTATGGTTTCATCTTTAGGTTCAAGGGCTTCTTTAGATGTTTCATTATCCTTATCCTTCGCTAGTTCAATCATGAGGAGCTGGCCCCTTTTGTAGCAATGTTCGCGACTCTACGGTTCGTCACAATGCTAATATAACTCCTTGGCCGATTGTTCGCGAAGGTCGTCTCTTGTCAACTTTTTGGTATAGGGGGCTTGGATGGCAGTAGAGGGGGCAGTAGGCCTCGGCATGGTAGGTCAGGGAGCGACCCTTATCCTTCGTACCTCGTGGTTTAATTGTTCTTCCTAGATACGTACGGAGGAAATCATCGCTATAAGAGTGTACAGCTGCCGCACCTTTACTTCTCCTCAGATCTCCAGCTTTAGGCCTTCGATAAAAGTATCTAAAAGTTATTTCTCAGACCAATTCTCAGTTTTGTTAGATAAATGCTAAAACCTTATTTCGTATTCTTGTATTGTAGAGGTTTGACGAATCTTTGCCAATGATCCGTTAATGTTGTCGAAATCGGTTGGTCCGAAGTGGTTTAGTAGTCCTTCCTTGAATCATTACGAAGAAAGTCCTCCATAGGTGTGCTAAAACTAATTAAACCACCGAATATCATCTCCCTCGAGGTGGATGACAGCAATCTCCCCCCGTGTGGCATCGACGGCTTGGTAGAACCGAAAATAGCGCTCCGCACGTGAGATCCACCCGATTGGGTCTCTTTCTTCCCATCTAGGGAAGTCAACCTTCATGCATGGATTATTGAGATCAGAGGTGATGTAGCTATATTCTCCATATTGTGATTTCCTCGGGCTTGACGGTCAGCCAATGCTGAATTCGGCGGTAAGGGATCACATCTTCTCTTATATGCGATTTTCAAAGGCTTCAAGCTTTGCATCAATACCCTCCTCTGATGCCATCGTATATGCCTCTAGATCTGTAATATTGAGATCTTTTTTATGTTGTCAGGTTAGTGGCATGAAAATTTTGGAGATGGGGATAGCCGGTTGGAAGGTGAATCGGGTTGGATAGAAGTAGGCTGTAGTTTAGGGCAGATTTGGGGGGCTGTTTGGTTTCAGTTTAGGGTAGGGTTTTGAAGAGATTTTGGTGAGGATGGTAGGGTTTTGAGATGAGGAAAAGAGAGTCCAAAATATCATAAAAAATAGCACTCAAATCTGATAGAATTTGGCGAAAAAAATATTGCGATGTGCTGTCCTGCTGAACCGGTTTTACGTCGGAGAAACGATGACTTCTTGACATAAATTTCAGAGGAAAGCTTAAGAAAATTATACATAAATCCTTGGTTCAGATGTTGATAATACCAGTAAAAATTTTGATAAAATTTTGGCAGCATAACAGTAGGGAAATAGGGCAAAAGACAAAAGGCAGATTCCTTCATTATAAAATTTCAGAACTGCGTGATGGTCAAAGATTGTATAAGAAAATCAGTTCTAGAAGGATTTCTTTTAAGAAATTAAATTCAGATAAAAGCCAGCTTGATCTTGAGAATTGTATAAAAATTTCAGCTAGAAAGGAGTAGGAATAAGCCAGTTTCAAGAGGCAAAATCACGGCTAAAAATTTCTGCAGCATTCTAACTTCGTAACAACGATAACGTTTGCGACAAATGAAATTTGCAGCAGATAAAATTTGAGAAAAAACTCTCAATATATAAAGTAATGAATCTTGCAGTATTGAAGAGGCATAGATGATAAAAGAATATCAGATTTTTAGATCAAACATAGGGGGCAACGATAGACTGATTTGATCTACGACTGGGGTGGAAGGTGGAGGCGCGTGTCACAGCAATTGTGGGAATTGCTTGGGAAGGTGGAGGTGGCTGAGATGGCTACAGGGCAGCAGGAATGTGGCTCTAATACCAGATGATAGAACCCTAAAAGGAGCTCTATAGATTTTGACCCTTGAGGGGGATCAACCCTTGGAACACTATAGGGGTTCTTCTCTCCTAAATTCGACACAAGGCTGAAATAAAATTGATAATTGCTTGATTCAAGAGAGGGGGCGGCTACATCTTTAAATAAAGATTAAAATCTTAGCCTAAGTATAATTATCCCTTTGCCTCTTCTATAGCCAACCTACCTTAATAGGAACAGGAGGTGGCTAAGTGGCTCTATAGCTGACCTAAGCAGGGAGAAACCGTAGCCGACCAACCCATTAAGGGGTGTAGCGGCTACTAAGCCCTAAGGGCTAATCTAGACCCTAGTCACACTCCTTGATAAGATAGGAGTGACTTTATTATAATCTAATAGAGTTTTTATTGACTAGGACTAAGATGATTAGGACTTAACTCTACTGGAGTCTTATCAGAGAACCCGAAGGAGGACCCGTAGATGGTCAATTGCATGACTTATGCTTTAGCCGGTCATGTGAACCCACAAGCAGCAAAAATTAAAGAACCCTTTAAGTAGCAACCCGCCACTGTCCTCACCAATAATCTTATAAATGGCAAGGGAGAACAAGTGATCTTATGTAAAACACATGAGAGCAAAGTAATAACGATCTTGACACAACGCTTGCAGAAGCTTACTGAAATTTCATACACCTATGCCGAACCGAGCCGACTACTTCCTATCAGGCTATATGATTTTCATATGCTGATCTTGTAGAATGAACCACTAGGACATATTCTGCCATATTGCTATCTACATCTTCAGAGGGCCGAAGCTAAAAGGATCATCCAAGAGATGCAGAAGACACAAATCATTCGGCTATGACCTTCCCTTGCAATGACACTTTATCTCCAAAAGCTTTGCTTCTTTGTTTGCCGGTATAAACTCTTCCTAAAGTGCCATATCCGGTCGAACCAGCTATGGCTTCTGAAGCAACACTCCCAGGTCTCAGGCTACTTCTATGACTTCTCCAAGGAGTAGAAAATAATGCTCAAAGTCTTCCCTGATGATGACCATCAATCCACGACCCACGACTGCAAGAAGATTGAGTCCTCTAGCGACAGTACCAGCATGGAATCTGTGACACCAAACCTTACTAGATAGAGATCAGAATTCTAAAGGAACAGGAGGAAGGCATCCATACGTCCACCATCTACAGGATCCTTATAGTCACGATGCTATCTACATCAATGCTAGCTTTACCTGATTTCGACAAAGTGTTTATTATTGATGTATCGAGAGCTAGAAATTATGTTATCCACATGTAAGATGGCCAAACTCTAGCCTACATCAGCAAAGCCCTCATTCGAAATCACCTAAAGCTACCAATCAATGATGAGGGAATGCTCACCTTTGTTGAATTTGTGGCTTGGTATAATACAGGACAACAACACGAAGAGGAGATAAAAATAAGTCTTGAAAAATTATAACTTCTACTTCCTCGAAACTCAGATCGAGCTCACCCTATCATGGACTTTACTAGAAGGCAGCTAGCTATCTTCAAAGAGGAAGGCCTGGCTATCATTAAAAAATAATTACATGCTAGCTCGCACAAGAAAGAAACATCCGCCCAACAAATGCTGGAGTAGAAGGAAGTTTATTATTAAAGATCAAGTCTTTCTCCATATCCATCCATAGATGCAGGAATTTATGAAGACTCAAGCCTCAAGGAAGTGGTCTCCCAATTTCTTTGGTCCCTACAAAATTGGAGATCATATTGAAGCTGTAACTTATGGATCAAATCAATACATTAATTTAATTGATCCTCTACGTATCTCACCCCAAATGGAAGTTTAGAAAGGACAACTCAGCCTAGATCTATCCACTTGATCACATGATAAGACCCCAAAAGGAGCCCTATAGATTTTGATCCTTGAGGGAGATCAACCTTTGGAACGCTATAGGGGTTCCTCCCTCCTAGACTCGGCATAAGGCTGAATTTAAGATGATAATTACTTGCTTTCAAAGAGGGGGGTGGCTACATCTTAAATAAGGATCAAAGTCCCAGCTCAAGGGGGCACTTATCTAGGTAAAATTATCCTTTTGCCCCTCCTATAGCCATCCTACCTTAATTGGAATAAGGGGCGACTAGGTTGGCTCTATAGCCGACCTAAGCAGGGGGAAACCCTGGCAGACTTGTCCAGTAAGGGGGGCGACGACTTCTAAGCCCTAAGGGCTAATATAAACCCTAGCCATACTCCTTTATAAGATATGAGTGACTTTATTACAATCTAACAGGGTTTTATTGACTACTTCTAGGGAGATTAGGACTCAACCCTGTTGGAGTCATATCAAACCCACCCTCTTAAAATCAGTCTTGTCCTCAAAGCTGAAGTTCCATGAACTCAGGAAATTGGGTCTTCAGCTTGGGTGTCAGTTGGAAGAACTTGAGCTGAATTGTCGTCTTTAAATCCATTTGAGGTGGGATACTTGGAGGATCAACTGTAATTTTGATCTAGTGCACGGATCTGATCTCCAGGTTGGGGCCCCAATATGATCCCCAATTTTGCAAGGCCTAAAGAAATAGAGAGACCAATTTCTTGATGCTTGAATTTCATGCTGGTGGAGTTGGAGATGTAGGGGGACTTGAACTTTCTCAGGAAATTTTCTTCTACTTTGGTGTTTGTCAGGGGGAAGTTTTTTCCTTACATGGGTTACTACATGGTTAGACTTTAGTGATAGCCAATCTTTCTTCTGGAATAGTGATTGCCCTCTGGTATGTTTCGGGATGATGAGAGCTCAATCTGGTGTGAGCATGGATTGTAATTCTTCTAGTTTAACTCCTCTTTCGTGCCATGGACCTGTATCCAACTATATTTAAATTTGGTAGTAATTAATATCTCCTGTAAAAACCTTATATGAAGTGTGGAGGAAGCCTCAGTGTAAATTAGGAGTCGACTATCTTGCATAATTATAGCCCAAATTCTAACTCCTGACACATCAACCTCAAGGACTAAAGTGCGAACAAAATTGGGTAACGCTAGGACCGACGTCATCGTCATGGCTACCTTGAGTCACTCGAAGGCTGCGGAGGCTTTATCCGACCACAAGAAGGAGTCTTTCTTCAGTAACGATGTGAGCGGGGCATTGGTCTTGCTATAATCTTTCACAAAATTTTGGTAGTAGCCCGTGAGTCCAAGAGAACCGCGTAATAATTGTACGTTTATAGGTCTCGGCCATCCTTGCATTGCCTCGATCTTTGTCGGGTCCACTGCCACTTCATCCTCTAATATAATGTGCCTAAGATACTCCACTTTATGATGTAATAAGCTACACTTTGACTGTTTAACATAAGGAGTATTATTTCGAAGAATCGTTAGAACAATTCGTAAGTGCTAAAAATGTATATCAAGCGTAGGGCTATAAATGAGAATATCATCAAAGAATACCAATACAAACTTACATAGAAAACTCTGAAAGATGTCATTCATTAGGCTTTAAAAATTAGAAGGAGCATTCGTAAGTCTGAAAGGCATTACTAGAAACTCGTGGTGGTCGTTATGCGTGCGGAATGCAGTTTTCAGAATATCTTTAGTACATACTCGAATCTAATGGTATCCGGATTAGAGATTCAATTTAGTGAGGACTCGGGCTCCTTTTAGTTCATCCAAGAGCTCATCTATGATGGGTATAGGATATTTGTCCTTGACGGTGATGGTGTTTTGAGCTCGGTAGTCAACGCACATCTACCACGCACATCTACCAAGTGAGGATAGTGGTACAGTTACAAATTTGCTAGAGATTTGCTTGGTAAAATAGGAATGCAGTGGTTATGCGGTCGGTTAGGGGTCAGCCCGCATGGCTCCAAGAAAACATCCGTGAATTCATTTAGGCAAAGGGCAAGCTTAGGATCTGAGTTTTGCATGTTCTTCCCCATAGATGGCTACTGAATATGCATCAAGAATCCACCATGTGCTTTGTGCAAAACTTTCTCCCTTTGTTGCGACGAAACGGTGGTAATTTGGCTCCCACGCTTGCCTCGTAACGTGACCTATCTCCCTTTGTGATAAAATTTCATAATTAATTTAGAAAAATTCCAAGAGATATCACCTAGTGTTGTGAGCCATTCGATCCTGAGTATGGCTTCATAATCATCAATGGGTAGGAGAAATAAATCAGCTACCACTTCTTGGTCTTGGAGGTTTCACCCGCAGGCACCATTGGTCGCAATTAAAGATTCGACCGTCGGTGACCTTTACATCAAACTTGTTGTAACCTTCAATTTGAAGCTCCAAACATGCAGCAACCTTACTATTGAGGAAGTGATTGGTGCTGCCCGTGTCGATGAGAACGGTGATGAGTTGCTGTTTTAGAAGTCCTCCCACTTTCATCATCTGCGGGTTGGAATAGCCAGCCAATATGTGCACTACATAGTTGGCCGGTGGGGACTCTTCCTCCATGGATTCTTCTTTAGGTTCAAGAGCTTTTTCAGATGTTTCATTATCCTCATCCTCCACTAGTTCAATCATGAGGAGCCGGCCCTTTTTGCAGTGATGTTTGCGGCTCCACAGTTCATTGCAATGCCAACACAACTCCTTGGTCGATCATTCGCGAAGCTTGTCTCTTGTCAACGTTTTTAGTGCAGGGGCTTGGATAGCCGTAGAGGGGGCAGTAGGCCTTGGCATGGCTGGTCGGGGAGTGACCCTTGTCCTTCGTACCTCATGGTTCAATTATTCTTCATGGATACGCGTAAAGGAAATCACTGCCATAAGAGTGTATGGTTGTCGTGCCTTTACTTCTCGGATCTCCAACTTTAGGCTCTCAATAAAAGTACCTAAAAGTTATTTCTCAGACCAATTCTTAGTTTGGTTAGATAAATGCTCAAACCTTGTTTGGTATTCTTGTATTGTAGAGGTTTGACAAATCTTTGCCAATTGTCCGTCGATGTTGTTGAAATTGGTTGGTCTGAAGCAGTCTAGTAATCCTTCCTTAAATCGTTGCCAAGAGAGTCCTCCATGGGTGTACTTAAACCAATTAAACCACTGAATAACATCTCCCTTGAGGTGTATGGTAGCAATCTCCACTCGTGTTGCATTGGTGGTTCGATAGAACCGAAAATAACGCTCCCCGCGCGAGATCCATCTGATAGGGTCTCCATCTTCCCATCTTGGGAAGTCAACCTTCATGCATGGATTGTTAGGATCAGAGATGATTTTTCTATGCTCTTGAGGATCATCTCTCTGATGTGGTCTCTCCATGGTGTGACTTCCTTGGGCTTGATGGTCGGCATATGCTGAATTCGGCGAATAAGGATCGCATCTTCTCTTCCATGCGATTTTTAAAGGCTTCAAGCTTTGCATCGATAGCCTCCTCCGATGCCATAGTATACACATTAAGATATATAATATTGAGATCTTTTTTCTATTATCAGGTTAGTGGCATGGGAATTTTGGAGAAGGGGGTGGCCGGTCAGAAGGTGGATCGGTTTGGGTGGAAGTAGGCTACGGTTTAGGGCAGATTTGGAGCTGCAGTTTTGTGGAGTTTAGGCTACAAATTGGTGTGGTTTTCGGGCTGTGATAGTAGTAGATGAAGGTTAGGAAAATAGGTTTTAGATCTAGGATAGATGACAGCAAAGGTATGTGTCTCGGTAGGGAAAGTTTTCTAAAAAGGTAAATGGATCGATAAGGAAGTAGGCTGATTTAGGTGGATAATTTGGGGGCTGTTTGGATTCAGTTTAGGGTTTTGAAGGGTTTTTGGTAAGGATAGTAGGGTTTGGTGATGAGGAAAGGAGAGTCCAAAATCCCACAAAAATTAGCACTTAAATCTGATAGAATTCGGTGGAAAGAAGTGTTGCGATGTGCTATCCTGCTAAATCAATTTTTGCATTAGAGAATCGCTAATTTCTTAATGTAAATTCTAGGGGAAAGTTTAAGAAAATTATACAAAAACCCTTAGTTCAGATGTTGTTAATACCAGTAAAAACTTTGATAAAATTTTGGCAGCATAACAGTAGGGAAATAGGGCAAAAGACGAAAGGCAAATTCCTTCGTCATAAAATTCCAGAACTACATAATAGTCAAAGATTGCACAAGAAAACCAGTTCCAGAAGGAGTTTTTTTGTGAAATCAAATCTAGATGAAAGTGTAAAAATTTTGGCCGAAAAGGATGAACAAAAGTTTGCTTTCAAGAGGCCAATATACGGAAGGTAGTTCTGTGTTGTAAAATTTTAGTACTATGCAATAAAGAATCACAGCACTATAAGTCCAGATCTAGAAGGAGTTTTTTCATGAGATTAGTCTTAGATAAAGCTAAGATGATCTATGATATTGTAGAAAAGTTTCAACCAAAAAGGATGACTAAAGTTTTAGTTTCAATATATAACAACCGGCTAAAAAGTTTAGCAGCATTTTATCTTTGCAACGATGATAATGTTGGCGACGAATGAATTTTGTAGTAGATAAAATTTTAAAAAAATCTTCAATGTGTAAAGTAAGGAATCTTGTAGTATTGAAGAGGCATGGATGATAAAAAAATATCAGATTTTCATATCAAACACAGGGGGTAGCGGTAGATTGATTTGATCTGCTGCTAGGGTGGAAGGTGGAGGCTCATGTCATAGCAATTGTGGGAATTGCTTGGGAAGGTGGAGGCAGTTGGGATGGCTACAGGGGCAGCAAGATTGTTGCTCTGATACTAGATGATAAAACCCCTAAAGGAGCCCTATAGATTTTGATCCTTGAGGGGGATCAACCCTTGGAACGCTATAGGGGTTCCTCCCTCCTAGACTCGGCACAAGGCTGAATTGAAGATGATAATTGCTTAACTTCAAAGAGGGGGGTTGCTACATCTTAAATAGGGATCAAAGTCCTAGCCCAAGGGGGCACTTATCTAGGTAAAATTATCCTTTTGCCCCTCCTATATTCATACTACCTTAATAGGAACAAGGGGCGGCTAGGTTGGCTCTATAGTCGACCTAAGCAGGGGGAAACCCTGGCCGACTTGCTCCGTAAGTGGGGCGGCGACTTCTAAGTCCTAAAGGTTAATCTAAACCCTAGCTATACTCCTTTATAAGATATAAGTGACTTTATTATAATTTAACAGGGTTTTATTGATTACTTCTAGGAAGATTAAGATTCAACCCTGCTGGAGTCCTATCATCCCAACTGATGAGGAAGTTCAAGTTCAGCTGATGATCGTATGAGATCATAGGATCATGATGCACCATCGTCCAAATACTACTACTCCTGATGAAGAGATACAAGATAATGCTGGGCCATCGGACCATAGTGCGCCTATCGTAGATACTACAAGGAAGCTTTAAGGAGAATTACAGATCAAGACCCAAAGTTTATAGAGCCTTAGTCTTAAGGAGAAGGATGATTGGAAGAGGGCAGGTCTGTTAGGATTCTAGCTAGAAGAGTCCTAATTTAGTTTCATGAAAGAGGGCAATCATGTAAAATCTAAGGGACATTCATGTAAATCCTATCTAGCCGACCCCTATTAAGGAAAGTAAGGAGGCCAACTAGGTTAGAATTAATTAAGGAAGATATTTAAGGGAAGAGTAAGATGCATGTTACCTTAATTAACCACCCCTTATCCTAGTTAAAGAGGGGTTGGTTGAAGAGGGGTTAAATTAGAATAGGATTAGAAAACAATAAAGCAACTGACCTCCCCTAGATGGGCCGATTGGTGGTTGGACTTAGAGTTGCATTAGGAGTTGGTTGAGGGTAAGAGTCTTGAAGTAGGAGTCCTCTTAATAATTAGAGATTAAAGGCCTATAAATAACCTTGTAATCATCCACTTTTTATCATCATTAGATTAATTATTTTTCAATCATTGTGAAGAAAATCAAGGAGGGAGGAAATTCTATAGAGTTCCATGGAGGCTAATCCCCTATAGAGATCACCCCAAGCTTAGAATCCATAACGGCTCTATCATCGTGTTAGTATTTTTTGATAATATTCTCATTTATAGCCCTACACTTAATGTGCTTGCGAATTGTTCTAACAATCCTTCAAGAGAATACCCTTTATGATAAATAATTAAAGTGCAACTTTTTATAACTAAAATGGAGTATGTAGGGTATATTATATTAGAGGATGGAGTGGCGATAGACCCGACAAAGATCGAAGCAATGCAAGGATGGTTGAAACCTACGAATATAAAATCACTACAGGGCTTCCTTGGACTCATGGGCTACTACTAGAAATTTGTGAAAAATTATGGTAAGATCAGTGCCCCACTTATGTCTCTACTAAAGAAAGACTCCTTATGGTCAGATAAAGCTTCCACAACCTTTGAATGACTCAAGACAGCTATGACGACGACGACGGTACTAGCACTGACCGATTTCAGTCGCACCTTTGTGATTGAGGTTGATGCGTCTGGAGTTGGGGCTATTCGAATACAAGATGGACGACTTCTTGCTTACACCAGCAATGTTTTATCTCTCTCCAATCTTAAAATATCCATGTATGATAGAGAAATACTTGCCATCATACACGCCATCACGAAGTGGACACCCTACTTGATCGGTCGACGCTTCCAGATTAAGACTGACCACCGAAGCCTCAAGTATTTTCTTAAGTAGAAAATATCTTCCCCAAAGCCATAATGATGAGTAACTAGCCTTCTTGGCTTTGATTATGAAATTATTTATCAAAAGGGGAAAGAGAATATTATTACAGATGCTCTATCTCGGCTACCAGGATAAGCCAAAATTTTAGCCATCTCCCTTCCCTCCATTGACTTCCTCAAAGATATTAGAGAGGAGTGAAAGAGTGACCTAGAAACCAAAGGCATCATAGAAGAATTGGAGAAAAATCTGGGTTCCATGGGCCAGTACACTTGGGATTCGAAGGATTTGTGCTACAAAGACCGAATTGTGATTGCTCCTTCTTCCCCTTGCATCAAAATTATTTTGCATGAATTATATTCTTCACCTTCAGTAGGGTACTCTAGATTTCTGAGAACATATAAGAGGGTGAAGTAAAACTTCTTTTAGAGAGGCATGAAAAGATCGATTTATGATTATGTATCTAAATGTGATGTATGTCAGCTGCAAAAAGGTAAAACGATGGCAAGTCCGAGAAAACTACAACCACTACCTATATCGAACTCAGCATGGACTGACATCTCCATGGACTTCATCGAAGGGCTGCCACCATCTCAAGGTAAAAGCATGATCTTTATGGTGGTAGATCGTCTAACCAAATATGCTCATTTCTGTGCTGTGAGACATCCTTATATCGCTACCAGTATTGCTTAACCTTTTACAAAAAATATTGTAAAATTACATTGGATGCCAATGTAGATTGTGAGCGGTAGTGACAGGGTGTTTATAAGTAACTTTTGGACTGAGCTTGTCTAACTACAAGGCACCAAATTGAAGATGAGCACAGCCTATGATCCATGGATGGATAGCTAAACAGAAGTGGTGAACAGATGCCTCTAGACTTACTTATGGTGCTTTACCAGTGATTGGCCCAAAGAGTGGACAAGGTGGCTTCCATGGGTCGAATGGTGGTGTAACACAACTTATCATTCATCAACTAAATGTATCCCCTTTGAGGCATTGTATGGTCGATCACCCCTTGTAATACCTAAATATGTAATTGGTGCGACCAAAGTAGATCAGGTTAACCAAAACTTAATTGATAGGGATAAGCTTCTGCAACTGCTGAAAGACAACCTAACTATCACCCAAGCCCACATGAAGCAACAAGCAGACACTTTTAGAATCCTTACAGATTCTAAGCTTGGGGTGATCTCTATAGGGGATCGACCTCCTTGGAACTCTATAGGGGTTCCTCCCTCCTTGGTACTCAAGCTATTGGCTAAAGAAAGATTGATCTATTCATGATTAAAAGTGGATGATTACAAGGCTATTTATAGGCCTTCAATCCCTAATTCCTAAGAGGACTTTTCATGATTAAAAGTGGATGATTACAAGGTTATTTAAAGGCCTTCAATCCCTAATTCCTAAGAGGACTCCTACTTCAAACTCCTACCATCAACCAACTCCTAATGCAACTCTAAGTCCAACCACGAACCGACTCATCTAGGGGTGGTCGGTTGCTTTATTATTTCTTAATCTTATTCTAATTTAACTCCTCCTCAACCAACCCCTCTTTAACTAGGATAAGGGTGGTTAATTAAGGTAACATACATCTTACTCTCCCCTTAAATATCTTTCTCAATTAATCCTAACCTAGTTGGCCTCCTTACTTTCCTTAATAGGGGTCGACTATATAGGATTTACATGAATGCCCCTTAGATTTTATATGATTGTCCTCTTCCATGAAACTAAATTAGGACTAATCTAGCTAGAGTCCTAAAAAACTTGCCCTCTTCAAATCAGCCTTGTCCTCAAGGCTAAAGCTCCATGAACTTTGGGTCTTGATCTACAATTCTCCTTGAAGCTTCCTTGTGGTATCTATAGTAGACGCACTATAGTCCGATGGCCCAGCATTATCTTGTATTTCTCCATCAGGGGTAGTAGTATTTGGACGGTGGTGTATCACGATCCTAAGATCCCATGAGATCATCAGTTGAAGTTGAACCTCCTCATCAGTTGGGATGTCAGGTGGATGGATCTGGGCCGAGTTGTTCTTTCTAAACTTCTATTAGTGGTGAGATACTTGGAGGATTAATTATAATTTTAAATTGATGTACTGATCTGATCCATAAGTTATGGCTTTAATATGATCTCCAATTTTGTAGGAACCAAAGAAACTGGGAGACCACTTCTGTGAGACTCGAGTCTTCATAAATTCCTACTAGTAGGGATGAATATGGAGAAAGACTTGATCTTTAATATTAAACTTCCATCTACTTCGGCGTTTGTCAGGTGGTTATTTCTTTCTTGTGCGAGCTGGCGTGTAGTTATTTTTTAATGATAGCCAGGCCTTCCTCTATGATGGTAGCTACCTTTTAGTAAATTCCATGGTAGGGTGAGCTCGATCTGAGTTTGGAGGAAGTAGAAGCTATAATTTTTCATGACTTACTTTTATCTCCTCTTCATGTTGTTGTCCTGTATCATACCAAGCCACAAATTCAACAAAGATTAGCATTCCCTTGTCATTGCTTAGTAGCTTTAGGTGATTTAGAGTGAGGGATTTACTGATGTAGGCTAGGGGTTGACCATTTTGCATGTAGATAATATAATTTATAGCTCCTGATGCATTAATAATAAACACTTTGTTGAAGTCGAGTAAAACTAGCATTGATGTAGATGGCATCAAGACTATAAGGATCCTGTAGATGGTGGATATGTGGATGTCTTCCTCCTATTCCTTCAAAATTTTGATCTTCATCTAGTAAGATTTGGTGACACAAATTCCATGCTGGTATTATCGCTGGAGGGACTCAATCTTCTTGTGGCCATGGGCTGTGGATCGGTGGTCATCATCAGGGAAGACTTTGAGCATTATGGTCCGCTCCTTGGAGAAGTCATGGAAGTAGCCTAATAGGATTCCAGTAGGATTGAGTCCTAATCATTTCAGTAGAAGTCAATAAAAACTCTATTAGATTGTAATAAGGCTTCTCATATCTTATAAATGAGTATGGCCAGGGTTTGGATTAGCCCTTAGGGCTTAGTAGTCACCGCCCCCCTTACTGGGCAAGTTGGTCAGGGTCTCCCCTTGCTTAGGTCGGCTATAGAGCCAACCTAGCCGCCCCTTGTTCCTATTAAGGCATAATGGCTATAGGAGGGGCAAAAGGATAATTCCACTAGATAAGTGCCCCTTAGGCTAGGATTTTGATCCCTATTTAAGATGTAGCCAACCCCCTCTTTTAATCAAGCAATTATTATATTCAATTCAGCCTTTGTACCAAGTCTAGGAGGGAGGAACCCCTATAGCGTTCTAAGGGTTGATCCCCCTCAGGGATCAAAATCTATAGGGCTCTTTCTGGGGTCTTATCAATCTGGCATCAGAGCCATGTTCCTACTGTCCTATAGCCATCTCAGCCGCCTCCACCTTCCCAAGCAATTCCCATAATTGCTAGGGCACGCGCCTCCACCTTCCACCCCAACAGTAGATCAAATCAGTCTACCGTTGCCCCCTTTGTTTGATCTAGAATTCTGGTATATTTTTATAACCCATGCCTCTTCAATATTATAAGATCCTTCATATTATACATGGGAAAAGTTTTCTAAAGTTTCCTTGTTGCAATTTTTTTTACCATCATAAACGTTATCATCATGGCGAAGGCGAAACACTGTAGAAAATTTTTAGCTGATTCTTGTTAACTTTTGTTCATCGTTTCTGACCAAAATTTTTACACAATTCTCAATATCAATTTGGCTTCCATCTAAAATTAATTTCATAAAAGAACTTTCTTGTATGATCTTTCACTATTATGCAGTTTTAGAATTTTACGATGAAGGAATCGGCCTTGCATCTTTTGCCCTATTTTCCTACTATTATGCTGCCAAAATTTCATCAAAATTCCTACTGGTATTGACAACATCTAAACCAAAGGTTTTTGCATAATTTTCTTAAACATTCCCCTTGAATTTATGTTGAGAAATCATCATTTCTGTGACGTAAAAATCGATTTAGTAGGATAGCACATCCCAACACTTCTTTTCACCAAATTCTATCAAATTTGAGTGCTATTTTTTGTGGGATTTTGGACTCTCCTTTCCTTATCACCAAACCCTACCATCCTTACTAAAAACTCTTCAAAACCCTACCTAAAACCGAAATAAAATAGCCACCTAAATATGCCCTAAACCATAGCCTACTTCCACCAAACCGATCCACCTTCCAACCGGCCACCCCTTCTCCAAAATTTCCATGCCACTAACCTGACAATAGAGAAAAGATCTCAATATTACAGATCTTAAGGTGTATACTATGGCATCAGAGGAGGCTATCGAAGCAAAGCTTGAAGCCTTTGAAAACCACATGGAAGAGAAGATGCGATCCTTATTCGTCGAATTCAGCATAGGCCGACCATCAAGCCCAAGGAAGTCACACCATGGAGAGACTTCAGATCGGTAAGATGATCATCAAGAGCATGGACACATCACCTCTGATTCTAACAATCCACGCAAGAAGGTTGACTTCCCAAGATGGGAAGAAGGAGACCTAATCGGATGGATCTCGTGCGCAGAGCGCTATTTTCAGTTCTACTGAACCGCTGATGCCACACGGGTGGAGATCTCTACCATACACCTCGAGGGAGATGCTATTCAGTAGTTCAATTAGTTTGAACACACCCATGGAGGACTCTCTTGGCAACGGTTCAAAGAAGGGCTTTTAAACCGCTTCGGTCCGACTAATTTTGACAACATCGATAGACAATTAGCAAAGATTCGTCAAACTTCTATAATACAAGATTACCAAACAAGGTTTGAGCGTTTATCTAACTAAACTAAAGATTGGTCTGAGAAACAGCTTTTAGGTACTTTCATGGAGGTCCTAAAGCTGAAAATTCGAGGAGAAGTCAAAGCGCGACAACCGTACACCCTTATGGCAGTAATTTCCTTTGCACGTATCTAGGAAGAATGATTGAACCATGAGGCATGAAGGACAAAGGTCACTCTCTGACTAGCCATGCCAAGGCCTACTGCCCCCTCTACTGCCATTCGAGCCCTCGCACCAAAAAAATTGACAAGAGACCAGCTTCGCGAATGATCGGCCAAAGGATTGTGTTGGCATTGCGACGAACCGTGGAGTCACAAATATCGCTGCAAGAAGGGCTGGCTCCTTATGATTGAACCAATGGAGGATGAGGACAACAAACCATCTGAAGAAGGCCTCATGAAGAAGGCCTCGAACCTGAAGAGGAAACCATAGAGGAAGAGCCCTAACCGGCTGACTATGTAGTGCATGCATTGGTCGACTATTCCAGTCCGCAGACAACGAAAGTTGGAGGACTTCTAAAGTAGCAACCCATCATCGTTCTCATCGACACAGGTAGCACAAATAACTTCCTCGATAGTAAGGTTGCTGCATGTTTAGCACTTTAAATCAAAGGTTGCAAGAAGTTTAATGGAAAGGTCACCGACGGCCAAATCCTCAATTGCGACCAATGATGCCCGAGGGTGAAGCTAATCCTCCAAGACCAAGAAGTGGTAGCCGATTTCTTCCTCCTACCCATCGATAATTATGAAGCCATGGTTGGGATCGAATGGCTCACAATACTAGGTGATATCTCTTGAAAATTTTCTAAATTAATTATGAAATTCTATTGCAAAGGGAGACAGGTCATATTGCGAGGCAAGCGCGGGAGCTATATCTCCACCATTTCGATGCAACGAATGGAGAAAGTTTTGCTAAAGCACATGGGGGATTTTTGATGCATATCCAACAGCCATATAAGGGGGAGAATATACAAAATTTAGATCCTAAGCTTGCCCTCTTGCTGGATAAATTCACGGATGTTTTCATGGAGCCGCAATGGCTGCCCCCTAACCGGTAGTATGACCACCGTATTCCTATTCTGCATGGCAAACCTCTAGTAAATTTGCGTCTATATCACTAGCCTCACTTGCAGAAGGATGAGATTAATAACATCGTCAAAGAGATGCTTGACACCGGGGTAATTCTACCGAGTTGCAGCCCTTATTCTTCACTGGTGTTGCTAGTGCGCAGGAAGGACGGTACATGGCTAATGTGCATTAGTTATCGGGCCTTGAACGCTATCACCATCAAGGACAAATATCCTATACCCATCATAGATGAGCTCTTGGATGAATTAAATGGAGCCCGAGTCTTCACTAAATTGGATCTCTGTTCTGATTATCACCAGATTCGGGTATGCACTAAAGATATTCCGAAAACTGCATTCTGCACGTATAATAGCCACCACGAGTTTCTAGTAATGCTTTTCTGACTTATGAATGCTCCTTCTACTTTCTAAAGCCTGATGAATGACATCTTCTAGAGTTTTCTACGCAAGTTCATATTAGTGTTCTTTGATGATATCCTTATTTATAGCCCTATGCTTGATATATATTTTTAGCACTTACGAACTGTTCTAACAATTCTCCGAGAGAATACTCTTTATGTGAAATAGTCAAAGTGCAGTTTCTTATAGTGTAAAGTGGAGTATCTTGGGCACATTATATTAGAGGACAGAGTGGCGGTAGACCCGACGAAGATCGAGGCAATGCAAGGATGGCCGAAACCTATAAACGTAAAATCGCTACGTTGCTTCCTTGGACTCACAGGCTACTACCGAAAATTCATGAAAGATTATAGCAAGATCGGTGCCCTGCTCACATCCCTACTAAAGAAAAACTCTTTATGGTCAAAACAAGCTTCTACATCCTTTGAATGAGTCAAGGCCGCCATGACGACGACGCTAGTCCTAGCGTTGCCTGATTTCAGTTGCACCTTTGTGATCGAGGCTGACATGTCCGGAGTTGGGATTGGAGTTGTTCTAATGCAAGATGGCCAACCGCTTGCTTACACTAGCAAGGCTTTGTCTCCCTCACACTTGAAAATGTCGATATATGATAAAGAAATATTTGCCATTGTACACGTCGTCACGAAGTGGAGACCTTACCTAATCGGCCGGCACTTCCAGATTAAGACTAACCACCAAAGTCTTAAGTATTTCTTAGAGCAAAAAAATCTTCCCTGGAGCAGCAACGTTGGGTAACTAAACTTCTCGGCTTTGATTATGTACTTATCAAAAAGGAAAAGAGAATGTTATTGCATATGTCCTATCTCGGCTCCTAGGGCAAGCCGAAATTTCAACCATCTCCCTTCCCACCACCAACTTCCTCGAATACTTTAGAGAGGAGTGAAAGAATGATCCAGAAATTCGAAGCATCATAGAAAAATTGGAGAAGGATCCGGATTCCGTAGGGCACTACACGTGAGACTCGAAGGACTTACACTATAAAAACTGAAATGTTGTTGTTCCTTCTTCTTCTCACATCCAAGTTATTTTGCATGAAATGCACTCTTCACCTTCGACAGGGCACTATGGATTTCGGAGGACTTATAAAAGGGTGAAGCAAAACTTCTTCTGGAAGGACATAAACAAATCTATTTATGACTATATATCCAAATGTGACGTATATCAACGACATAAAGGTGAAACAATGGCAAGTCCCAGTAAACTACAACCGTTACCTATACCAAATTTGACTTGGATGGACATCTCCATGGATTTCGTCGAAGGACTACCACTATCTCAAGGTAAAAGCATAATCTTTGTGGTGGTAGATCGCCTAACTAAGTATGCTTATTTTTGTGCTGTGAGACATCTCTATACTGCTGCCACTATTGCTCAATTTTTTATGAAAGATATTATGAAATTGCATGGGATGCCAAGGTCGATAGTAAGCAACCATGACATGGTGTTTACAAGTAAATTTTGGACCAATCTCTTCCATCTATAGGGCACCCAATTGAAGATGAGCATAGCTTATCATCTATAAACAGACGACAAAACAGAAGTCGTGAACAGATGCCTCGAGACTTACATACGATGCTTTCACCAATGACTGGCCCAAAGAGTGGACAAGATGGCTTCCTTAGGCCGAATGGTGATATAACATAATTTTTCATTCATCGACTAAATGTACCCCTTACGAGGCACTGTATAGCCGATCACCCCCTATAATTCCCAGATTTGTACTTGGTTCAGTCAAAGTGGATCAGGTCGACCAAGACCTAATTAACAGGGATAAACTACTACAACTACTAAAGGACAACCTAACTGTCACTCAAGCCCGCATAAAGCAACAAGCAGATAATCACCAGAGTGAGTGAGAATTTTTAGTAGAAGATTGGGTTTACTTCTGCCTACAACCATACAAGCAGCTATCTATCAACACTAGAGCATCGATGAAACTATCTCCATGATTTTATGGACCATATCAGATTTTGGAATGCATTGGGGCCGTGGCATACTGACTTAAACTTCCAGATGACGCCAAAATTCATCCCGTCTTCCACGTATCCCTACTGAAGCCGAAATTGGGTGAACATGAAGTGGCTCAGACTCAGCTACTGAGCACTATAATTGAAGGTGAAATCCAAGCCCAACCTGAAGCTATACTTGATCGAAGAATTGTAATGCGCTGATGAAGCCCCTCCACCAAAGTACTTGTGAAGTGGAATAACTTACCATCTGAAAACGCAACATGGGAGTCATATGAAGAACTGAAGACTCAATTCCCAGAGTTTATGGATCCTCAGCCTTGAGGACAATGCTGATTCTGAGAGAGCGGACTTGATAGGACTCCAGCAGGGTTGAGTCCTAATCATTTCAGTAGAAGTAAATAAAAACTCTATTAAATTGTAATAAGGCCTCTCCTATCTTATAGAGGAGCATGGCTAGGGTTTAGATTAGCCCTTAGGGCTTAGTAGTCATTGCCCCCCTTACTGGGCAAGTCGGCCAGGGTTTCCCCCTACTTAGGTCGGCTATAGAGCCAACCTAGCCGCCCCTTGTTCCTATTAAGGTAGGATGGCTATAAGAGGGGCAAAAGGATAATTCCACTTAGACAAGTGCCCCCTTAGACTAGGACTTTGATCCCTATTTAAGAGGTAGCTGCCCTCCTCTTTTAATCAACCAATTATCATCTTCAGTTCAGCCTTTGTGCCGAGTCTAGGAGGGAGGAACCCCTATAGCGTTCTAAGGGTTGATCCCCCTCAGTGATCAAAATCTATAGGGCTCCTTCTAAGGTCTTATCATAGCCTGAGATCTGGAAGTGTTGCTTCAAAAGCCATAGTTGATTTGGCCAGATGTGGCACTTCAAGAAGAGTTCATACCGGCAAACAAAGAGGCAAAGCTATTGTAGATAAAGTGTCATTGCAAGGGAAGGTCATGGCCGAATGATTTGTGTCTCTTGTGTCTCTTAGATGATCCTTTTAGTTATGACCCTCTGAGGATGTGGATAGCAAAATGGCCAAATATGTGCTAGTGGTTCGTTCTACAAGATTAGCATATGAAGATCATATAGTCTGGTATGAAGTAGTCAGCTCGGTTCGACATAGGCGTCTGAAATTTCAGTAAGCTTCTGCAAGCATTGTGTCAAGATCATTATTACTTCACTCCTATGTTTCTCATATAAGGTCACTTGTTCTCCCTTGTCATTCGTAAGATTGTTGGTGAGGATGGTGACAGGTTGTTGCTTAAAGGATTTTTCAACTTTTGCTGCTTGCAGGTTCGCATGGTCGACTAAAGCGTGAGTTGTTCAATCGGTTGGCTGTGGGTCCTCCTTCATATTCTACTCCTTAGGTTCTTAGAACTCTTATTCAGATTCTCTTATAGATTTTATCATGGAAATCTCTCTTTTTTACAGTGATGGTTGTAGATCCAAAGTTCATTACAATGCTAATAAAGGCCCTTCGCTGAGTCGCATAGCTCTTCTCTCGTCAATATTTTTGGCAGCGAAGAATGGCTGAGAGTAGAGGGAGGTTTATATGCTGCTGGTCTAAGAGTGCTTCTCATCCTCTAAGCATCTTGGTTTAGTCAATTCCTATTGGATTTGGGCGAAAGAGATTATGACCGTCATGGTGGGGGACTGCCGTGCTTTAACCTCTCCTTTAATTTTTGGCTTGAGTCCTTCGATGAACATCCATAATAAATGTCTATTAGACCAATCATGAGTAAAGTAAGATAATTCCTCAATCCTGGTCTAGTATTTTTGGATCGTGGAGGTTTGTCAGATCTTGGCAAGTTGTTTGTTGATATTCTCGTACTTAGTAGGCCCAAAGAGGTTCAGCAGTTTGTACTTGAATTATTTCCACGTCGGAGCCCCATGATTGTATTTAAGCCAATTGTACCATCATATAGCATCTCCTTCAATGTGGATGACAATGGTGTCCATCATGGGATCCTCCGGTGTTTGGTGATAATGAAAGTAACGTTCGACGTGCAAAATCTATCCCATCAGGTCTCCTTCTTCCCATTGAGGGAAGTCCACCCTCATGCATGGCTGTCTCATATTAGTGGCTCGTACTTCCTTTTTGAGAGGCTTCTCTGAACTTGCACTTTGTTAGAATTTTATTAGGCTCGAAGATCGGCCCAATCCGAATTCGATGAATAAGACATGCAATCTGTCCTCTATGTGTGATTCAAATGCCTCCAACTTGGCATCGATTGAACCTTGAGATGCCATTACGTGCGCCTTCAGATCTGAGATGTCAATATCCCTTCTCCTATTATTGGTTCAGTGATATGAAATGGTTGGATGGATTGATAGCCGAAAGAGGTGGTGGATTAAGGGTAGATGACTGTGGTTTAGGGCTGAAAGGTTACTATTTTTGGTTGCTGCTAGGGCTGTGATTTAGTACTATTGTAGGGGTCATATAGGGGGTAGAACGGTTGAGGTTTAAGGTTAAAGGAATGGGTTAGGGTTACTATTGATGCTACTATTTGGGGCTATTATAGAGGCTGTAAGGAGAGTTTGATGATAGAGGTTTATAGTTAGAAGGGTGGCTTAGGGTTACTGTTGATAGCAACAATCGATTTGGTAGGGATTGGTGGCCAAAAGGGTGACGGATCAAGGTTGTGGTTTAGGGTTGGTAGCTTGCGGTTTAGGTTACTGTTGGTGCTATGGTTTAAGGTTGCTATGGAGGCTACAAAGGATTTTTGTGGCAATGGTCTGAGGTTGGGAAGGAAGGTTTAGGGTTGTTGCTGTGGCAGCAACTAGTTTGGCAAGGTTTGGTGGTTGTGGAAGATAAGGATCAGTGGCTGTGGAAGACCGTTGTTTGGGCTATGGTTTGGGTTGGCTATGGAAATCAAAAGAAGGCTACGATGGTTGCATCTTATGGCTATAGGGGAGCCCTAAAGATGAGATGGGTGGCAGCAATAATTTTGGTAAGGATCATATATGGGTGTAACAAAAAACACCAAAAGGTAGTGCTACAGAATTCTGCATCGATAGGCTGCGATAGTCATTGTCTTGGGCTATGGTTTTGGGTGCTGTTAGGGTAAAAAAAAAAGGTTATGAGGGTTACATCTTAAGGCTAAAGGGATGCCCTAAATACATCTTGGGTGGCGGTAGCAAGTTAGTTGGGTTTTGATGGGTTAAGGAGAAGAAGAAAGACAAAGGTGCAGTAGCAAATTTTTTGTCGAAAAAATTCCAATAGTGAAGATGTAATTTTTTCCTACAATTTTTAATAAAAATTTTAGTAAAACTCAAAGGAAATCTACTGGCAAAGAAGAGATAATATCATCAAAAATTTCACAAAAGGAAATGGCAACAAAAGGTTTGAAAAAATTAAAGATTACGAGAAGGTGTTGCTGCAAAATTTTTTCAGCAAAAGATTTCAACAGTATAGTTGAAATTTTTTGTAGTAGTGCATAACAAGTAATTAAGTAAAACTCAGTAGGAATCTAGTGACAAGGGAAAGATAATGCTTTCAAAAAATTTATGGAAGAAATCGGTAGCAAATGTTCTAGCAAGATCAAGGAATACGAGAAGGTACTATAGTAGAATTTTTTTGTCGAAAGATTTCAGCAGCATAGACAAGATTTTTTTCTAGAAGTTTAAGACAAGTATTCGAGTAAAACTCAAAGAGAATCTACTGATAAGGGAAAGGTAATGCTAACAAAAAAATTTATGAAAGAAAATGGCAGCAAAGTGGATCAGGTCGACCAAAACTTAATTGATAGGGACAAGGTTTTGCAGCTGCTAAAAGACAACCTAACTACTGCCTAAGCCTATATGAAGCAACAAGTAGACACTCATCGGAGCGAGCAAGAATTTTCGATAGGAGATTGGGTTTACCTTCCCCTACAACCATAAAAGCAGCTATCAATCAACACCAGTGTCGATGAAGCTATCTCCACGATTCTATCGACCATACCAGATTCTGGAGCATATTGGGGCCGTGGTATATAGATTAAAGCTCCCAGATGATGCTAAGATCTATCTCATCTTCCACGTATCCTCACTAAAGCCAAAATTGGGAGAATGTTAGTTGGTTCAGACTCAGTTGCCAAGCACTACTAATGATGGCAAGATTTAAGCTCAACTTGAAGCTATACTTGATTGGAGGATTGTGATGCACCATCGATGCCCTTCAACTGAAGTACTCGTGAAGTGGAATAATTTACCATTGAAAGATATAACGTGGGAGTCTTATAAGGAGCTGAAGACCCAGTTTTCAGAGTTTATGGACCTTCAACTTTAATGACAAGGTTGATTCAAAGTAGGTGGGCTTAATAGGATTCCAGCAGGGTTGAGTCCTAATCACCCAAGAATTAGTCAATAAAAATCTTGTGGGATTGTAATAAAACCTTACCTAGCCATTTATATCCTATAAAGAAGTGTGGCTAAGGTTTAGATTAGAGCCTTAGGACTTAGTGGCCATTGCCCCCTTTATTGGGTTGGTCGGCCAGGGTTTCCCTAAGTTAGGTTGGCTATAGGAGGGCAAAGGAATAATTTTACATAGGCATGCACCCCATGGGCTAGGGTTTAGAATCCTATATAATGATATAATCATCTCCTCTCTTTTATCAAGTAAGATCAATTTTTTATTCAACCTTGTACAGAGTTCTAGGAGGGCGGAACCTCTATAACGTTCCAAGGGTAGATCCCCCTCAGAGATCAAACTCTATAGAGCTCCTTCTTGGGTTCTATCAGAGAATAGGGGGTGGCCAAATATACAGTCTATCATCTATGTGCCTCTCCTCTTATTTATAGAGAGTCACCCATATAACCCTAATGGATCCTGCCTTAGTGGGTATTGGATCTCTATTCAATTATCCACTAATATTAGATTATTGAATCTCTATCCAATAATCTCTTTTGACCTATAATTGGGCCTCAAGCAAGGAGCCCATCAGCGTAGGTTCTTATTTAATAAAAACAAGGGCTAATTGGATAACTCATATCTAATCTTCTATTCGCTGAAGCATCTACCATATGTGTGTGACCCTCTAGGCCCAATACCGAGCTAGTTGTGTGTTGTTCCCATCAGAACTCATTCTGATATAGTGAATTATTATCTCCATAATAATTCACTTGACACATCGACTATAGATGTGTTAGGCCACTACACCATAGTCTTTAGACGGTACAAGGGGATCAAATTCATCGTACCTGTCTATCGACAATTGTTGTAGCTTTCTTAGACTTGCCACTATTTCACCCTTTTGCTGTTGGCATACATCACATTGTGTTGCATATTCAGAAATAATTTTTTTCATCCCTCTCCAATAAAAATTTTGTTTTACTCATTTGTAGGTTATCAATAATCTAGAGTGCCCTGCTGAAGGTGTGGAGTGCATCTCTTGCAGGATGGTTTTGATGTAAGGAGAGTCGGGTATAAGCACAATGTGACCTTTGTAGTGCAGATCCTTCGAATCCCAAGTATAGTGGGTATTATGCTTGGATCCTCCTCTATTTTTTTAATGATATTACTGGTCTCTGGATCCTTCTTCCATTCCTCCCTTATATTCTCGAGAAAGCCGATGGTAAGAAGGGAGATGGCTGAAATTTTGGCTTGTTCGGGTAGCTGTGAGAGTGCATCTACAATAATATTTTCTTTCTCCTTTTTGTAAATAATTTTATAATAAAATCCAAGAAGTTTAGTTACCTATTTTTGCTACTTAGGGGATGATATCTTCTGCTCCAAAAAATACTTGAGGCTTTGATGGTCGATTTTAATTTGAAAGCATTAGCCGATCAAGTAGGGTCGCCACTTTGTTACGACATGCACAATTGTGAGCATTTCCTTATCATATATTGATATTTTTTTATGGGAGTGAGACAACACCTTGCTATGTGAGTGGTCAACCATCTTGCATTAGAACGGCTCTGATTCTGACACTAGATGTGTTAGCCTCAATGATGAAAGGTCGGCTGAAATCTGGTAGTGCTAGCACTATATGTTTATTGAAGGCAGTAGAGGCTTTATCCGACCATTAGAAGGCATCCTTTTCCAGTAGAGAGGTGAGGGGTGCATTAATCTTCTTATAGTCCTTCACAAATTTTTAGTAGTAGCCGGTTAGTCCAAGGAAACCACGTAGCGATTTCACATTTGTAGGTTTTGGCCAACCTTGCATTGTCTTAATTTTTGTTGGGTCAACTGCCACTCCTTCTGAGATTATATGCCCAAGGTACTCTACTTTTTGCTGGAGAAAACTGCACTTTGATTGCTTAACAAAAAGAGTATTCTCTCGAAGGATCGTTGAAACAAACTGCAAGTGCTGAAAGTGAGTCTCAAGAGAAAGCCTATAAATGAGAATATCATTGAAAAATACCAGCATAAATTTGTGAAGAAAGCTCCGAAAAATATCATTCATGAGGATTTGGAAGGTTGAAGGAGCATTAGTGAGTCTAGAAGGCATTACCAAGAATTCATAATGGCTGATGGTTCGATTGCTCATTATAAAGCACAACTTGTGGCCAAAGGGTTTCATCAACAATCTGGTGTTGACTACACTGTGATATTTAGTCCTGTTGTCAAGCCTACTATAATCCGAATTATCCTAAGTCTAGCTATCTTCAAAGGCTAGTGCTTATGCCAATTAGATATTAATAATGTATTTTTACAAGGGACTCTCACTAAAGATGTCTTCATGGAGCAACCTCTAGGATTTATACATCCTCAATATCCACGACATGTCTGTAAACTTAACAAGGATATTTATGGACTCCGTCAAGCCCTACGAGCTTGGTATACTGAACTTAGTCTTTACTTGTCTTCAGTTGGCTTCATTAACTCTAAGTCTGATATCTCCCTATTTTTATGCTAATAACATCGGGGCACCATCTACCTTCTAGTCTATATAGACGATATTATTGTCATAGGTGATAATCTTATGGAAGTTTAGGCATTTATTGCGTAATTGGTTGACCGATTCTCTCTTAAAGATCTCGGCAACCTGAGTTATTTTCTTGGTGTTGAGGCTACGTTTACATCCTCTAGCCTCTTTCTTTCATAGAGAAAGTACATTCAAGATTTATTATTGAAGACGAACTTGCAAGAAGCAAACGAGGTTACCGCTCCTCTATCTGCTAGTGAATAACTGAAGTTATGAGATGGTAGTCCTGCTACAGATCCTATTCAGTATTGACAGATAGTTGGCTCCTTACAATATCTTGCTCTTACCCGTCCAGATATCTCCTTTATAGTTAATAAGTTATCCTAGTTCATGCACCAACTGTCTACTTTACACTAGACTGCTGTCAAATGTATTTTACGTTATCTTAAGGGGATCATCGATCATGGCATTTTTCTTCGCAAGCACTCTCCCTCTTAGCTTCATGCCTTTGCTGATGCAGACTAGGCTGGTAATGTTGATGATAGAACTTCTACATCATGATATATTGTTTTTCTTGGTACTAATCCGATTAGCTGGAGTTCTAAGAATCAAAAGATAGTTGCCAGGTCTACTACTAAAGCTGAATATCATGTTATTGCCACTACTACTGCTGAACTTAATTGGATCACTAACTTATTTACGGAGCTTGACATTCACTTTGGTTCTACACCTGCTATTTATTGTGATAAGATTGGTGCTATTTATCTTTGTGCTAATCTAGTTTTTCACTCCCGCATGAAGCATATTGCTATTGATTTTTATTTTGTGCGTAATCAAGTCATCTGCCAGCAGCTCCGTGTTTCTCATGTCCACATGGCTGATCAACTTGCAGACTCCCTCACGAAGGCTCTAACTCGTAAACTCTTTTTCTTGCATTGATCCAAGATCGGTGTCCTTAACAGAAGCTCGATCTTGCAAGGGCATGTTAGATGAATAGCTTTTGTAACTGAATGAGAAGATCTCGTTTATCAGTTGAGGAAAATCCTCCCTCAACCCTGTATAAATAAGTGTTGCATCAATGAATGAAAAGTATCTCTTTGTTCCTTACCTTTATCTCTATCATTGTGGAGCCGAGAACATCACTGTAAAAAGGGCTGACTCCTTGTGATTGAACTAGTAGAGGATGAGGACAACGAACCATCTGAAGAAAGCCTCAAACCTTAAGATGAAGCAACGGAGGAAGAGCCCCAACTAGCTGACTATGTAGTGCACGCTGTCACGGGCTTAGCTAATTTTGCCTATGCCGTGCGGCACCCATGCGTGTCCGTCCGCAAAGGTCAGCCCTCCCCGAGATCTCCTAAAATCCCACAGACTTACAAAAAGAGAAAACGGGCCAGAAGAAGCAATTCCCACGGGATCCACAAGCAACTACTCAAGAAAAATACTTTATAAAGCCAAAATATAAATTACACCCATGGACATTCCAAACTCAGAGAGGTTGCACACAAAGGATAATGGTCCACTACAGACCGAAGCCCCCCACAAGTACTTATAAGACACACTTGTATTTACAAGCCAAACTTGGCCATAAAGCAAATCAAACTAGGGCTTTCAAGCCTACTGCAAGCCCGCTTCTTGTTGTACAAGATATGTACCTAAACCGAAGGACACAGACTAACATAAGCATTTCATCGAACACCTTGTTTACATTGTTGTCCGTGACATTCGCCCCCATTTATTCCTTCGACGTCCTCGTCGAAGCCACTAGATCTCCTCGCATTCTGCTGAATCTTTAATCTTCGCTTTGGTGCAACACGCCTTTGGCTCCTAGCCGCTCTCCGGTTGTTGAGTAGTCGAACTCTAATCCGCCATGTCGCTTCAACTCACCAATGATGAATCTGGGGTTGGCTGAGTTGTCTTGATCCTTGTTGGTTCTCACGGATCCCTCTGATGAAGGAAAAGACCTGCCTTATTATGTGCCAATATCGCAGTATACTCATATTGCTTGAACTGGGTAGATGCTTGTTGGAGCTTTAACGAGCATCGCCTCACAGACTTCAAAGTTTTTAAGGTCCTTTCTCCATAATGTTTGCCGATTGAACCTTCTTCCGCTGTTAGTTGTCACTTCCAAGTATGTTCGCATCACTCCCTCTTAGTCAATTGGGAAATGAAGTGGAAAAACTACTCTCAATAGTACTGATCACCAACGGTGAGGATTTGACAACCAATGTCTTCCATAAGCTTTCTTTGAAGGGTCACTGAACTTGTGCAGAGCTCCCCTGCTTGGATAAGTAAGAGAACTGGGATACTTCACTTCACCCATTCTCTTCACAGTTGAGAAGGTAAGGTGGCTTCTCTCACCTCCTCGAGTTAAGAGAACTGGGGTACTCGGTTTCGCCCATTCTCTCAAGTTGAGAAGGCAAAGGTTACTCAATTTCGCCTGGCAAAGGTTACTTGATTTCGCCTGCCTCCTCGAGTTTGTACTTCATGCATTGAGCTGGTTACTAACATTCGCTTGCTCTTTGCTCACACTTCTGAAGCACTTGAAGTGGTTGCACTCCTTGCGTTGGGTTAGCTACTGTGATTCACCTTCCCACTACCATTGAACTTCTGGAATGCAAGAAGTTTTACCCGAAAAGTGCAAAAAGTTTACTTGGCTTCGCTCACCTCCTCGAGTTAAGAGAACTGGGATACTTGGTTTCATCCATTCTCTCGAGTTGAGAAGGCAAAGGTTACTAAATTTCGCCTGGCAAAGGTTACTTGATTTCGCCTGCCTCCTCGAGTTTGTACTTCATGCATTGAGCTGGTTACTAACATTCGCTTGCTCTTTGCTCACACTTCTGAAGCACTTGAAGTGGTTGCACTCCTTGCGTTGGGTTAGCTACTGTGATTCACCTTCCCACTGTCATTGAACTTCTGGAACGCAAGAAGTTTTGCCCGAAAAGTGCAAAAAGTTTACTTGGCTTTGCTCACCTCCTCGAGTTAAGAGAACTGGGGTACTCGGTTTCGTCCATTCTCTCGAGTTGAGAAGGCAAAGGTTACTCAATTTTGCCTGGCAAAGGTTACTCGATTTCGCCTGCCTCCTCGAGTTTGTACTTCATGCATTGAGCTAGTTACTAACATTCGCCTGCTCTTTGCTCACACTTCTGAAGCACTTGAAGTGGTTGCACTCCTTGCGTTGGGTTAGCTACTGTGATTCACCTTCCCACTGCCATTGAACTTCTGGAATGCAAGAAGTTTTGCCCGAAAAGAGCAAAAAGTTTACTCCAACTTGGAGTCCCCCAACTTGGAGTAAGTCTTTGATAGGTCTGGTCGCCTTTGGGATTGTACCGTCTTCTCCATCACCTTTGCCGCCTACTCCTCTTGAGTAGAAAGGTACAGTACCATGTATTGCCTACTTCGTTCCTTGGTCGAGCCCTCCTGTATCAACCCGAAGTCCCTTAATTTCGGCTATCTGGATGAGAAGCACATCGACATCGGTCTTATGAAGTTTCTTGGCCTCTGCCCTTCTGCCTCGTCTTGGTACTTAGAGTTTACCTCTACATTCTCCACATCCTTGGCCCCTTTTACGACCAATGTTGTCCCTTCATGAGAGCAAGGGATTGATGACTTCACGGAAGTCCCGTATCTGCGGTACCATGGCGCTGCCAAGCCCATAGCACTACTATCCGTTACCTTGCATCTTCATCCCTTCCTTCGCGATCGGTAGATCTGCCTCTGTGGCACTGTGGAGCTCCTCCGAGTCCACCTCCTCTCTAACCGACGCTTTTCTTTTGGGTAGCTGAGCCCCGTTGGACTCGTCATCGCTTCCTCGCCCCTTTCGACCACCTGCTTCGACACCACTATGTTCTCCTAGCAGTTCTCCTTGGTCGATGGAGAGACAGACTACAACTCTCATGCATGGCCTCCGCCATCTTGTTGCAGGGCTCGCGCCAATTCTGTTCTCCTTAGCTTCCTTGGTAGCAACGTTCGCTTACTCGGCCTTGTCCTCTGACTTGCCGGGCTCGCTTAAGCGAATGTGAGCACTGAAGCAGTCCAACTCTCCAACTGCTCCGGTTAATCAAGTCCCCTCCATGGGACTCACTGGTACTTGCAATCTGACTACTCTCTCGGTGGTACACAACCCCCATATGCTGACGACCAAGGCTTTCATCTGATGCAAGCTTCGATGCATACACACGGAAGACCCGCCTCTGCGGTACTGTAGCATTCACTCCTTGAATCCATAGCCCTTCTTGCCGTTGCATTGTTCACCGAAGTGGAGCTCCCAGCAGCTCCTGATCATTCACATGATCATGTCCCCCTCCATGGGACTCACTGGTACATACACTTGGACTTCTTCCTCGGTGGTATACAGCTCCCATATGCTGATGACTAAGGCTTTCATCCAATGCAAGCTTTGATGCACACACGAAGACCCGCCTCTGACGACATTCACTCCTTAAATCCATAGCCCTTCTTCTTGTTGTGTCGTACACCAAAGTGGAGCTCCCAAGAACTCCGATCATACCTCAAGATGATTTTTGTCCCTCACGGGACAAGATTGCCTGTATTGCATTGCCACGAACTATTCTACCACGATCCGCTGCACCATGTCACCTCCTGGTGACATCTCCATTGCATACAGATTCTCGTGTGATGAACTCGGACTACGACTTCTCCACGTGTGGCCTCTGCCAACACATCGTAGGGCCTCTGCCATCTGGGTTACACCTGGACGAAGCATAGCTCTAGGACAGTCCGTCGCCTAGTAGCTCCTGAAGTCCTCTGACTTCGCTAGAGTTGGTGCACCATTGTTTGGATCTTGGGCCTCTATCCCCTACCAACATAATCTTGCTATACACCTCCTGTTCTTGACAACTCGAATGGCAACACTATGGTATATTCTTCAAGAGTACCCGCCTCTACGTCCTCTTGCCCCGTACTAAGGTCTCATGATCCTAACTTTGCCTCCGCAAGTTGAATCACCTTAGTTACTCCATCAAATGCATCTCTTAGGTAGCTTGCATGTGCCTTGAAGCTCCCTTCATCTTTGGCACCATGCAAAATAAGTCTGTCCCATCAGAATGAAGAACCCATGGAACGACATGATTCCACTCTTGCCTCTACAAGAGTTCATGCCCTTGACCTCTGTCTAAGGAAAGCTTCGTGCCTCCGCTCCATGTTCCATCTTCTATGTCGACTCCCTTCATGCGGCTTGGATACTTCACCGAGTTCCACCCAAGTCGCTCTGCTCCTCGATTTGCACTGAGTTGATAGTGGCCCTCACGTCCACCATTCCACGGTCAGCCCTCTGTTGAGTTCGATTTCCGACTCTAAGTGTGCCTTCATATGATGTTGCCTTGGATTGCTCCCTCACTTGATCTCGAAATGCATCCACCAATGCATTACCTCCTTCGAGATCATGCGACAACTCTTCGTCGCTCACTCGGTCCGTTGAGCTTTATGGAGATATAACCTTGAGAAACTCTTCCTCAATATGTGCAGTCCGTTACACATGATTCTCCCACTAGAGAACTAGGACTTATCCCTCCTGGATATCTGTCCTGCTGGAGCAACTTTTCTCTTTACATACTTCCCACTGGAAGTTTCGGAGACCATCATCCCCTTTGGACTACTCCGTCTTGCTGAACTCAAGCTTTGTTCTGCCCCCACAAATGTACTTGCTAGATTGCGACCCTTCTCCAATACAGTCTCCACTGCACCCTTCAAGGTCTAGCAACATGCAGAACTTGTTGCACATTTCAGCCGCCTACGGACATATCCTTTTCATGTCGAAGAGAAAGTTCTGATGCTCCATGGCGCCGAGTTCTAATCGCGCCTTGGGATGGCCACGAACACTCTGTCATCCGTGTATAAGCCCTTGCATGAGTTTCGAATCCTTCGAGTTAGCAATTCCCCTCACCTCTGTGAGCTTGGCACAACTCTTTCGGTCATTACGCAACACCTCCCACTTTGCACGGTCTCATCTTTCACCAAGCACCCCGCTTTGCCTTGAGCACCGTCAAGTTTGGTTGCCAACGTCGAGCTATAGCTCAAACTCAACCATCCCAATCTTTGTGTGCTACGCATTCTTCTTCGCTTGCTTGTCCTCATGGTGCCTCTTGCGCAAAGGGGTTGGCTATTCCTTGAATGCCAAACCAGGATGCCCGCTCCTCTGAGCGACTCCTTTCCCTACATCTTAATGTCCGTTTCCCACAAACGGTTACGCGTGCTAGCTGTCCTCCACACAGCCTAGCTAGGTCCCCCACATTTGTATGGCAAGTGTTTCTGCGTGTGCTTGTCCCGCTCTAATACCACATTGTCACGGGCTTAGCTGATTTTGCCTAAGCCGTACGGCACCCATGCGTGTCCGTCCGTAAAGGTCAGCCCTCCCCGAGATCTCCTAAAATCCCACAGACTTACAAAAAGAGAAAATGGGCCAGAAGAATCAATTCCCACGGGATCCACAAGCAACTGCTCAAGAAAAACACTTTATAAAGCCAAAATACAAATTGCACCCATGAACATTCCAAACTCAGAGAGGTTGCACACAAAGGATAATGGTCCACTACAGACCGAAGCCCCCCACAAGTGCTTATAAGACACACTTGTATTTACAAGCCAAACTTGGCCATAAAGCAAATCAAACTAGGGCTTCCAAGCCTACTGCAAGCCCGCTTCTTGTTGTACAAGATATGTACCTAAACCGAAGGACACAGACTAACACAAGCATTTCATCGAACACCTTGTTTACATTGTTGTCCGTGACAACGCGTTGGCGGCTACTCTAACCCGCAGATGATGAAAGTTGGAGGACTCCTTAAATAGTAACCCATCACCATTCTTATAATACGGGCAGCACCAATAACTTTCTCAATAGCAAGGTTGCTGCATGTATGGTGCTTCAAATCGAAGGTTGCAATAAGTTTGACATAAAGGTCACTGATGGCCAAATCCTCAATTGCAACCAACGGTGCCCGCGAGTAAAATTTCTCCTACAAGACCAAGAAGTGGTAGCTGATTTCTTCCTCCTACCCATCAATGACTATGAAGCTATGCTTAGGATTGAATGGCTCAAAATATCAGGTGACATCTCCTAAAGGAATTTCTCTAAATTAATCATGAAGTTTTATTGTAAAGGGAGATAGGTCACATTGTGAAGTAAGCGCGGGAGCCATATCTCCACCATTTCGATGTAGCGAATGGAGAAGATGCTACATAAAACAAATGGTGGATTTTTAATGCATATCTAGCAGCCACCAAAGGAGGAAAAATTAAAAATTTCATATCCTAAACTTGCCCTATTGTTGGACGAATTCACAGATGTTTTCACAAAGCCACATGGGCTGCCCCCTAACATGCCGCATGATCATCGCATCCCTAAATTGTCATGCAAACATCTAGTAAATTTGAGATCATACCACTATCTTCACTTATAGAAGGACGAGATTGAAAATATCATTAAGGAGATACTCGACAATAGAGTGATTCGACCAAGCTGCAGCCCTTAGTCCTTGCCGGTGTCGCTAGTGCACAAGAAGGATGGTACGTGACGGATGTGTATTGATTACTGAGCTTTGAATGCCATCACCATCAAAGACAAATATCCTATATTAGTAGTAGATGAGCTCTTGGATGAACTAAAAGGAACCCGATTCTTCACTAAATTGGATCTCCGTTCCAAATACCATCAGATTTTGGTATGCACTGAAGATGTTCTGAAAACTGCATTCCGCACATATAATGACCACTACGAGTTTTTGGTAATGCCCTTCTGTCATGGACTTAGCTGAATTTGCCTAAGCCGTGCGGCACCCTCGCGGCACTCCCGAAGACTTAGCTAAAATTGCCTAAGTCGTGGAGCAACCTTGCCCACTATTCCGGACTTAGCTGGGATTGCCTAAGTCATGAAACGCCCAACGCGTTATCTGTCCGCAAAGGGTCAGCCCTCTAACAACCTCTTAAGGTCCCGTAGGACCTGCAAAGAAGAAGTTAATTAGCTTAGAAGCGAGCGACGGACACGTCCCGACGTCTCGCAAAGCAGAAAGCTATACAAGCAATTTATCGAACACCTTGAATGCAGCAAAGAAAAGAGAGAAAGAGAGCGAAATAGGACTTTGGAGGGTTGTAGGAACAGTCGCAAGTCCACAAACGACGGTTCCCAAGGTATCGGACGCAAGACAAGTTCAATTGCTGATGAACGCCTACGCCCGACATATACCCGGAACCCCATCCAGCCTGGTGCCACCCGGGGGGTTCCAAGGTGCTGAAATGGCTGACATTTCACACCGCTCAGAAAGGTTGTTGCAGCACATGAAAAAGACCCAAAAACAGGATTGTTTTGGGCTGTTTTGGCTCTGCGCAGCGAGCGATTGTTCTGCAGCCTTCTACACTACTTTCGCTCACATTTCTTAGGTAAAAACACATAAACTCAAGGCAAAATAAGCTGCCAAACATATGTACAAGCAAGAAAAAGTGACGAATGGTTCAAGGAGCAAAGGCATTGCGGTTGAGCGACGACCGTTCGTGACACTTTGGACTTACGAATGCTCGTTCTACTTTTCAAAGCTTGATGAATGATATTTTTCGGAGATTTCTATACAAGTTTATGTTAGTATTTTTTGATGATATTCTCATTCATAGTCCTACACTAGATATGCATTTTTAGCACTTACGAATTGTTCTAATAATCCTACGGAAGAAGACCCTTTATGTTGAATAATTAAAATATAGCTTTTTACAGTATAAAGTGGAGTATCTAAGGCATATTACATCAGAGGATGGAGTGGTAGTAGACTTGACAAAGATCAAAGCACTACAAGGATGGTCGAAACCTACGAACATAAAATCATTGGGCAACTTCCTTGGACTCATGGGCTACTACCAAAAATTCATGAAAGATTATGACAAGATCAGTGCCCTACTCACATCCCTACTGAAGAAAGACACCTTCTTATGGTTGGATAAAGCTTCCACAGCCTTTGAATGACTCAAGGTAGCCATGACGATGACGCATGTCTAATCACTGTCCGATTTCAGCTATACCTTTGTGATTGAGGCCGACACATCCGGAGTTAAAATTGGGGTTATTCTAATGAAAGATGGCCGATCTCTTACTTATACCAGCAAGGTTTTATCTCCCTTCCATCTTAAAATGTCCATGTATGATAAAGAAATACTTGCCATCGTACACGCCATTAAGAAGTGGAGACCTTACTTGATTGACTGACTCTTCTAGATTAAGACTGATCACCGAAACCTCAAGTATTTTTTAGAGCAGAAAATATCTTTCCTAGAGCAACAAAGATGGGTAACTAAATTTCTTGGCTTTGATTATGAAATTATTTATTGAAAGGGGAAAGAGAATATTGTTATAGATGCTCTATCTCGGCTATCGGGACACGCTGAAATTTCAGCCATTTCCATTCCTCCACTGACTTCCTCAAAAATAATAGAGATGAGTGGAAGAACGACCCAGAAACCCGAGGCATCATAGAAAAATTAGAGAAGAATCTAGGTTCCATAGGCCACTACACTTGGAATTCGAAGGACCTGCGCTACAAAGACCAAATTGTGATTGTTCCTTCTTCCCCTTGTACCAAAATTATTTTGCATGAGTTACACTCTTCACCTCTAGCAGGGCACTCTGGATTTCTAAGAACATATAAGAGGGTGAAGCAAAACTTCTTTTAGATAGTCATGAAAAGATCGATTTATGATTATGTATCTAAATGTAATATATGCCAAATGCAAAAAGGTGAAATGGTGGTAAGTCCGAGAAAACTACAACCATAGAAGTAACTATCAATCAACACTAGAGCGTTGTTAAACCTATCTCTATGATTCTATGGACCATACCAGATTCTGAAGCATATTAGGGTCGTGGTATACAGATTAAAGCTCTCAGATGATGCTAAGATTCATCTCGTCTTTCATGTATCCTTACTAAAGCCGAAATTGGGAGAATGTGAGTTGGTTCAGACTCAGCTCTCGAGCACTACTAATGATGGTGAGGTCAAGCTCAACCTGAAACTATACTTGATTAAAGGATTGTGATGCACCATCGATGTCCTTCAACTAAAATACTCATGAAGTGGAATAATTTACCATCTGAAGATACAACGTGGGAGTCTTATGAGGAGCTGAAGAACCGGTTCCCAAAGTTTATGAACCCTCAGCCTTGAGGACAAGGTTAATTCAAAGAGGGCAGGCTTGATAGGACTCTAGTAGGTTTGAGTCATAATCACCCTAAAAGTAGTCAATAAAAAACCTGTAGAATTGTAATAAAATCCCACCTAACCACTTCTATCCTATAAATAAGTATGGCTAGGGTTTATATTGGGGCCTTAAAGCTTAGTGGCCATCGCATCCCTTTACTGGGTTGGTCCACTAGGGTTTCCCTTAGCTAGGGCGGCTATAGGAGGGTAAAGGGATAATTTTACTTAAGCAAGCACCCCATGGGCTAGGGATTAGAACCCTATATAAGGGGTAACTCTTTTATGAAGCAAGAATCATCTTTTATTCAGCCTTATGCCGAGTTATAGGAGGGACGAACCCTATAGTGTTCCAAGAGTTCATCCCCTTTAAAGTTCAAATTCTATAGAACTCCTTCTAGGGTTGTATCAGAGCTCCTCCTTGATGTGATTTCTTCAGGATCGATGGTCGGCCCAAACTTAGTTCGACAAAGAGAGATTATATCTTCTCGTTCATTCAGGTCTCGAAGGCTTTGAATTTAGCAATGATGGCCTCCTCATATGCCATTGTATAAGCCTCTAAATCTCTGATGTTAAGATCTCTCTTTTATTATTGGGTTAAGGATATGGATCGGTTGGGAAAGGTTGTGGCTGAAAAGGTGAGTGGATCGGTGGATGTATAGGTTGCAGTTTAGGCTTGTTTTGTGGCTATTTTGGATGCAGTTTGTGGCTATGGTTTGGTAGGTTTTGGGGTTGTGATGGTAGTGGATGAATGTTAGGAAAAGGATTTTGGATTTATGGTAGATGGAATCAAGGGTTTGAGAGAATTCGGTGAAAGTTTGATGTGATATATGCTGTCTTCGCAGAAGCATAATTGTCACCGAAGAAACAACAATTTCTTGATAAAATTTTCAGCAAAAAACCAAGAGATTTAAGGAGATTCGATAGCAAGATTTCAATTCAGATAGCAGCAATAATGATAATTTAGATCAAGAAAATTTTGGCAGCATAACAAAAATTCTCGTTGCGATAGGCAGAATTCTCGTTGAAAAATTTCAATGGTTTGTAACAAAAATTTACAATGAACAAGAGCATTTCAGAGATGAATTCCACAATAAATTTAACCATAGATAAAAGCTAAAATGATCTATGAAATGTATAAGAAATTTTGTTCAAAAGGGATGGCAAATTGATCGGCTAAAGAGAGCAATATGTGGTTAAAGATTTCTACATCAATCCTTCATTCATAAAGACGATAACTTTTACGATGAAAGGAATTCACAGCAAGGGATAGATCAAAACTTCTTTTGGGTATTTTGTAAATGAAAAATTACAGTAGTAAAAAGTTTGGTGATAGGAAAATACCATATTTCTGATGCAATTGGAGGTGGCAGCAGCAGATTGATTTGATATGCGCCGGGAGGGGATGGTGGAGACGACGATGTTAAGAGAAACTAAGGGAATTTCTTGGCTGATGGTGGCGGTAGAGATGGCAGTAAAGGCAGCAAGATTGCTACTCTGATACCAGATAATATAACCCTAGAGGAATTTTATAGATATATGATCTTTGAGGGGGGATCAACCCTTGGAATGCTATAGGGGTTTCTCCCTCCTAGTAGTTGGCTACAATGTTGACTTGAAGATTGATTTTGCTTATCCAAAAGTGATAGAGGCTATATGCTTATATAGGGCTCTAAAACCCTAACCCTAGGGAGGCTGCTCCTAAGTCAAATGCCAACTTTACCCCTAAGGGGCAACGGCTTAGGGGGGCTGCAACTAGCTAGCCGCCCCCTACTAAAACCTTAGTCAACCTGCCCGGTAAAGGGGGGGCGATGGATAGGAAGCCTTAAGGCCCAAGATATAAACCCTAGCCACTCTTCTTTATAAGATAGAGACAGCTGGATTAGATTTATTATAATCTCATAGGGTTTTTATTAGCTGCTACTTAGTTGCGTAGGACCCAACCCTGTTAGGGTCCTATCACATCCTTGGTGTCTCAAGCCTAATAATTAGATATACAACTGAGATTATAAAATCGTTGTTTGACATTAGGTATCATTAACCATACAACATTCCATAAGCGGATCATTAAGTGAATTCATTCTCCATGAGAATTAATACTATATCCTTAGTGTCTCCACACAAGTGGCTATGAGACCAGTCACTTCCATTATATGGACGAGTATATAGTACACCAATCTATCCGATTATCTCGATGTTCCTCTTGAGTAACCTATAACCAGGATTATTTAGGATCTGTATTTAAAGGTAAATTGATCTCATTATCGTGATCTCATTATGATCTAATTCTCATTGCATAGAACCAAAGACATCACAACACACACACACACACACAAATATATATATATATATATATATATATATATATATATATATATATATATATATATATGCAACAGATATGTAATGTGATAATATGTCAATAATAATCATAAATAAAAAGATCGCGTAACGTATCACATATGTCATCACTCACGTGATTGGCTTGTAGGGCACTTGTAACCACCAATCTCCCTCTTGACCTAAAGCTAATCACCTATGTGTCTAATCCTCATCAGACCACTGTGATGCTAAAATACAATCTCAGCTTGTGATTTCACTAGTGGATCTTTGGATGAAACTCTTTCTATTGCTTTATCCTTATGGGCTATGGTTATTAAATAGAACTTCCTCAGAATAATTCTGATGAGACCTGGGTTCTCTTGCTAGAGCTATCGCCCTATTACTTTCGTAGTATATGGGAATTAGCTCCACGCTACTTAGTACGACTCCCAAATCCCTAATGAACTTCTTTATTCACACCCCTTCCTTTGCTTCTTCTCCTACATCAATGTATTTCACCTCTGTGGTTTAGTTAGCAGTAGTATCTTGCTTGGAACTCTTCCAGCTTACTACTCCTCTATTTAGGGTAAAAACGTACCATGGGTTCGACTTGCTATCATCAATGTTAGACTAGAAACTCGAGTTTGTGTAGCTCTTAACTTGGAGGCTATCTCCTCCATATACTAGTAAAAGATCCTTAGTCCTTTTTAAGTACTTAAGAATACACTTTACTACTTTTTAGTATTCCAAACCTAGACTTATCTAATACCTGCTCATGACACTTAGAGCATGTGTTATATTAGGCATAGTATATAGCATAATATACATGATAGACCCTATCGCTGAGGAATAGGGTATCATATCCGTGTCTACTCTTTCTTCTACAGTCTTTTGGGACATACTCCTAGAAAGTGATATTCTATGTTTTATCGATATGAGACCTCTCTTGGAATTCTCCATGCCAAAACTTTTGTCTATGGAGTTTATATACCTATAGGATGCTCTTCCTAGGTCCTTCATGGAAAAGTTTCTAGATAGCCAAACCTTTATTTTAGAGAGTATTCCTACATCATTCTCAATGGTTAGGATGTCATCCATATATAGCACCAAAAAGATAATAGTACTCCTACTTACCTTCCTGTATACACAAGACTCATCATCGTTTTTAATAAAGTCATAAGATCTGATCACCTTATCAAATCTTATTTTCCAACTTCAAGATGCTTACTTCAATCCATAAAGGGATCTGAGGAATTTGCATATTTTATCTGGAGACTCTATGGATATAAGTCCCTCTAGCTGTATCATATACACCTCTTCCTCGAGGTTGCCATTAAGGAATGAAGAATTATAGTGTGCTGCAATGGCCAAAAGAATTCTAATTGATTTAAGCATGGCTACGGGTCAAAATGTTTTGTCATAGTCAACTCCTTGCCTATGATAATATCAATTAGCTAATAGCTTTGCCTTATAAGTTTCTACCTTTTTATCTACTCTGATCTTCTTTGTGAAGATCCATTTGCAGTTGATGAATATGTTACCCTCGGGTGTATCTATAAGGTTTGAAACCTTGTTAGAGTATATGAAATCCATCTCAGAATTTATGTCTTCTTGCCCTTTCTCAGAATCTATACTCATAATAACCTCCTCGTAGGTCTAAGGATCAACATCCTAAGGGTCCTCTCCACTAATATGTCCTATATATCTTTCAAGAGGGTAAGATACTCTACTAGACCTACTCAAAGTTGGAACTTGTATGTTAGGTACCTGAATAGACTTGGACTCCGGAATGGTGCTTGAACTAGGTTCTCTAACCTCGGTCAACTCTATGTCACTCCCACTGTTTCCACAAAGAATATGTTCATTCTCAAGGAACATAGCTCTCTTAGCAACAAAGACCTTCTAGTCCCTAGGATGATAGAAATAATACCAAAAAGTCTTCTTAGGGTATCCCACGAACGTGCATCGTTCCATCCTTGATTCCAACTGGTTGAGGTTGTGTCTTCTAACGTGGGCAGGATAGCCCCAAATCTTAACCACCTTAAGATCGAGCTTCTTTCCTTTTCACATCTCATACGGTGTAGACACTATTGACTTTGATGGAACTCTGTTCAGAAGGTAAGTTAAGGTCTGTAGGGTGTATCCCTAGAATAAGATGGAACACTATATCTAACAGTAAGCAATTCCTCCTTTCTGATACACCATTGAGCTGAGGTATATAAGGAGGTGTCCACTGGGATAGAATCCTATTGTCCCTAAGGAAATGGGTGGACTTCATACCCAATTATTCTCCTCATCATTTAATAGAAGAGTCTTAATACTCTTTCTTATCTGGTTATCTACCTCATTCTTATATTTCCTAAACTTCTCAAAGGCCTCGAACTTGTACTTCATCAAGTACACATATCCATACATAGAGAAATCATCAGTGAATGTAATGAAGTATGAGTAACCACCTATAGCCTAAGTCGACATGAGACTACCTACATCACTATATACGAGTTCCAGTAACTCAGTGGCTCTCTCTCAAATTCCCCTAAAAGGAGAGTTGGTTATCTTCCTTTGAAGGTAAGATTCACAAGTTGCATATGACTCATAGTCAAATAGATCTAAGTATCTATCTTTTAACAACTTTTGAATCCTTCCCTCATGTATATGACCTAGCCCACAATGTCATATGTATGCATTATTCACCTCTTCTCTTTTCCTCTTATATGTATTCATATTCATAATCTGTGGAGATGTGTCTAACACATACAAGCCATTTATCTGGGTCCCTCTATTAATGATCTCATTATTCATAATTATTAAACAACTATTGTTCTTAAAAACTAATTTATATCCACTAATTGTCAAAAAAGAGATGGCAATAATATTTTTAATAATAGAGAGAACAAAATAGTATGGATCTAATGTAATAATAGCTTTACCAGGTAGATGTAGGGTGATCGCCCCAATAGTAACTATAGCAACTCTTGCTTCACTGCCCATCTTAAGGTCCATTTCACCTCTCGCAAATCTCCTAGGTCTTGCTAGAACCTGTAACGAATTACAAATATGATAAGCACTCTTGATGTCCAATATCCATATGTTATTATGAAAATCTGACGAGTGGAGACTGATCATAAATATACCTGAAGCTTTTCTAAGCTTCTGTTTCGTCTTGTCTGCAAGGGAATCCTTACAGTTCATCTTCTAATATCCATCTTTCCATAGTGGAAGCATTGGCCTTTATTCTTAGTCGGGTCTCTCTTGTCAACCTTTGGCTTACTTGGTTTCTCTTACCCTTTGCCCTTCTTAAGGGTCTTATCAATTTTTCGTTTCTTATTGGTCTCACCAATATAGAGAATTGGTGTCTCTTTCTTGATGGTGCTCTCAACTTTCCTCAACATATTAAGAAACTCAGGTAGAGTCACATCAAACTTGGTTATGTTAAAATTCATGATGTAGTGAGAAAAAGAATTTGGTATGGACTGAAGTATAAGATCAACACACAAGTTATCCTTTAGGACTATCTATATATTTCACATAGCGAGCGATCTCATCCTTGCTTGTCCTTTCCTTCAGCGTGAGCATAATCGTGTTAAGGACATATATGATTTTATCTATCATGAGAATAATTCTTAAATTGCGAAGCTAATCTATGTAGTTTGGACCAGTGAGGCAATTGGCATCAAGTATGCCACGTATGAGGGTTTATAAGCGACAAACAAGATATAGTGTAAATTAATAACATGCAAATTTTATAAAAAAACTAACTAAGATATGGACTTCTATCTTAATATACTCCTACTATTTTCCTAGCAAATCACGTGACACTATCAACACATGAAATGGAAGTCTCTCGCAAACTTCTAGTGGGGATTAGGATCTAATTAGCATCTTAGTGCAATCTCGAGTGACTCGACTAACTACACTAAGTCCAAAAGGTAGACAACTCTTGCCAATTATAACTCCTTATGATTCCCATCATGTTTGACCTCTAAATCATTATGGTCTCGATTGCTCGACCAATCATAAAGTTCAGTTAAGTTATTACCATTGTTATAAGATGAGTCTAATTCAATGATATGCTCTCGAGTGACTTGACCAAGCATACCATTTTCTGAAGTCACTAGTGACATCTGTGTGTCGTAGGCAAGATCTCGATTATGTAGATATGTGAGCCTCGAGTAATTTGACCAACTCAACCTATGTCGTGATTCAATTTCTTCCTATAACGATGGAAGTCCACGTGGGTCAATCTTATTGCCTCACGCTCATCGACTTAATATTATCGTAGGAGAGGGTTTTATTTTATATCGGTCTCCTAATATATCATGTCACATACATACATATTTAATATATATCTACATCGCATGCAAATATATATGTGTGTGTATATATATATATATATATATATATATATATATATATATATATATATATATATATATATATATATATATATATATATACGGCGTGTTATACGTTCTATCACTCATGTGATTGGCTTATAGGTCAATCTTATTGCCTCACACTCATCGACTTAATATATCGTAGGAGAGGGTTTTATTTTATATCGGTCTCCTAATATATCATGTCACATACATACATATTTAATATATATCTACATCGCATGTATATATATATATATATATATATATATATATATATATATATATATATATATATATATATATATATATATATATATATATATGTATACATGCCTTGATCCCGTAATGATACATATATATCTACATCACATGTTATACATAATATGTAAATATATAGATCTTAGAGAGAGGGAGATCCCACAGTAATCTAAGGAGCATCGTCATTGCATCCACGATGTGGATACCGCTAGAGAGGAGGACATCTGACCTTCTCAATATATGCCTATGGATTTGATTTTTAGGAATATATGATCCCCCTAGGTAAATCTACTACCTACAGATGCCCTATAAGCCAATCGCATGAGTGATAGAACGTATAACACGCTGCGCGATCTTTTTGCTTATGATTATTATTGGCATAATCTCATATTATATTATATGTTACATATATATTGTGATGTCCTTGGTTCTATGCAATGAGAATCGGATCGTGATGAGATCACGATAATGAGACTTATTCACCTTTAATCACAGACCCTAAATAATCTTAGTCATAGGTTACTCGAGAGGGACATGGAGATAACCGAACAGACCGGTGTATTGTATACTTGTCTATACGATGGAGGTGGTTGGTCTCATATCCGCTTGTGTGAGGACACTAAGGATATAATACAAGTGCTCATTAGAGAATAAGTTCATTGATTAATCCGCTTATGAAATGCTGGATGGTTAATAATATCTGTCATTAAATAGTTGTTCCATAGTCCCAATTATATGTCTGGTCCTTGACTTGAGATACTAAGGATGCCTTGTTTTAGTATTTTTTTTTTTTACACTGGACTTGTAGGTTTGAAAAGTTTTAGATCTGATATAACTAATTATCGGGGTTTATAGCCAACCTTACGAAGATAATTGAGTGTCAATAAAGGATAATCCACTCTTAATATCACGAGAGAAATATCTCATGGATTATCACTCGAACAAATTCTCGACCAGGATTGTTCGGATTGAGATAGAAGGAGTTCTCCAGGGGAATCCGATTAGAGCGAGACTTAGATAGATTCCGTATGAGTCCTGACAGTACCATGCCTAATATATGGTCTATGAGATATTAGATGGATGAGGGACAGATATCATCTAGGGACTATGACGTAGTGGCCTAGTATGTCCATTGTAGATAAGTTGAGTGAATTATTATGAGATAACAATTCACTTAATCATAAAGAGTTCTGACAAGTAGGACTCATGGACAGCTCGGTATTGGGCCTGGAGGGTCACAAACATATGATGGATATTTCAGCGAGTAGAGGATTGGATATGAGTTATCTAATTAGCCTTTATTCTCATTAGATAAGACCCAACATTGATGGACTCGTTGCATGAGGCCCAATTAGAGGCCAATTAAGATTATTGGATATAGATCTAATAATCCAAGATTAGTAGATAATTGGATAGAGATCCAATATCTACTGAGGTAGGATCCATTAGGGTTTTTGGATTGCTCTTTGTAATATGAAGCAGGGGAGGCATAATAGTGATAGGCTACACTTTTGGCCGCCCCTTCATTCTCCTCTCTCCCTCATCTTCTTAGCCAACCATCCCTTCCCTACTGCGAGAGGGCAGCGAAGAAGATAAGTGATCTTTTTACACGAGTATTGTGAGAAGGGGTACAAGAGTTATGAGTTTTAGGCTACGATTGAAGGAGTATCACTATAATGATTCATCGTGTAGATACCACTAGAGAGGAGGATGTTTGACCTTTTTCATCCTCTCTATCCAAATCTGAAATTTCAAGGATATATGATCTCCCTATGTATCAATCTCTCACGCATTATAGTTTTCATTTTCCCAGGTTTTTTGTGCACTAATTTTTACATGATGATTTGATATACGTGGGATACCTATTATATTTTCTTTCTTCTGCTATGTATATGATGCTCCCGCTAGATTTCCCAATAAAATCATTTATTACATAATGCACAGATTTTTTGATTTTTATGATTTTTTGGACACCAATCATCGCACGATGATTTGACCAACAAGGGAGACCTTTTTGTTTTATTTTTTTGCTACGCATGTGATGCTTTTGATAAGGTTTCTCGATGCAATGATTAGCTCATAAATTGCTTGTGTTGTGTTGAAGCATGTAGAATTATTCTACAGCCATGCTAGTTATAGGGGCGGCATAACGCTCACTGTAGGGGCGGCATCCGCAACCATGCTAGCTACACTGGTGGCACCCGCCCATGACCATGCCGCCTATTGGGGCAGTTGCTTGCAGCAACAGTTGCCTACGGGCATAACTCTCGCAGGTCAGGTGGCCGTAAGGTGGTGTTGCATGTAAATGCAGTGGCCACCTCTACACGCAGTAGAGGTGGCACCACACGAAGGTAGTGCCACCTACTGCGTGAGGCAACATCACGTGCAAATGTGGTGGCCACTTGTGGCATGGGTGGCCACCTCTATATGTAGAAGAGGCAGCGTCGCATCGGTGACAACCCGCGAGAAGCCGACAGTCACTTGCATGAAGGGGAATTAGGGTTTTGGATTGAAATGATGATTCTACCCCTTAAAATTTAAGATATCTCGAGGTTTGTCCTTTTATCTAAATTCTTAAAATGCCCTTCATAAATCAAAAATTTTCTTCTATGTCCTAAATTTCAAAAAATATAATTAATTAAAATATTTAATTAATTATTATTATTTATCAAGTAGCCCTATATGATGATGTGTATATGTGATGTATGATGTGGATGGAAGATCATGGACCATGTGATGTGATATGTGTATATGTGATTATTATTATTATTGAGGCATGCAAGCCTCTATTTTTCTAGTTTATTCTTAGGTTGGTGTGCTTATGATTATGTTATAATTACACAAAGAGGCACTAAGTATGGTGGGACCAATAAGACCCACAAGATCGAGACGGACGATTGCAATGCATGGAGATGTGCTGAGATACCGACATAACCAATAATGATGAGATGGATGATCATAAGGCATTGAGATGCGCTGATGCACATATAGGTCATCATGTGGGTGATTGAGACTATTGGCTCGGGCCTAATCATATTAGGTTGTGGTCCATGATCATCCGGTGTGATTATGCATATGTGATATATGATTACTTATATATCTACTAGATGTGTATATATATTTGCATATGATGTAGATATATGTATCTGTGTGATATGTTATATTAAGAGATCGAATCAAAACCCCTTTCTATCATTATAAAGAAAAATCGAATCCCAGTATAGGTTGAGTTAGTTGAGTCCCTCGAGGCTCATTTAGCTCGCAATTCAAATCCCTACAACATAGAGATGCCACCTATGACTTGAGGACATGGTATGCTTAGTCAAATCCCTCGAGGGTATATCATCAAATCAGACTCATCTTGTAACGATGGTGATGATCTAACTGAACATTGTGGTTAGTCGAGTCCCTTGAGGCCATGATGGTTAGGAGGTCGAACAGGATGGGAATCACAAGGAGTTATGATTGGCAAGAGTTGCCTACCTTTTTGGGCTTAGTGTCATTGGTTGAATCCCTTGAGGTTACACTAAGATGTCATTTGGATCATGATCCCCACTATAAGTTTGTTGGAGACTTTCATTTCATGTGTCGAGGGTGTTATGTGATTCACTAGAAAAATAATAAGAGTAGCTTAAGATTGAAGTCCATATCTTAATTGTTTACTATTCTACAAAATATGCACGTTATTCATTTATGCTACATCTTGTTTGTTAGAAACATGTCGCTTACAAACCCTCTATGTGACATACTTAATGCTAACCACCTCACTGTTCCAAACTAGATAGATTGACTCTACAACTTGAGAATCGTTCTCATAGCAGAGAAAATCATATATGTCCTTGACACGATATTGACCACATCAGAGGAAGGGGCAAGTGAGGATGAGATTGCTTGCTATGTTAAGTATATAGACAATTTCACTTTGGCTAAGTGCTATATGTTGGCCTCTATAACTCATGGACTATAGAGGCAACATGAGAGCATGGATGTCAATTTCATCCTTCTTCATCTTTGCTAGTTGTTTGAGGAACAAAGAAAAACTCAAAGATATGAGATATCCTAGAGTCTCTTTCACACCATGATGACAGAGGAGACATCAGTTTAGAACCATATCCTAAGAATGATTGACACGATATTGCTCACGCTTGACGAAGAGCAAAGTGAGGATGAGATCACTTACTACGTGAAGTATATAGACAATTTCACTTTGGCTAAGTGCTATATATTGATCTCTATAACTCCTTGAGCTACAAAGGTAACATGAGAGCATGGATGCCAATTTCATCCTTCTTCATCTTCGCATGCTATTTAAAGAACAGGGAAAAACTCAAAAATATGAGATGCTTAAGAGTGTCTTCCATGCTAGGATGACAAATGGGATATCGGTTCAAAACCATGTTTAAAGGATAATTGAGTACATTGAGAAACTCATAGGTCGAGGAATTGTCCTAGAGGATAACATGTGTATTGATCTTATACTTTAGTCCCTACCAGATTTTTTTTCTTAATTCATTATGAATTTTAATACAAACAAGCTTAAGATGACTCTCTCTAAGCTCTCAATATGTTAGGGAGGTTGAGAACACCATCAAGAAAGAGAAACTAGTTTTCTATATTAGAAAGACCAATAGGAAAAGGAAAGCTGATAAGTCCCTTAAGAAGGGCAAGGGCATGGGCAAACTGGGTAAGGCAAAGGTTGCTAAGAAAGACCCAATAAAGGACAATAGTCAGTGCTTCCATTGTTATAAAGATAAGCATTGGAAGTGGAACTATAAAGAGAACTTTGTAGAGATGGTCAAACAGAAGCTTAGAGAAGCTTCAAGTATATTAATGACCAATCTCCATTTGTCAATTTTTTTATGATAACACATAGGTATTAGATATCAGGAGTGTTTATCATATCTATAATTCATCGCAAGTTCTGGCCAGGCTTAGGAGTTTGGCAAAAGGGAAGATGGACCTCAAGATGAGCAATAGAGTAAGAGTTGTTGTAGTTGTTGCTGGCGAGGTCACCCTACATCTGCTTGGTGGAGCTACTGTTGTATTAGATATATGTTATTACATTCCTTTTATTATCAAAAATATTATCTTCAAGTCATGTTTGACAATTATAGGATATAAATTAGTTTTTAAGAATAATAGTTATTCATTGATTTTGGATGATAAAATCATCACTAAAAGAACGTTGCAGAATAGTTTATTTGTACTAGATATAGCTCCATAGATCATGAATGAAAGTGTATCCAAGAGGAAATGAGATGAGGTGAACAAGGAGATCATTAGATAGTGATTTTGTAGTCGCAGTTATATGTCTGGTTGATAGAACCCTAGATAGAGCTCTATAAATTTTGATCAAGCTGAATTGTAGATTGATCTTACTTGATAAAAGAGAGGGGGTGGCTACATCATTATATAGGATTCTAAACACTAGCCCATGGAGCGCTTGCCTAAGTAAAATTATCTCTTTACCCCTTCTATACCCGACCTACCTAAGTAGGAATAGGTGGCGGCTAGGTTAGTTCTATAGCCGACCTAAGCAGGGGGAAACCCTGACCGACCTTCACAGTAAAGGGGGCGATAGCCATTAAGCCCTAAGGCCCCAATCTAGACGCTAACCACACTTCTTTATAAGATAAAAGTGGCTAGGTAGGGTTTTATTACAATCTCACAGGGTTTTATTGACTACTTCTAGGGAGATTAGAATTCAACCCTACTCGGGTCCTATCAAACCCACCTTGTTAAAATCAGCCTTGTTCTCAAGGTTGAGGTTCTATGAACTCAGGGAACCAGGTCTTCAGCTCCTCAACAGCTTGGGTGTCAATTGAAAGAATTTGGGCTGAGTCATCATTTTTAAATTTTTGTCTGAGGTGGGACACCTGGAGGATCAACTATAATCTTAATCTAGTGCTCGGATCTGACCTCTATGTTAGGGCCCCAATGTGATCCCCAATTTTGTAAGGTACAAAGAATAGAGATACCACTTTCTTAAGGCTTGAATTTCATGTTGGTGGAGTTGGAGATGAAAGGGGACTTGATCTTTCTCAAGAAACTTTCTTCTACTCCGGCGTTTGTCAGGGGGAAGAATCTTCCTTGCATAGGCTGCCACATGGTTGCTCTGTAATAGTAGTCGTACCTTCTTTTGGAGTGAGGGCTGTCCTCTGATAAAATCTCTAGTAGTGTGAGCCTGATCTGAGTCTGAGATGGGTAGGAGTGGTGATTTTTTGGGGCTCATTTTCACTTCTTTATATTGTTGACCATCTTGCATGCGGATAGTGCTAACCCCCACTTTAGATGTGTCTACTTTAGTAATAAACATCTGGCCACGATTTGGTGTAGACGACATTGTAGTCGTAAGGGCTATAGTTCCATCAGCCAAGGTGGTGCATCTTTCTTTATAATAAGAAGGATGATGTTCATGCTTTGTTGAGTCCTGTGAATGATCCTTCCCCTTTTCTGATTTCGCCACTAGAGGGGCCTAATTTTCTCGCTGTCTTGGGCCATAAGATCGGATGTCATCAATATGGAAGTCTTTAAGCATCATGGTCTGATCTTGGGGAAAGTTATGGAAGTTACATAAGATCTGAAAGTGCTACATCAGCAACTATGGTGAGTTCGGCAAGATGTAACACTTTAGAAGTAGCTTATCTTTGGGGAAAAGGATGGGATGTGTTGTGGTAGGAAATAAGCATGGCCAAACAATCTATGTCCCTATCATCTCTTAGATGATCCTTTTATCTTTAACCTTCTGAGTTTGTAGGAAGCAATTTGGCCGAGCAACAACTGGTAGAAGTTTCAGCCTGTTCAGCATGGGGGGTCGGATAGCTTCAAAGGAGGTAATCGGCTCGGTTTGGTGGAGACACCTAAAATTTCAATAAGCTGTGGGAGAGGGTTCTTATCTTTAATCTCATGAAACCCTTAAATTTGAATTGAGAAACCACTAGATTTTTCTTTTGGTACCCCCTCCAAGTGTTGTGTTGTAGTTATACTCGCTGGGCTCCCTCATAGAATCACTTGCTTTCCTTTTCTGAAAAATTTTCTGGTTAGCTTCAAAAAATTTCAAAAAATATCTCTAATCTTAGACAACCAATCAATGCCAAGTACTATATCAAAACTATCAAGTGAGAGGAGGAAAAAATCAGCAACTACATCTTGCTCTTGTAGGATCAGTTTTACCCCGGGAACTTCTAGTTGCACTTCAGAATTTAGCTGTTAGCTACCTTGACTTCAAACCCCACTGTAATCTTTTTTTTGGAGCATTAAGTGGGCAGTAACCTTACTTCTCATGAAGTTGTGTGTTCTCCCAATGTCGATGAGGACGATGACGGACTACTGCTCAAGAAACCCTTCGATCTTCAATTTTGGTAGGTTGGTGTAGCCGGCTAAGGTAGGGACCGTGCGAGTGGCTGGTTGTGGTGTATCCTTCTCCTTGGGTTCGAGAGTTGTATCTTCAAATTTGGGTTCTTTAGTGGGCGCAATTATTAGTAGTGACTCCTTTTTACATTAGTGTTCTAGGCTCCACAGTTTATCACAATTCCCACATAGGCCATTTGCCGATCTATCACGAAGCACTTCTCTTATTAACTTTTTTAGCTGAGGTGATCGGCTGGTGGTAGATGGGGCTGAGGGTCTCTGTGCTGCTGGTCTTGCGATGGCTTTAGTCCTCCGAGCATCTTGGTTAAGCCTGTCTTCATGTAGTCATGCGAAGGAGATAGCTACCTTAAGTGTGTATGGTTGTCGTGCTTTAACTTCTTCCCGAATCTCTAGTTTCAAACCCTCAATGAAAGTCCTTAATATTTGTTTTTCAGATCAATCATAAGTTTAATTAGATAATCTTTCAAACCTAATTTGATACTCTTGGATCATGGAGGTTTGATGGATCATCGCTAGTTTTTCATTAATATTCTTTTTACAATCTAAATTTCACCATGTTGTGATCTTATTGGGCTTGGTGATCGACCCAATCTAAACTCTTTGAAGAGAGCACATAATTTAGCATCCATACGTGTCTCGAAAGCCTCCAATTTGGCTTCGAATAAGCCCACCGATATCATGACATAAGGATCTCTCACCTGTCAAATAAACCGACTGAAGAGTGTAGCTACAACCTTCAAGTTGAAAGGTAGCAAATGATAGCAATGTTGGGGCTGTGATTATGAAGTCTCCAAATGGAGGATGGCAGTCAAGGGTAGCAGCAACGGTGGAGGAAGAAGATGGCAATAGTAACGTCAGCTGCGGTGATGCTGCAATGTTGTCGAGGCTATGATTTTTCAGGTGGCTTATATCTATCGGAAGATGACAGCCAAGAGATCTGAGTTGGAACATAGCAACGATGGTGGAGGAAGAAGAGGGCAGCATCAACGTTGACTACGGCTGTGCTGCGACTTCGTGGCTGCGGGTGGCGTGGTCGCAGCAAGGGTGCGGCTACAATAGGAGGAAGATGGGGCAACGATGTGCATGATCAGGATAGCAGTGATAAGGACTGAAGGACCACTGCTAGTCATGTTCAATTCGTTGCTAGCCGTGATCAAGATAGTTGGCAGTGAAATATTACTGCGGCTGCAATGTAGACAGATTACAACGAAAGATCACCGCTGGTAGCTTTTTTATTACAAAAGACCACTGTTGGCTGCGATCAAGGAGGATGGCAGTGAGAGATCACTGTTGGCAACATTATGCAGTGAGAGATGCATGTTGGGGTTGAAGAGATAAGGGAGGTTGGGGGGGTGGGGGGGGAGTGTGGGTTGGTTTTGTGGTAGTTTTGGGTGCGGTTAGGGGCTATAGTTTTATAGAGATTTAGCTTCAATTTGGTATATTTTTAGGGCTGTGATAGCAGTAGATGAAGGTTAGGAAAAGGTATTTTGGATCTGGGATAGATGGCAGCAAAGGTAGGTGGATCGATAAGGAAGTAGGCTGCGATTAGGGCTATTTTTAGGGCTAATTGGGATGAGCTTTTGGCTGTGGTTTGATAGGTTTTTTGGGTAGTAATTAGTAGAAGGTGAAGGTTAGGGAAAGATAGTTTCAGATCTGGAAGAGATGGCAGCGAAGTTTTGATAGAATTCAATGAAGTTCACCATAACGTATGTTGCCTTATAGAAGCAGAATTATCGTCAAAAAAATAACAATTTCTCAAAAATAATTCCAGCCATAAAATGTGAAATTTGGGGCATTAGTGTTAAGGGAGGAAGATGAGGAAAAGGGAGATTCAAATCTGGAAAAATAGTAGTAAAAATCTGATAGGATTCGATGAAAGTCGCTACATACGTGTAGTTTTGCCAAATAGAATTTACATCAAAGAAATAATGATTTCTCGACATAAATTCTAGAGAAAAACTCAAGGAAAATATGTAGAAATACTTGGTTCAAATGTGATTGATATCAGCAAATTTTGATAAAATTTTGGCAGAGTAACAGTAGGAAAATAGGGAAAAAGGCAGAAGGCAATTTCTTCATCACAAAATTCCAATACTATGTGATGAAGGATTATAGCACTATAATTATGGTTTCAGAAAGAATTTTTTCTAGAGATTAATCTTAGATGAAAGTAAGATGATTTACGAAATTATTTAAAAGTTTCAACCAAAAAATATGAACAAATGTTCAGTTTCAAGAGGCCAAAATGCGGAAGGTAGATTCTTCATCATAAAATTCCAACACTGCACGATGAAGAACTATAGCACTATAATTCTAGTTTTAGAAAGAATTTTTCCCAGAGATTAATCTTAGTTGAAAGTTAAGACAATCTATGGTTTGGCAAAAAAGGATGAATGTGGAAGGCAGATTCTTCATCGTAAAATTCTAGCACTGCACGACTAAGAATTACAGCACTATAATTTTGGTTTCAGAAGGAATTTTTTCTAGAGATCAATCTTAGCTAAAAGCTAAGATGATCTATGAAATTGCTGGCCAAAAAGGAGCAGCAATAAACCAGTTTCAAGAGGCAAATAGGCGGTTAAAAATTTCTGCAGTGTTTCACCTTCGCAATAATGATAACGTTTGTGACGGTTGAAATTTGCAGCAATGGAAGAATGGAAAAACTCTTCAATATGTAAGATAAATGATTTTGCAATATTGAAGAGGCATGGGTGATTAAAATATACCAGATCTCTAGATCAACGCAGGGAACAATAGCAGATTGATTTGATCTGCGGTTGGGGTAGAAGGTGGAGGCGCATATCACAGCAATTGTGGGAATTGCTTGGGAAGGTGGTGGCGGCTGAGATAGCTACAGGGGCAGCAAGATCACTCACTAATACTAGATGATAGAACCCCAGATAGAGCTTTATAGATTTTGATCTTTGAGGGGCATCAACCATTGGAACGCTATAGGGTTCCTCCCTCCTAGTACTCAGTTATATGACTGAATTATAGATTAATCTTGCTTGATAAAAGAGAGGGGGTAGCTACATCATTGCATAGGATTCTAAACCCTAGCCCATGGAGTGCTTGCCTAAGTAAAATTATCCCTTTGCCCCTTCTATAGCCGACCTGCCTAAGTAAGAACAGGTGGCGGCTAGGTTGGCTCTATAGCTGACCTAAGCAGGGGGAGACCCTGGTCGACCAGCCCAGTAAAGGGGGCGACTGCCACTAAGCCCTAAGGCCTCAATCTAAATCATAACCACACTTCTTTATATGAAAGAAGTGGCTAGGTGGGGTTTTATTACAATCTCACAGGGTTTTATTGACTACTTCTATGGAGATTAGGACTCAATCCTACTGAAGTTCTATCACTGGTTCTTAGACTTGAGATACCAAGGATGCGTTCTTTGAGTACTCTTTTCTTTAAGCTGGACTTATAGGTTTAAAAAGTTTCAAATCTGGTACAACTTGTTATCGGGATTGGTAGCCAACCTTACGAAGGTAATTAAGTATCAATAGAGGATCATCCATTTTGTTATCATGAGAGGAATATCTTATGTGTTATCACTCAAGCAAATCCCTGGTCAAAGTTGTTCGGATTAAGAGAGAATAAGTTCTTTGGAAGAACCCGATTAGAACGAGACACAAATGGATTTCATATGAGGCTGATAGAACCTCAAGAGTATCTATTAGGGATAACTGATCTCTATAAGGGATCATACCTTCTAAATCATTTTAGGGGATCGACCCTCCTAAATTTCAGCCCCAAGAGCTAAAGAAAAGTGACTGAAATTTTATTGATCAAAACAAAAGTATTACACCCTTATTTATAGGGACTCTAATCTAACACCTAATTGAACACCTACTTTAAGTGAAACTCTCCTAGATGAATCCTAACCCTAGTAGGACTTGGATCCATTAAACCCTAGTTGACTTTTTTAATCAAAGGTGGTCGGCTAATTAGGGTTTATTACAATCATAACTCAATTGACTAGGACTCGACCCTGCTAGGGTCTTATCAGACCCGCCCTCTTCAAATCAGCTTTGTCCTCAAGGCTAAGCCTCCATGAACTTTGGGAACCTTGTTTTTAGTTCTTTAAAGGATTCCTACATTGCATGTCCTCAAGGTTGTCCTTTAATAGCTATAGAATTTTATCCCTGTCAATCAACTCTCAGTCTACCTAATCTACTTTTGATATGTCGGCTACATATTTAGGAATTACAAGGGGTGATCAATCATATGCAGCTTCAAAAGTATATTTTATAGATGAATGATATGTCATATTATTCTTTTAGCCTATCACTAGTGAAGCACTTGTTTACCACTTCTGTTTAAACATCGGTCTAAGGATGCTACACTATGCTCATCTTTAATTTAGTACACTGTAACTGAAAAGTTTTATCCAAAATTTGCTAGTGAAGACATTGTCACAATCACTTACAATAGATTAAGGCATCCTATGTAGTTTAACAATATTTTTTAAAAAAATTCAAGCAATGCTGGCAATGGTATAAGAATTTCGGACAATACAAAAGTGGGCATGTTTCGTGAGGCGATCAGCCACAACGAGAATGATACCTTTTCCTTATGATGTGGGTAGCCTTTGATGAAGTATATGGAGATGTCAGTCCAAGTGGAGTCTGGAATAGGTAGTGGCTTCAATTTTTTCGGTCTTGCCACCGTTTTGATAGGACCCTAATAGGGTTGGGTCCTTATCTATTGAGCCATGTTCTTTATTAAGTTATATTGGCTAGTCCAATCAAGTCAATTTGGAGTTCTAGTAGGAGTTAGAGTCTATATAATTATGAGTCCCAGAATGAATTACAGTCTATTTGATTAGGAGTCTAAGTAGGAGTCTACTATAAAAGTCCAAGTTCAATTGGGAGTTGGTTAAGAGTCTCTATAAATAAGGGTGTAACTATTTTATTTTAATTAATCAATAAAGAAAATATATTTTTGCCAATAGACCAAAACCCTAGGAGGGACGATGTGATCATTTATCCTCCCTTTTCCATCTCGATCAATTAGAACCCTAGGAGTTCCTATCAATTTATATCAGAGTAGTGTTCTTAGTGTCTCGTTGTTCGTCCACTTCATTGTTGCCCTTACAGTGATCATTTATTTTCGATAGAAACCTTTGGATTCCTATCATATGGTATTAGAGCAACGATAGAAACCTAAGGGTTCCTATCACGTTTCTCTCTTATGTCGCTGACAAGAGTCACACTGTACCATGCGGGAAAGCACATATGCAACTAAGTTTGCCTTCCCCTTTATATTGACAATTTCATAATTGAAGCCAAACAAATTTTGTTACCCATTTTTGTGGTTCGGGGGAGGAAATCTTCCGCTCCATAAAGTACTTGAGGCTCTTGTGGTTGGTTTTGAGCTAGAAGCATCGATCGATCAAGTAGGGTCTCCATTTCGTCACCATGCACAATGGCCAGCATCTTCTTATCGTAGATTAATAGCTCTAGATGAGACGGGGAGAGAGCCTTGCTACTATAAGCTAGGGGTCAACCAACTTGCATTAGAATGACTCTAATTCTAGCTCCTACACATCAGATTCGATCAAAAACACCCTATCAAAGTTGGGTAGTGCTAGTAGCGGTGTAGATATCATCGCAGCCTTGAGGGTGTCAAAGGCTGTTGTTGCTTCATCCGACCACAGTAAGGTATCATTTTGTAGTAATGATATGAGGGGGGTTTTGATCTTATTATAATCCTTCATAAACTTATGGTAGTAGTCGATCAGCCCTAGAAATCCTCATAGCGCTTTAATTGTTTTTGGCAGTGCTAGCTTTACATTGCTTCAATCTTTGAGGGTCCTTCTATCAAGATGATGTTCCTGAGGTATTCCAACTTGCTCTATAAAAAGTTGCACTTCGACTACTTGACAGAAAAGGTGTGTTTTCATATAATTGTCAAAATAAGTCACAATGTGAGAGGTTACGGAGGGAGAGCTATAAACTTATGGAGGTAAACCCAAGAAGTGTCATTCATCAAGCTCTGAAAGGTGGAAGGGGGCATTGGTTAGGCCGAAAGACATTACTTGGAACTCGTAGTGGCCATTGTGTGTCTGAAAAACTATCTTCTTTATATCTTCCTCGTGCACCCGAATCTGATAGTATCTGGACTGTAAATTTAGTTTAGTAAAAACTTGTACTCACTTCAATTCATTAACTAATTCATCCACCATAGGGATCAAGTATTTGTCCTTGACGGTGATGTATTGAGGGCGTGATAATCTACGCGCATTCACCATGTTCCATCCTTTTGTACGAGGATCACCAGTAAAGAATAGGGACTGACACTTAGTAGTCATATGATCCCTATTTCCAGCATCTCTTGGATGATTCTCTTGATCTCATCCTTCTGAAGATGAGGATATCTGTATTGTTGAATATTTGCTAGCGGTTTTCTTGGTAGAACTGGTATACAGTGATCATGTAGCCGGATAGAGGGTAGAGTTTTTGGTTAAGCAAAGATGTTAGAAAATTCAGCAAGCGAAGATGAGAGGTTTGGATCTTTATTCATCATTGGTTCTTTAGTTTACAGCCCTTAAAGTTGGATCAAGAAGCCAACATGTGATTTGTGCAGCACCCTTTCCATGCATTGCGTCAAAATGGTCAAAACTTCATCCCCGTATTTTCCTTGTAGGATCACCTATTTCCCATGGCTGAAAATTTTCACATGTAATTTGAAAAAATTTTAGGTAACATCACCTAGCCACTCGATTTGAGCACCACTTCATAATCATCCAATGGTAGAAGGAAGAAGTTCACAATGGCCTCTTGGCCCTACGTGACTAGTTTTGCTCGCGAACACTTCTGGCTGCAATTGAGGGTATGGCCATCTATGACCTTCATATCAAACCTGCTGCAATCTTCAATTTGAAGGGTTAATCAAGTAGCAACCTTGTTGTCCATAAAATTATTGGTGTTACCAGTGTCAATAAGAATAGTAATCGGTTGGTGCTTGAGGAATCCATCAATCTTCATATTTTGTGAGTTCATGTAGCCGGCTAGGGCATGTACTGTGTTGACAGTCAGCTGCAATTCTTTCTTCAGTCTTTCTCCTCGGACTTAAGATCTACATCCTTGAGTTCTGGATCCTTGATTGGTTTAATCACCAAAAGCCTTTCCTTCTTACAGTGGTGCTCTTGACTCTATGGTTCGTCACAGTGCCAACAGAGCCCTTTTATGGATCTTTCGCATATTTCTTCTCGAGTTAATTTCTTGGGCTGAGAGGTTCGGTTGGCAGCAGGGGAGGGGGAAGGTTTGATGTTGCTTGTTGGTTTATGATCTTGGTCCTTTGGGCATCGTTGTTCAGCCATTCCTCTTGGATGTAGGCGAAGGAGATGGTCACCATCAATGTATATGGGTGTCATGCTTTTACTTCAAATCTCTAGCTTTAATCCTTCGATAAACGTTCATAGCAATTGTTTTTTAGACCTATCACACATTTGGTTTGAAAGTCATTTAAACTCGATTTGATAATGTTGGACGGTTGAAACAAATCTTTGCGAATTGGCCATCCATGTTTTCATACTTCGATGGTCTAAAGCGGATCAACAGCTTGTTTTTAAATTACCTCCATGTAGGTACACCATGAGTATGCTTGAACTAGTCATACCATTGGATCGCGTATCCCTCGAGGTGTATGGCAGCAACATGGATTCAGCATGCAAGATCCACCCGGTTGGGTCTCCATCTTCCCATCTAGGGAAGTCCATCCTTATGCAGGGGTAAGCGGAGTCCTATGCTTGATCTCCCTTCTCTGATGGGTTCTCTTTGTGATCTGAACTTTTTTCACACTGAGATCTCTTTGAGCTCTCTGATCAGCCCAATCTGAATTCTTCAAAGAGTGCATGTAATCTATCCTCCATGCGGGCCTCAAAGGCTTCAAGCTTCATGTCAATTACATCGTCTAAGGCCGTCGCGTAAGATTGTAGTTCTATGATGTTTAGATTCTTCTTCTATTGACGAGTTAGGAGTATAGATAGGCAGATGGGGCTAGCAACAACAGGAGAAGGAAAAAGGACAGCAGCGGCAACGATCTAGGGTTAGAAGGCTATGGTATATGGTTGCTGTTAGGGTCGGGTACAGGGGATAAAAGAGGACTATGACGATAGCATTTTAGGGTTAGAGGGCTACCCTAGGGTTGTTGGTTGCAGTAGCAATAGAGGAGATGGTTTAGCAGCAGTAATAGGTGGGTGCGATGAAGATGATAACAATAGGAATATGGTAGCAATATTATGATGAAGATGTCAGCAATATACGGAGGTAACAACAACGATGAAGATGGCAATAATATAAATATGGCAGCAATTTTACGACGAAGATGGTAGGAATATACAGAGGTAACAATAGTAATAATAGATAAAGATAGATGCAGAGGTAGGCAACGAATAAAGATGCAGCAGCAGGTAAGGATTGCAATAGATGAAGATGCAATACCAAGGCTGACTATAGATGTAGATGGCAGCAACACCATAGCAGTCGACTGTAGCAGATGATGATGGTGATAGCAGTAGTAGCAGAAGGGTCAGCTACAACAAATAGAGATGGAGATGATAGTGGTAGGGGGTGGAAGAATAGCGAGATGTCAAGAACGATGCTATGATACCATATTGATAGAATCTTAAGGGTATGTATCGGGGATAACAGATCTCTGTAGGTGATCGACCCTTCTCGATCTCTATAGGGGATCGACCCTTCTCGATCTCTATAGGGGATCGACCCTCCTAGGTTTTGGCTCCAAGAGTTGAAGAAAAGTAGCTGAAATTTTCTTGATCAAAACAAAAGTGTTACACCCTTATTTATACGGACTCTTATCCAACACCTAATTGAACTCCTAGTTAGAACTCCTAATTGAACTCTTATTTTAAGTGAAACTTTCCTTGATAAATCCTAACTCTAGTAGACTTAGATCCATCAAAACCCTAGCTGACTTTCTCAACAAAAGGTCGTCGACTAATCAGGGTTTATTATAATCATGACTAAGTCGACTAGGACTCGACCCTGCTAGGGTCCTATCAGAGGCTTGATGGTATCATGCCCAATATATGGTCTCTAGGATATTAGATGGATGAAAGACTATAGATACATGGTAACTGAGGATAGATAAGATTAATGGATTAGATCTTTTATACCATCTAGGGACTCTAGCATAGTGGCCTAGTACATCTATAATCGATGAGTTTAGTGAATTGTTATGGGATAACAATTCACTAAGTCAAAATTATCTCTGATGGGTGGAACTCATGGCTAGCTAAGTATTAGGCCTAGAGGCTCACACACATATGGTAGATGATTGCAGCAAGTAGAGGATTAAATATGAGTTATTGTTAGAATCCTTGCGGATTCTAAGCTTGGGTTGATCTCTATAGGGGATCAGTCTCCTTGGAACTCTATAGGGTTTCCTCCCTCCTTGGTACTCAAGCCATTGGCTAAAGAAGGATTGATCTATTCATGATAAAAGAGGGGGGAATACAAGGCTATTTATAGGGCTTCTATATACCAACTCCTAATAGGACTCCTACTCAAGACTCCTACTTTTAACAACTCTTAATGCAACTCTAGTAGCTACTCCTTCTAAGACTCCTACTAAACCAAGACTCCTCTTCCCCTCAACTCCTAACCCCTAGCCAACTCCTAATCATGATATGGCTTGTGGCTTTAGGGGTCTCCAACTCCTAATACTTATGTAAGAAGCAACCCCCAACCTAATCCTAATCCCCTCCTCAACTAACCCCTGTTTAACTAGGATAAGGGGTAGTTAATTAGGGTGACATGTATCATACTCTTTCCTTAAAATATCTTCCTCTCCCATCTAATCCTAACCTAGCCGGCCTCCTTACTTTTCTTAATAAGGGTCTGCTAGATAAGATTTACATGAATGCCCTTAAGATTTATATAATTACCCTTAAGATTTACATAATTACCCTCTTTAATGAAACCAAATTAGGACTCCCCTAGCTAGAGTCCTAACAGACCCATCCTCTTCAAATTAGCTTTACCCTTAAGGTTGAGCTCTATATCTCTAGGTCATGATTTGCAACTCGTTTAAGCTTCCTTGTGGTATCTATGGTAGGCACACTGTAGTTCGACGGTCCAACATTTTCTTGTATCTCGCCTTTAGGGATAGTAGTATCCAGACGGTGGTGCATCACGATCCTATGATCCCAAGCGAAAATCAACTGAATTTGTGCCTCCTCATCAACTTGGGTGTCAAGTGGATAAGTCAGGGCCGAGTTATCTTTTCTAAACTTCCATTTACGATGAGATACTTGGAGGATCAATTATATTTTTAAATTAGTGTACTGATTTGATCCATAAGTCACACTCTATTGTGATCCCCAATTTTGCACGGGCCAAAGTGGTAGGGAGACCACTTCCTTGAGACTCGAATTTTCTGCTGATAGGGCTGGAGATGAAGGGAAACTCGATATTCAATAGCAAACTTTCTTCTGCTCCGATATTTATCGGGTGGTTGTTTCTTTCTTGCATGGGATACTACTTGGTTGTTCTTTAATAGTAACTGAGCCTTTTTTTTTGGAATAATTGCTGCCCTTTGATAAGGTTCCTAGTGGTGTGAGCCTATTATGAGTCCGAGCATGTTTTCATCTCTCTATTGTACTGTTGACCAACTTGCAAGAGGGTGGTGTTGATCTCAACTCCTATTTTGTTTGCTCCAGATCTAGTAATGCTAAGACTGATATAAATGGCATCGTGGCTGTGAAGGCCCCATAGATGGTGAACGGGTGGATGCCTTCCTCCTATTCCGTTAGAATTTTGATCTCCATCCAATCATAGATATCATGTTGGTACTGTTGTTGGAGGGGCCTAATCTTCTTATGATCATCAATAGGGAAGACTTCTAATAACATAGTTCGCTCCTGGGAGAGGTAGTGGAAGTAACCTGAGTTCTGGGAGTGCTACATCAAAAGCCATAGTTGGTTCAACTAGATATGGCACTTCATAAAGAACTTATCCCTGCAGACTATGAGGCAAAACTTTTGAAGATATAGTGTAGTTGCAAGAGAAGGTCGTGGTCGAATGATCTATGTCTCCTGCGTCTCCTAGATAATCCTTTTAGCTTTAGCTATCTGAGGATGTGGACAGCAACAAAGCCGAATATATGCTGGTGGTTCCTCCTGTAAGGTCAGCATACGGAGGTCGTGCAGTCTGGTAGGATGAAATCGGCTCGGTTCGATGGAGGTAGCAAACTTCTCTAAGCCTTGTGTTTTTTCTTCGCTCTCACATTTCCCGTGTAAGGTCACCTATTTTACTTTGCCATTCATAGTGTCATAGGGGCTCCTGGTCTTGATGAGGATGGTGACTGACTACTGCTTAAGAGATTCTTCAACTTTTATTGCTTGCAGGTTTACATGGCCGGATAGAGTGTGAGTCATGCAATCAGCCGACTGCGGGTTGTTAGAAATGGAAATAAGAGAATAAAGGATAATTATTATTGATAGATGCATCATCTATTTATACAAGGGTGAGGCAAGATTTACCTCAACTAATGAACGAGATTGACTCGTTTAGTTACAGATTTGGTGGTAGACTTAGTCAGCTAACATGCCCCCGCAAGATCGAGCTTCTGTCAAGGATGCTGATCTTGGACCAATACAATAAAAAGGGCTTGTGGGCTAAAGACTTTGTGAGGGAGTTAGCAAGTTGATCAGCCGTGTGAACATGAGAAACACGAAGCTGCTGACGAGCAACTTGATTCCATACAAAATGAAAGTCGATAGCCACGTGCTTCATGCGAGAGTGAAAATTGGGTTCGCATAGAGGTAAGTAGCACCGAGGTTATCACAATAAATAACAAGCAGAGTAGAAGAGGAAACGTGAAGCTCCTTAAGCAAGTTGGAGATCCAAATAAGTTCAGCAGCAACAGTGGCTATAGCTCGATATTCAGCTTCAATTGTAGACTTGGCAACTGTCTTTTGTTTCTTAGAACTCTAGCTGATCGGATTGGCACCAAGAAAAATAATGTAGCCAGATGTAGAGGTTCTATCATCAACATTGCCGGCCCAATCAGCATCAACAAAGACATGAAGCTGAGAGGGAGAATGTTTGCAAAGAAAAATACCATGATCAATAGTCCCTTTAAGATAACGCAAAACGCGTTTGACAGCAGTCCAATGGAAAGCAGATGGCCGATGCATGAACTGAGATAGTTTATTAACTGCAAAGGAAATATCCGGACGAGTAAGGGCGAGATATTGTAGGGAGTCAACTACTTGTCGATACTGAGTAGGGTCTGTAGCAGGACTACCATCACATAACTTCAGTGATTCACTAGAGGATAGAGGAGTGGCAACCTCTTTTGCATCCTGCATAGCCATCTTGAACAGCAAATCAAAAATATACTTTTTCTGTGAGAGAAAGAGACCAGAAGACGTAGATGTAGCCTCGACTCCGAGAAAATAATTTAGGTGACCAAGATCTTTAAGAGAGAATCGGTCGGCCAATTGCTGAATAAATGCTTGAACCGCCGTAGAGTTATCACCGATAACAATAATATCGTCAACATAAACCAGAAGATAGATAGTAAACCCATGTTGGTGGCGTAGAGAAAGAGAGACATCAGATTTAGAGTTAATGAAGCCAACCGAAGATAAGTAGAGACCAAGCTCAATATACCAGGCTCATGGAGCCTAACAAAGGCCATAAATGGCTTTTCGTAATTTACAAACATGCCGGGGATACTGAGGATATATAAAACCTAGAGGTTGTTCCATGAAAACATCTTTAGTAAGTGTCCCTTGCAAAAAGGCATTGTTAACATCGAGTTGGTGTAAGCACCAGTCGTTGGAGACGGCCAAACTCAGGATAAGCCGAATGGTAGTAGGTTTGACGATAGGACTAAATGTCTCAGTGTACTCAAGACCAGGACGTTGATGAATATCTTTAGCCATAAGTCGAGCTTTATAGTGAGCAATCGAGCCATTGGAGTTTCGCTTAATGCGATAGACCCACTTACACCCTATAATGTTTTGCGTGGGGTGAGAGGGGGTGAGAGTCCATGTACCATTACGAAGAAGGGCATCATACTCGTCACACATGGCCGTACACCAGTGTGAGAATTTTTGGGCCTGAGTAAAAGATGATGGTTCAGTATAGGCTAGGGAAGAGTTGGTGCTGACATGCAAATTAAGAACTTGATAGGGTTTAAAGATACCACTTCTGGAGCGGGTTTGCATTGGATGGCTTAAGACGATAGGAGTAGCAGAGGGTAAGTATTGAGGGTGATCACTAGTGGAGGTGGACACAGGGATGGCAGAGGAACCAGAACAAGGTGAGGACAAAGACATTGGCTCTGGAGGAGAAGAAGAAGCCGGAGAAGAAGGCGAAGGAGGAATGTGCGGAATCGAAATAACAAGGGAGTGTGGATCTTGTAGAGGCACGGGGGAGGAGGAACATGTATTAGAGGAACTCAATGGGATGACATAATGACCTTGATCTTGAAAAGGAAAAACAAACTCCACAAAAGTGACATGTTTGGAGACAAATACCTTAGCAGATAGAGGATCATAACACTGAAAAGTATTATGTTGAAGAGAATATCCGATGAAAATACAAGGACGAGATCGAGGCTGTAGTTTATGAGAATTGTAGGGGCGTAACCAAGGATAACACAGACAGCCAAAAACTTTTAATGTGTGTAGGTTAGGGCATTTTTAAAATAGCTTTTCAAATGGTGATTGATACTGAAGAACTGGAGTGGGCATATGATTAATGAGGTACACCGTAGTTTGAAAGGCGACAGACCAAAACACAGAAGGCATAGGTGCTTGATGAAGCAGATTTAGACCAGTTTAAACAATATGACGATGTTTACGTTCAGCATAACCAACCAGTTGAGGAGTATATGGAGGTGACTTAATATATTGAATACCACAAGCAGATAGATAAGATGCAAGAGCTTGATATTCACCTCCGCCATCAGAATAGATGGTTTTAATAGTAGTTTAAAAATAGTTCTCAACTAAGTTCCTAAAGTTAGAGAAGACAACGGCAACATCAGATTTTTTACGAAGAGGATAGAACCATGTATACTTCATAAAATAATCTATGAAGACAACATAGAATCTAAACTTGTCAAAGGAAACAACCGATATAAGACCCCAAGCATTAGTATAAATAACCTCAAACGGCTTAGAGCAAGAAAGATAGGAAGTACTAAAAGGTAATTGATGACTTTTATTACTAAGACAGGCATTACAGTGAGTAAGAACATTATTGGATTTAAAAACAGGAATAGAATAACGAGAAAGCAATTTTTGTTGAATAGAGTTTGAGGGATGACCAAGACGACGATGCCATATATCGACTGGAGCTGCAGTGGAAGTGTTTGCTGTGGGCTGGGTGAGAAAGACGGTAGACGGTCATTCATAGATGTTGTCTTTATTCGGGCCACGAACTAGAGATGCCCCCGTGCTCGAGTGCTTAACAAGAAAATAATCAGGAAATAACTCAATAGAAGTATAATTTTGTTGACAAAATTAAGAGATAAAAATAAGATTTCTCTTGATGTGAGGGGCACACAAAACATTATGAAGTGTAAAAGAAGAGTTGTTGGAATGTAATGTCTTAGAACCAACATGAGTAATAGGGATCCGATTACCATCACCAACGATGACGTCTTCATGGCTGCCATAACCATTATGGAGTGATAAATTCTGGAGGTCAGAGGTGATATGGTGGGAAGAACCAGAATCCACAATCCAATTGGACGGACCTTCAGAAGAAGCAGTCAGGATATTTGCTTGAGGCCAAGTAGATGGTGTTGGAAGACGCGATCAACAAACTTTGACAGTGTGATCGATTTTGTCACATAATTGACAGACAACTGGTTGCACAGACATAGGTGGGGGGCAGCGAGGTGAAAAGGAAATATTTGGACGAGGATTGACGAACGAAGGATATGGAGGAAGAAGTGATGGATGAAAATTTATAGTAGTGGGAGGTTGGGTGACTATACCTTTTGAAGTATTATTGTGGTATTTACGACTGGGCTTTTTGAGTTTTTGGGTGAACTGAGCTATGATGGGAGGTTCTGACAAAGGTCCCGATAGCTTGGTGTCACGCTTTAAGTAAGTTTTATAATCCGTCAGCTTGTCATAAAGTTCTTCAAAGAGAATAGGAGAGTCACTCGCCCGAAGAGCATAAGTTCTTTGTATTCAGGACTTAAGTCATTGAGCATATGGACCAGTATCTCTTCATCAGTAAGAAGATGACCTATCAAAGCCAGGTCATCGATAATCACTTTGATATTTTGTAAGTAATCAGCAACACTATTCCCTCTTGCTTGAGAGTCATAAGATTGGAGAGTAGTCCAAGCATGCGAGTCCAAGAGCGGTTCGCCAGTAGTCAGAACTTGTTGCTTCCGCACAGGAGGTCACAACCGGAGCGATGGATCCAGCAACAGAGGCCTGAATGACCTGGAGAATTAGTCGATCCTGCCGAAGCCATAACTTGTAGGCAGAATTGGGTACTGGGCTAGGGTCTCTTAGGACATAAATCGTGGCTGGTGGACAACTAAGAGAACCGTCAATATAACCCAATAAATCATAACCAAACAAAAAGTTAGAGAACTGAGCATGCCAAGAAGCATAATTGCTACTTTTAGATAACTTAAATGAGATTAAAGATGCAACATTAATGAAAATAAGTCCGAAAGATGGACCAGAATTATTAGTAGGAAAAAGAGTAGGAACATCAGAAGTGGATGAGGAAGACACTAGGAAATTACAAAAGCCATTGCATAGAGTAGAGAACAATAACACAATTGGCGACCAAGAAAAAGAAAAAAAAAAGAAGCAATTAATGGTTCTAAAGTTACATATTTGTGTAGTAACATAGATTAGAAGGTGGCTAACAAAACTGAATTGAACAGAATAGTATAGAAAACACTGGTAGATACGGGAGTGAGTGGCGGAAGAGAATATCCAACGACAGTCCAATAGGCACAAGTGTAGCCGCAGATGGGAATCTGGTTGCCTTACTGCTGGGAGAGAAAAGAAGAGAACGGTGGCGGCGTCGACATGAGGAGAAACGCCCACGAGAGCTATAAATCAGAGATCGACTGGAGCTATTTGCAGGTGGTAGTAGATTTGAAAGATCCAGTAAGTAGCGTTGCCTCGACAAGGAGGCAACAGTAGATGAGGCAGCGGTGCTCTTCTTCGTTGATAATAATGAATGAGAAATATATGCCGACGGGGAGAGACTGCACAGCAACAGGACAAAGAAAATGAAGAAGAGTGGCCAGCAGTAGGAGCAGGTGCGGCTGCGGCTTAGGAAGCAATGAGTAATGGCGATAGCTGATTCGCTACCATGTGGGAGAACAAAGCAGCAACAACACTGCTAGTACAAATAGAGAAAGGATTGACCGGCGGCAATTGTTTTGACATTTTGGGGTGATTGCTGTGGTCAAGGGCTGCTGCTGCTACTGATAGTAGCGATATGGTAGACGATAATTTTTCTGTTATTTGACAGAGAGAATAGTTTCTCTTATGGCTCTGATACTATGTTAGAAATGGAAATGAGAGAATAAAAGATAATTATTATTGATAGATGCATCATCTATTTATACAAGGGTGAGGGAAGATTTTCCTCAATTAATGAACGAGATTGACTCGTTCAGTTACATATTTGGTGGTAGACTTGGTCAGCTAACAAGAAGATTTCCCTCAACTAATGAACGAGATTGACTCATTCAGTTACAGATTTGGTGATAGACTTCGTAAAATAATCTACGAAGACAACATAGAATCTAAACTTGTCAAAGGAAACAACTGATGTAGGACCCCAAACATCAGTATAAATAACCTCAAACGACTTAAAACAAGAAAGAGAGGAAGTACTAAAAGGTAATTGATGACTTTTATTACTAAGACAAGCATTACAGTGAGTAAGAACATTGCTGGATTTAAAAATAAGAATAGAATAATGAGAAAGCAATTTTTATTGAATAGAGTTTGAGGGATGACCAAAACGACGATGTCATATATCGACTGGAGCTGCAGTGGAAGTGTTTGCTGTGGGCTGGGTGAGAAAGACGGTAGACGGCCATTCGTAGATGTTGTCTTTATTCGGGCCATGAACTAGAGATGCCCCCGTGCTCAAGTCCTTAACAAGAAAATAATCAGAAAAGAACTCAATAAAAGTATGATTTTGTTGACAAAATTGAGAGATAAAAATAAGATTTCTCTTGATGTGAGGGGCACATAAAACATTATGAAGTGTAAAAGAAGAGTTGTTGGAATGTAATGTCTTAGAACCAACATGAGTAATAGGGATCCGATTACCATCACCAACGATGACGTCTTCATGGCTGCCATAGCCATTATGGAGTAATAAATTTTGGAGGTCAGAGGTGATATGGTCGGAAGCACCAGAATCCACAATCTAGTTGGACGGACCTTCAAAAGAAGCAGTCAGGATATTTGCTTGAGGCCAAGTAGATGGTGCTGGAAGATGCGATTGACAAACTTTGGCAGTGTGACCGATTTTGTCACACAACTGACAGACAATTGGTTGTAGAGACATAGGTGGGGGGCAGCGAGGTGAAAAGAAAATATTTGGACGAGGATTGACGAATGAAGGATATGGAGGAAGAAGTGATGGATGAAAACTCATAGTAGTGGGAGGTTGGGTGACTACACCTTTTGAAGTATTGTTGTGGTCAAGGGCTGCTGCTGCTATTGATAGTAGCGATATAGTAGACGATAATTTTTATGTTGTTTGACTGACCAATAATTGTTATCTTACCTTACCTCTGATTGGACTGACTAATAATTGTTAGGAACATTTATCGAGGGACTCAAACCAGAGATTAAATGAGAGGCTAAGGCACAGAGCCTCGTACTGTAACAGCTGCAATTTCTTTCACCCCAATACAAGAGAAATGGCTCAACCAAGATGCTTAGAGGATGAGAACCACTCCTAGATCGGCAAAGGGACTTTGTTGGCATTACGATGAACCATGGAGTCACGATCATCGCTGTAAGAAGGGATGCCTTCTACTAATTGAACCCCTTGAAGACATGGAGGAGGAGGTCCAGGAGCATAAGAAAGAGGTCATGGATGAAGAACAGCAGTCAGTTGATATTACGATACATGCTCTTATCGGCTATGCGAACCCGCAGATGATGAAAGTGGGAGGACATCTAAAGCAACAATCGATCACCATTCTTATTGACACCGAGAGCACTAATAATTTTATGAACAACAAGGTTGTTGTTTGGATGGCCTTACCTACTAAGGATTGCAGCAGGTTTGACGTTAATGTCGCTGATGGACGAATTTTGAAGTGTGATCGCAGGTGCCCATGGGTAAAACTATTGTTGCAGTATCAAGAGATAATTGTAGATTTCTTCCTCCTCCCTCTAGATGATTATGAGGTCGTGCTTGGCATCGAATGGCTGACGACATTAGGTGATGTTTCCTGAAATTTTTTTAATTTAATTATAAAATTTTACATTAAAAGGAAACAAGTGATACTGCATGGGAAACGTGGGAGCGACGTAATGACGGTTTGCACGCAACGAATGGAGAAGGTTTTGCATAAAGTATGTAGCGGCTTCTTGATGCATCTTGAGTGGAGCCGACAAAAATTTGAAAACCCAAACCTACTCCACTTGCTTGTTGAATTTTTAGATGTATTCGTCGAGCCGTGCAGCCTACCTCCTACCCATTGGCATGATCATCGTATTTTGATTCTTCTAGGCAAACCACTAGCAAACACTCGGTCATGTCGCTATCCTCATCAATAATTAAATAGAGAAGATTGTAAAGGAGATACTTGAAATAGGAGTCGTTTGACCAAGTTGCAACCCCTACTCTTTGCTAGTGCTCCTCGTACAAAAGAAGGATGAAACGTGACGAATGTGCGTCGACTATCGAGCTCTCAATGGCATAACCATCAAAGACAAAAACCCTATTTCAGTAGTGGATGAGTTATTTGATGAATTAAAGGGAGTAAGAATCTTCACAAAGCTGGACCTTTGATCCGGATATCATTAAATACGGATATGCGAAGAAGACATACCAAAAACTGTCTTTCATATGCACAATGGCCACTACGAACTTTTGGTAATGCCCTTTAGTGTCACTAATGCTCCCTCCACCTTTCAGAGCCTTATGAATGATATTTTCCAGAGTTATCTTTGTAAGTTCATATTAGTTTTCTTCAACAACATCCTTATTTATAGCCTTTTTCTTGAGAGTCATTTTGAGCACTTACGACTTGTTTTGACGATTCTTTGAGAGCATGTTCTTTTTGTCAAAAAGTCAAAGTATAGCTTTCTTCAATAGAAGGTAGAGTGTCTTGGGTACATCATATTAGAGGAAGGAGTGGCATTGACCCTTCTAAAATTGAAGCAATGTAAAGTTAACCAACCCCGAAGAACATAAAATCGTTGCGCGGCTTCCACGGTTTAACGGGCTACTACCACAAGTTCGTGAAAGACTATGGAAAGATCAGTGCTCCCCTCACATCCTTGCTGAATAAAGATGCTTTCTAATAGTTAGACAAAGCCTCTACCACCTTCGACAATCTTAAGGCAACCATGACAAGAACGCCCGTACTAGCACTACCCGACTTCAACAAAACTTTTGTCATTGAAGTCGATGCTTCCAGAGTTGGAATTGGTGATATTCTAATGCAAGATGGCTGCCCCCTCACTTACACTAGTAAGGCATTATCTCCTTCCCATCTAAAGATGACTATTTACGATAAGGAGATGCTCACGATTATGCATGCGGTAGCAAAATGGAGATCGTACTTAATCGAGTGACGCTTTCGAATCAAGACCGACCACAAGAGCCTAAATTATATTTTGGAGCAGAAGATATCCTCCCCTGAACAACAAAAATGGGTAACAAAGCTTCTTGGGTATGATTATGAAATAACTTACAAAAAGGGGAAAGAAAATATTGTTGCAGATGCGCTTTTGTGATTACCCGAGTAAGCTGAATTCTTGGTCATCTCCCTTCCAACCAGCAACTTCCTTCAAGATACTAGGAGGGAATGGCGAGATGATCCAAAGACCAGTAAGATCATAAAAAAAATGGTCTGAGCTTCTTGGCCTATTACAGTTGGGATTCAAAAGATTTGCGTTATAAGGGACGCATTGTGCTTGCGCCAAATTCTACTTACATAAAAACTATCATTCAAAAGATACATTCCACACTAGTAGTGGGGCACTCCGTATTCCTTAGAACTTATAAGAGAATTAAGTAAAAATTTTATTGGGTAGGGTTGAAAAATATTATTGCTGAAATTGTAGCATATTGTGACATATGCCAACAACATAAAGGCAAGATAGTGGCAAGCCCCGAAAAGCTACAACCTCTACCCATCCCCGACTCGATATGGACCAATATATTTATGGACTTCATCGAAGGGCTACTCTCATCACAAGAAAAATGTATAATTCTTGTTGTAGTTGATCGCGTTACAAAATATACCCACTTTTGTGTTGTCCACATCCCCTACACCGCTTCTAGCATTGCTCAAATCTTTATGAATAATATTATAAAATTGCATGGGATACAAATATCTATTGTAAGTGATCAGTATAGGGTCTTCACCAGCAAATTCTGGATAGAATTATTCCAATTGCATACCACTAAATTGAAGATGAGCATGACATACTATCTATAAACCGACGATCAAACTGAAGTGGTGAATAGGTGCTTGGGGACATACCTCAGATGCTTCACCAATGATCGGCCAAAAGAATGGACAAAGTGGCTTCCTTAGGCCGAGTGGTTGTATAACATGACATCATTTGTCGACAAAATGTACTCCTTATGAGGCTATATATGGCTGACCACCCCTTATAATCCCAAAATATATATTGGGCACATCTAAAGTAGAATAGGTAGACAAGGTATACAAGGAACTCAAGGACAGGGATAAAATTCTGAAGTTGCTAAAAGATAATCTCACTATAGTCTAGACAAGGATGAAACAACAGTATGGTCAGCACAAAAGCGAGAGAGAATTTATAATAGGAGATTGAGTTTTTCTTTGGCTCCAACCATACAAGCAAATGTCGATCCAAACTGGGGCATCCATGAAGCTTTCACCATGGTTCTATAGACCCTACCAGATCATGGAGCACATCGAAGCAGTGGCATACTGATTAGACTTACCTGCCAGTTCTCGGATTCACTCACTCTTCCTTGTGTCATGCTTGAAGCCTAAGTTGGGATAAAACGAGACGGTCCAGAAACATCTGCCAGATATTACAGTCCAAGGAGAACTCCTGATCCAATCGAGTGCCATCATTGATCGACGAATCATAACTCGATGACGGCGACCCTCTACTGAGGTGCTAGTACAGTGGGCAAATCTACTTGCAGAAGATGCCACCTGGGAAGATTATGACGACCTAAAAATCAAATTCCCAGAGTTCATAGAGTGTCAGCCTCGAGGACATGGCTGATTTAAAGAGGACATGTCTGTTAGAACTCCAGCTAAAAGAGTTATAATTTTAAATTTATTAGGGGAATACAAATGTAGAACCCTATTTAGTCGCCCGTATTAATAGATGAAGGGGTCAACTGTGTAAGGGTCTTGGGTTAGGCATTGAGCTTGTATAAACTCTAGCTAGCCACCCCCTACTATAGTTAAAGTGGTTGACTAGGATTAGAGTTAAAGAGGAGGAGGTTTAGGACCAAATTAGAGGAGGATTAGGAGTCCTAATCATCGGCTACCCCTAGTTGGGTTGGCTAGTAATTACTTCTTAGAGTTGGAGTAGGAGTTAATTCTCAAAATTGAAGTAGGAGTTGTTAGAAGTAGGAGTCTTGGAGTAGGAATCATATTAAGAGTTAGGATTAGAATACCTATAAATATCCTTATAATCAATAACTTAAGGGCATCAACTTAGGAGTCTCATCAGTTGCATAACTAAAACATATGTCGTTGGAACTTATCCCTTAGGGTGTGTTAACTTATCCCTGACCACTAATGTAGTCAGGTTCGAAGGCGGTAGGGGAGTGTGTGTTAACTAGCTCCGCTAATGGCAAGAATAAAAATCAATGCTACAATACAGGACAGGTTGAACTCAATTCTAACTGAAAGCAAACATGTATACGAGTTACGTTACACAACCCATAAGTATTGTTGAAGTGGATACGATTCAACTCTTTGATTACCTGATTCCATATGTATGTCAGTGAAATGAAAGAAGCCTAAGATAATCATATGTGATCAGGTGAAATCCAATTCTTTTCCTTTGATGGTGCCTTACTGACTTTGATAATATGATATAGTGCCCATACGAATAGGATCACCAAGCTTTATAGCAAGAACATGACTAAAAGGCATCAACATAGGAGTTTGCATAGCCAAACATGTGTCCCTCGTCGGCTGCACCAATCTCCTCAAGACACTTCTTGAAGTGACAATAGACACCCTGAACGATATCAGCGGATTGTTGCTCGATGTACACAAGCACCTCATGTTGTGACATCAAGGCCTACATCCTCAATGTGAACTCAGTAGCACAAGTGTCACCAGCGATATTCTCATAGTCAATATTTTACTTGGTGGTAATCTCACCAAAGACCATGGCCATTCTGGGTTTTGGTGCAGGTCTCACACGCGACCTTATTGTCAAGGTTCTGCTTGAAGCATGCTTCAAGCACCGCATCTAAAGATCTGGTCATAGAACTTCTGTCGAGGCGAGCCTCATTGATAGATTCAGAGGTGCACAGGAATGTATCGTCCATCTTAGTTGTATCTTAGAGCGAAACAATAGAGGCTGAAGCGAAGAGGTCGTAGAACCTTAAATCTCTATTGCCCTCTCCCTGGTTTCAAGAGGACTTGACAAATGGCTTGATCAAAGACAAAAAGAGCCCGAGGAAATATATTTTCTAGCAACAGCCCCACACAACCCTGCTACACCTCGTGACATATATTAAGTTTGACCCGTAATAAATTGATGTCTGACTTGATATATATTAATCTTAATTAATTTGACTCGATTTATTGTTGATAGATATTTATTTAACTGGCAACCAAAGTCAAGTTTGTAGTTGTGGATAAAAGTTTGATCCATAATCTAAGAGCTTAAGCTTGTTGATTGAATTAATATCTGACCTGATATATATTAATATTGATCAATTTAGCTGGACTAATCATTAATGAATTTAGATTAACATTAGCAACAGCAGATGGAGGGACTTCCTTCGAATGTGCATTCAGTAGTTGTACAAGGGTTTTCACATTGCTGTTCAATGTGAATCTTTCTGATTGCCCCCTTCTGTGCCTCCAATATCACTCCTCGAATGGCCAACGCTTCATTGTGAAATCTGGATCTAACCATCGTGCTTCCACAACCTGCACAAACAACATACACACTATCAATTCTTACAAAAAAAAGCCTTTCGAATGTGCCTGTTCCAGCGTCACTTCTCGGATGGCCAACACTTTCATTGTGAAGACTCGATCTAACCATCATGCTTCTACAACCTGCACAAACAACGGATACAGTATCAATTCTTAAAAGAAAGTCAATATAGTCTTCTTGTCCATGGTGTCCAAATCTACCGACGTTTAACTTGTGCCAACCCTGTTCAGGTTTGGCCCACTTAACAAAGATAACCTCCCTTACAATACCTTTGATTTGAGATGGATAGTTACAATCAATTGCAAGACAAACAGCTTTAAAAAGTATCAAATAAGGATTACGCCTTGATCCATTAAATTTGACATCATTCCTAGCTTCTCATAACATCCACAATATATTTACAATTATGGCTCTCAGGATCAAACAGTTAACCTGAGTACTTTAATTCCCTCCTTTGGCCACGTTCCATCCTTCCCAACCTTCAAAAAATGTTGAACATTGTATAGATAATTTCTCCTGACAAAGATGTCAAATCCTCACACATTGAAAGGGTAAGTGTTGGTAGCCATGCTGCACAAAACACATTGTTCTTCGTTTCCAATTCCCAATTGAGCCAACCTCTGAGTAGTAGGAAGTCGACCATGCAAAAGTTTCCAGCACAGCCTTGCAACTCGGGGTAAAAGGAGGTAGAGACCAAAGAACTCGCCAACCATCCCAAGAATCTTCAGACCAGCCAGCAGTAAGAAAAAAGAGACTTGTAAGCAGAATTGGTTGATACTAAGCCCCTGATATCATGCTTCCACACCCACAAATTATCTTGATTAATAGGGATTCAATTCTAGCATTTTGATAAACTAACTCAGGTCCAAACAATTCATTTAAATGGGGAGTATTCCCATCTTGACCATTAAAAAGATATGCAATTAAAGAGTAAGAAGTATCAACAGAAATAAAAGTAGGTTTCATACACGGGTGTTAAACACCCTACTATCATTCATAATACTAGTGGATCTGCCATCACTAAATTACTTTTACAGATCCAGATGGAAGTTGCACAATAGCAGTAAAAAAACAATTTACAACTCCCATGTCATTTTTCTAGGATATTGAAAGCTCCTAAAAGATTAAAAATCATATTTAGCCATGACAAGATTATTACAGACAATTTCCTCCTGGTTAAGTAAGCTTTTAATCCTTTTGTTTAGAAGGGCAACCTTGAAAACATGCAAGTCCCTAACTCGACCCCCTTCAGCAGCAGAGTAACAAATGCTTGTCATTCATCCATAGTACTTTGTGACACAATACACATGCCTGTCATTGATCAATAAAGCATCATGGTATCAAATGCAACAGAAAAGTCACCGTGCAGCTAATCAGATCTAAATGACATGTTCCAGATATCCTTAAATTAATCAATAGGCCACACTACTAATCCATTTATCTTTAATCCAGTGTCTATTCAAGTTGCCCATCAAGATTCTGAAGCAAAGCCTTCTTCTCCTTTTCAGGAAGAGCATTGAACATGAATATAGATTTGTCACCAATATCATCCTTCAAGTGGAAAAAGAAGGAAGATCAAAGAAAATCCAGAATCATAAATTTAATACTTTCAGATATTGGCAACATCCAAAATAGAACCTTAATGGGCTGTTGAAACTTCCTTGCTGCAAACACCATGAAAAGAGCCATCCAAGTACCCAATAGACTCAGTTTTGCTCCATCATCAATAAAACCTGTCTGCACGTACAAAGTTTCTATTAGATGCATTGTCACAGACTAATCAATATCGTTTTCAACATTTTTGAGCAAGAATGTTCACAAACATCATCATGCACATAAAAGAGATGAAAAATCATTCTACTGAAAATCAATTGAATAGGATGTTGACCAATATAAAGCAAAATCATCATGCACCAATTTATACATCTCCTAATGTTAACAGCAAAATCCAAATAAGTGTGTTAGTTGCTTTCCTAGATGCCCCTTCAGGTGGAATATTTTTCCTGGAAGTCTGAGAATTGCTATGGTAGAAGTAAAAAGATATAGAAAAGTTCTAATCATGTTTGCTTACCAAACACACCATTTGGAACATCCACAGCTTTAAGTTAATTGTTATTCTTCAAACAAAAAGGACTTGAAATCAATATGGATGAGTTAGAAATACTTGTGGGACTAGTATATATGGCACATATGATTGTCTAATGGAACACCAACAGGGCAAGGATTATTATTTTTTTGGCATGAGAAACATGATGTAAGTTGGCGACAGTCACGGTACTTTTTTGTGACAATCAGGGATATAAATAATAATCAGACCAGTATGTACCAACTAATATTAAGCAGTCTGATCAAGTACCAATACCCAAACATATAACCTGATACATGCGGATATACCCTTTTCTTCTTTTTTTTTTTTATTATTCAATGATATTGGACAAAACAAGTTGCGTATTATTTCATATATCAACACCATAGAAATGGGAATCGGACCAGTATTTAGATCTCTAACATGTAAAATCAAGGTGGAAACACAAAATATGTTAAAAACAAGTCGTTGACACTACATAGATAAATATAAAAAGCGAGCAAAAGAGCAAATATGTATAAAACCCTTTAACCAACAAAATTTTGTTAAAAATACAAAGATATTGTTCATGCCAGCTTGGTAACCCCAACGAGCAATAGAAGAAGCCCATACAATTTTTTCTACATGGTACATGATTGGCATGTTTAAGGAGTGACTTCCTGTCATAGAATTAATTGAATTTACCTAATCATGACAGACCCTTGTGATATCCATCCACAAAGGACCAGCCTAAGTGCAACATTGCATAGGTTTCAGAACCATAAAACAGAAAATCAATTAGTTTCAAAAACAAGTGACGGACAAGTCTCAACATCTCGAACAGAAGCACAACACTAAAGCAAATCAGCAAACAATTGAAAAAGGAAAAAACTAAAATGACTCTAAACAGTAAAAAGACAGCCACAAGCCCAACAACGACTACTTAATCAGTTGTCGGTTTGTTTGGCAAGCCTATGCATAATTTACATACAAGGTTAAGAGTTCCCAACTGACTTTAGTTATGGGAACTTTACGCCACTTCGTGAAAATCACCTTTTATCTGATGCTCAGGTTGGGGTGGTTGAGTTGAGACGTTCTAGGATAAGTCTTGTGGATCCAAATGGTAGGCTTTTAATTCCTAACGTAGAATACACTGTGAATGTTAAGCAACGCCGAGAGCTACAACTTGTAGGATACATTGCCTACTCTGTCGATGATGAGAAAGTGTGCTTCATATTTGTGCACCAGTCCTTTGTGCACTTTCTATCTAAAGATATGAAGAGATGCTAGCTCAAGCTTTACGAACACCATGTTGTCGATCTTGAATTCTTGAGATCATCTTCCAATATCTTCCCACTTCTTTATCCTTTTAGAAGCCTTTCTCTAAGTATACTAGTACAATATCTACATTCTCATGTCATTCTTTTGTAAAGTGATATGTTGATAAGCTACTTCTAATGTACCCAATCACCAATGTAAAGAGTCAATGAACATTGTCTGAATAATCTCGAAGGGGCTCTTGTTGGATGCAAAGCTTCGTTATAGATTATAGGAGAATTGGGCTATGTCCAAGAGTTACATCAATCTCATTGATTCATACTCATGTAGTACCGAAGATATTGCTCCAAAAGGGAGCTTATTCGCCCAGCTTAACTATCCATTTGGGGGTGGAGACCTCTAGAGAAGTATATTAGAGCCCAACAACTTAAACAACTCCATCCATAATTGCCCAAAGAACCTTATATCTTGGTTATTGATAATATTATATAGAACACCATAGTATTCTTCATCATCAACTTCTTCGCCTGCTTAAATCTAGGAGTCCAACAACAAATCTTAAATACTTTAAAAACCGATCAACTACCTTTGGTATCGACCCAAGTAGGCTTGATATAAAGTCTAGTGATATGCTCTCCCATGACCTCTAGTATAGGAAACAACTCTGCTTTATCTTGTCATGTTGGCCCATTAAGCACGTCCAAACATACTCTTCGACATTAGTCCCCTCTCAATAAGAAACAAATTTCTGCAAAATACCAAGTATCCAACATTAGTCCCCTCTTAATGAGAATCAAAATTCTTCAATATACTCAGGTATCCAACCCAAAGGGAATCATGATACTGCCTCAAGAATTCACGTCTCAAATTATCCGCCCATTATTATTAACTCTTTTCCTTTAGATATTTTCCTTTAGTGTAGATGAGTCCCTTCAAGATCGAAAATTGTTGTCTTCCCTTCTTGCTTCTTGTAGTCACTATACAATCCCTTCGATCTTGTACAGTAAGTTAAATTACCAATGGCTTGCCTAACCTCTTCTTCAACTCAACTATTCTACTCAAAGCATTGGTAATGACCCCACACCGATGACCGACTCTGGTGTGGGGTCGGTTGAGTTGTGCTACTCCTTGTTGATTCTTGCGGATCCTTTAGATAAAGGAAAAGACCTTCCTTGTTTTGCGCTAGTATCTCAAATGTCTCATGCCGCTTAAACTGGATAGATGCTTGTTGGAGCTTTAACGAGCATCGTCTCGCAGACTAAAGTTTTTGATGTCCTTCCTTCACAAAATTTGTCTATCAATTCTTTTTCAACTTAGTTGTCACTTCCAAGTAGGTTTGCATCACTTCCGCTTCCGATTGACCTTCTATTGGGAAATGAAGCAGACAATCTACTCTCAGTAGCACTGATCACCATTGGTGAAGACTTGGCAACTATTATCTTCCATTAGGTTTCTTCGAAGGGTCTTTGAACATGTGCAGAGCTCCTCTGTTAGATAAATAAGAGAACTGGGGTACTCGACTTCCCCCATTCTCTTTGGAGTTGAGAAGGCAAAGTTACTTGACTTCACCCGCCTCCTCGAGGTTGTACTTCATGCATCGAGCTGGTTACTAGTCTTCGCCCGCTCTTTATTCACACTTACGAAGCACTCGAAGAGTTTGCACTCCTTGCGTTGAGTATTCGTCTTCTCTCTGCCATCAAACTTCTATAATGCAAGAAGTTTTGCCCGAAAAGAGCAAAATTTCACCCCAACTCGTCGTCGCTTCCTCGCCCCTATCAACCGCCTGCTTCAACACTCCTATATTCTCTGAGCAGTTTGCCTTGGTCGATGGAAAGACAGACTACAACTCCCAAGCATGGCCTCCGCCATCCTGTTGCAAGGCTCGCGTCGATTTTGTTCTCCTTAGCTTCCTTGGTAGCAATGTTCGCTTACTCGACCTTATCCTCTGACTTGCCGGGCTCCCGTAAGCGAATGTGAGCACTGAAGCAGTCCAACCCTCTAGTCGCTCTGATCATACCTCTATATGATCAAATCCCCCATGCGACTCACTGGTACTGGCACTCGGAATTCTCCTTCAGTGGTACACAGCCCTCTATATGCTCATGACCAAGGCTTTCATCTAATGCAAGATTCGATGCACACACACGGAAGATCCGTCGCTACGGTACCATAAATTTCACTCCTTGAATCCATAGCCCTTCTTGTTGTTGTGTTGTTCACCGAAGTGGAGCTCCCAGTAGCTCTTGATCATACCTCCGCATGATCACGTCCCTCACGGGACTTCTCCCGCGTGTGTTGTCTTGCCCCGAACTATTCCACCACGATTTGCTGCACCATGTCGCCTCCTGATGATATCTCCATTGCATTCAGATTCTTGTGTGATAAACTCGAACTAGGATCTCTTCATGTGTGGCCTCTACCAACACATCATAGGGCATCCGCCACCTTCGATTGTGTTCGCTCCTTTTAGCAATTCACCTTCACCCACTCGTTCTCGAGGCACACCCGAACGAAGCATCGCTCTAGGACAATCCATCGCCCAGTAGCTCTCGAAGTCCCCAAACTTCGCTAAAATTGGTGCACCATTGTCTGGATCCTGGGCCTCTATCCCCCACCAGCACAATCTCCGTTGCGCACTGCAAGAGTACCCGAATAACAACACTATGGCATATTCTTCAAGAGTACCCGCCTCTGCGTCCTCTTGCCCCGTGCTAAGGCTTCATCTCCGCAAGTTGAGTCGCCTTAGTCCCTCTATCAAATGCATCTCAGAGACACGGTGCATGTGCCTCGAAGCTCCCTTCATCTTTGGCGCCATGCAAGATGAGTCCGCCCAATCAGAATAAAGAACCCATGGAACGACATGATCCCACTCTTGCCTCTATAAGAGTTCATGTCCTTAACGTCTGTCCAAGGAAAGTTCTGTGTCTCTGCTTCATGTTCCATCTTCTATGTCGTCTCCCTTCATGCGACTTGGATACTTCACCAAGTTCCACCTAAGTTGCTCTGCCTCTCGATTTGCATTGAGTTGATGGTGGCCCTTGCACCCACCATTCCACGGGTCAGCCCCCGTTGAGTTTGATTTCCACATCGACTCTAAGTGTGCCTTCATATGATGTTGTCATGGTTGCTACCCCACTTGATCTCATACTGCATCCTCCAATACATTACTTCATTCGAGATCATGCAACGACTCATCGCTGCTCGCTCGGTCTATTGAGATTTGTAAAGATATTATCTTGAGGTACTCTTCATCAATATATGTTGTCTGTTGTATATGATTATCCCTCTAAAGAACCAGGACCTAACCTTCCTGGATATCTATCCTGTTGGAGCAACTTTCGTCTTTGCATTCTTCCCTCTAAAAGTTTCGGAGACCACCATCCCCTTGGACTACTCCGTCTTACTGAACAATTCGTGGATAGTTCTACCCCCATAAATGCGCTTGCTAGATTGCGACTCTTCGCCAATACAGCCCCTTATTGCACCCTTCAAGGCCTAGCAACATGCTGAACTTATTGCACACTTCAATCTCCTACATACGTATCTTTTCTATGTCGAAGAGAAAGTTCTAATGCTCCATGGCGTCGAGTTTCGGTCGCCTTGGGATAGCAACGAGCACACCATCGTCCGCATACAAGCCCTTACATGAGTACCGAGTTCTTCGAGTAAGCAATTCCCCTCACCTATGTGAGCTTTACACAACTCTTTTGATCATTGTGCAACACATCCCACTTTGCACGATCTCATCTTTTACCAAGCGCTCTGCTTGTCTTGAGCACCATCAAGCTTGATTGCCAACATCGAGCTATAGCTCAAACTCAGTTTTCCCAACCTTTGTGCGTTACGTATTCTTTCTAGCTTGCTTGTCCTCATGGTGCCTCTTGCGCAAAGGATTAGTCATTCCTCTGAACGCCAATCAAGGATGCCCGCTCCTCCGAGTGACTCCTTTCCCTACATCTCCATATATGTTCCTCCCAAATGATCACGCGTGCTGGCTGCACTCCACGCAACCCAGCTAGGTCCCCCACGTTTGCATGGCAAGTGTTTCTGTATGTGCTTGTCCCGCTCTGATACCATCTGTCACGAACTTAGCTGGTTTTGCCTAAGTCGCGTGGCGACCTTGCGTGTCCGCCCGCAAAGGTCAGCCTCCTCGAAACCTCGTAAGGTCTCTTAGGACCTAAAAAGAGAAAACGGGTTAGAGAAAACATTTTTCACAAGATCCACAAGCAATCAATTTAGAAAACACTTTATATAGCCAATACAAATTACAACCTTGGACTTTACAAGCTCTTAATGGTTGCACACAAAGGATCAAGGTCCATTAGAGACCAATGTTTCCATAAGTGTCCACATAACACAACTCTCATTTACAAGCCAAAACTGATGATAAAAGCTAACCAAACTAGGGCTGCCAAGCCTACTACAAGTCCGCTACTTGCTGTACAAAGCATATACAAAAACTAAATGACACGAACAAACATGAGCATTACGTCGAACACCTTGTTTATATTTTTGTCCGTGACAGTTTGTACTTTATTACCATATCAAATTTGCTTGTTTGGAAGTATCAAATACCGTTTGTGCTTAACACAAATCATGTATAGAGAAGGTAATATCTCCACATCAGCACACTCATATGTAATGAACCATTATTGTCATCTCCTTCTCATGCACGGTACAATGCTACTTAGTCTCATTGAGCTTGTAGCTCTCGTAGGCCAACCTAGTGACTCTTCAACGTCAGCACTCCTCCAATAGCGAAGTCTAAAGCATTGTTATGGACTTTGAACAAGCTCATACAATCTGGTAGTTTGAATACTAGTTCCTCCAATATTATAGCCCTCTAACCCGTATTGCTTCATACTTCTCTAACCATCGCCTAAGATTGTTCACTATTTAGCAACTCCATGAGCGGAACTATGTACTTTGATAAGCCTATGATGAAGCAATGATGATAATTGATGAAACAAAGGAAGGATTTTAGCTCGAGCACCTTATTTGGTGTTCATCATTTTGTCATAGTTGGCAGCATCTTTGATTTATTCATTCAAATCGACCCTCCACCGACTTGATGCCCCAATAACAAGATTTTCATTTAAGCTAAGTAAAACTTCCTCTTAACAAATAAAGCATTTTTTTCATATAATAAAGTAGAAGCAGCACTTTACCTCTTTATGAATAAAGGTGCTATACATCCTCCTCCAAAGGACGACAATGTCATCCAAATAGACAACCATAAACTTATCCAACGTTTGTTAAACCAAAAGGCATCACCAGGAACTCGAACATTCCACACATGGTTACATAGGCAGTCTTCATCTTATTGCCTTAAGCAATCTGCCCACACTAATATCCCCGACTATAGGTCGAGTTTTGAGAAGAACCTTGCTAACCTAATTTATCAAATAAGTCCATGAAGAACGGAATAGGGTATTTGTTCTTCACTATTCACTTTGTTAAGGGTGCGATAACCCAAACATAATCAGACTCTCATCTTGTTTCTTTGGGAAGAGATCCAAAACTTTGAAGGGTGCTTTCAAACTATGGATGAGACCTCTGTTGAGCAGCTCGACTATATCTTTCTGAGCTATACTGACTCAGAAGGGAACATATGATAGGGAGATCTTGCTCTAGTGATTTCACTCCTGGCTCTAGCTCGATGCAATGGTTTATGCCCCATACGTGGAGGTAGTCTTTGGCAACTCATGTGGCATCATGTCCACGAACTTCATTCAATATGTTCATCACCGATTCACCGCAATAGGTTTCTATGTTATCTCCGACCCAAGTGACTCCAACTTCACCCTTTAGTACCCCTTTTTAAGGTGTAATGTTGATAGTTGCTATGGTTCCTTTGCTACTCCTTGAAAAACTAGGACCACATAGGGGTTGTCATTACCCAATAGGTACAGATAGTTAAGGAACAACATTGGCACCATCTTAGCCATGTGCATTAACATCATTCTAAGGATCACTAGGAAGTTGTCTAGCGACATTACGATCATGATGGTGTTTCCATTAAATGTTCTGGTTTTAATGGGACCCCCTTTGCCAATCCAAAGATCCTCTTAGCCTCCTTGTTCACTGCTTTTATTCCACATGGGTTTTTTTATCTTAATCTCTTCAACTTTCTCAAACTCTTTTTCACTTGCATCTCTCTTTTATTCTCACATGTTTACTCTCCTAAACTCAACAAAGCTCTGATTTATGGATTAGATAAAATATGGAAGGCTAATTTAAGAGGATTAAGAGGAAGAACACTTTAAACAAGATATGTATTCTCCTAGATTTTTAATGATTTATGAGATGATTAAGCCGATTATATATGGTTAATGACTTAATGTCTAATCTATTGTTTGATATGTTTTTGATGGTATAATAATGATAATTAAGGAGTAATTAAGGGCTTTAATATTATGATTAGTGTGTTTAATGCTGATTTTCTCGAAATTAGATATTTAATGGGTCAAATCTTTGTATTTCATACATATTAAGATGATTTATAAGTTTGTAATGGTCTAATTAGGTTTTAGTTAAGATTTTTAATGCTATGATTAGTAGTCTAAATGATAATTTAATCAAAATTTGACCAATATTGAATCAATTCAATATCTTTAATACGTGTTTGACATGTTTATAACAATGAAAGAGGACTAATTAAGATTAATTAAATAATGTTAATATTTTGATTAGTGTATTTAATTACGATGATATCAAAATTTGATGCATATTAGATCAATTAATGTCTTTAATGCCTATTAGAGTGTTTGACATATTTATAATGATGAAAGAGGAATAATTAAGGGGTAATTAACTATGTTAATGGTGTGATTAGTGTCTTTAATGATGATTTCATCATAATTTGACCTGGATCAAATTTATGTATTTAATGCTTCTTAGGATGTTTGACATATTTATAGTGGTAAAATAAAGCTAACTAGGGTTTACTTAGATTTTTTATTATTGTAATTAGTGTATTTAATGAAAAATTTAATGATATTGAGTTAATTATAATTAGTGTATTTAATGAAAAATTTAATGATATTAAGTTAATTCTACGTATTTAATGTTGAATAGATTGATTCACATATTTATAATGACAAAGTAGGATTCATTACATATAATCGCACCTTGTTATTTTAAATTAGGCCTGATCACAGTTTGTTTATTTAATTCAATTTTGGTATGAACATGACACCAAAGGAACAGGCACATGATAATGCTTGCGATCATGCCTGAAAAATAGACAGAAAGCATCATTATTGGTAATGCATTTATTATGACTATATTGGTAATGGTGGAGGAATCACCCGAGTGAAGATGCATTTAGCCAACGAATATCTTGATGTTACAAAATGCAAGAAGGCTACGACAGAGGTCTATAAATCCTTTCAAGACAAGTTACAACAAGCAATGAAAGATACAATGAAAAAGAAGGCAAAAGCTAAGGAAGAATACTATAGGACTACTCAGGAACCCATTTATGATGAATACGAGGGTTACAACGATGAAATCAACCCGAATCTCAAAACTGGTATTCATGCATCACTAGAGCATCAATACATGTACGAGGAAACAATGAGGCATCAATGACAACCTGGCTCACAATGGGAGCGTAGCAGTGATAGTGGCTTGCACCACAAGAAATCTAGAGATTAGCTAGCATGAAGCAACCAACTACCCCTCCTCAGTTAAACCAAATTGGTAGCATAAGACAAGGTGGCATCCAAGGTTTTATGAGAGGACTAGGCAAGAGGTCAGCACCAGATATTATTGATATTGATCCACAAGTCTATCCTCCACAAATAATGAAGCAAACACGGATTGCCGGTGCATATACAAAAGAAAAGAAACGAGATATTGAGAAGGCAATTGTAAAATGGTTCAACTTCCATAGGATCAAGGCTTGCCTTACCGAGCGGTAAGGCCCCATACCAGGCGATACCTACCGATCCGCCAGCTGACTGGTATGCAGATCATTATTGGGCAGTACCCCGGAAATCAATGGTTAATTTCGACCGGTATTAGTTGAGCGAGGGAGAAAGAAGAAGAGAGAAGAACAAGAACAAGAGGGAGAAACCTGGTTCCCCCGCACGCTACTCTTCCCCGGTTCCCCCGTGCAATCCGTTACCCGCGCGATCCATCGCCCGCGAGCGATTCCTTCTCCACGCGCAGGGAGAAGGAACAAGGCAACGTCGCCCTTTTGTTTTTTTTCTAATTTATATTATATTATATTATATTATATCATATTATATTACAATATATTGAGCAGTATGCCCTGTGCGTACCACTTGATACTGGGTGTCATACCGTACCAAGATAAACACGGTACGCCAGTATGGATTGGTATAGAAAATCTTGCATAAGATTTCAGCAAACACAGCCAAGGTCGATATTATCAAAGCAAGGTCTCTTCTATTCAAAAGTCTGGCACGGAGATCCAATCTCCAATACCGAAGGAGATCCATGACGTATATTTAGATGAGGAAGTGGTAGTACTAAAGGATTAAATCAAATCCTTCAAGAGACAGTTAGACGAATATGAGGTAACACTGATGTATGACAGTTGGACAACAACAACAAGAATGAGTATTATCAATTTTTTTATTTATTGTAACAAGCAGGTGATTTTTCGTAAGTCGGTTAATGCTTCGATAAGATTCAAGATGCAAATTATAATGAAAACCTAACGGACACTGTAGTAAAAGAAAACAGATCATAGTATATTGTTTAAATAGTCACCGACAATGGAGCCAATTTTAAGAAGGTCAGTTTTCAATTGATGAAAAAAAGAACGTTATTTTGAACTCCATGTGCAGCTCATTGCATGGATCTAATATTGAAGGATATTAGTGCCAAGAAGTGTGTATCTCGAGCATAGTCAATCATAAGGTTTATATGTAATCATCATTAGGTCATTCTTTAATGCAAAAGTACATAAATTGTGAGATACTAAGATTTGGAGTCACTTGGTTTGCTACAAAATTTATTGCTTTAAAGTTAATACAGCAAAAGAGGCAGAGCCTCAAGGCAATGGTCACCTTACAAGATTGGTCCAATTTCAGGTATTCGAGATCGAGCAATGGAAAAAAGATGAAAAAAAACTATTATTTCTTTTAGATTTTGAGATACTATAAAATAAATCATAATAGGAGTGGAACCACTTTACGTTATCCTTCGTATAGTCGATATATACAAAGATGACAATATGAATCCTAGTGAGGAAAAGTTACACATATGTTGATTATAAACTATACTTGATATTAATTATTTGTTATGCTAATAAAGTCATATTTATATCTTTTTACAATCGAGTGATAGCTACAATGTGAAGGGAATGCACGAAATTTAAAAAAGGTTGTTATTCATGTACCTTCCCAGACGATGACATCTAGTGGTTGCGAACGTAATTGGTCAATGTTCGTATTGATTCACACAAAGGTCTACTATAGACTATTATATCGATGATTGGAGAAACCAAGGTTCGTCGTCTCGAGCGATACCGCCCGGTATTGGCGATACGTACCGGTCCGTGAACATACTAGTATGTGGCTGCCTGCTATCGGGTGGTACTGTCGATTGCAGCTATTTCCGCCACATTACCACCCGAAATCAATCGGTAGTAGTTGATTGTGACTGTCGCCGCCTATTACCAAGCGATATCAACTGAGGAAGAAGAGGAAGAAGCGGAAGAAGAGATAGAAGAAAAAGAAGAACCTGGAGATCCAGTGCTGCTCTCCCTCAACGATCCCGATGCATCACCGCACTCTTTTTATTGAGATGTCACCTTCTCCCCGTCTAAGGCAACGAGGCTACGACTTCTCATTCGCGTGGGGAGAAGAAGCCTTGACAACATCGCCAAGGCTTCGTGGGGAAGAAAGGTTTCTCCCACGTAGGGAGAAGAAAAGAGGCGACGTCGCCTTTGTTTTCTTTAATTTTTAATTTATTATTATTATTATAATATATATATATATATTGAGCGATACGCTTTGGTATACCGCTTAGTATACTTGTAACAAACCGTACCGAGCTGAGCTTGGTATGCCAGTATGGTATAAGATGGCGAACTTTGAGAAAAAGTAGTATATGTCCACTATAACATGCAACTAAGGTTGCAATGTGTCGAACTGGACAAAGGAATCAGAGGAAACAGAGATTGATCCCATCGACCTCCAATTCTACAATGAAGATCCACAACTAAGAGGATCCTCTACTTGATGAGGCGTCAAATCCTCAACCTTCTTCGCGTTTTATCACCGACGCAATAGAAGAAGAGGAAGCACACCCCTAGTAGGAGAAAGATTCCCCTCGGTCAGAATGTAGTGATAGGAGCCGAACAACATTGAGTCAAACTACTTGAGGAACTAGAGACACCCAACCATCCCAGTTGTCCACCCAATGTGCAAGGCAAAGGCAAAGAGAAAGATAATAGCATCAACCGCACTATTGAAAAAAATTGAGTTGGGTGACGAAACACCTTCTTAGTCGTATTCAATAACCTGCTCAGTCCAAAGGCATAGTAGCAACATGGGTAATTGTGCCTCGACCGATGATGGTAGCGATACCGAGTCGATGCTCCCATCTACACAATTTACGTAGTGGTGAATGAATCGAGTAGTACTTTACACATATCATCCAAGATTCAAATCATGAAACTTAACGAGGTACTGGTCGAGTTTATACATAGAAGGGGAAGGCAAAGATAGTGAATGATTTTGAGCAGATGCAACAAAATCTATACGATGTAGACACAGAGTGAAGCTCATCACATTCACAACAATCGTATTATGAAGAATCTTATAGCTAACAATCATATGGTGATAGTTGGTCATACTTCTTTGAGCAGTAGTATGGTAATCGATCTTATGATATGGAGCAACAGATCAATGACGAAAATAGTAGTTTCAACATTATTCTCCATGCTCCATACTAATATATGCCACATATATACTTATCTCAGCAGCCGCCTTGGACACGTATGATTCACGACAATCAGACTACGACCATCACCACATTGATGCACCAATGACATATAGTGTATCATTATACTATGTCGTGGGATCAATTTCAGGATTGGGTCCAATAAACATATTAAATTGATATATAGATATATAAGATCAAAGAACCCGATCCATTGCCCGTAGGGTCTCGTCATTCTTTTTTATGGAAGAAATGGAGTATATCTATCCACTAATTACTTGATTCATTTGAACCTTAAAATTTAGGTTGTTTAAAAGAAATCTAACGATTAAAATCATTTCTTTATAAATAATTTAATATTAATGAAAGGACAGTCGAAACATACCACAAAGCTGCTTCTCAAAGTCCATATGTCACTATTATTTTCTAATTTAGATTATTTATGCTAAATTTATATTTATTTTCAACTTTAAAACCCTGATCTAACTTTTTTTATTTTTCATGTATTTTTGGAGCTATTTTTGATGATTACGGGAGTACCATCAATACGCCCTAGCATACTAACATATGATACATCGGTATGCCTTCTACGTACCATACCAATAGCTTGTCAATACACTGGTACAAACTGTTAAGGCAAACCTTGGTTTACATATATCAGCATGTTGCTCCCCGCTTGAGGTTGTCTTTGCTTTGTTGGCTCCCCCACTTGACCCTATGATGTATTCAATAAACGCAGTGCTCCCATTCTAGGTCCTTGCGACTCCGTTTCGCCGTTGTTAGATTCGAAATTACTCAAACTAAGGGTGAACCTTCCCCTTATCTGATTTTGATGGTTGGATAGACAATGTTAGCACATTAAGTGCCCACCTCTAAGGACACTCTCACAATGTGTGGCCCTCTGCACGTGAAGCATCCACCATATTTCTAGGCTTTGCCTTTTGGAATTGGTCGTTTCTATGAATTCTTTTTGTGCCACCCAAGGGGGTTATAAGGGTTTGAGATGGTTGTCCTTTTAGTGACACATTGATAAAACCCCAAATGATTCTAACGTTGGATTGATCTCTGTAGGGGATCGGCCCTATGATAGAACCTCAAAGGATTCTAACGCTAGAATGATCTCTGTAGGCGATCGGCCCTCCTTGGAACTCTATAGGGGTTCCTCCCTCCTGAAATTCGAACACAAGGCTAAAGAGAAAATAGATCTATTGCTTGAGAAAGAGATGGGGGACTACATGCTTTTATATAACTCCTAGTGAGACTCCTACTCCAAGTGAAACACTCCCATCCCAACCCTAGTCAACTTTCCAATCAAGGTGGGCGACCAATCATTGTTGATTACAATCATGACTAGGATCTTGACTCTGCACCAACTCCTATTCCTAATCAAACCCCAATTCAACCGAATCTTAATCCTACTAGGATTTAGTCTGATTTATTCAAATCAAGGTTTGACATACCGGTCTGTACCAATGTACTAAGATTATCTCGGTATCGATACTGTGCATATCGCCCAATACATTAAAATATATTATAATATATTATATAATATGATATTAAATATTAATATATTTAAAAAGGAAAAAAAGGGGCGACGTCGCACCAATCTTTCTCCCATGCAAGGGCGGCAACGGCGCGGGAAAAGGAGGTACTTCTGTCTTCTTCTCCTCTTCTTCTTTCTTCTTTTCCTCTTCCTCTTCTTTCTTTTTTTCCCTCAATCGATCGTCGATGGTTGATTTCTCCCTCAATCGGCCGCCGATACTGAAATCAACCATCGACGATCGATTTTGGTAGTACCACCCGGTAACGGGCGGTCCGCGTACCAGATCAAAATTGCATTCCTTGATTCAAATTGACTCAACTCATCTCCTAGCCGACTCAATGTCAGGTCTAGGCCGGCCAACAAGGCCCAATCTACGAACTCGACTCAATCGATTAGGACCCAACGCATCTAGGGTCCTATCAGACCCGTCCTCTTCAAATCAGCCTTGTTCTCAAGAAAGTGGATAGCCATTCGACATCGAGTATCACTTTGTTATTCTCCATCAGCAATAGGAAGAAATCTGCGGCGATCTCTTGGCCTTGCATGATTAGCTTCACTCGCGAACACTTGTGGCTGCAGTTAAGGATTCGACCATCTGCGAATTTTACATTAAACCTGCTGCAATCTTCAATCCAGAGAGTTAATCAGGCAACAACCTTGTTGTCCATGAAATTATTGGTGCTTCCGATGTTGATAAGAATGGTGATTGGCTGATGCTTGAGGAATCCGTTGATCTTCATGGTTTGCAAGTTCACATAGCCGGCTAAGATATGCATTGTGCTAACAACCGACTACGGTTCTTCCCCTGTATCTTCCTCCCCAGGTTCGAGATCTGTATCCTCGGGTTCTGGAACTTCAATCGGTTCAATCACCAAAAGTTTTTCTTTCTTGCAGTGGTGGTCGCGACTTCATGGCTCGTCGTAGTGCCAACATAGCCCCTTCGCAAATCTCTCGCGGAGTTCATCTCGAGTTAATTTCTTGGGCTGATGAGATTGGTTGGCGGGAGGCCGAAGGTCTAGAAGTTGTTGGTCGGGTTGTGATCTTGGTCCTCTAGGCGTCGGTGTTCAACCGTTCCTCTTATATTCAAGCGAAGGAGATGGTCGCCATCAGTGTATAAGGTTGTCACGCTTTTACTTCATATCTGATCTCCGGCTTCAATCCTTCGATGAATATCCCTAGCAATTATTTTTCAGACCAATCTCTAGTTTGGTTCAAGAGTCGTTCAAACCTCGTTTGATAGTCTTGGACGGTAGAGGTTTGACGAATCTTCGCGAGTTGGCCATCGATGTTCTCGTACTCTGATGGTCCGAAGCAGATCAACAGCCCACTTTTGAATTGCCTCCGTGTGGGAACTCCATGAGTATGCTCGAACCAGTCGTACCATTGGATCGCATCTCCCTCGAGGTGTATTGCAGCGATGTCAACCATAGATGCATTCAGAGTCTTGTGATAGTGGAAATATCGTTCTGTGCGCGAGATCCACCCGGTCGGGTCTCCATCTTCCCATCTAGGAAAGTCCACCCTCATGCGTGGGCACGAGGAGTCCGGCGCTTAATCTCCTTTCTCCGTTGGGTTCTCCTTATGGTCTGAACTTTCCTCACACTGAGATCTTTTTGGGCTCCTTGATCGGCCCAATCTGAATTCTTCAAAGAGCGCACGCAACTTGTCCTCCATGCGGGCCTCGATGGCTTCAAGCTTTGCGTTGATTACATCGCCTGAGGCCATCATGTAAGATTGTTGATCTGCAATGTTCAAGCTCTTCTTTTGTTGACGGGTTAGAGGGATGAGATACTTGTTGCTGATAATGGCGATGAGGAATGATGGCGTACGCGGATGAAGATGGTAGCGACAGCCACTGAATAAGATGCAATAGTCAGCCTCAGGAAGATGGCAGTGGCAGCAACCAAATAAGGTGACAGCGGTAGTAACCGAAGAAGATGGGTTGGTGGCAACAAGAGAAGGCAGCAGCGACAGCGATCTAGGGAAGAAGGTTGCAGTAGATGATGTTGTTTGAGCAGGCTGAAAGGGGGCAAAAGAGGACTACGACGACTACGTCTTAAGGTTAGAGGGCTACCCTAGGGTTGCTCGTTCAACAGCAACATGATACGGATGCGCAAGTTTAGACGAAGATAGTACAATATGAATATGGCGGCAAGATAGGATGCGACAGATGCAGCAGAATTGCGTCAATGACGGAAGATCAATGCAGCAATTTTTATGATAAAGATAAGGATGATGCAATAATTTGCAACAAGGATAGATGTAGCAGTTTTTATGATATTGATAAGAGAAATTGCAGTAGCGGTAAGGATTGCACAAGCTGGAGCAATACCAGATCCTGACTACAATAGGGGTGACAGCAGCAGATGTGGGATCTGCAGCAGAGGGTGATGACGACAGAGTCGACAGCGAGATCAGCAGATGTGGGATCTACAACTGAGGATGGTAGGGCGGTTGATGACAGCGATGAAGGTGGAAGAGCAGCAAGACACCAAAAATGCCGCTCTCATACCAGATGATAGAACCTCAAAGGATTCTAACGTTGGATTGATCTCTGTAGGGGATCGACCGTCTGATAAAACCCCAAAAGATTCTAATGTTGGATTGATCTCTGTACGGGATCGGCCCTCCTTGGAACTCTATAGGGGTTCCTCCCTCCTGGTATTCGGCCACAAGGTAAAAACAGAAAATAGATCTATTGCTTGAGAAAGAGGTGGGCAGCTACATGTTTTTATAGGATTTCCAAACCCTAACCCTAAAGAGACTCCTACTCCAAGTAAAACACTCCTAGTGAGACTCCTACCCCAAGTGAAACACTCCTATCCCAACCCTAGCCGACTTTCCCAATCAAAGTGGGCGGCCAATTATGGTTGATTACAATTATGACTAGGATCTTGATTCTGCTCCAACTCATATTCCTAATCAAACCCCAATTCATCCAAATCCTAATCCTACTAGGATTTGGGCTGTTTATTCAAATTGACTCAACTCATCTCCTAGCCGACTCAATGTTAGGTCTAGGCCGGCCAACAAGGCCCAATCTATGGACTCGACTTAATCGATTAGGACCCGATGCAGCTAGGGTCCTATCACACACCGTTTTGGTCATGTTGCTAACTAAAGAAATCAACCCTGACATACAAAAAAAGGATTGTTATGGCTCATTTCCACCCCATTAAGTAAGCGATCATTACACAAGATGCAATCTTGCAGACATCTTGGCCTACAAAAACTAGGGAAAAACACACGAAAAACAAGTAAAACATAAAGCCAAGTAGTTATACAATATAACAGAAGCAACAACCAGTTCATTGATGAAGGTATTGTCAATACGCAATGGCCACAGACCAATGAAACATTTTACCTTCTAAGATGCAGTCTTGTGAACTATATTGGCCTACAAAAACTAGGGAAAAACACATGAAAAACAAGTAAAACACAAAGCCAAGTGGTTGTTCAAGATAACAATAGCAACAAACGATTCATTAATGATGGCCAAACCAATGAAATATTTTATGGAACCCTTTTCCAATTGGATCGACACATATTGACCAATAGTTATCAATCGGAGCATGAACTAGCATGTTGATCATCGCATTTCAAGCGGTCTGATTCGATCCTAATTAGAAAACAAAAGAAGGGATTAAAATTAGAGTTCACAATTGCGAGCCATCTTTTCACTGTCATCTACCACCACCTACCTTCCTCTTCCCCTTGCCATCGGTCAACCTTGCTGCCCTCTCACACGAAGTATGTTTCGTCCACTTCTTGGACAGCCTCCTCTTCTTCCTTCCTCTTTCTCCTCCCTCTTCTTCAACCACCTCTTTTACTTCCTCCCTCTTCCTCCTTCCTCCTCTTCGCCCACCACCTCCTCTTTGTCTTTCCTCTTCCTCCTCCTCCATTCAACTTTTCCTCCACTGCCTACTCTTATTCCTTTTCCTTCCCTTCCTCCCTCATCCTCCACCGCCTCCTCTTTTTACTTTTCCTCCTTCCTATTCCACCTTCTTCTTCCTCCTCTTTCTCCACCTCCTCTTTTTCTTCTTTCCTATTCCTCCTCCTTCCTCTTCCTCCTTCCTCCTCTTCTTGCACCACCTCTTCTTCCTCCTCTTTCTACACCAGTACGGATTGGTACATACCAGTTCAGCCTAGAACCAGTACTGCTCCCACTGGAAACTGCAAACCTTGCTTAAGTGTACTTTTCTCTTTCCAATGTACCCCAAAACTTTCTCATGTTTTTCTTCCTTATTTCTACTTGCTACATTTTCTTTGAATGGGGCAAAACTTTGGTGCCACAATAAGATTATTCCACTGAATAGGGTTTGAGTCATGGAAACATCTCCCTGTAGAGGTAGGACAGTGCCTTGCCCCAAAACCTCATATTAGCTTGGGCCACCATTTTACATTTGCTGATTTCTTATCAATGTCACACAAAGTCAAACCGTAGGCTATGATATCAACAGTGTTGTACTTGCTCAATTTTTGTGTAAAGAGTCTCTTGCAAAGCATTCTAAAGAAAACAATGGATTTTTATGATTGTACCGATTTGATAGTGGCATACCAAACAACATATCTATGGAAAATGAAAATAGCAATGAAGAAGATATTGAAGATCATTCGAAGGTCTAGACACAAGTACAGAGAATGATGATGTGAAATGGATCAAACAACTGAAAGTTACGCATTCATGATGTAACGAATGCAGGTCATAGAACCTGATCAAAGCTAAGAATGAAATCTTCTAATGAAGTTAGAGAGAAGTAAACATGTCAGAATGCTACAAAAGGATTTATTAGTTAAGTGCAAGGACATATCATGGATTAGCATGAACTATGGATGATGTTTGGTTTTCTTTGGCCTTTCAATATGACTGGTTCTGACTAAAGATTTCTCAGAGGCAGAAGTTCTAAATATAATTTAGCATCTGATATATAAGTTGTAGGAAATATACGAGATGTCCGAGAAGAAGTCCAGGGATGATGAATGTCAGGATACCAGCTTCCAACTTCCCATAGCAGAGACCTGTATGGTGTCCGGTAGCAACAAATATCAATATAAAAAAAAGCCGAAACAAAATATAAGATGTGCACAAAAGATTTATTATGATATACAGCTACTTGCACAGAGCAAACATGACCTGACCAAGTTGCAACAGTCAAGAGGATCTAAACCAATTTTTTTGTTGATTAATGATCAACTTGGATGTATGATTTCACTAACGAATACTCCCAAGAGATCTAGTTTCTTCCCAGTTTAGAAATCATAAGATACACCAATGTATGAATACTTAATTGAATTTATATGCAACAGAATATAATAAAGTATTTATAAGCACAAAATGATTTGGATTTCTTGAATACTCAGCAACAAGACAGATTGAAATATGCATCAGAACTTGGCTATTACATAATATTGGAGTAAAGTACAAGAAGCTTTCATATAATATTCCAGATTAGCTTTGTTTACACTATTTACCATAAATATCTTGCCATATTGGACTGGATCTTGATTATTGCTCCTACTCTTGCATAAATCATTCTCCTTTAATGATCTTCAATTAGTTTAGAAAGGAGTTAGAGAAAACTGTGAGTTTTAAAAGAGATTAAAGAGAAAAAGAGAGAGAGAAAGAGAGGGAGTGGGGGAGTGTGTGAGAGTTAAGAATGATGTGTGGCGGGGATTTTTATAACCCCCACAAAGGCCACAGTGGCTACCCAACTGCTATTGGGTAGCCTCACCATATCAGCCCTGTATCGGTTTTGGCTGCTCCCTTATCAGAGCGGTAAGGACCACTTGGATCATACCATACCAAGCAGTATTATAAACCCTATTTGAACCTGCTTAAAGTTGCATATGCTTTAAAAAAGATTCTTCCCTCAGCTATATAGATTCTAAGAGTGAAATTTTTGTTCCTGCTAATTTTTGGATCATGAAAAGAACACTCAAGCTGTCTAAATTAAAAAGCATGGAGGAAGTCTTTACAGGATGGGGGGACGTGGGGGAGGGGGCCTCAGTAAAACAAAAACTAGATGTCTTAAAAACTTTGATCGATATACCTCATGATGATCATTTTATTATTCATAAGAAAGTTGGTAATAGGCATATGGAGATATACTTAAGAAAAACATAAGCAAGTTTAATTAAAAACAGTTTATAGTTGCATGATTACTGCACGAATTTGGCTGTCAATTAGATGGTAATAGGCATATGGAACTTTGATCCATAAAAAGTATTAAACCAGATAATTCATCTCTGGCAAAGATATCAGAAAAAGAAAACTCATACAACCATAATAAAGCTAGTACAAATCTTTGAAGTTGAAACATGGATCATTCAGCAGCCTAACTCAAGAAAGACTGATAATATGTCACATGCACATCTGCATGACTAAAACAACTGCAAATACCTTATCTCATAGTATATCTTTCATACATAAAGGAGTTCCTTTTTTTTCCAAGAAATTACATTAAACTACTGCATGGATTAAGCTGCAAAGCATATGGAACATTGATCAAGGAGAAAGTTGAAAACATGACAAATTGAAATCTGTCACTAATAAAAGAATGAGCAAAGACTTGCACAACAACAAGAAGCTTCTATAATGAACATTTGAGGTCAGTATGCATGGCTGTGAAAAGAAATAACTTGGTAAAACCAACTGCAAGTTTCTTGATGCACAGGTTACATTTAACACAACAAGCCAGACTTTTCAACTTGCACCATATCTTAAAAAGAGAAGAAAGGAGGTGTGTTACGCCTAGAACAAAGTTCAAAAACAAACTATTTAAGCCACATCCTGCTAGTTGATGTACAAGGTATTTACAAATGTAAGTTAATAATTCATGTTTGAAAAGTAATGCAGAATTTTTGAAGAAAATTGCATTGAAAAATATTGCTTATACCTTCTTTGAAAACTAGACCAGTCAGTGCTGCAAAGAGAGGCCCAATGAACCATACACCGATTGGATTACTTATGACATATTCTATCAAGCTTTGGTTCAGAGGCTTAGCAAGCGTTATATAGGTTCCAACAGACCCGATAACACCAAGTACCCACAGTGACTGAAGGAATCGCTTGATAGGAGTTACGTAAATGTGAATTAAAAGTAAAGACAGGCCTAGTCCTCCAGCTCCAATGATATACAAGAAATCGACATCTTGCTTGATAATATCACCCAATATGTTGCCTTCAGGTATAAAAGCAGCAGAAGAAGAAATAACAAATGATGCAGCAGCAGTAACCAATCCTAACCTATATAAGATAACCTGCAAGCAATAAATGAAGCAGTCAGACAAATAAATATATATACACACAAAAGGCAAATTGTGTGTCATCATCAAGGTCCGCCAAACCGTGCCTTACCAGCGTGAGCTCAGTACGATACAATCTGCCAGTACTGAGCGGTATGCCCAAGCGTACCACTCGATATATATATATATATATATATATATATATATATATATATATATATATATATATATATATATATATATATATATATATATATATACATATATATATATAAAATAAAGCTATAAAATAAAAGAAAAAGGGCAATGTCGTCGAGGCGACACCGCCTCGTTCCTTCTCCCCACGCGAGGAGATGTTTCTTCTCCCCATGCTAGGAGAAGAAACGTCTTCTCCTCGAGAAGCCCGCACGAGGAGAAGAAATCTCCCTGTAAAGCCTCGGCGAGAAGGCTATGCATCACGCGCCATTTGCTTTTCCCCGCGAAGCGCCGAGAAGTCCGCGAGTAACGGATCGGGATCAGGAGAGCAGCGCCCGATCTCCAAGTTCTCCCTTCTCTCTCCCTCTTCTTCTTTCTCCCTCAATTGATACAGCCCAAAGTCGGCCGACGATGGTGGAAATTGACTGTTACCGCTCGATAGCGGCCAACGACAGTTGAAATCGACCATTACCATCCGACAGCGGCCGATGACGGTCGAAATCTACCATTACCGACTGATTTTGAGTGGTAACGGGGCAAAAATAGCCCCAATCAACGATCTTGCCTGTAGGCGATCCACGATCGGAGGTCGTCACGGACTTAATCGAATTGCCTAAGCACCTAGCGGCACTCAAGACTTAGCTGAAATTGCCTAAGTCGTGAAGCAACTTTGCCCACTGTTCGGACTTAGCTGGGATTGCTTAAGTCATGAAACGCCCAAACCGTTCTCTGTCCGCAAAAGGTCAGCCCTCTTACAACCTCTTAAGGTCCCGTAGGACCTGCAAAGAAGAAGTTGATTAGCTTAGAAGCGAGCGACGAACATGTCCTGGTGTCTCGTAAAGCGGAAAGCTATACAAGCAATTTGTCGAACACCTTGAGAGCAACAAAAAAAAAAGAGAAAGAGAGCGAAACAGGACTTTGGAGGGTTGTAGGAACGGTCACAAGTCCACAAACGACGGTTCCCAAGGTATCGGACGCAAGACAAGTTCAATTGCTAATGAACGCCACGCCCGACATATACTTGGAACCCCATCCACCATACACCGGGGTTCCAAGGTGTCAATAGTGACATTTCGCACCGAAAGGTTCTCAGACGAAAAGACCCAAAACAGATCGTTTTGGCTCGCAATGACGATCGTTCGACCTTCTACACTACTTTCGCTCACATTTCTTAGGTAAAAACACATAAACTCAAGGCAAAACAAGCTGCCAAACATATGTACAAGCAAGAAAAAGCGACGAACGGTTCAAGGAGCGAAGGCGTTGCGGTTGAGCGACGACCTTTCGTGACAAGACAGACCGGTATGTACCGCCTATACCAAGCGGTACGATTCTAAACGTCAAACCTTGGTCATCATATGTGTATTACTTCAAAATAAGAATTTAATATTGACATATAAATATCATAAGAGATTTTTATTACAATCTATACAAGTTGCAAGAGTTCTTTATTTCAAGGTTCATCGTATCGGTCTGTATCAACGTACCGAGATTTTCTCGGTATGGTACGGTACCCGATATCGGATGGTATGCACAGTGCATATCGCTCGATACACTATAATATAATTCAATATGTTTTATAATATAATATAATATAACATATATTAAAAAACAAAAAAATGAGGTAGCGCCTCGTCCCAGCCCAGGAAGAATGAGGCAACGCCTCGCCCCAACGTTGGAAGATGAGTACCGCCTCGCCTTCCAATGAAGAATGAGGCAGCGCCTCGTCCTAACGAAGGAAGACATCTCGTCTTCCAGCAGGAGAATAAGGCGCCACCTCATCACAGCACAGGAAGACAAGGCGCCGCCTTGTACCCACCTCGCTTTCCAACAGAAGAACGAGGTAGTGCCTCGTCCCAACGAAGGAAGACGAGCGCCTCGTCTTCCAACGAGTGAACAAGGTTCCGTCACAACGCAGGAAGACGAGGTGCCAGCATAATAGCGAGGCAGCACCTCATCCCAACGCTGGAAGATGAGGCGCTTCCTTGTCGCCGCATTTTTTTGTTACTTTTTTAATATATTTTTATATTTTATATTATATAATATTATATTATATTATATTACTTTATATAATATAATGTACTGCCTGGTATAGTACCTTATCGAACCGGTATATACCGCCCATACCAAGTGATACAGAGCGAAACGACAATCCTTGCTTTATTTGTTTAATAATTAAAATAACTTAAGCTTATTATTAGTTTCAGGTGTCTGATTTTTGATCTATTGCTCCAGCTACCAAAACCAAGCTGATGTTGAACATTCAAGACATGAGAGAGATCATCTACTTATACGATTGAAAGCAATAAGAGTAAGAAAGGCTAAATGTCCATAATTTGGTGGAGGCGCAAGCATAAATGGAATGCTTACATACTTTTGAATATCCGCTAAAAGCTTTCAATAGGAAAGTGATCTCTACGGACGATGAAAAGGGTTCTTCTAAGGGGCATGGCTTGATATCACCAAAAGCTCTAGAACAACGAACAATTCTTGTGCAAGCTGCACATGGTGGGGAATTGCCCTCAGAGGCAAGCCACAAAGCTCTAACAATATCCTTTATACCAACCAACTCCAATTAGAGTCACAAAAGGGACAATCACTCTTACACTTCCTCGTAACGTTAATTTTCTTGAAGCTAATAACCAGGGTTACTCTTGTGATGGCCATAGCACTTGCGTCGAAAAGGAAACATGATTTCCTACATATTCTGTTCACCCTAACCATTTTCTTCCCCTTATTCTTCTTTTCTGTTCAATGAGTACTACTCTCATCGTGTCATGTATTTAGATTTAGAGAAAGGTTGATTTTGCAGCCTAAAATATTTGCTATCTAGAATGTGTTTATTAACTTAAATTATCTACCCAAAGCATAATCTCTGAGGCCTAGGTTCAAGGGTGGCAATCAATAGATAGGACTAATGAGATTCTTCTATGCAAATATGAAAATATCAAATGTCACAGGTCTTTCTCCTAAAGTGTTATCTAAGTCTTATCAGAGTCAACCCTCAACTAAATACAATTGCTTCAAAAGTCTCTTATAGTTCTCATGCTTTTCAATTTCTTCAGCTGGTTGTCACTCAATTTGGATGTGAACTAATAATTATTGTGTGTGCTACACCCTCAACTAAATCAAGTCTCTGAATACAGCTTTTGTGTCATTCACCTCATTCTTCACATTAACATTCAATATGCACAATGTTACTATATGTTATTCAGAGTAGGATAGGATCATGTGTCTTCTCAACAGAAACTATATTATAAATACGTCCCTTAGACTTTTAATAAAAATGACCAAAATGTTCCAATACATGGATGAGCTGCTTGAGCTTCTCCTGAGTAAGGACAGGTTGAAATTGGTGACTTCCAGAATTAAAAAAAAAAAAAACATTAGCAGAGTTGAGGAAGATGAAGGAAAGCAAAAGTGAAATGCTAGGAATATAAACAATTTCATCATTACAACCCAGTAATGGGAGGGGGACGCTGTTAGGAACTTATATCAGTAAGGATGGAGATAGAATTCTAGTGAAAACTAGGCTTATGGTAAATAACAGATCAAAAGTAGCAACACTGATGAAGTATTCCTAAAAACTCAAAAATTAAGTTTTTTAGTTGAATTATCTGATATAGTAAACATTTTGTAAAGGAACTTTAGAAACCCTATTTTTGATACATTTGTATCAGGAGCTTATCAGTAATATGGTCTGTGGTGAGAAGATAAATGGACCAAGTTTCACAATTTCATTTACCGATAGTGGATCAGTAACTATATCAGAGTACCAAGTGTCAGTATATTGGTACATAACCAGTTTCAAAAAACAGCATGAAAAAAGGCTGAAGAAACAAGGAAAAAATTACCATTATCGGGTGTTACAAACCATGTACTGTACGTACTATCCAGTTTACCCTAGTCCATATATTGATAGATTGTCGGACCACTAAAATATCATCCATACCAAATGGTATTGCAAACCTTGAAATGAACCTCGTCCTACTTCAACCTGTATCAACCATGTGTTTATTTCAAATAAAACTAACAATGATGAATAAGGTGAATGGCATGAAAAAATTATATTTTAAAAATTTGGCATTTGTAAGTCTATCACACATAACAACATAGTTACTTTATGTTTAAAAAGTAAACAATGTTGATGCGGGAAAGATGAATTTATCCGGCAATCAGGGTAGAAAAACCAAGCATTATTTTTTTTTAAGTTTTTCATATTTGCATAAAGATGTCTCACGAGTGGATTTATTAATTCCCACATTGTCACAAACAGTCGTCGCGCACCCGCAAAATCTTCGCTCAACGAACCGTTCGTCACTTTTGCATACTTGTACAAATGTTTGGCAGCCTGTTTTGCCTTAATTTTATGTGGTTTTGCATGAGAAATGTAAGCGAAAATAATTTGCAACGCTGCGATGCGACCGTTCACCGCGCCAGGCCAAAACTACCCAAAACAGCTTCGTTTTCACATGTCGTGGCCTGATATATGCAGACCGCGGTGCGCTGCAAAACGTTAGCCATCTCAACACCCTGGAACCACCTGGGTGGCATAGGACTGGATAAGGCTTCGGCATAGTGTTAGGCATTGAACATTCTTCACAAGTTGAGCTTGTCTTGCGCCAGGCACCCGGTGAATTGTCGTTTGTGGACTTGCGACTGTTCATTCAACCTTCTAAAGTCCTGTTTCGCTCCTTTCTCTCTTTTCTCTCTTGCACTCAAGGTATTTGTTGAATTACTTGTAAAGCTTCCCTCTTTACGAGACATCGAGACTTGTCCACCGCTCGCTTTTAATCTAATCAACTTTCTCTTTTGCAAGTCCTCAAGGACCGACACGAGGTTGCATGTAGGCTGACTCATTACGAACGAATAACGCATGGGAGTTTCATGACTTAAGCAATCCCAGCTAAGTTCGAGACATTAGCGCAAGGACGCTTCATGACTTAGGCAATTCCAACTAAGTCTGAAACTTTGTCGCAAGGGTGCTGCACGACTTAGGCAAATTCAGTTAAGTCCGTGACATTGTGGTATCAAAGCAAGCAAGCAAGCAATTCGAACAAACAACGAAAAAGTTTCGGAATCTCGTGATGGCAAAGCATCGTGGCGAATCAAGCAAGGTGGGGCAAGCCGGACCTTTGCCCCAAGCAACCGCAGGTGGGCTGTAAGTGCAAACTCGCTCACAAGCTATTGGAGCCGCTCATGAGGAGAGCCGCTCATGAGGAGCGCCGCAGCAAACAGGATGAGCGAGAAGTTGGGTATTCTCCACGAGCAGAGGAGGCACAATCTGGAGCGCCAACCGGGTAGAGAAGCCACAAGGAGAGACTTACAACGGTGGAAACCCGCCTCGATGTTCTTGAAGCGAGTTTGGAGGAACTCTACCAAGCCAACGAAGACTCCTTCAAGTAGAGAGCTCGTAAGAAGAAGCTGAATCTTGGATCGACAAGGTTGAGTCATTAGTCGACCGACTGACAGAAGACACCAAAGACTTCGTGCAACATCTGCACGAAGTTGTGGCAGAACTCACGTCTAAGGCAACGTTGCTCACAAAGACTCTTAATGCGGGAGGGAGCAACCAAGGATTGACTTATCAGTTCATACCGATGTACGTACATATTGTCGGTACTAGTATGGCATTGGTACCGGGCGGTACACATAATGTGTACTGTTTGATATATTAAAATATAATAAAATATTTTTATAATATAATATTATACAATATAATATTAATATATTTAAATATTTAAAAAAAGGGAAAGGGGCGACATTGCCTCGATCTTTCTCCCCGCGCAGGGAGACGTTCCGTCTCCTCGAGTGGGAGAAAGCGTGCACGCGAGCACAAGCGACGACGGCGCACGGACGAGGATGGCGCGATATTCTTTCTTCTCATTTTCTTTTTTCTTCTTTTCCTCTTTCTTCTTCCCTTTTTCTTCCTCAATCGACCGCCAACGGTCGGTTTCTCCTTAATCAACCGCAGACGGTCGATTTCTCCCTCAATCGACCGTCGATTTTTTGGCATCGAATGGGTGGTCCGGCATCGATAACTGGCGGACGTACCACCGTGTCAGGCGATGACAGGTCGAAATTACAAACCTTGGGAGCAACAACAGCGTTACGCCGCCACAAAGCTTGAGAGTGCCCGAGCTGCATTGCTACGGGGGTGCTAGGGATGCCAAAGAGCTCAAAAATTTCTTGTTCGACATGGAACAATACTTTCATGCTACGAGGCCTAACTATAAAGAAACCAAAGTTTCAATAGCAACAATGTATCTGAATGGAGATGCGAACTTTGGTGGCAAACCCGTTGGGAAGAGATCCGGCAAAACCGGCATTGAGTAGACACATGGGAAGACTTGAAGCGAGTGTTGAGAATTCAGTTCTTACTCGAGAACACAAAGTTCGTGGCAAGAAGGAAGCTGAGACAACTCCGCCAAAGTACTTGCATTCGAGACTATGTGAAGCAATTTTCTACACTGATGTTGGACCTACAGGACTTGTCCGAGAAGGATAAGCTATTCAACTTCCTCGATGGCCTAAGCCATAGGCACAACAGGAACTGAATCGATGGAATGTTACCGATATGGTCAGGGTAATTGCGGCCGCAGAAAGGCTAATTGACTTTGTTTATTTCGACGACTCAGGAAAAAGAAACAATCCTCGAAAAATCACCCACTCAAATATTCTCGAGCAAAGGAGTCTGGGGGAAAATAAAGGAAGAACTTCCATAAAGGACCAAGCTCAAAAGGCAAGGCTCTGAAACCTGGCGGATGTTTCTTGTGTGCAAGACCACACATGGTGAGGGAGTCCCCAAAAAGCTGGCGTTCAATGCCTTAATTGCGTCAATTCACCCCCCACAAGTTGGACAAGGGCAAAGTCATCGCTTTTAGTTTAAGCAATTCAGAATCTAGCAGCAATGATGAGTCGCAAGGGCCCCGAATGGGAGCAATGCGTTTGTTGAATTTATTGTGGGATCAAGTGGGGGAGGACACAAAGGCAAAGCCACTAAAGGCAAGGAGTAGAAAGTTGATATACGTGGACATCAAGTTCAATGGCCGAACAACTCGTGGGTGGACACCGGTGCTACCCACGTTTTTATTGTCGATCGAGAAGCCAAGCGACTTAGACTAATCTTGGAGAAGAACCCAAGTCGTATAATGGCTGTGAACTCGGAGGCCAAGCGAATCTCCGAACTAGCAAAGGGGGGTCCCCACCAGAATCAGAACATGGAGCGGGAGCACAAACATGATAGGGATGTCATTTGACTTCCAAGCAATTCTCGGAATGGAGTTCATGCACATAATGAAGTTGGTGCCATTGTCGTTCCTAAACTCCCTATGTATAATGGGAGGCGACGACCCGTGTGTGGTTCCAATTTCTCGAGGAGAAACCAAGGATCATTGAAGAAAGGAGTCTGAAAAGGTGAATCAACCTTTGTAGCTGCTATAAAGCTGAGCACTTGATAGGGAGGCTATTCAGGAACCTGTTGTGTTGGCGAACATCCAGAAGGAGTTCTCAAATGTGATCAACCGAGTTGTCGAAAACTCTGCCACCACGTAGAGGCATGGATCATCATATTAAGCTGGAGCCGGGAGTTAAGCCTCCAGCGAGACCACCATACCGCATGGCCCCTCCAAAGTTGGCAGAACTTGGGAAGCAGTTAGATGAACTGCAAAGCGATGGTCTCATCTACAACTCAAAAGCACCATTCGGAGCTCCAGTCTCGTCTAGAAGAAACAAGATGGGAGCCTCCGATTATGTATCATCGAGCCCTCAACAAAATGACAATGAAGAACAAATATCCCATCCCGCTCATCGCGGACTTGTAATATCAACTCGACAAGGCAAAGTACTTCTCCAAACTCGACATTCGGTCGGGGTACTGACAGGTGCGCACTGCAGAAGGCGACGAAGTGAAGACTACTTGTGTGACCAGGTATGGAGCATTCAAGTTCCTGGTGATGCTCCAGCTTAACCAACTATTCAAGGAGTATTTGGACAAGTTTGTGGTCGTCTACTTAGACAATATCGTCATCTACAGCCAAATGCTTGAGGAGCATATCGAGCACTTTCGAACAATCTTTAAAGTTCTCAAGGAGAACACATTGTTTGTGAAGAGGGAGAAGTGTTACTTTGCTCAGACAGAGATTCTGTTCTTGGGGCATCGAATAGGTGACGGTTCCATTCAAATGGACAAATCTAAGGTGCAAGTTGTGGCAAAATGGCGAACACCAACAAAGGTGCCAGAGCTGAGATCCTTCCTTAGTTTCATCAATTATCATCGGCGCTTTATAGCTGGATATTCGAAGCGTGCAGCTCCCCTGACGGAGTTGTTAAAAGAGCAATCTTGGAGATAGTCAGATAAATGTGAAGCGACATTTCAAGACCTAAAGACTGCTGTGTTTAAGAACCGATACTCAAATTGTTGGGTTATAGGAAGTCCTTTGAGATCCATATAGATGTTTCAGACTTCGTGATTGGGGGAGTACTTATGCAAGAGGGTCACCCGGTGGCCTATGAGAGTCGCAATCTCAACAAGACCGAGCGGCAATACCCAGTGTACGAGAAGGAGATGACAGCGGTGGTCCAATGTCTACGAGTTTGGCAACACTACCTCCTCGGAACGCAATTTGTTTGAAGGACAAACAACATCGCATTGAGTTACTTTCAAACTCAAAAGAAACTCTCCCCAAATCAAACACGATGGCAGGACTTCCTGGCTGAGTTCGATATGGCAATGGAGTACAAACCCCAAAGAGAAAATGTCGTAGCTGATGCGTTGAGCCGAAAAGTAGAGTTGGTGAATGTCATACAATTAGAAGGCGGAGGCCAAGTCAGTTGCACTCCAACTTCCTTTCCAGGATCAAGGATGGACTGTACAGTAATCCCCAAGCAATAACCTTGATGCAACTGATAGGACCCCAGTCAAGGTTGGGTCCTGCTCAACCAAGTAGCAATCAATAAAAGCCCGCGAGATTGTAATAAAACCTCACCTAGTCACCTCTATCCTATAAAGAAGTATGGCTAGGGTTTAATTTAGAGCCTTAGGGCTTCCTGGTTATCGTCCCCTTTACTGAGCTGGTCGGGCAGGGTTTCTAGCAGAGGGGCGTGGCTTGTGCAGCCACTTAGCCCGTCGCCCCCCTTATTTAGGCAGGGCGGTTATAGGCGGGGCAAAAGGGTGAATTCATTTAGGAAGCACCCCCTAGAGCTAAGGTTTTGAGCTATATATAAGCTTGTAGCCTCCACCTCTTTTTCGTCAAGTAAGAATCATCTTTATTTCAGCCTTGTGGCCGATTTCTAGGAGGGAGGAAACCCTACAACGTTCCAAGAGTTGATCCCCCTCAAAGATCAAATCTCCATAAAGCTCCTCTAGGGTTCTATCTTCTGGTATCAGAGCAGCGATATTGCTGCCCTTGCTGCCATCTCTACCGCCTCCATCAAGCCAAGCAATTCCCAGAATTGCTTTTGACGTCGCCTCCACCGTCATCCTCCTGCCGCAGATCAAACCAATCTGTTGCTGCCACCATCAATTGTACTAGAGATTTGGTATTTTTCTACCACCCATACCTTTTTGCTACTACAATTTTCCATCTACAAAACACCAAAAGGAGTTTCCTATCTTTTCCTTGCGGCAAATTCCTTCCATCGCAAAAGTGATCATCTTTGCGAACGAAGAATTGCTGCAGAAAATTTCAGCCGCATATAGGCTTTTGTACCGATCTCTTTGTGAATGAAATTTTGCACACGTTTCATAGATCGTCTTGGCTTCCATCCGAGATTGATCTACTGTGAAACTCCTCTTTAAAACAATTCTTATAATGCTGCAATTGTCGTTGCAAACCGCTGCAACAGTTTTCTTACCGTTACGCTGTCGAAATTTTCTTGGTCCAAATTGCTATTACTGCTACCATCTCAACCGAGATTTTGCTATCGAAAGTCTCTATAATTTTCTCGGATTTTGCTGGAATTTACGTCGAGAAACTGCTACTTCTTCGACAGGAATTCGGTAGTGCAGTATATACCGCAACGATCTTTCGTCGAATTCTATCATATCTTGCTGCCATCTTTTCCAGATTTGAAACTCTCTTTCCCTAACCTTCATCACCCACAATCACCGCCCCAAAACCTTGCTAAAACCGCACCCAAATCAGCCACAAAACAGCCCCAAACTGCAGCCTACACATCCACCGATCCACCCCCTTTCGGCCATAATTATTTCCAACCAATCCATGCCCTTAACTCGACAACAAAAGAGAGATCTTAACATTACAGATCTGGAGGCTTACACTATGGCATCTGAGGAGGCCATCAATGCAAAATTTGAAGCCTTCGAAACCTGAATGGAGGAGAAAATACGAACTATCTTCGCCGAACTCAGTTTAGGCAGACCACCAAGCCCGAAGAGATCACATCAAGGAGAGAGCTTTGATCGAAGAGATGACTTCCAAGAGAGGGGAGGCTCTATGACCGACCCCTACAATCCACGCATAAGGGTGGACTTCCCTAGATAGGAAGGAGACCCAATTGGATGGATCTCACGCGCAGAGCATTATTTTCGATACCACCAAACCACGGATGCTTCCATGGTGGAAATTGCGGCTATTCATCTTGAAGGGGATGTCATACAGTGGTTTAATTGGTTACACCCACTCATGAAAACAATTCAAAGAAGGGCTATTGATCTGCTTCAGACCGACCAATTACGAGAACATCGATAGCCAATTAGTAAAGATCTGACAAACCTCAACAATCCAAGAATATCAAACAAGGTTGAAAGATTATCTAATCAAACTCGTGATTGGTCTAAGAAACAACTATTGGGAACCTTTATTGAGGGCTTGAAGCCGAAGATCCGAGGAGAAGTTAAAGCGCGACAATCGTACATGCTTATAGTGGCCATCTCTTCGCACGACTTCAAGAGGAGCGATTGAACCATGAATCCCGGAGGACTACGGTCGCTTCCCGACCAGCAACACAGAAGCCCAGCCCCCTTTACTGTCATCTGATCCCCCGCACCCAAAAAGTTGATGAGAGAAGAACTTCGGGAGCAATCTGCAAAGGGTTTGTGTTGGCACTACGACGAGCCGTGGAGTCACGATCACCGCTGCAAAAAGGGGCGGCTTCTCGTGATTGAACCAGTAGATGAAGAAGTCCTTGAACCATCAGAAGATAGCTTCGAACATGAAGAAGTTGCGAAAGAAGAGCCACAACCGACTGACTTTATGGTGCACGTGCTAACCGGTTACTCTAATCCGCAAACAATGAAAGTTGGAGGCCTTCTCAAGCAACAACCGATCATCGTTCTTATCGACAGCAGCACTAATAATTTCCTCAACAATAAGGTTGTTGCTCGAATGGCGCTCCACATGGAAGGTTGCAACAAGTTTAACATAAAGGTTGCCGACGGCCGAATCCTAAAGTGTGACTAACGGTGCTCGCGAGTGAAACTACTACTACAAGACCAAGAGATTATAGCCAATTTCTTTCTCCTACCTATTTGATGATTATGAAGCCATGCTTGGCATTGAATGGCTAATGACGCTAGGTGACATCTCCTGAAACTTCTCAAAATTGATTATGAAATTTTATTGCAAAGGTAGACAGGTTACCCTGTGCGGCAAGCGCGGAAGCCATATCTCCACCGTTTCAACGCAACGAATGGAGAAAGTCTTACATAAGGCACATGGCGGTTTTTTTTTATGCATTTCCAGCAACAATCAAAGGAGAAAAACATGCAAATTGCATATCCAAAAGTCGCCCAATTGCTTGCTGAATTCGCCGATATTTTTGCTGAACCATGCGGTCTCCCCCTACCCGGCAACATAATCATCGAATCCCTATTCTTCTAAGCAAACCACCAACAAACTCTACGCCGTATTGCTATCCTCACCTACAGAAGGATGAGATTGAGAATATTGTAAAAGAGATGCTTGGAATATGGGTGATTTGGCCAAGCTACAGCCCCTATTCCTCACCGGTGTTGCTAGTGCGCAATGGTGGATGTGCATCGACTACCGAGCTTTAAATGCCATCACCGTCAAGGATAAGTACCCAATACCAGTAGTGGATGAACTCTTGGATGAATTAAAAGGAGCCCGAGTCTTCACGAAGTTGGACCTCCATTTCGGGTACTACCAAATTTGGTATATGCTGAAGACATTCCAAACGCACAACGATTATTATGGATTCTTGGTAATGCCTTTGGACTCACTAATGCTCCTTCCACCTTCCAAAGTCAAATGAACAACATTTTCCGGAGCTTTCTACACAAATTTATGATGTTATTTTTTGACGATATTCTCATTTACAACCCTACTCTTGAGATTCATTGTCAGCACTTGTGAATTGTTCTAACAATCCTTCGAGAGAATACTCACTATGTTAAACAATCAAGTGCAGCTTCCTCCAACGTAAAGTAGAGTACCTTGGACACATAATATCAGAAGGAGTGGCGGTAGAACCAACAAAGATAGAGGCAATGCAAAGTTGGCCGAAACCTGCAAACGTAAAATCGCTATGCGGTTTCCTTTACTCACAGACTTCTACCGAAAGTTTATAAAGGACTATGGGAAGATCAGTGCACCACTCACCTCCCTACTGAAAAAAAACTCCTTCAGTGGTCAGACAAAGCCTCTGCGGCCTTCGACAGACTCAGGGCAACCATGACGACAACGCCGGTCCTAGCACTACCCGATTTCAGCTAACCCTTCATCATTGAGGCCGACGCATCTGGAGTTAGAATCGATGCTGTTCTAGGATATACTTGCAATTGTGCATGCCGTTACAAAATGGAGGCCCTACCTAATCACCGCCGCTTTCAGATCAAAACCGACCACCGAACCCTCAAGTATTTTTTGGAGCAGAAAATATCATCCTTGAGCAGGAAAAATGAGTAACCAAACTCCTTGGTTTTAATTATGAAATTATTTATAAAAGGGGGAAGAAAACGTTGTTGCATATGCGCTATCATGGCTACTAGAGCAAGCTAAGATTTCAGCCATCTCCCTTCCCTCCACCGGCTTTCTCGAGGGCATTAGGGAGGAACAGAAGAAGGATCCAGAGACCAACAACTTCATAGAAAAATTGGAGAAGGATCCGAGCACAATAACCCACTACACTTAGGATTCGGGGGATCTACGCTAAAATTGTTCTTGCATCCTATCCCCCTTACATCAAAATCATCATGCACGAAATGCACTCTTCACCTTCAACAAGGCACTCCGGATTTCTGAGAACATACAAGAGAATGAAGCAAAATTTTTATTGGAGAGGCATTAAAAAATTTATTTCTGAATATGTAACAAAATGTGATGTATGTCAACAGCAAAAGGGTGAAACAACAGCAAGTCTAGGAAAGCTGCAACCACTACCCATACCGGACTCGGTGTGGACCGACATATCTATGGACTTCATCAAAGGGCTGCCATCATCTCAAGGTAAAAGCACAATCCTTGTGGTGGTTGATCGATTGACGAAATATGCCTATTTTTGTGCTGTGAGATCCTTATACCGCTGCCAGTATTGCTCAGATTTTTATTGAAAATATTGTTAAACTATATGGGATGCCAAGGACCATTGTGAGTGACCGTGACAGAATTTTTATAAGTAAATTTTGGACCGAGTTATTCCAACTATAGGGCACTCAACTCAAGATGAGCACAGCTTACCATCCATAGACGGATGGCCAAATAGAGATGGTGAACAAGTGTCTAGAGACCTATCTTCAGTGCTTCACCACTGACCGGCCAAAGGAATGGACGAAGTGGCTCCCTTGGGCCGAATGGTGGTACAACACTACATATCCCTCATCTACAAAATGTACCCCATATGAGACATTATATGATCGACTGACCCCTGTAATTCTAAAGTATGTAATTGATGCAGCCAAAATCGATCAAGTCAACCATAATTTAATTGACAGGGACAAGCTCCTACAGCTATTGAAGGAAAATCTCTCTGTCGCTCAAGCCAGGATGAAGCAACAAGCTGACACACATCGAAGCGAAAGGGAGTTTTCAATAGGAGATTGGGTTACCTTCGCCTGCAGTCGTACAAGCAACTATCTGTCAATACACAAGCCTCTATAAAGCTATCTCCTCGCTTTTATGAACCTTATCAAATCACGGAACGAATTGGAGTTATGGCGTACAGACTCAAATTGCCCGAGGATGCCAAAATTCACCCTGTCTTCCACGTGTCTTGCTTGAAGCCTAAGCTAGAAGAACATGAATCAGCTTAAACTCAACTGCCAAATACCACTGATGATGGAGAAATTCAAGCCCAACCATAAGCCATCCTTGATTGAAAAATTGTGATGTGCCGTCAACGTCCCTCTACTGAAGTACTAGTGCATTAGAGCAATTTACCACCTAAAGATGCCACATGGGAATCATATGAGGAGGTGAAGACCCGATTCCCTGAGTTGATGGAACCTCAGCCTTAAAGACAAGACTGATTTGAAGAGGGCGAGCTTGATAGGACCCCAGCAGGGTTAGGTCCAGCTCAACCAAGTAGCAATCAACAAAACACCCAAGATTGTAATAAAACCCCACCTAGTCACCTCTATCTTATAAAGAAGTGTGGCTAGGGTTTAATTTGGGGTCTTAGGGCTTCTTGGCCGCCGCTCCCTTTACTGGGCTAGTCGGCCAGGGTTTCTAGCAGAGGGGCATGGCTTGTACAACCACTTAGGCCACCGGCCCCCTTATTTAGGCAAGGCGGCTATAGGAGGGGCAAAAGGGGGAACTCACTTAGGAAGCACCCCCTTAGGGCTAGGGTTTTGAGCCCTATATAAGCTTGTAGCCTCCATCTCTTTTTCATCAAGCAAAAATCATCTTTATTTTAGCCTTGTGGCCGACTTCTAGAAGGGAAGAACCCCTATAGCGTTCCAAGGGTTGATCCCCCTCAAAGATCAAATCTCCATAGAGCTCCTCTGGGGTTCTATCACAACTCATCAAAGAGGGCAAGGCACAACGATTTTGGGTCCAGGAGGGACTTATCTACACCAAAGGGAACAGAGTTTATGTTCTGCGGGCGAACAATTTGAGGCGTGAACTCTTAAAAGAGTGTCATGATTCCCTTTGGGCTGGACATTTGGGCATTCATCAAACAATAGCTCTCATTGAGAGGGTCTTCTATTGGTCAAAGATGGGGACCGACATGGAGGAATATGTTCAAACATGCCTTACTTGCCAACAAGATAAGGTAGAGCAGCGAAAGCTGGTGGGACTTTTGGAGCTACTGCTTATACAAAAAATGTCATGGGAGAGCATTTCCTTAGACTTCATATCAAGCTTGCCGGTAGTAGATGGACTTGGATCGATACTTGTGGTCGATCAGTTCTCAAAATAAGCAACATTCATTGTTGCACCCCTACACTGTTTAGTAAAGGAGGCGGCTAAGTTAATGATGAAGAATGTGGTGAAGTATTAGGGAGTCCTGCACAATATCATCAGTGATCGAGATGCATCGTTCTTGGGATGATTCTGGACTCAACTAATTAAACTGTTGGGATCCAAGTTATATTTCTCCACAAGCCTCCACCCCAGACAGATGGCCAAACTGAAAGAATAAATTCACTCCTCGAGCAATATCTTCAGCACTACGTGAGTGCCAACCAACGAGATTGGGTGAAGTTGTTGGACATAGCCCAAGTCCCCTACAACTTGCAGTGAAGATCTACATCCAACAAGAGTCCCTTCGAGATTATTACAAGACAACAACCGTCGACTCCTCATACCTTGGCTATTAGTTATACAGGGAGTAGTCCGTCAGCATATCACTTCGCATAGAAATGGCATCGGAATCCAGATATTGCGTGGGCTTACTTGGAGAAGGTGGCGAAAAAGATGAAGAAGTGGGCAAACTTAAGAAGGCGACTACAGGAGTTCAAAGTTGGCGACTTGGTATTGGTGAAGCTTCAACCGGCATCGCTCTAGTTCTTTAGGCACAAAGTGCACAAAGGATTGGTACACAAGTATGAAGGGCCCTTCCCAATTATCAGCAGGGTAAACAATGTCTCCTACAAGTTGCAACTATCGGCATGGCTATAAATTCACAATGTCTTCCATGTAAGCAATTTGAAAGCCTACCATTCAGATCAGCGTTCCCAAAGTGTTACAACTCGACTACCCCCAACAAGAGTCTTATACAAGAAGCAAGTTGAAACTATTCTAGTGAATCGCAAGACAAAGCTACCCAATGGAGCAAAGCAAACCAAGAAATTGGTGAAGTGGCGAAAGCTTCCCTGAACAAAAGCCAATTATGAGTCGGAAGACATCTTACGACATGAAGAAGCCATCGTCAAAGCCTACCAACAAGTGTCGACAAGGGCGTCGACAGTTTAAGTGGGGGAGAATGTCATGAATGGTCATTGCGCACCCGCAACATCTTCGTTCAACGAACCGTTCGTCACATTTGCATACTTGTACAAATGTTTAGCAGTCTATTTTGTCTTAGTTTTATGTGGTTTTGCCTGAGAAATAGTTTACAACACTGCGGTTTGCAACACTGTGGTGCGATTGCTCACCGCGTCAGGTCCAAAACTACCCAAAACAACTCCGTTTTCACATGTCACGGCCTAATTTTTGCAGACCACAATGAGTTACGAAACGTCAGCCATCTCAACACCCTGGAACCCCCCGGGTGGCACAGGGCTGCATTGGGCTTCAATATAGTGTTGGGCATTGAACATTCTTCATAAGTTGAGCTTGTCTTGCGCTCAGCACCCGATGAACTGTCGTTAGTGGACTTACAACTGTTCGTTCAACCTTCTAAAGTTATATTTCGCTCCTTTCTCTCTTGCACTCAAGGTGTTTATTGAATTGCTTGTAAAGCTTCCCTCTTTGCAAGACGTCGGGACTTGTCTGTCGCTCGCTTTCAATTTAATCAACTTTCTCTTTTACAGGTCCTTAGGGACCGTCACGAGGTTGCATGTAAGCTGACCCATTACGGATGAATAACACATGGGTGTTTCATGACTTAGGCAATCCCAACTAAGTCGAAGACATCGACGCAAGGACGGTTCACAACTTAAGAAATTTCAGCTAAGTCCAAAACTTTATCGCAAGGGTGCCGCACGACTCAGGCAAATTCAGCTAAGTCCATGACAACACGTTGAACCTTTATGCGTACAAAACATACATAACATAATTTCGAAAATAAGCTATGTGACAACCAAATAAATATTTTTTTAACACAGAAAATTCGTAGGACATCTTAGTTATTCTCCTAAGGTCTAAGCCACCATAACTGTTAGCTAGAAGGAACATCAAGGCTATGTGAAAGTGAGGAAACCAGAATTTCAAATGTGCCAATAAATAACATACCAATATTGGTAGCAATTTACTTATACAAACAGAAACTATATTTGATTGACCAATTCTTTTTTTATGAGATCAGAAATCATTTTAAAATATTTATTAAATGAACTATAGCTTTGAATTGATAGAATATACTAAATACTAATCAATCCGACAAAAAATTATAACCATTAATACATAAATTAGAAATATTTATGATTTGTTTTTTCATATTTTTTGGACTGATTAAATATAAGTTAAAAGATGTAATTTATGTCTCTATTTGTGCACAAACATTCTAGATCAACACATTATGATGAACAAACTAAAATCTAAAACACACTTAGGTCCTGGTAACTGCAGCAAAAATAACTATGAAATCAAACACTAATAACTTTATTTTGGCAAATAAAATTCCTTATGAATAATATATATGATAGACATGATTTTTTAATCAAACATTCTTCATTCATGATGAGACATCCTTATAGAAATGTAATCTTCAAGGCTTGGATTATACAACCAACCTCAAGATTTGATTCCACTTTTTTAAAATCTCCTATCAAGCATAAAATTTGTCTACTTCCTATCTTTTAGCTTCTTTTCTCCTCTTTGGTCAATCTTTATAAAGTACGTATGATCATATACGATACTATCTTATAGCAACCAACTTATAACATTTTCAAAAGATCCCTTAAAGCAATAACATTTATTCAAAAGAAAAATAAATCAAATCTTTCCTCCTCATTTCATCATATTCACTCCTATTTACTATGTATCCACCGCTTGGCTTGTAATAGTCTCACACATTACCAATTCAATAAACATAAAACTTCTAATTTTCTTTCTTTGTTCTTCTGCAATTATCCAGTAGCAGTTGACATCATCCTTGGATTGCATTGAATAAGCTTTCATGTTCAGTACCTTACACTAAATTCTGAAGATACACATTCCTGCTCAGATCTTGTGTCATTATGTCGACAATGTGCCAAAGATAGACGATCAAATAAGACAAACCGGTGCATCTGAGTTTCCAACTTAATCCTGAACAGTATGGCAGAAGGGTTAAATGGGTTGCTGATAAAACTGTAGGGTTTTATCCAAGAAAAGAGATAGAGATTTGATCGCTTCGAGGGGATCTGCCTCCTTTTGATCGCTTTGAGGGGATCAACATCCAAATTAGCCAAAGGCCTTGAGTTGTATTTGACTACCTGAGAAAAAATATCCAAAGGAATTACATATATATAGAGTTATTTAATCATTAGCTATCTAGGACTAGGAATTCTAACAAAAATAAAAATAGTAATTCCTAATTTGCTATACTCAAGGACTCCTAATATAATTAGGAAGAACTCAAGAACTCCTACTATAACTAGGAAAAACTAAATAGAAAAATAAAGATTAATATCAAATCCCTAAAATTAAGAACTCCTAAAATTAAGGAATCCACTTAGTGACTGCATGAATAATAACTAACATCTTCTCGTCTTAAATAGATAAACTCAAATGAGATGGGGAAAGTGCCTTACTAGTATAAGCAATTGAATGACATTCTTGCATTAGTACAGCTCCAATACCTGCTCCAGAAGTATCAAATTCAATCACGAATAACTTGTTGAAATCTAGTAAAGCGAGAACTGGCGTAGTAGTCTTTGCATACTTAGAGAAATAAAAGCTTGAGTAGCTTCTTCTGTCCACTTAAATATATCTTTCTTCAAAAGTGATATCAAAGAAGCACTGATTTTGCCATAGCTCTTCACAAACTTTCGATAATAATCAGTGAGTCTCAAGAATCCTCTCAAAGCCTTAATCGATTTTCAAATTGGCTAATCTTTCATTGCCTGGATTTTAGAAGGGTCAACTGCAACACCCTCTCGGGAAACAACATGGCCAAAATATTCTACCTTAGATTGCACAAAGCTACATTTTGATTTCTTGACAAAAAGACAATACTCACGAAGAAGGGTAAAGATAGATCGCAAATGTAATAAATGATTTTTTGAAGATGGACTATATATCAGAATATCATCAAAGAAAATCAGAACAGACTTACAAAAATGAACTCAAAAGATATCATTCATTAAACTTTGAAAAGTAGACGACGGACTGGTTAATCCGAAAGGCATTACCAGAAATTCATAGCGACCATCATGCATCCTAAAAGCAGTTTTCTTATATCATCTTCATGCATATGAATTTGGTGATAGCCAGACCGGAAATCCGGTTTGGTGAAAACTTATGCACCTCCCAATTCATCAAAAAACTCGTCCACTACTCAAATAGGATACTTGTCTTCCACTGTAATATTATTAGGTGCTCGATAATCTACACATTCGCTAAGAACCATCTTTCTTTCTTACTAATAAGGATGGAGAGGAATATGTACTAACATTGGCCCTTATGACTCTAACTTCAAGCAGCAATTTAAATAGGTGCTCGGGCGCTCGCCTAAGTGCTCGAACGAGGTGAGGCGAGACCCGAGCGCCTCGCTCAATCCCCAGGCGGCGCGCTTCAAAGAGGCGCCGCGCCGCCGAGCCCAGGCGTCGGGTGCTTCGGGCGAGCGCCCAAGTTAATTCAGGCGACCGAGCCAGGCTTTTAGCTCTGGTTCAATCGTTCGTGTTAGTTGGTTGAATCAAACCAACTAACACAGCTATATATATTTTGTTAGTTAACCCTACTCCTCATCTCGAATCGAGATTACGTCGCTGTTGCTGCTGCTGCTACTATCTTCACCGCCGTCGTTGCTCTTCGCCACCATCGCTGCTCTCACCCGAGCGCCCGAGAGCCTGGTTCGGTCACCTAGATTACGTCGCCGACACCATCGCTGCTGTTATTTCTCTTTACCACCATCACTGCAATTGCTGCCGCTCGTTGCCGTCATTATTGCCACTCGCCGCCGTCGCTATCGCCGCCGCTCCTCTCACCTTCAGTCAAGTCAACTCATCACCTCGTTTCTACTGTTAATAGTATACTGTTAATAGTATATTGTTAACAGTATATTAACACTTAACAGTATACCGTATATTAACAATTAACACTATAGTATACTATTAAGTTAACCAATTATTAACAGTATACTATATTGTTAACAGTATAACAGTATACTGTTAATATACTGTTAACACTTAATAGTATATTAACAGTATACTGTATAATGTATATTAAGTATCAACCGTATACTTGTTCATGGACTATTAACAGTATATTGTTAACAATACTTTTAACAGTATATTAACCAAGGTTTGCCTTACCGTCCAGACGGCAGTACATATATTCGGTACAAATATGGACCCAGATATCGGGCGATATGTCCAAATCACGATATTAAAATATAATATAATATTTTATGATATAATATAAATATAATATAATATTAAAAATATTACTCGATCTTTCTCCCAACATGGAGACGCTCCTCGCACCCGTGGATCTACGACGAAGCGGGCGAGGTATTCTTTCTTCTCCTTTTTTTTTTTTCTTTTCCTCTTCTTCTTCCCTTTTTCTTCCTCAATCGACCGCTGACAGTCGATTTCTCTCTCAATCGACTGCCGACAGTCGATTTCTTTTTCAATCGGCTGCCGACGGCTAAAATCAACCGTCGACGGTCAATTTAAACCGCCGGGTGCTTCACAAGAATCAAGGATCGAGATGTATCGCCTGTGTCAAGACAGATCAAAATTGCAAACCTTAATATTAACAATATACTATTAAATAGTATACTAATGACAATATTTTTTTAGTAGATTAATAATATATTATATCGATTTTATGATGAGTGACTTTGACGTAAAACTTTATTGTTTAAAATTTTAAAACTTTTGTTAATGTGACATTGTGACTTGTAGTTGATACTTCAGATTTACTTAATTAAATATCATATTTTTATTTAAATAATTATTTATTAATTATATTATATATTTTTTTATATTTTGGCGCCTCGCTTCGCTCGAGCAAGCGTCTGAAGCCTCGAGCGTTTTGGGACCCTGGCGCCTAACGCTTTTTAAATCACTGGCTTCAAGCATCTCCTTGATGATTTTCTCTATCTCTGTCTTTTGAAAGTGTGGATATCGATAGGACTGAACATCAGTTGGTGCACTCCCAGATAGTAAAGGAATTTGGTGATCATGTGATCAAAGAGGTGAAAGTCCTTGTAGTTCTGCAAATATATCCATAAATTCTTCTAGTAATGATTGAACACTTTCATTTTGTTTAGGTACTACAGCTTCCTCTTTAATGCTCTTAATTGTACCAAAAATCCATAGTGTGCCTTCCGAAGAATCATCTCCATTCTATAGCTAATAATAGTTGTGACCTTACAACCACGCCTTCTTTTTAGGATCACTTGCTTTCTATTGATAAAAAACTTCATAACAAAGTAAGCCATTTCGAATCGTACCAACTAAGCTTGGTAGGGTATGGTACTTAAGTACCGAGCAGTATGCTTTGGCATAACACTCGGTATATATATATATACATATATAATAAAAAAGTTAAAAAATAAAAAAAGGCGACATCACCTCGTTTCTTCTCCTCGCCCAGTTGAGAAGCCTCAACGATGTCGTCGAGGCTTCTTCTCCCCACGCGAATGAGGAAAAGTCGTCGACGACAGTGAGGCGACATGCGTCAGACGAGCAGCAAGAGAGGACGACGACGGATCAGGATGTCAAATGGGAGCGGCGCCAAATCTCTAGGCTCTTCCTTTTCTTCTCCCTCTTCTTCTCCCTCTTCTTCCTTCTCCCTCGACTAATACCACGCAAGTAACAATCAGTAGCGAAAACAACCCCAATCGATGATCGCCCGGTAGTGGGCGGTCCGCGTATCGGTCTAATGGCGGACCGATACATACTACCCGATATGTGCGATACCATTCAGTATTGTCGACCTTGCTTCATAATTAATTTAGAGAAGTTCCAAGGAAGGTTCGCCATCTCATACTATACCGACATACCGAGCTCAGTCAGTATGATAAGATACGAGAGCACCTAGTGGTATACTCTAGCGTACCGCTCGATATATATATATAATAAAATAAAAAAATGGTGACGTCACCTCGTTCCTTCTCCCTGCGTAGGCAAAACAAAATGTCTTCTCCCCAAGAAGCCTGCGCAAAGAGAAGAAACATCCCCGTGAAGCCTCGGCGAGAAATCCACGCGCCCTACGAAGCCTCGGCAACATCGCCTAAGCTTATTCTCTAGCCTCGCCAAGGCTTCTCCTCGTGGGCGACGAATCGGGATTGTCAAGTGAGAGCGGCACTATATCTCTCGATTCTCCCTCTTCTTCCTTCTCCCTTGGCTGATACCGCTCAACAATGGGCGGCGACGGCCAAAATCAATCGTTACCAACCGATTTTAGGCAATAACGAGGCAAAAACAACCCCAATCAACGATACTATCAGGTAGTAGGCGGTCAATGTACCGGTCTGCTAGCGGACCGGTACATACCACCCGATATGGGCGGTTTCTATCGGTAGTGCAAACCTTGGTTCTAAGAGATATCGCCCAAAGTTAATAACCACCCAATTCCAAGCATAACCTTATAGTCCTTCAATGGTAGTAGGAAAAAATCCACGAGCAATTCTTGACCCTGCATAACAAGCTTTACTTTGGAACACTTACTATCACAATTTAAAATTCACCCATCAACAATCGTTACCTCGAATTTATCACAACGCTCAATATGATAGGTCAATTGTGCAACAACCATGCTATCCATAAAATTGTTGGTGCTACCATTATCAATCAACACAATAACAGACTAATGTTTCAAAAGTCCTCATAGGTTGAGGATTAAAGTAGTCGGCTAATGCATGAACAGTATGTGTGAAGGTTCAATAATCTTATGGTTATCAGTACCTTTATGATCAGAGTCTATAGCCTCAATCTTTGGTTCCTCCTCAATTGGTTCAATCATCAAAAAGTTTTTTTTGTTTGCATTGATGCTCCCTACTCCATTTTTCATCACAATGCCAGCACAAACCCTTTGTTGTTCATTCTTTGAGTTCCTCTTGGGTCAATTTCTAGTATTAGAATTTTGGTTATGAATGGCTAGAGTAGTTGACTTGCTAGTCACTTGTTTATTAACACTCCCAGTTCATCAATTTTCCATGTTAATTTTTTCTTTATACAATCGTGCAAAAGAAATTACAATTGTCATAGTGCAAGGTTTGCAAGCCTTAACTTCACAACGAATATCTAAATTAAGACCTTCAGTGAATGTTCCCACCAATTGTCTTTCAAACCAATCTTTAGCTCGATGTAATCGTTGTTCAAATTAAGATTCGTTGTATCGATCCGTACCAGCTTATCGAGTTTATCTCGGTAAGGTACCCAATACTGAGCGATACGCACAATGCATACCGCTCGGTATATTATAATATTATATTATATTATATTATATTATATTATATTATATATTAAATATAATATAATATAATATATATTAGAAACAATAAAAAAGCTTGCGACATCTCCTTGATCCTTCTCCCCACGCAGGGAGAAGAAATCGCCCGCCAGCGATTTTTCGCCCGCAGGCGATGAATCACGCGGGCGACGGATCGCATGGGGGAACCGGTGAAGAGCAGCGCCCGAGGTATTTTTCTCCTCTTCTTCTCCTTCTTCTCCCTTTGTTCCTTTTTCTTATTTCTCTCTCGATCGACTGCCAACGGTCGAAATCGACCGTCGACGACCAAAATCAACCATTGACCGTTAATTTAGGCGGTACAGCTCGGTAGCGGGCAATCCGTAAGTACCAATCAGCTGGTGCACCGGTACACATCGCATGGTACGGGGCCATACTGCTCGGTAAGGCAAACCTTGGTTCAAATCGACTTTGATACTCTAACACAATAGAAGTCTGGCGAATCTTAGCAAGCTGTCCATCAACATTCTCATATTCGAATGATCTAAAACAAACAAGAACCCCTTTCTTGAACTGCTCTCATGAGGGAACACTATGACTAGTTTCAAACCAATCGTACAATTGAATAGCATCCCCATATAGTTGGATTGAAGCTTTTTGCACTTTAGAATCTTCTGGAGTTTTATGAAAGCGAAAAAATTTCTCTGCTCTAGAAATCCAACTAGTCGGATCTTCATCTTCCCATCTATAAAATTCTACATTTACGCGAGGGTAGCCATTATCATGCTCTTAGTAACCTCTTCCTGTAACATCAGATCGCTTTAGAATCTTGTAGAAGTCGAATTTCCATCTTGTTGGATTTTGCTAAAACTCTTGAGCAAACTCTTTTTGAAATTATTGAGAGTTTCTCGCAGCTTGCTCTTAATTTTTTACTTCCAAGGCTTCAAATTGAGCTTCCATACAATTTTCAGCAGTCATTGTGTATGATTGTAGATCTGTAATTCCTAGGTTTTGTTTTTGATTTCGGGTCAAGGGCTAGAGCAATGCTTACTTGGCATTGAAGGTGAAGTCACTGTTGGCAGTGTTGGCGTCGGGGCCTATGGTAGCATTGGAGAGGAGATTGATGGAACATCGAAAAAGCACCACAAGAACTATAAGAACACCGAGAAACACCGCTTTGATACCAAATGATAAAAACCTAGGGTTTTATCTAAGAAAAGAGATAGAGATTTGATCACTTCGAAGGGTCTACCTCCTTTTGATCGCTTCGAAAGGATCAACCTCCAAGTTAGCCAAAGACTTTGAGTCGTGTTTGATTACTTGAGAAAAATAGTCAAAGGCATTACATATATAGAGAGTTATTTAATCCTTAGCTAACTAGGACTGTGATTTCTAACAAAAATAAAAATAGTAATTCCTAATTTGCTATACCAAAGGACTCCTAATATAATTAGGAAAAACTCGAGAACTCCTACTATAACTAGGAAAAACAAAATAAGAAAATAAAGATTAATATCAAATCCCTAAAATTAAGGACTCCTAGAATTAAAGAGTCCTAACAGTTGTATCATATTTCCTCATAATTCTAAAATTCCATAGATAAAAGAATGAGCAGGCATACGAAGTCTAGTAGATTAAAAATGATCTCAGGAAATTATTCTAGATCAGTGCTTTAAAAAGCCCTAGACGCCAAAATGTGCTAAGGTCCCAAAACGCCCGAGGCACTGGGCACTCGCCTAAGCGAATATATAATATAATTGATAAATATGATTATTTAAATAAAATATGACATTAAATTAAAAAGACCTAAAGTACCAAATCGTATTATCCATCTTCTAATAATAAAAACATCAAAAGACTCAAAACAATAAAGTTTTATATCAAATTCATTCATCATCATTCTCAAACGTATCATTGTCCTTCCCTTCCTCTATCCTTCATCAAAATATGCTTGATCCTCTTCAACAATAACGGGAGATGAGCTTGAGGCTTTTGCACTCATTTTTCCCTTCGTCATCTATTTTATATATGTTTGTAATTCTCTAACACTTGAAACTCTTATCACATCTCCTCATACCAAGTTGTCATCTTCAAATACAAGCTCGCCTTCGGCATCTTGTAAGTTTATACCCATTTCTCCCGCCAACCACTTATTTGAATCATCAATGTCTTGTAATGAAATTAGATCAATTCTAATTCACTAATCACAATGAGCCTTCAATGCTTGATTATATTTTATACTAATAAGATCATGTAATCGTTGAAGCTCCAACCGATTTCTTCTCTTTAAATTAATTTATCATGTCATATAATTTGAAAATATATTAATATATCTATCTAAAAAAGAAATGATTAATTGAAACAAAATTATTCTGTGATCCTTACATGCTCAAAGACATTTCAGTTTCGCTCACAACCCGTAGCACTACATGTCAAACTAAGAATTCTGATAGCAAATTACTGTAAATTCGGAGTGAAATTTTCAAATAAACTCCATCATTCAGCTATAAAATTTATTTTATTATTATTAATAACATAATAACACACCATCGGTGAAATTAATTATATCAATTTATTAATATCTGGGGATGTAGTTGTCTTGGATCAAACTACCATTAGAATTCCAAAAAGGCCATCAGACTACCATTGGAATTCCAAAAAGACGATCAACATTCTTATATAAAGATAATTCACGTATGATCTTATCTTGCATCTCAATGCTTGGAACTAATCTTGCAATGTATTGATATAACGCATTTAGAACATCTGCATTAAACCCAATGGAAATGATTTTATAAAAGAATTTTGGATTCAAATAATGTCCTACTGCATATAATAGATGATAAAGTTGATAATTTCATCTTTCGTTAATTATTGCAAATATTTTCTTATATTTTTCTTCATTTTCATTAAAAGACCTTTGAATCGTCTCCTTTGCTCTATTCATAGCCTCATAAATATATATCAATACAAGCTTATTTTTATTATCTATCAACCGAAGGACTCGAACAAGAGGGTCCATTACCTTTAATATATAAACTACAAGATTCCTAGATAATGGCATTAAGATAATATCACTAGCCCTATTGTCTTTTGCTTCTTTTGCTCATTTGCTTGTCACCCATTTTTCCAAGTTAAATTTATTTCTCATGTTATGTTTTTTACGATGCAAATTAGGTGACAATATATCTCACCAATTCTTTATTGCCTGTGAATTCTCTCATCATATTCAAAGCCCCAATATGATCATAAAGAAATCTCATGACAAATATTGTCCTTTCTAAAGTCTTTTTAATTTCAAAAATCTTTCCAATATCGTCGAAAATCAAATCAATGCAATGTGCCGCACATGGAGTCCAATATAAGTGGTCTTTTTGCTTCTAGTAATTTACCTAAGAAAACATAGGAGTTTAATACAACTCTTATTTAATTAGAGACAAATACTTAAAAGAATAATAAATTCAAAAGATAAATCTTACCAGCTAACACATAGTTATTTTCATTGTCGATCAAGGTTCTCCTTATCAAGTGGTAAGGCCCCGTATCGGCCGATACGTACCAATCCGCCAGCTAACCAGTAAGCAGATCACCCACTATCGGGCGATGCCACCGAAATCGACCGTCGGCGAACGATTTTGACAATCGATTTTGACCTTCGACGGTTGATTGAGGGAGAAATAAGAAAAACGAGAAGAAGAAGAGGGAAAAGAAGAAAGAGAAGAAGAGGAGAAACATTACTTCACAAGTTCCCCGAGCCATCCGTCTCCCGCGGTATTCGTTGCCCGCGGGTGAAGAATCGTCGATAGGCAATTCCTTCTCCCCACGCGGGGAGAAGGATCGAGGTGACGTCGCCATTTTTTTATTTGTTTAATATATTATTTTTATATAATATTATATTATATTATATTATATTATATTATAATGTATCGAGCGGTATGCACTGTGTGTACTGATTGATATCGGGTACCATACCATACCGCGATAATCTTAGTACGGACCAGTATGGCAAATCTTGTTGTCGATTATAACTTGGACAATATTTGGTCACTAATTTCTTCTACAAATTTGTCAAGCAAATTATATATTTTTTCTCCAAATTTCATAAAAGATATTGACTTCACAAATATGATTCCTAAAGAACAGTTAATCATAAAATTAATTATACTCCTATATCTCTTGTCAGTCCAAACATCTGACATAATAGAGCAACCATGCTTTACCCATAATTTTTTGTGGCCCTTTAATAAGTCATCCGTATAATTCATCTCTTTCTTCAATAATCAAATTTGCATCTCATAATAACTTGGAGGTTTTAATCCCTCACCATATTTCCAATAGCTTCAATCATCTCCTCAAAATTGGCTAAACGAGTTGTACTAAGGGGAAGGTCAAACTGATAAAAAAAGTGAGCAATGTGTTTAATTATTCTCATCCTTATTTTCTTATTACAAACATCACTTATATTTGTTTCTCTTAATTTTGCTCCTGGTTGTCCTTGTTGCTTTTGCGTTCTTTGAGACATATATAGGTCCATCGATCCCTTTTTACCCTTCTTAACAACCATTACTTCTTTTTTTGTATGTCACATATTTCTTCCCACTTGGATTGACACTTTCAGAATAATCTTCTTCTTCGTCATCTCTAATATGTTCAACACTATCACCTAGTAAAATATTATGGATTCATTAGTTTGCATTTTTTTCATTCATATAAGCCAGCAACTCTTCTTTTACATCAGGTGAACCCTTTTTGCAAGCTAATGCATTTTTTAAGTTTCCTACTAAATGCTACTTTACACAAAAAATATTAACTCTAATAGTTTTATCACAGAAGATGTAACTATATTATGATCTTTAGAATTCTTTAGATAAATGTATTGTCAGACGGTACCCTTTCTTGACTTTTTTTAAGAATATACTAAATTGCTTTGTACACTTGTTATTTATCTTGAAACCCTAATAATAATTTTAAATAAACAAATATTAGCAATGCTAAAAATGTATATTAGCAATCTAGTAAATAAAAATTAATTTATACAATAGTTAATAATTTACTATTAACAATATATTATTTACTATTCACAGTAGTTAGAGGGGGAGACAAGAACTATTTATTAACAGTAAGAGGATAAAATTATCATTGATAGTGGAAACTAATAGTGGAAAGTGGGTAGGAGAGGTAGTAGCGAGAAGCTAGCAACAGGAACGGAGGATTAGTTTAAGAGAGCAGTGGTAGTGCGAATGACAGCAGCGGCAGAAGCTGTGAACTGTAACAGTGAAAGCTACGGAAGTTCCAGAGGGCGTCCGTCGGTGGCGGAGGAACTTATAGTCTTGTCCCTTGACAAGTTGAGGAACTGCACACAGAGCAACGACGGAAGGAAGCTACGGGCTCTTGCGAGGCCGTTAAACCTATCCTCGATGTCAGAGGAAGGGTTAGTCCACTAGATCTGCGACAGAGGCTGCGACAAAAAGCATCAATGGCGGAGGCAGCAGTAGAAAGCGTCAGTGACGGAGGCAGAAGCAACGCCAGGGTTGGCTCGGGGTCGCGCGGGCGTTCGAGCAGACGCCCAAGCGGCACCTCATTGAAACGTGCCACCTAGTCTACACACAAGGCGCTCGGGCCTCACCGCGCCTCGCCCGAGCGCCTATTTAAATGATTGATGCTAGATGCAAACTTGAATCAACTAATAAGTCAAATGTTCTAGATCCGAACTTAATACTCTTAAATGAGTGGTAGATGGGTTAGGTAAAGATAATGGTACATGTCACCAATTGCTACCCAGATTGCCTTGTATGCAAATTTGGGTCTTTATTATCTTCCTCATGTATCGTCCAAGTAAGCACTTAATTGAGCTCCAATTTCGGCCTTTCATCAACTAGAAGGTAAAGCATCATAGTTCATATTCATTGAATGCATATAATATTAAAAACCTTTAGAAATTGCTTTAGTAGACATTAGTAATAGAGCTTCAACCCACGGCTGAACTAAGAACTCCAATAATTTTGGATGGATAAAGAATAAATAGAACCTAAAGAAATGCTTGCGAACCCTAAATAAAACTCTAACATCTCTATGATAAGACCACTTTTTCTAGCTGTAATTTAGTGCCACATAAAGACAATAAGAACAAGAAGATATGTTCAACAAAAGCTTCTTGCCCCAACTCATTTCTAAATCTTTATGTTCAAAGATCACTTCTTACCAAACGAAAAATACAAAATACAGACAAAGTCACCATGTTAGAACAAGAAACAAATGTCCTCAAAATGATAACTATTGTTGGAAAAAGGGCGGGTCTGATAAAGAGAGAAAGGGTATAGGAAACGAAGAGGACATCGTACCTCGCGAATGTCTGAGGGATCCACCGTCCAGGGGCCGTACACTCCTCGATAGACCCTCCGATCATCGAATGTCGGCTGTGATCCCTCGCCGTTGGCGCGGCACCTCACGGATCCGATCTGGCCCGAGGACAAGTAAGAAGTGGAAGCCGAATATGACGAAAGCTTCCTCGAACATGAGGAGGAGGAGGAGATACGATGAGGAGCAATTGAGCAAGAATTACGCGGTAGAGACGATCGTTTGGGAGGAGGAAGAGAGGTGAGAATGTCGAGGGCGGTGGAAGACAGGGGCGCCGAAACCATTATTGCCACCATTACCATCACGATCAAACCTGGCCTTTTTTTTTTTCTTTCTTTCTTTCTTATTTTATAGCGTGACAAACAAAATCGATGCCAGCCACACACGAGCAACGTTTGGGTCCCACAGACATGATAACTCGGTCTAAACAAAGAAAAAAAAATTTGTTTTTAGCGGTAGATTTTTTTTCGAGAAAATAAAACTATATTACCCTAACTGACATTGATGACCTAATGAATGCAGATCCTATAAGGCTTTTGCATAAATGACCCATTATCATAGTGCATGACTTACTCTCTTTTTTATTTACCTGAGAAATTTATACTCAAGATATTAATTTCGAAAGACGTTATCACGTGATCAAGATATCAATTGCTACTCCTAAGAAATCAATTTCTAAAGACATTGACAAGGTGATATAGATATTGATTGTCTGCTTGAATTAGCAAGTCTAATCCCTTTAGCAACAGGAATAGAGACATAAACCATTAGAGTTTATTGTTTAGCAATAGACGTTACTACACAATATAACATCTAATTATCAATCAAACACTGTTCTAGTATCTCACCGAACCATCAAATCAAAGCACGAATCGTCCTCATAACCTTAATAGCGTATGCAATGATGTCACTTTGATTCATCAACAATTGCATCCTTTTTTTTTAACAAAAACAAAAAAATTGGGTGATTTATCTAAAATCATCTCAATTTTCGAACTTTTGCTGCATAGTGTTATTTTAAAGTTGTACCACATAGCATCGATAATTTAAAAATGCTATAAAAAAAGTCCTTCATGTTGTGGTTTAAACCGTTTAAACTGTTCAGCTTTTGCTTATGAGTATAATTCAGATTTTAAAAAAATCAGTATAACTGCAACAAAGTGCTAAATACATAATGTAAATATTTTTAATAAATTCATATTCAATCTAATTTCTTACAACCCAATTGAAAGTACTAGATAAATCATTAATATGTATATAAATTTATCTAAGTTAAAACTCTATAAAAAAAATTCTATTACAATGGAACATGTGCAATCATGTTTAAAATTAGTGTAAATAGAAAGATTCGACAATCATTATATTTCATTATTTATATCAAAAATATATTATCAATGTATACGTACAATTACTTTTTATTAATCCAATATGTGAAAATTTTAGTCTAATTTTGATGAACAATCTGCACTAAAAAGTCAAATAATAGTAAGAATTTGGTTTTTTATTTTTGATAAGTAAAGTGAATATAGGGTATAGATAAAATAATTAAAAATAATATTATATATGTATATATATATAAATGTATGTATATATAACATATTTATATGTATATATATAAATATATATAAATATATATATATATATATTTATATTTATATTTATAACATATTTATATTTATAACATATTTATATGTATATACATATATACATATACATATATTTATATGTATATATATATATGTGTGTGTGTATATATATATATATGTGTGTAAATATATATATATATGTATATATATACATGTATATATATGTATTTATATACATATAATATATATACATATATAAATATTAATATATATATATATATATAATATGGTTACAAGAGTCTTATAAGTCAATCACATGAATGATGACATATGTTACGTACTACATAGTCTTTTTTGTATATTATTATTATTTTTCTTACTTTATGTTATTGTTGTATATATTATGATGTTCTTGGATAATGGGAATTAGATTATGATGAGATTGTGATAATTAGATCAATTCATTTTAAACACAAACCTAAACAATCTTTGTCATAGGTTACTCAAGAGGGACATTGAGATAACCTATCATACTGATGTACTGTATACTCGTTCATATAATGGAGGTAATTAGTCTCATAGGCAGTCGTGTGAGGACACTAACGGTACAGTTTAAGTGCTCATTGAAGAATAAGTTCATTAATTGATCCACTTATGGAATGCTAGATAGTTAATAATATCTTATGTTAGATAATGATTTCGTAGTCTCAATTATGTGTTTGGTCCTTAGGCTTGAAATACTAAGGATGTCTTATATGAATACTTCTTTCTTTTATATCAGATATACATGTTTAAAAGTTTTAGATCTGGTAATGTTGGTTATTAGGATTAGTAGCCAACCTTATAAAGGCAATTGAGTGTCAATAGAGGATCGTCCACTCTCAGTATCATAAGAGGACTATCTTGTATATTCTTACTTAGGTAAATCACTACCTAGAGTCATGTAGATTAAGAGAGAAAGAGTTCTCTCATTGACTCTGATTAGAGCGAGACTTGAGTGGCTTCTATTAGGATCAATTAGCCTAAGAGGGGTGAATTAGTACAAGTGCTGAAATCTCGATTTAAAGAAAACTTTCGTTTGAAGCAAAACAAAAAATCGGAAGCATTTCATTCAAGTTTAGTAAGTGAGCAATAAAAATTTTTAATAAAGTTAAGTTATGATCTTGCTAAAGGAAAGCTTAAATAAGAATATGTATAATCAAAAAGCAAAGTTAAGAGATGCTCACAATTTATAGTGGTTCGATCATTCCCGAGTCCCCTTCGTCGAGACCTGTTGGAATCCATTATTGATCTTCTTCGGGTGAAAACCAAACCCATACAAGTATTTCACTTACAACTCACAAGGGAGACTTTTACAAAGATTACAATACTTTTGCTCACTCTCTTAGCCCCTTTCTTTTTCTTACACACTTTTATCGTAGTTTTTTTTTGCCCAATTTCTTATGCTCAATGCAAGAAGACTTTGGGTATTTATAGACCCCAATTGGCTTCAGAAAATGGAGCTAAAAATTCAAACGTATCCGAAAAAATTGGGTACGAGTGGTACAACTACCAATGTCACCGGTACTACTATCGAAAGCTGCCCTAGAAATAAAGTGATGGCGATACAACCACCGATCTAGGTGGTATGACCATCGCCCACTAATGGTACTATCATCGGGAACCCCAAAAAAGTGTTTCCTCCACTTTTATATTCTCAACTTGTACCTTCAATTAACGCCTTTTTAGGTCAACCAAATAAGCTCAACTTAAGCTCAATCCAAACCCAAACGTGGACCCAGTTTACTTCACTTAAGTTAATTTGGATTTATTCCAAACTTAACTCAATTAGGACTCAAACCTAACTATGACTTATTGATTACAACTATATAATACCATCAAGTTCAATAATCGACCTAATCCCCGACAATCCAACAACCTCTGATATTCTTCCAGCGAGTCTTACGATCTTCTTCCAGTGATCTCCTGGCATATTCCCAACGAGCTTTCCAATTCCTTTGATGAACTCCTAGCGAACTCCCACTGTATTGTCCAAACCTTGACTCAATGCCTGAACTTGATTATGGCCCAACATCCGATTGTAATTCCTTTTCTCCATCGCAGTTAATACTGTATTACTTTCTCTAACACAAATGTTAGATCAATAAATCATCAATTGACTTGATCATCAAAATATGAGATTTCAATAGCCTCCATATAAGGTCTGACAGTACCATGCCCGATAGATGGTCTCTGAGATATTAAATGGATAAGAGATTATAGATATACGGTAACTGAGGATAGACAGGTCCAATCGATTAGATTCCCCTATACTATTTGGGACTATAGCATAGTGGCCCAATACGTCCATAGTCAATGAGTTGAGTAAATTATTACAAGATAACAGTTCCCTCAGTCAGAAGGAGTTTTGAGTTAGAAGGAGTTCTGATAGGTGCAACTCACGGCCAGCTTGATATTGAGCCTAGAGGGTCACACACATATGGTAGATGTTATGACACATAGAGAGTTGGATATGAGATATTTACGGAGCCGATATTTTATTGGATATCCAATAAGCCCCTTATTGGATCCTATGGGTAAGATCCAATAAAAGCGAATAAAAGATTATTAGATAGAGATCCACTAATCTAAGAGGCTTGGGTAGTTGGATAAAGATCAAATACATAATAGGTAGGATCCATTAAGGTTAAGTTGTCATGCACATCTATAAATAGGAAGGGGCCATAGGACTCATAAGCTAGAGACTTTTTTATCGCCTCTCCTATTCTCCTTCCTCCCTCTCCTCCCCAACCAACAACCCCTACTTAGGCCATGTGGACAACAAGAAGGGCCGACCCCTTCTTGGGGAAAGTGCATCCTTTTTCATGCACGTGGAGAATATTGGGAAACCATATCAGAAGCATCACATGTGTAGCAGAAAAATAAAACAAAAAGATCTCCTACATTGGTCAAATTATTGATCGATGATTGGTGTGCAAATAAATCACAAAGTCAAAAAAATCTACACGTTGTGTATTATATGTTTTACATAGGGAGATCGTATATTCCTAAAAATATAAATCTGTAGGCATAGATGAAGGAGGTTAGATATCTTCCCCTCTAGCGATCCACACGATGGATGCGACGAAGATGCTCCTTAGATTGTTGTTGGATCTCCCTCTCCACATGTAACACACAAGATCTGTCACCAAAGGAGAAGATGAGGCTAAAAAGAATAGGAGGAACAACCACCATAAGCTTTAGCCTATGAACCTTTTAGCCCCCTCCTATTTATAGAGGTCCCTGTCAACTTAGCCCTAATTGACCCTGCCCTATTAGGTACTAATTCTCTATTCAACTATCTAAGCCTTTTATATTAATGGATCTTTTTTGAATAATCTCTTATTAGCTCATATTAGATCTAATCGATATGATCTAGTAATACAAGAGCTTATTAGATATTCAATAACATAAGGCTCCGTGGATATCTTATATCTGAACCTTTATTTTTCGTAACATCCACCATATATGTATGACCCTCTAGGCCCAATACTAAGCTGATTGTGAGTTGCACTTATCAGAACGCTTTTTGACTTGGTGAATTGTTTTCTCATAATAATTCACTCAACTCATCGACTATGGACATACTAGACTACTACAACATAATCCCCTAACGATACGGAGGGATCTAATCTATTGAACATGTATGTCCATAGTTACTATGTATCTATAGTCCCTCATTCATCTACTATTCCAGATATTATATATTGGACATAGTACTATCAAGCCTCATATAGAATCCATCTGAGTCTCGCTCTAATTATATTCTCCCAAAGAACTCCTCCCTCAATCTGAATGACTCTGGCTAGGGATTTGCTTGAAAAAGAGCACATGATATTCCTCTCATAATATCAATAGTGGATGATCCTCTATTTACTCTCAAGTACCTTCATAAGATTGACTACCAATCCCAATAACCGACTATACCAAATCTAAAGCTTCCAGACCTATAAGTCTAGTGTCAAAGAAAGAATTACTCAACTAAGACATCCTTGATGTATCAAGTCTAAGGACCAAACACATAATTGGGACTAAGGAATTATTGTTTAATGTCAAATATCATTAACCATCCAGTATTATATAAGTGGATTAATCAGTAAATTTATTCTTCAATGATCACCTATATTATACCCTTAGTACCCACATGAGCAATTATTACTGGTTATAGGTGCCCTACAAGCCAATCACATGAATGATAGCATATGTGACATATTGTACAATCTTTTTCCATTATTATTATTGGTATATTTTTATATTATATTATCTATTAAATATATAACATGATGTCCTTGATTCTGTGCAATGAGAATTGGATCATGATGTGATTAAGATAATGATACTAGTTCAGCTTTAAACATAGATCCTAAATAATCCCGATCATAGGTTACTCGAGAGGGATTTCGAGACAACCAAATAAACCGGTGTACTATATATATGTCCATAAGATGGAGGCGACAAGTCGCATAACCACTTGTGTGGGGACACAAGTATATAATAAATAAGTACTCATTGGAGAATGAGTTCACTGATTAATCTGCTTATAAAATGCTAAATGGTTAATGATACCTATCATTAGACAATAATTTCATAGTCTCAGTTGTGTGTCTGGTCCTTAGACTTGAGACATAAATGATGCCTTGTTTTAGTACTCCTTTCTTTGACGCCAGACTTATAGGTCTGGAAAGTTTTAGATTTGGTATAACTGATATCGGAATTAGTAGCCAACCTTATAAAGGTAATTTGAGTGTTAATAAAGGATCATTCACTCTCGATATCATGAGAGAAACATCATGTGTTATTGTTCAGACAAATCCTTGGTCATAATCATTCAAATTGAGAGAGAATGAGTTCTCTAGAAGAATCTGATTGGAGCAAGACTTGCATAAATTCTGTATGAGATCTGATAGTACTATGCCTAATATACAATCTTTGAGATATTAGATGGATGATGGATTATAGATATACAGATAGTTAGTTCTAATGGATAAAATCCTCTATATCGTTTAGAGACTATAGTACATTGGTCTAATACATCCATAGTCGATAAGTCAAAGAATTATTATGATATAATAATTCACTGAGTCAGAAGTTTTAACATGTACGACTCACGACCAGCTCGGTATTGGGCTCAGAGGGTGCCAAGTTGGTATTGAGCCTAGAGGGTTATACATATTTGGTTGATGTTTCAACGAGTATAAGATTTGATATAAGTTATCCAATTAGTCCATATTCTCATTGGATAAGTGATAGGACCCTAGCATAGTTAGGACCTATCCAACCAAATAGCAATTAATAAAACCTTGAAGGGTTATAATAAAACCCACCTAGCTACCTCTTATCTTATTAAGTAGGTCAGCTAGGATTTAGGGAAAGAGTCTTAGAGGAGTTAGAGTCTCCTAGCTGTTGCCCCCTTATTGGACAAGTCGGTTAAGGTTTGAGAGAGGAGACTTGGAGGAGTTGGAGTCTCCTAGCGATCGCCCCCTTATTGGGCAAGGTGAGGGGATGAAAGGGGAATTTTACTTAAGGGATGAGTCTCTCTAGGGTTAGGGTTTGGAGTCCTATATAAAGCATATAGCCACCCCCCTTTTCCAACAAGCAACAGATCTTTTCTTTTCAGCCTTTATGACTGACTACCAAGGAGAACCCCTATAGCATTCTAAGGAGGTTGATCCCCTTTAGTGATCAATCGAGTGATAGAATACTGCGGAGTTCTATCATTTGGTATCAGATCAATGATCTTGGTACCTCATTACCCTTGTAGCTGCCCACCATCATCCAAGCAATTCCTACAATTACTATCTTCATCGCCGACTCCACCGTTATCACCTTTTACAGCAGATCTATTTTCTACTGCCACTACTCCAAATTGCATCAAGATATGGTATTGCTTCTATCACAAGAACCTTACTCCTGCTATAATTTTATATCCAAAAACCACAAAAATAGTTCTATCTATTCCCTTATTACAAAATATATCGTCATAAAGTTGCTATCGTTATGAATGAAAGTACGCTACAAAGTTTTTAGCCGCATATTTGCTACCAATTACCAACCTTGATACTATCTTTTTCTAACGAAAACTTCTACTTATTTTTACATCGACTTGCCTTTCATCTATATTAGATTCCTCGTTTAAATTATCTCTAAGAACATCTATATACTGCTGTAACTTTTTATCGTAAAACTACTAATTTTTTCGACGAGAATTCTGCTGCCAAAACATTCAATGGTGTTTCTTACTACATTATTGTTGAGATTTCTATCTATATTTTCATCATCTTTGATGTCATCAGCACCAAATTCTTGTTGTCAATTCTCTCCACAAAACATCAGTTTCCGTTGGAACTTTCATCGAGAAACTATTATTGCTTCGACGAAAAATTCTGCCACCATATTTTAGCATCTATTCACTACATACCCAACTAATCCTTGTCATACTTGTTGGTGCCATCAACAACTATTCTAAACCACCTCTCTAGCCTTAAGCTGCTACTATTATAGCCTCCATAGCACCTCCAAATAGCAGCATAAATCGCACTTCAAACAGCAACCTATAAAACCTAAACTACAACCTTCAACCTTCGGTCCACCAATCTTTTCAGCCATCAAATCTCCCAACTAATACATGTGCTTAACTTGACAGTAAAAGAAGAACCTTAACATTATAAATCTAGAGGGTGCATCACATGTGTAGTGGAAATCAAAACAAAAACCGGTTTCCTACGCAGATCAAATCGTCGTGTAAAAGATTGGGGTCGCGAGAAAAATGCAAAAACCAAAAAACCATAATGTGTGAGAGATTGATTTTACCTAGAGAGATCGTATATCCTTATATTTCAAATCCGGATGGAGAAGATGAAGGAGGTCAAGCGTCCTCCTCTTTAGCGATATCCACATGATGGATCTCTATAGTGAAACTCCTATAATCTGATCTTTCAACTCTTGCTCAGAGGGAGGGAGGAGAATAGGAGGTGGTGGCTAAAGTTGCAACCTATCAACTAAGAGTCTCCCCTCCTATTTATAGAGAGCTACCAAAAAACCCTATGGCTCCTACCTTAGTGGGTATTGGATCTCCATCCAATTACCCACTAATCTTGCATTATTGGATCTCTATCCAATAATCTTCTTAGGCCTCTAATTGGGTCTTAATCAAGGAATCCATCAGCATAGGATCTCATCTAATGAGAATATGAGCTAATTGGATATCCATCCAATCCTCTATTCATTAAAGCATCCATCATATGTGTGTAACTCTCTAGGCCCGAGACCGAGCTGGTCGTGAGTCACTCCAATTAGAACTCCTTCTGATATAGTGAATTATTATCCCCATAGTAATTCACTCAACTTATTGATTATGGACGTATTAGTCCACTACGCCATAGTCCCCAAACGGTATAGGGCGATTGAATCCATCGGACCTACCTGTCCACAGTTACCCTATATCTATAATCCCTCATCTAACTAATATCCAACTAATCGGATTCTACTGGAGAACTCCTTCTCTCTCAATCCAAATGACCCTGACCAGGGATTTGTCTAAACAAGCATATATGAAATATTCCTCTCATGATACCGAGAGTGGATGATCCTCTATTGACACTCAATTACTTTCGTAAGATTGGCTGCCAATCCCGATAACCAATTGTACCAGATCTGGAGCTTTCTAAACCTATAAGTCTGGCATCAAAGAAAGGAGTACTCATACAAGGTATCATTGGTGTCTTAAGTCCAAGGACCAGATACACAACTAGGACTATGGAATCACTGTTTGACATTAGGTATCATTAACCATACAACATTCAATAAGTGGATCAATCAGTGAACTCATTCTCTAATGAGCACTTGTACTATATCCTTAGTGTCTTTACACAAGTGGTTATGAGACCAGCCGCCTCTATCATATGGATAGATATATAGTACACCGGTCTGTCCGATTATCTCGATGTTCCTCTCGAGTAACCTATGACCGGGATTATTTAGGATCTGCGTTTAAAGATAAATCGATCTTATTATCGTGATCTCATCACGATCCGATTCCCATTGTACATAATCAAGGACATCACAATATATATGCTATATATAATATAATATAAGAATTTGCCAATATTAATCATAAGCAAAAAGATTACGTAGTGTGTCACATGTGTCATCACTTGCGTGATTGGCTTGCAGGGCACCTGTAACTAGTAATCTCCCACTTGACCTAAAGCCAATCACCTATGTGTCTGATCACTATCAAACCCCTGTGACACTCAAATACAATCTAAGCTAGCGGCTTCATCAGTGGATCTGCAATGTTATCTTCAGATGGTACTCTTTTCATTGCTATATCTTTACGGGTTATGATCGCTCTAATCATATGAAACCTCTTCAGAATAATTCTGATGAGACCTGTGTTCCTTTGCCAGAGTTATTACCCTGTCGCTGTTACAATATATGGGAGTCAGCTCCACTCTGCTTGGTATGACTCCCAAATCCTTGATGAACTTTTTCATCCACACCCCTTTCTCTGCTGCTTCTACTACAGCAATGTATTCTGCCTCTATGGTCGAGTCAGTAGTAGTATCTTTCTTGGAACTCTTCTAGCTTACTGTTGCTCTATTTAGGGTGAAAACATATCCTGAATTTGACTTGCTATCATCAATATCAAACTGAAAACTTGAGTCTATGTAGCCCTCAACCTAGAGGCTACCTCTTCTATATACCAGTAAAAGATCCTTAGTCATTCTCAAGTGCTTAAGGATATACTTTACTGCCTTCTAATGTTCTAAACCTAGATCTGCCTGATATATGCTCATGATACTCAGAGCATGTGCTATATCAAGCCTAGTACATAGCATCACATACATGATAGATCCTATCACTAAGGTATAAGATATCATATCCAGGTTTGCCCTTTCTTCAGGAGTCTTTGGGGACATACTCCTAGAAAATGATATTTCATGTCTCATCGGTATGAGACCACTCTTGAAATTTTTCATGCCAAACCTTTTGACAATGGAGTCTATGCACCTAGACTGGGATAAGCCAAGCATCCTTTTGGATCTATCTCTATAGATCCGGATCCCCAAAATATAGGAAGCTTCCCCTAAGTATTTCATGGAGAAGTTTCTAGATAGCCAAGCCTTTATTATGGAGAGCATTCCTACATCATTCCTAATGATTAAGATGTCATCCACATATAGCACCAAGAAGGTGATAGCGCTTCCACTTACCTTCCTGTACACACAAGGCTCATCTTCGTTCTTAACGAAGTCATAAGATCTTATCACCTCATCAAATCTTGTGTTCCAACTTCGGGAAGCTTGCTTCAATTCATAAATGGATCTAAGCAACCTGCACACTTTATCTAGACTCTCTTTGGATAAAAATCCCTCTAGTTGTATCATATACACCTCTTCCTCGAGGTTATCATTGAGGAATGCTATTTTGACATCCATCTGCCAGATCTCATAGTCATAGTGTGCTGCAATGGCCAAAATAATTCTAGTGGACTTAAGCATGGCTACAAGTGAAAAGGTTTCGTTATAGTCAACTCCTTATTTTTGATGATATTTTTTAGCTACCAGCTTTGCTTTATAGGTCTCTCTACCTTTCCATCCACTCCAATCTTCTTCTTGAAGATCCATTTGCAGCCGATAGGTACAATACCCTCAGGTGTATCTACAAGGTTCCAAACATTGTTAGAGTACATGGAATCCATCTTAGAATTCATGGCTTCTTGACACTTCCTGGAGTCTATACTCATAATAGTCTCCTCGTAGGTCTGAGGATCAATATTCTGAGAGTCATCTCCACTGATATGTCCCACATATCTTTCAGGGGGGTGAGATACTCTACTAGACCTATGTAAATTTGAAATTTGTGTGTTAGGTACCTGAACATACTCTAGCTCTGGAATGGTGCTTGAGCTAGCTTCTCCAACCTCGCTCAATTCTATCTCACTTCTATTGTTTCCACCAATAATGTGTTCCTTCTCAAGGAACACAACTCTCTTGGCAACAAAGAACTTTCGATCCTTGGGATGATAGAAATAATACCTATAAGTTTTCTTTGCGTATCCCATGAATGTGCACTATTCTGTCCTTAATTCCAACTTATCGGGGTTATCTTTTAACGTGGGCAGGACATGCCCAAATCTTAACAATTTTAAGATCAGACTTCTTTCCTTTCCATATCTCATATGGTGTAGACACTACCAACTTTGATGGAACTCTATTTAGAAGGTAAGTTGTAGTCTCTATGGTGTACCCCCAGAATGAGACGGGTAGGTCAGCAAAACTCATCATGGATCGCACCATGTCTAACAGCATGCGATTCCTCGTTTCTGATACACCATTAAGCTGAGGTGTATAAGGAGGTGTCCGCTGGGATAGAATCTCATTGTCCCTAAGGAAATGGGTGAACTCCATACTCAAGTACTCTCATCTTCAATCTGATCGAAGAGTCTTAATACTCTTTTCAATCTGGTTCTCTATCTCATTTTTATATTCCCTGAATTTCTTGAAGGCCTCAGATTTGTACTTTATTAAGTACATATATCCATTCCTAGAATCAGTAAATATAATGAAGTATGAGTAACCACCTATAGCTTGAGTCGACATGGGACCACATACATCACTATGTATGAGTTCCAATAACTTGGTGGCTCTCTCTCCAGTTCCACGAAAAGGAGAGTTGGTCATCTTTCCACAAAGGCAAGGTTCGCAAGTCGCATATATCTCATAGTCAAATGGATCGAAGTATCCATCTTTCAACAACTTTTGAATCATTCCCTCATGTATATGACCTAGCCTACAATGCCATAGGTTTGTATTATTCACCTCATCTCTTTTCCTCTTAGACATATTTATATTCATGATATGTGAAGAAGTGTCTAACACATATAAGCTATTTATTAGGGTCTCTCTAATGATAATCTTATCATCCATAATTATTGAACAACTATTATTCTCAAAAACTAATTTATATCCACTAATTATCAAATAAGAGATAAAAATAATATTTTTGATAATAGAGGGAACAAAATAGCATGCATCTAAAGCAATAATAGCTCCACGAGGTAGATGTAGGGTGACCTCTCCAACAGCAACTACATCAACTCTTGCTTCATTGCCCATCTTGAGGTCTATCTTGCCTCTAGCCAATCTCCTAGGTCTTGTCAGAACCTGCAACGAATTACATATATGATAAACACTCCTGGTATCCAATACCCATATGTTATCATGAAAATCTGACAAGTGAAGACTGATCATAAATATACTTGAAGCTTCTCCAAGCTTCAGTCTCGCCTTCTCTGCAAAGTAGTCCTTACAGTTCCTCTTCCAATGCCTGTCTTGACCATAGTGGAAGCATTGTCCTTTATCCTTTGTCAGGTATTTCTTGACAACCTTTGCCTAACCTGGTCTTTCTTTACCCTTGCCCTTCTTAAGGATCTTGTTAGTATTCCTTTTCTTTTTGGTCTCACCAATATAGAGAACTGGCTTCTCCTTCTTGATGGCACTCTAAGCTTCCCTTAACATATTGAGGAGCTCAAGGAGAGTCATCTCAAACTTGCTCATGTTAAAATTTATGATAAAGTGAGAAAAAAAATCTGGTAGAGACTGAAGTATAAGATCAATGCACAGATTATCTTCTAAGACTATTCCTAGACCTGTGAGTTTCTCGATCCACTCTATCATCTTTAGGACATGGTTCTTAACTGATGTCCCTTCTATCATCCTAGCTTGGAAGAGTTTCTTAGATATCTCATATCTTTGAGTTCTTCCCTGTTTCTCAAACAGCTGGCGGAGATAAAGAAGGATAGAATCTGCATCTATGCACTCATGTTGCCTTTGTAACTCAGGAGTCATAGAGGTCAACATGTAACATTTTGCTAACATGGAATCATCTATGTACTTCACATAGTGAACAATCTCATCCTCGCTTGCCCCTTCTTCCGGTGTGGGCATGATTGTATCAAGGACGTATGCGATTTTCTCTATCATGAGAATAATTCTCAAATTATGCCAATCTATATAGTTTAGACCAGTGAGGCAGTTGGCATCAAGTATGCCACTTAAGGGGCTTGTGAGTGACATGTTTCTAACAAAATAAGATATAGTAAAAATAAATAATATGTAAATTTTACAAAAAATACTAATTAAGATATGAACTTCTATCTTAGTGTGCTCCTACTATTTTTTTAGCGAATCACGCGACACCCTCGACACATGAGACCGAAGTCTCCGACAGACTCCTAGTAGGGATCGAGATTTAATTGGCATCTTAGTGCAACCTCGAGGAATTCGACCAATTGCACTAAGCCCAAAAGGTAGTCAACTCTTGCCAATCACAACTCCTTGTGATTCTCGTTACGTTCGGCCTCCGATTCATCAGGGTCTCGAGGGACTCAACTAACCATAATGTTCAGTTAAGTCATCACCATCATTACAAGATAAGTCTGATTTAATGATATACTCTCAAGGGACTCGACCAAGCATACCATGTCCTTAGGTCTCTGGTGACATCTTTATGTCATAGGCAATAACTCGATCACGTAGATAGGTGAGCCTCGAGACTCGACCAACTCAACCTATTTTACGATTCAATTTCTTCCTATAACAATGGAAGGCCACGTGGATCAATCTTATTACCTCACGCTTACCGACTTAATATTATCTTAGGAGGGTTTTTTGTTTTCTATTGGTCTCCTAATATGTCGTGTCACACACATATATATTTAATATATATCTATATCGCATGTAAATATATATATACATATATCTAGTAGGTGTAGAACACATCACACATGCAGGCTACACCGGATGATCATGAGCCATCACCTAATATGATTAAGCCCGAGCTAATGGGCCTAATCACTCACAATAGGATCTATGTGTGCATCGACGCATCTCCATGCCCTGTGATTGTTGATCTCATCATCATCAGTTTCGTCGGATCATCGCATCACCATGCATCGTAATCTCTCGCCACGACATCATGGGTCCCGCTTTTATCTCCACGCTCCCGACGCACCTCTCCATATAATTATAAATAATCACAGGCATGCATACCTGACAAAAAAGGAGAAAAACAAAGGCATGCAGGCCCCAATAATAATAATAATAATCATAATTACACACATTACAACATATGACTCATTATCATCCATCTACATCATACATCACATCATATGTATGATTACTAGATATATATAATAATTAATTAAACTATTTAATTAATTATTTTTTTGGAAATCAGAATATACTCAGAATTTTCAAAATTGTCAAGGGCATTTTTATAATTCTGGATAAGAGGACAGTCCTCGAAATTTTTAAAATTATTGAGGGCATTTTCAAAATTTTACATAAGAGGACAATCCTCAGAATTTTTAAAAATCAGAGGGGCAGGATCATCCTTTTTCTTAAAAGGATGCCCTAGCCCTCACCTTGCCGCCATCCGTGCCACCGCCTGAGGTGGCGGCGTCGCCTTTGGGTGGCACCTTGGTTGGCGACCGCCTCACGTGGTGCCGCCTGGCCGCCTCCTAGTGGCCTTGAAGGCGGTAGCCCTAGCCGCGGGGCTACCCCTTGTAGCCTTGCAGCGGGCAGCCGCCACCTATGGCCTAGTCGCGGGTGGCTGGCCCTTGTGGGTTGGCCACAGCCGGTCATGCCCATGGGGCTGCTGCCACTACGAGTGGCTGCCTCTTGTAGGTGGTCGGCTGCCCCTTGCAAGAGCTTCCTTCGTTGCGAAAATATAGCAAGAACGCATAGAATGATTCTACATGATTCAATCTCATCATACATAGTTTAAAACTAATCTTTCGCACGAAAACCTTGGCTCTGATACCACTGTTAGAAAACCTACAATAAGTAACGAAAATCAAAACAAAAACCAGTTTCCCACGCAGATCAAATCATTGTGTAAAAGATTGTGATCGCGAGAAAAACATAAAAACCAAAAAATCACGATGTGTGAGAGATTGATTTTACCTAGGAAGATCGTATATCCTTGTATTCGAGATCTGGATGGAGAAGATGAAGGAGGTCAAGTGTCCTCCTCTCTAGCATTATCCACACGATGGATCTCTGCAGCGAAACTCCTATAATATGATCTTGCAACTCTTGCTCAGAGGGTGGGAGGAGAATAGGAGGTGGTGGCTAAAGTTGCAGCCTATCAACCAAGAGTCTCCCCTCCTATTTATAGAGAGCCACCAAAAAACCCTAGGGCTCCTGCCTTAGTGGGTATTGGATCTCTATCCAATTACCCACTAAACTTGCATTATTGGATCTCTATCTAATAATCTTCTTAGGCCTCCAATTGGACCTTAATCAAGGAACCCATTAGCATAGGGTCTCATCTAATGAGAATATGGGCTAATTGGATCTTCATCCAATCCTCTATTAGCTGAAGCATCCATCATATGTGTATGACCCTCTAGGCCCGATACTGAGCTGGCCGTGAGTCTCTCCCATCAGAACTCTTTCTGATATAGTGAATTATTATCCATATAATAATTCACTCGACTCATTGACTATGGATGTACTAGGCTACTATGTCATGATCCCCAGACGGTACATGGGGATCGAATATATCAGACATGTCTGTCTACAGTTACCATGTATCTATAATCCCTCATCCAACTAATATCCCAGAGACTGTATATTGGATATGGTACTATCAGGTCACATATGGAATCAGTTTGTCTTGCTCTAATCGGATTCTACTGGAGAACTCCTTCTCTCTTAATCCAAATGATCCTGACCAGGGATTTGTCTAAGCAAGCACATATGAGATATTTCTCTCGTGATACTGAGAGTAGATGATCCTTTATTAACACTTAATTACCTTCGTAAGGTTAGCTACCAATCCCAATAACCAGTTGTACCAGATTTGGAGCTTTCTAATCCTGTAAGTCTGGTGTCAAAGAAAGGAATACTCATACAAGGCTTCTTTGGTATCTCATATAGACAGGTATATAGTACATTAGTCTGTCCAGTTATCTCGATGTCTCCCTCGAGTAACTTATGACCGAGATTATTTAGGATCTGTGTTTAAAGATGAATTAATCTCATTATCATGATCTCATCATAATCCGATTCTCATTGTACAGAACCAAGGACATCACAATATATATGCTACAAATAATATAATGTGAGAATATACTAATATTAACCATAAGCAAAAAGATTACGCAGTATGTCACACGTGTCATCACTCGCGTGATTGGCTTACAAGGCACATGTAACTAGCAAGAAGGACTATTGATGCTAATTTGGAAGCCTTTGCGATACGTATGGAGGATAAACTAAGTGCCCTTTTTGCCAAATTTAATTTGGGTTGACCACTGAGCCCAAGGAGATCTCAACAAGGTGAAAGTTTAGATTGCAGAGATGATTCCTAAGAGAAAGGAGAACCTACACGGACCCTCCATACCCACATATGAGGGTGGATTTCCCTAGATGGAAAGAAGAAGACTCGACTAGATGGATCTCACATGTGGAATGTTATTTTCACTACAACAAGACCTCATATGCATCCATGGTGGACATTGCTGCTATTCACCTTGAAGGAGATATGATCTAATGGTACGATTGGTTTGAGCACACCCACGAAGTCCCTATATGGAGGTAATTTAAAGGTGGATTGCTAATCTATTTTGGACCAACCGAGTACGAGAACATCGACAACCAACTTGCAAACATATGTTAAACTACCACCATTCAAGAATACCCCGACCAATTTTCAGGTTCAAAAGATTATCTAAACAAATAAGAGATTGGTCTAAAAAGTAATTGCTAGGAACTTTCATCGAAGGATTGAAACCAGAGAAGTCAAGGCGCGACAACCATATACACTAATGGTGGCTATCTCCTTGGCACGACTCTAAGAAGAGCAATTGAATCAAGATGTTAGAAGGACTAGGGTCATCACCTGACCAGCAGCACCTTTCGGCCCCTCTTACTTCCAGTCGACATTCCTAGCAAAAAAAAATTAATGAGAGAAGAACTTCGTGAATTATCCGTGAAAGGTTTGTGCTAGTACTACGACAAGCCCTAAGCCGCAAACAATGTTGCAAGAAAGGGAGGCTCCTCATAATTGAACCTATTGAAAAGGATGACCTTGAGCATGAAGAGGAGGACATGGAGGAGGCATAACTAGTCGATTGTATGATGCATCATCTTACTGGCTACGTGAACCTGTAGATGATGAAAGTGGGAGGACTACTCAAACAACAACCAATCACTATCCTCATCAATACCCCGAGCACCACAACTTCATGAATAACAAGGTTGTTGTTTTGATGGTAGGACATATTGAAGATTGCGATAGGTTTGACATTAAAGTAGTTGACAACATAATTTTGAAGTGCGAAGATGCCCACGTGTAAAGTTGATGCTACAGGACCAAGAAATAGTTATTGATTCTTCCTCCTCCCACTTGATAGTTATGAAGTAGTGCTCGACATTAAATTGGTGACTACACTAGGTGATGTTTCTTGAAATTTTTCAAAATTAATTATGAAGTTTTTCAGCAAAGGGACATAGGTGATCCTACACGGGATACGCTGAAGCAACATGATGATGATTTCAATGCAACAAATGTAGAAAGTTCTATAAAAAGTGAATAGACGCTTTCTAATGCAACTCTAGTAGCAACATATGAAGGAGCCAACAAAAATTGAAGACCCAAGCCTTCTCCAAATACTTGCTGAATTTTCAGACGTCTTCGCTTCGACTCGACTGCACAACCATCAGATTCCAATCTTACTGAGCAAACCACTAGCAAATAGTCAACCATGTCACTACTCTCAACTTCAAAAGACTGACAAAGAGAAGATTGTATAGGAGATTCTTGAAATACGGATCGTTTGGCTGAGTTTCAGCCCCTATTCTTCGCCGATGCTCCTTGTACGCAAGAAAGATGAAACATGGTGAATGTGCGTAGACTACCGAGCACTCAACGACATAATGGTCAAGGGCAAGTACCCTATCCCTATAGTGGATGAATTACTTGATGAATTAAAAGGGACATAAGTCTTCACAAAGCTAGATTTGTGGTCCAAATATCATCAAATCCGTATGCATGAAGAAGACATACCAAAGACCATCTTTCGGACACACAATGGCCACTATGAATTTTTGGTAATGCCCTTTGGCCTCACCAATGCTCCCTCTACCTTTTAGACCCTTATAAACGATATCTTCTGGAGTTATCTTCGTAAGTTTATATTGGTTTTCTTCGATGATATCCTTATTTACAGCCCTTCACTTGAAAGTCACCTCCACCACTTACTTATTATTTTAATAATTCTTTGAGAGCATACTCTTTTTGTTAAACAATTGAAATAAATCTTTCTTCAGCGCGAGGTGGAATAGGGGCACATTATCTTGAAGGAAGGTGTAGCAGTGGACCCTTCAAATATTGAGGCAATGCAACGCTGGCCGACACCTAAAAGCATAAAGGTGTTATGCAGTTTTCTCGAACTGACGGGCTACTATTGCAAGTTCATTAAGGATTATGGAAAGTTCACTCTCCCCTCACATCCTTGCTCAAAAAGGATACCTTTCAATGGTCGGATAAAGCCTCAGTTGCTTTCGATGTTCTCAAGGCAACCATGACGTCAACACCCGTGCTAGCACTATCTGACTTTGACAAAATGTTTATCATCGAAGTGGATGTATCAGGAGTTGGGATTGGCACAATCCTTATGTAAGAAGGCTAACCCCTTTCCTATACTAGTAAGACACTATCTCTTTCCCACCTAAAAATGTCCATTTACGATAAGGAGATGCTCGCGATTGTGCACGCGGTGGCAAAGTGGAGACCTTACTTGATCGACCGACGCTTTCAAACCACAAGAGCCTCAAATACTTTTTGGAGCAAAAGATATCCTCCCTCAAGCATCAAAGATGGGTAATGAAACTTCTCAGCTATGATTATGAAATCAATTACAAAAAAGGAAAAGAGAATATAGTTGCAGATGAGCTCTCCTGATTACTCGAGCAAGTTGAAATTTTGGTCATCTCCCTTCCAATCAGTGACTTCCTCGAAGACATTAGGAAGGAATGGCGAGAGGATCTTAAAATAAATGAAATTATCAAAAAATTAAAGGAAGAAACCGGCTCTATGGTGCACTTTTGTTGGGATTCGAAAGACTTACACTGTAAAGGATGCATAGTACTAGTGCCAAATTCTCTTTACATAAAGATCCTCCAATAAGAGATGCATTCCGCACCAATGATAGGGCACTTTGGATCCCTTCAAACTTACAAAAGGATCAAACAAAACATTTCTTAGAAAGGGATAAAAGATGCTATTTCCAAATTTGTAGCGTAATGCGACATATGCCAATGATATAAAGGCAAAACAATGGCAAGTCCAGAGAAGCTTCAACCTCTGCCCATACTGAACTTAGTGTGGACTGATATATCGATGAAATTCATCGAAGGGCTACTCTGTTAGGACTCTAGCTAGGAGATTCCTAATTTAGTTTCATTGAAGAGGGCAAACATGTAAATCCTAAGGGCATTCATGTAAATCTTATATAGCCGACTCCTATTAAAAAGGTGAGGAGGTCGGCTAGGTTAGGATTAGTTTTGAGAAAGATATTTTAAGAAAAGAATAAGATATATGTCACCATAATTAACTATCCCTTACCCAAGTTAAAGAGGGGTTAGTTGAGGAGGGGTTAAGTTAGAATAGGATTAGGATTAGTTTGTAGGTTGCTACTTAGAGTTGCATTAAGAGTTATTAGGAGGATGAGTCTTAGAGTGGGAGTCCTATTAGGAGTTAGGGTATAGAAGGCCTATAAATAGTATTGTAATCATCCACTTTTTATTATCAATATATCAATTATCTTTCATCTCATCTAGCAGAAAACCAGAGAAGGAGGAACCCCTATAGAGTTCCAATAAGGCCGATCCCCTATAGAGATCATCCCAAGACTAGAATTTGTAAGGGTTCTAACACTTGGTATTAGAGCAGTATTCTTGGCATCCACTGTCCTTTCACGGCCATCCATCAGCCCCCCATAGCCGTCCAAAGTAATTCTCACAATTGCTTGAAGGTCATCACTAAATTTCAACGTCATCTCCACTACCGCAGATCATCCTTTGATCTCTCTGTGAATTGCAACACGTTTTGGTTTCTTACCTTACTACTGCTGTAATTTAGTTATCCCTATTCAAAAAATCTAAAAAAAAATGTTCCTATTTTCTGCACAAACTTTTCATCATAAAGTTTCTATCTTTACAATGAAAGTTACACTACAGAATTCCAACTGCTGAAATTTTTTGATGGCTTTAAAACTTCCTATCTTTGGATTTTCTTTTTATTTTATAAAAAATTCTCAATATAAACTGCTGATCTTTTATGTCCAAGCTGTTGCGCTTTAGACGTAAATATCTACTACAATACCTTCCCGTGATCTTTGATTTTGCCAAACCTTTTATTGTCATTTTCTTCCATGAATTTTTTGATAGTATTACATTTCCTTTACCAATAGATTCTCTTAAGTTTTACTTAAATCCTTGTTTTAAACTGTTAGAAAAATTTCTTATCTATACTATTGAAATTTTTTGACGAAAAAATTATGCCGCAGTACCTTCTTGTATTCCTTGATCTTGCCAAAACTTTTGTTATTGATTTCTTCCATGAATTTTTTAACAATATTAACTTTCCCTTGTTAGTGGATTCCCATTGAGTTTTACTCAATTCCTTGTTACAAACTACTACAAAAAATTTTGAATATACTACTAAAATCTTTTGCTGAAAAAAATTCTACAGCACCACCTTCTTACAATTTTTTATTTTGTTGAAACTTTTGTTATAGTTTCTTTCCACGAAATTTTTAATGATATTACTCTCTCTTACTAGTAGATTCCTCTTAAGTTTCACTCAAATTTTTATTGAGAATTTCTAAAAAAAAAATTATGTCTTCACTGTTGGAATTTTTTTAACAAAAAATCTGCTGCTGCACATTTGTCTTTCTTCTTCTTAAACCACCGAAACCTAACTATCTTGTTGCCACCACCCAAGATATCTTTAGGGCATCCCTTTAGCCTTAAGACATAACCATTATAACATATTTTTATAACCCAAATAGCATCCAAAACCGTAGCCCAAAATAACAATCTATCACAGTCTATCGATGTAGAATTCTACAGCACTACCTTTCGATGCTTTTTGTTACACCCATATCTGATCCTTACCGAAATTGGCTGCTACCCATGTTATCTTTAGGGCACTCCTCTAGCCTTAAGATGCAGCCATCATAACTTATTTCCAGAATCCACAGCCAACTCAAACTGTAGCCTAAACAGTGGTCTTCCGTAGCCACCGATCCTTACCCTCCGTAGCCACCAATCCTACAAAACTGGTTGCTGCCATCAATAGTAACCCTAAGCTAGCTCTCTAACCCTAAACCTCTATCACCAAACTGTCCTTACAGCCCCTACAGCAGCCCTAAATCATAGCCCTAATAGCACCCAAAAGACTAGCAACCTATCAGCCTCTAACCGTAGCCATCTACCCATGATCCACCATCCCTTTTGGCCACCAAACCACCCAACCATTCTATACCATTGACCCATTAGTAGGAGAGGGACATTGGTATCATAGATCTGGAGGCACACACAATGGTATCTCAAGATTCAATCAATGCTAAGTTGGATGTGTTTAAATCACGGATAAAGGACAGATTGCGCGCCTTATTCTCCAAATTCAGATTGAGTCGATCTTCGAGCCCAATAAAATTTCAGCAAAGCGAAAGTTCAGAGAGGCCTCTAAAAAAAAAAGAATGAGCCACTGATATGAGTAGCCATGCATGAGGGTGGACTTCCCTCGATGGGAAAGAGACCTGATGGGATGGATTTTGCGCGCTGAACGTTACTTCTGTCATCACCAAACACCAGAGGATTCTATGGTAGACACCTCTATCATCCACCTTAAAGGAGATGCTATACGATGGTACAATTGGCTTGAATACGTGTATGGTGCTCCAACGTGGATACAATTCAAGTATGCATTACTGAACCGCTTTGGGCTAACCAAGTACGAGAATATCAACAAATAACTTGCTAAGATCCAACAAACCTATACGATCTAAGAATACTAGATCAGGTTTAAGGAATTATCTTACCTTGCTCATGATTGGTTTAACAAAATATTATTAGGGACATTCATCAAAGGACTAAAGCCGAAAATTAAAGGAAAGGTTAAAGCGTGGTAGCCCTGCACCGTGAAGGCCGTAATCTCTTTCTCCTGAATCCAAGAAGAATGGCTCAACCAAGCTGCTTGGAGGATGAGAACTACTCCTAGACCCAGGGCATATGGACCTCCTTCTACTTCCAACCATCCTTTGCCACTAAAAAAATTGATAAGAGAAGAACTATGCTACCGATTGACAATGGGTCTTTGTTGGCATTGCAACGAACCGTGGGACCGGATCATCGCTACAAAAAGGGCTACCTCCTACTGATTGAACCTCTTCAAGACATGGAGGAGGAGGTCCAAAAGTATGAGGAAGAGGTCACAGATGAAGAACAATAGCCAATTAATTTTACGATGCATACTCTTGCGGGCTATGTGAACCCCCAAACGATGAAAGTGGGAGGACTTCTAAAGCAACAACCGATCACCATTTTTATTTACACCATGAGTACCAACAACTTTATGAATAGCAAGGTTGTTGCCCAATTAATACTCTAAAATGAAGATTGCAGTAGGTTAGATGTTGAGGTTGCTGACGATCAAATTTTGAAGTGCGACGAAAGATGTCCACAGGTGAAATTATTGTGACAGGACCAAGAGATACTTGTTAATTTCTTTTACCTTCTTCTTAATGATTATGAGGCTATACTCAACATCAAATGACTGGCTATACTAGGTGATGTTCCTTGGAATTTTTTTAAATTTATTATAAAATTTTTAAGTCATGAGAAATAGATCTTACGCGGGAAACAGAGAAAGTTTTGAACAAAGAAAATAACAACTTCCTTATGCAACTTCCACAATACTCTATGGGGGAGACAACAAAATTTGAAGACTAAAACATACTCCAATTTTTTGCTGAATTTTCAGATATTTTTGTCGAACCACGTAGCCTACTTTCTAATCGCTGGCATGATCACTGAATTCTGATGCTCCCGGGCAAACTAGCAGCAAACTCTTGGTCATATCATTATCCTCAACTCTAGAAAGCTGAAATAGAGAGTCCTGAAGATGAGATTCTTGAAACTGAGGTTATTCAATCAAGTTGCAGCCCCTACTCTTCGTTGGTGCTAGGTTTACCTGACTTTAACAAAGTATTTATTATTGATGCATCGGGAGCTAGAAATTATGTTATCCACATGTAAGATGGCCAAACCCTAGCCTACATCAACAAAACCCTCACTCCAAATCACCTGAAGCTACCAATCAATGACGAGGGAATGCTAAGCTTTGCTGAATTTGTGACTTGGTATGATACAGGACAACAGCACGAAGAGGACATGAAAGTAAGTCCTGAAAAATTACAACTTCTGCTCTCTCCGAACTTAGATCAAGCTCAACTTACCATGGATTTTACTAGAAGGCAACTATCATCACAGAGGAATGCTTGACTATTATTAAAGAACAACCACACGCCAGCCTGCACAAGAAAGAAACAACCGCCTAATAAACGCCGGAGTAGAAGGAAGTTTGTTATTAAAGATCGAGTCTTTCTTCATATCCATCCCTACCAGTAGGAATTTATGAAGACTCAAGCCTCATGAAAGTGGTCTCCCAGTTTCTTTAGACCCTATAAAATTCGAGGTCACATTGGAGCCATAAATTTGGATTGGACTTGTGCGCTAATTTAAAATTATAACTTATCCTCCAGGAATCTCATCGCAAATGGAAGTTTAGAGAGGATAACTCAATCTCAATTTATCCACCTGACACCCAAGTCGATAAGGAGGCTCAGGTTCAGTTGATGATTGCATGAGATCATGGGATTGTGGCACATCACCGTTCGATCACTACTGTTGATGCTGGACCCCAAGAGTAGGATGTGCCTACTATAGGGCCACAAGGGACCCTCGTGAGGAATTGTAAATCATGACCTAGAGACATGAAGCTCAGCCTTGAGGACAAAACTGATTTGAAGAGGGTAGGCTATTAGGACTCTAACAAGAGAGTCATAATTTAGTTTCATTTAAGAGGGCAAACATGTAAATCCTAAGGGCATTCATGTAAATTCTATCTAGCTAACCCCTTTTAAAGAGGCGAGGAGACCGGCTAGGTAAGGGCATTCATGTAAATCCTATCTAGCGCCCTTATTGGGTAAGTTGGTTAGGGTGAGGGGGTGAAAGGAAAATTTTACTTAAGGGAGGAGTCTCTCTAGGGTTAGGGTTTGGAATCTGATATAAAGCATGTAGTCTCTCTAGGGTTAGGGTTTGGAATTTCATGTATTTTAATTTGATATGAGAAAAGAACAAAGAGGCTTTGATCAACGCATTTATGCTGGTAACCACTACTAAGTAAACGGTTGTACCAGCAAAATAGAATATAAAATATTCTATACCCTAAACCCTAACACAAGAAAGTGGGAATGCCAGGACAGGTATAAGAATAAGAGACAGGAATTATAGTTTGAAATAAGAGCATATGATATGATGTAGATTCAGGAGGGGTGGCTAACATTGACAAGTAAGATATTAAGGCAGGAGCGATATGGTAATAAGTAACATTAACTACATTTTGTTGATTCTTACAGGCACTAAGCAAAACACACTGATGGGTAACGCGATTATAACTACCTACCGGGTAACACTAACAGTTACTTGGTAATAACTCTACATAAATATACTTACTATATGTTGTTTATTATCCCAATTGTATTTGAGTACTTGTCTCTCTTACTTAATCCACTTTATCTTTTATTTTACACTAAATTAGACACAAACACTTTATTATTTATTATTTTAGTAGATGTGCTGGATAAGAAATAAAAAGTATGGACTGAAGATCAACTGTTGAATAAAGTACACAGGCTCGGGCGCTAAGCAACCAGATTAAGTGCGCTAAGGTGGAGTTTTTACGAGTTTTGAGTGAGAGTTAAAGCATCAGCAGCAGGGTTTAGGTCAGAATACTGAGCAGCAAAAGCATTTAAAGTTGAGGTTGGAAAAAAAGGATGGTGGGTAGTCTTTACTTCAATCTATACGCTGTGCTCTCGATAAGAGGTATATTCCCCACACGTAACTTGAAGTCGAAGTCAATATGTATCCGGGCGCCTAGGTTAAATAGTTCAATTGTCAACAGCAATCGGGTATGTTCCAAGTGACAGTTAAGGCAACAAGAGAAAGAATTAATATGTTGTAAGCTATCCGCTCTCGGTACTGAAGTATCTATCGTCTCTTTGGATGGGCAAGTAAGCTAAAAGTTAAGTTCCAGTACGAAAGTAAGGAGAATGGTCAGTTCCCTGTTCGAGCAGTTACAAGATCTGAAAAGGAGACATCCCCAATAGAATCAGAGGGAGCTGTTGAAAGAGGAGTGGGTTCTATAGTGATGATAAGAGGATGGCTTATCTAGAGATAGACTTAGACTTATAATATTGGGTAAATTCCGATTTAGATTATCCATTAGTGAGGGTGAAATCTCGTTGGTATATTGGACGTGTAAATAGTGGATTAATAAAATATAAAAAAACCCCTAAGAAATTCAAGTGATAATTGATTTTTTTTTTTTTTTTGTCTGAAAAGAAAGTGGAAAGAGGAGTTTTCTTCTTATGATGTGCCCGCTAATCAAGGACTACCTACCTATTCTTTCTCCCAATGGGCAACGGAAAAAAGCATCTTTCTATATGCTCCCACAAGGCGCATGAGGTTAGATTTCATCCAATCCTATGAAATGGTTTACCTTGACCTTTCTCGTTAACTGAACTTGGTATTTCCTTAAGAAAAAGTCAATATAGCTCAATCTTTGGTTGTGATTAGCCAAGTCGGGTCACTAAGCTAGCCCACACCGTTACTACTACTACTACTACTACTACTACTACTAAAGCTAGCCCTCACGCATTAAAAGCTACCTCTCTTCCTTTCTATTCTTCGAATTAAATAATACAGATCCTGGGACATCAAACTGGAGTCAAGGTCTCAATGCTTCGACTACCTAAAAATGCTAATGAGATATCAAAGAGGATATGACTGGTTAGAGGCCAACAATAAACCCCCTTACCGCACGCGTCGAACAGAAATATACAATAAAAAAAGTGTATTGCTTTGCTTCCTCACTGGCAAACCAAGATTGCTATCCCGTGGAAATACTTGACTTGGTCTTGAAGCTGCCATTACTACTTACTTAGTCTTACCCGAACTCAAGAACAGAAGAACCCATCTATACAACACTACTTTAAGGGAAGGAGGGACTGGAAACATAGTAGTTGCTTGCCCAAACGCATCTGTCCTGCCTTTCACTTTACTTTATATCTTCTACTTCGGGAACAAATACCTGTAGGATTCTGCCCTGAACCAAGATTTCCTCGTTAACTACGTCCCGCGGATTCTCTTACTGCAAATACTGGAACTGCTTATTCCCTTTAGGATTCGTATTCAAGAATATGCTTTATCCTTAAGTACTTTTCTTTCTTTTATTATATTAGTATAGTCGGTGCGCTGGGCTATACCTTTATTTTCTTTCCCCGAGTTGGTTCTTATAGGCACCAGTGTAACTCTCTCTTTACTAGTTGAGAGCCCGGGAGCAGTACCCAAATCCTGTGTTCGTGCCTACTCGTTGGTGGCATCTCTCTGTAGTCTCTTTGGATGCGAGGTCAGGCGCTAAGCAATAAAGATTACTGGATTTGTTTGGTTTCAGCGCAAGAAAGGAAAGATGTGGGAATAACTTTCTTTGCCACCTTTATTACTATTATTCTATTTTTCTTGGCATAGAAGCCCCTGGACGCAGTGCAACAACTCCTATGATTGGCTAGACACCACTAGTAGACACAATCTTATATCTTCCACTTCCTTTTGGTAAAGAGATGGCTAAGAGTTACATAAGGTTATTTACTCGAGGTTTATTTCTTTTGCCCATATATTGATTTCTTTTATTCCTATCTTTTTGTGCCTATATATATATATATATATATATATATAGAGTTTTTTTATTGAGTAAGATCTCTTTGTTTTTTATCAACGGGTGAATAAGCTGGTCCAGCATCAAATAAAGATTCTCCTATCCCCGGGCACTGGTTGTTGTCCCTCGACTCTGGCTTCCAAGCAATCGTTGATCGGCTCTTTTATTGTATTTATTTGTCACACTTCGACACATCATTTGGGAAAGGAAGAGGTTCGGGCTGAAATCTCCATATCTAATCCAGCCAGGTGCAGATCGAGCAAGCAGACTTCATGGATCATTTGGCCAATTACTTTTGATCGAGAAATTAAGTAATTATACAGACTATAAAATAGACAAGCCCTTAGTTTTATTAATTCATTAATTATAGTGAATCAAGAAAAATATACATTAATTCATGTTTAGTTATTTAGTTTATAAGTTAGTTAAATAATTAAGTATTAGTTATTACAAATATACATAAATAAATTATCTTAAACTAATATCAGTTTAAATTAAGTATTAGTTAATAACTAAGATAGTTAATATAAACTAATATCAATAATTGGTTAATATCATTAATTAAAATAAACATGAGTTACCTTATCTTTCTTTAATTAATAGATAACTGTTTGATTTATTAGAGCAAATAAGAATAAAGGTGAGTAGCCCCAACAAACAAATGAGAATAAAGATCTGCAGCTACAGAATGATATCTAAGTAAAGGTAAAGGTATGCTAAAACATGGGAATGCCAGGCTGGGGTCTATTCTTGCTCGTAAGCAACATCGATCTTGTCAGTAACAGTTGATTTCGGTTTGTCAATAACAATTGATTTCGGTCTTGCCAATAACAGTTGATTTTCCAATTTTGATTTTGATTATGTAATCGATGAGCTCAATTCCTTGGATTGGTGCTCGCATTCTTGATTCCAACTTCAAGTCTTCTACTGATGAGGTGAATACCTAAATGCGATAGATCGGACCGCACCAACAAACAAAGAATTTGTCGAGGAACTTTCTATGCACGTCCGCGCGGTCACGACCGAACACTTCCTTGAGAGAAGTTGTGTTATTACGAGTTGATAGCTGCTATGGATTCAATGAAACAAGGTTAAGAATAGCAGAAACCGAACCTACTGATAACTAGGTTGAGACCAATGCCAACAGGGCTTAACCCATTATAACTAGAAGACTTCACTCACAAAACAAGCTTGCTACTATGTACCGACCTCGAACCTTGCTTCACTATAATCTCAGCTCGCTACCTACTTCCCTAAGTCTCTCCTAATTCATTACTTAAAAGAATCGATAGCTGCTTCCTTTCTTTCGTCAACATGAATTTTCCTTGCTGCCTATGGGCAGAAAATAGAACTGATTGTACTGCCTACCTATCGATGAGAGAATAATGGTTAATAGAATAATTCATTAATATATCATGATATATTCCCAAGTAATATCATATATAGTTACATTTGTACTACTCTATTTATAAAGAAGACAGGAGTTAAGCCTCACTGAAATAGGACATACTGCTACTGATGATCCTTTGCCAACCTTGTGATCTTAGCGCCAACCCCTGATCCCTCAATGTCCAATCCTTCCTACCTTGTAAGTTCCATGGCATTCGATTCCGAAAGACCAGATTAAATAGATACAGCCCATACCTTTAGAGGCACCAACCTTTATCCCTCCAAGAGCTCTTACTCCACATCTTGAACAGGGCATTCTGTGCATCAAGATCAAATAATTCTGGTAATTCCTGTTTCAGGAGAGTTGAGAGAATCAGAAGTGAGCTTGTAAACCAAACTGCACCTGTTATAGAAAATGGCAACCACTGAGATGGGTAGCTTGAGGCCCTTAGCCTAAATGAAGTTGTCAAACGAGATAAAGATCATAAGTTTAGTAGATGAAAAGTAAGGAAAGGGAGTAGTGTACCCAGATGAAGCAGAAGCAAGTAGAGGAAGTAGGAACAAGATTAGAAGTTGTCTCATCAGGAAGGGAAATAACAGGATCAGAGGCGGTGCTAAGGGTATTCTATAATGAATGGGACAAGCTTAGCCGAAAGAAAAGTCAGCTACAAACAAGCACTTTAACCTCTCTCTCTCTCTCTCTCTCTCTCTCTCGACGCCACGACAAGGAGCTACAGCCTACTTATATATAAGCTTTATACTTAACTGCTTCTTTCTTCTCGTTAACTGCTCCTCCGCGATGCTACACCCCGAATCTACAATGGCGAAATAACTAGTGAATAAGCAACAAGCCCTTGCGCTAACATGAGTTCCATAAACAAGCAACGGAACTAAGTACGTGAGTTCCAGAGGCAACGTTGTGCTTATTAGTTTTTGTATTCTCCACTGCGATGTTGGCTCTTAGGGGTTCCCCAATTACTACCGGCTTAGAAACAACAGCGGAAGTCTCTACTCTGAGTAGTTCGATCAGGAGAAGCAAGAGTTTTGTCTCAGCGCGCAATAGATTTAATACAGTAAAGTAATACTTATAGGAAAAAAACAGTACGGTAAAGTAAATTGATAATCAAATCTCGGTATCACAGAGCTAAACTCGGTAGTACAAGAATGTGGAGGTGTTCATTAAAGAATGGAAGGGGTATCGGGGAATTAAACAAAGAAGCCGGGAATCTATTACTGCTTAAAGCCTTCAACGCACAACACTGCTTCTAAAAGGCCTCAGCTAGTGAGTGCTAACAGAAATTGAACTCGGAATTAATGTAATAAAATGAAACTCTCGATACTTCATTCAACTCTAAAGTCAGGATACTAACAAAGTAAGAGAATTAACTACTTACCGGCTACTCCTAAGACTGTTTGAATTACATCTAAAGAGAAAGCCTTAGGCGTTAAAGATGATGTATTAGAGTGGATGTGAAAAATACCGCACTCATTACATCTAAAGAGTTATTTAGTTCTTTGATTTGTAATAACTAATACTTAACATAGTTAAATGTTAATTAACCAATGTAAATCAACAGTAAAGACAATTATTTATTTTACAAATTAATATAAATCAACTAAATAAATTATTTTATATTTATATTATCTTAAACTAATAAGTTATTTTAATTTATTAATAAGATTATATTAACTAATTAATAAAAACTAAGTAAATTATTTATTAGTTTAACAAATTAAACTGTAAATTAAGTATAGACTACTTTACAAATTTATATTAACTAATTAATATAAAAAATAATTTAATTATTAGTTATTATTTATAATAACTTAATTTGTTATTTATTAGTTAATGAACTAAATAACGTCGGGAGGGCTTGTCTATTTGTCAGAGGTTTCAGATTTCTATAACTCTACTGATTCAGATACTTACTAGTTTGTTTTAGTATCCTACTGCTTACCAGCTTCCCGTCTCTGGACTTGTACCTATTACTTTAATTATGCATTTCAGCTATGGCTCTTCTACTACTAATTATAGGTCTGTCACTATTATATCTAATACTTTACTTTCATCATCAAAGTGAATGAGGGAAGGGGTCTCGCCTGTTTTCATTGATTTGTAAGTACCTTCGAGCCCTTACGCATTAACTCATTCACTTTGCGCCTCTGATTCATCAATGACTTAAATCCAGACGGCACCCCCACCATCTTTCAACTCCACTTTCAGAACTGCCCTCTTAGTTTAATTAAACAGGCATTTCATCTTTCTTCAGAGAGGGGGGGGGGTTTAGGGTTTAGTAATTTATTATTTATTACTAATATAATTAAAATATATTATAATTATAATTATTATTTAGTAATAAACTAATAAATTAAGTAATATATTAGTTAATATATCTATTTATAATAGTATTATAAATAAATAATAACTAATACTAATATATTTACTTACTTAATTTACAGTAGTAATATGTATTACTTAAATTAATTAATATATTAACTAATTAAGTCTAGTATTTATTTACTAAAGTAATTAATTAAACTAACTAATACTTAATTATCTTAAACTAATAAGTTATTTTACAAATATAAATTTATCACAAATTATTTACTACAAAATTAACAAATTAAACTAATATAAATTACTTAGTTGATTTATATTAATACCAATAATTTATAGTCATTAAAAGTATATTTATAATTTATTAATGATTTGTATTGATATTTACTTAATATTTCAATAAATTCACTCTAATATAGTAACCAATAAGTAGTTACTAATAATAAATACATTAGTAGTTATACTAAAATGACCAGTGGACTAAGCCCCGAAATTGAATCACAATATTACTTTTGATTGTCTTTCACTCTTTGTAATAAGCGAACAAAGCTACAGGAAATACTGCAGGAAAAGAAATTGATTTCATCTTTCGATTCGAGTGCCACGCCTAAGCTTTTAAACTTGACTGATGCACTTCATTTCAATATGATTTTATTTCTATACCATAAGCATTTTTCAACTCTTTTCCACTTTCCCTTGAGTAGTTGAGCATTGGACAATGAAATTTCACACTCTGTTAGCGCTCAAAGAGAGTAGTTAATAAGTGCTTTGACGGAGGAGCGGTATCTTCTAGAGAAGCAAGCCGAAATCTCTAAAGTTTCTTCTATTTCAACTGATCGAACCCTCTGTACTTGGGAAGAACTCAGTGGGAGCCATTTGTTTCATTGGTTACTTAATGCTTTCTTTCCGCTGGGTAAATATAGGTGTTCAAGAGTAGACTGAATGAAGGCGTTAAGTTATGCCAGATCCAGCGGGAAGGCAATATGTGATTGAAGCAAAAAAGCTTCTTGTGTATAAGCTATAGAAGGGAAGTTGCCCCCTTTCATAGTGAATCAGCTGTGATGGGAATATATCTACAACCCGACAATCGTAGCCAAAAAGGTGCCTTGGGGGGCAGGAAGGGGTGTAACAATCAGTAAGGAGCTTTTCCATGCTTGCGGACGATTTGTAGCAGCTACAGAGATTTAGATTTATAAGACCCGTAATTACGCATCGATAAGAGAATTTAGTGAGCCTGGCCTGGCCCGACCCGACCCGACCCGACCCGACCCGGCCCGGCCCTATTCAAAGTTACACAGCTAAAATATCAGCCTAAGCCTTCCCTACTTTATTGATATGAAACCTTATGATGCGTACTTGCTACTTAACACCGTATCTTCCACCCCTCATATATATATATATATATATATATATATATATATATATATATATATATATATATATATATAGCTACAGTTATGATTTTTTTCTTCCATCCCCCGCGATATTGCTTGCTTTCTCGACCCTCGGCTACTGTACTAGTTTGTTCTTCTTCCACTTAGTTATTCTTTATCAACTATAACATGCGCTATCTATTTACTATCGAGGTGGAATCTTCTACTTACTACTACGGGAACTGGGAACATAGAATCGAACTGGACAACCAAGACTTCGACTAATGATAATAGGAATCGAACTACAACCATTGGGACTCAATCAGTACTGACCTTCTAGGTGTTTAATAAGTTTGTTCCTTTGGTCGACCACATAAAGGGGAAAAAAAAAAAAAACTTTTTAAGGTAAAGCACATAAAGGGGAAAGCCAACTAAAAACCTCTCCTCTCTCCTTACTCGGTCGACCCCGCATATCTCTTCTTTCTCACTCAGGAGGGATGGCTTATTCAGATAGAGACCCTAATCTTTTGAGGTACTTGATTGAAAGCACGAGAGGCAATAAGATATTTATAGAGTTATCTATAAGAGGGCAGTAATTGGTTTGGCTCATCTGGGACAGCTGCTTTCCTTCCTTAGTGTTTTGCCTACTGGTCCAGAACCACAGTAGATCGTAGGCAACGATGTTGTGCGCATTTTTGTTCCTACTTTTGACCATAGCTTGTGTTCATAACAAACTAGATCGTTCAACACGACTAAGGGCGATAGTGTTAGGGGCTTGCTTTGAGTGGGAGTTTGGTTAAAAACGGGGGAAACTTGCCTCTTCTGCTTCTGAATCAACAACACAAACTCTACTTTAAGCTGGATATAACACTCTCACTATCTCTGTTCCCAATCTCTTAGATGAGACTCAAATGGAATACCTATTCACGGAGCGATGGAGCAGTTCAGTTTCAAGTTACAAGTGAGCGATTCATCAAGTGGAGTTAGTTAAATCAAATTAAATATAAGTGTGGGATGGTGGGTTCTTTACTAATTTTTCTACATTTGGTACTCAATACAAAAAGGATGGAATTCTTAGGACGATAGTCTAGACCCAGCTAGAACAAATGGAGAGAGAGGTGCTTCTTTAGTGCTAAAAGAAATTTCAGCAATAAAATCTTCTCTCGAACAAAATACCTTATATTTCTAATAGTTTCTCTTATAGTTTACGCTGTAATATGGAGTTCCGTCCTCACTTAATTAGTTTTCAACTTTCATTTCTCTCACTTTTTCTCGTGAGCTAGCCAACAATCCATAGGAGTACCCCATACAGAACGAATATAGTTCTCGTAAGAGGTCAGCATTCCCGAGATCCTTTCTTCTCAAGTTGTCATCTTCTGGTACATTAGCCTCTAGGCAATAATGAAACATCTCCGATTACCTTACGTTAAGGCAATAGAAACATTTGCCTTTCCTCGCCCACTCAGCAGATGAGCTATAATTGGAGTCTACCATAGCTTAAACAACGAGAAAGAGGCCTAAACGACCTTCTTTCAATGCTAAAGGAAGCAGTTAGAGCTTTCAATAGAGTTTTCTAGTGTAAGTAAAGGAATGAAAAATAGAGTTCATGTGTTACCAACGAAAAGAGAGGGAATCCAAAGTGCCATACTTAGCAATCTATTTTAAGTCCGCAAAAGAAGCAAGGGAATGAGCTTAGGAACCTCCAAGTTACGTTCGAGCAAAAAAGCTGAAGATAAACTACTTGAGAACTCACTTATTCTTATTGCCCGACATGACGCTCCATAAGTAAATATTAGTATCCTATTCTATTCCTACTCTAGCACCGCAAACAAATAAGCTATAGCCCTAGCTGGTTCCCCTTACTCTGAAGAAGGAATTAATTCTAAAAAAGTGATTAATTGAACCGATTGTCCACTGAGGTTTTGAAATTAATTCCTTTAGCACCTAACCTAAATACTGGCACCAAGGAAACTTGATTATGAATGAGTGGGAGAAAGAGGAAAGCCTTCTGACATGAAATTAAAGAGTAGACATAAATTTAATTGTATGATTGTCTTAAATTTAGGAACTAAAAATGACAGCGAATTAAGATTCATGTTAACTCGGTCATGCACCATAGCTCCATAACTGGTAATTTACAAAGGATCAAATATATATAAAGGAATTAATGTATATTTTGGTAACAAATATAAACTACTAGTATATTTTTCACTAATTAGTTATCTATATATGTAAAATAAATTATTAGAAATAAAATAATTTATTAAAAATAAATTATTAAAGTTTACCTTGGCTTAATTAAATAGGTAGCCTAGAAAGAACTATACTTGCTCTTGCGCATGGGGCATAGAAACACTCGTCAAATGAAAAACCACACCTTACCGTAACTTTTTGCCTCTGGTTGACCATTATCCCAAGCACCAATACTATTTTACGTGGGTGCAGCTTTGACTTGCGTCTTAAACCGATGAAACCTTAACCGCTCCCTTTCTTTACCTAATTGATTTGATCACCCTGGCTCAAGCTTAACGAATAGGGTGGGTAGGGTTTCCGAAGTCTTTCTCAACTCAGTAAATGTGCAGTGGTAGAGGAGTGAGTTTGAAAGTTTACAGTGTTGTCGACAAGTCTCTTTTTGTTCGAAGTCAAGTTTAAACAGAATCAAGAAACCTAAACTACTTAACATTTACTTATTAGTTTAATTATATTGAAAAATTAATTATTTACTTAATTATCTTAACTAAATTAATTAAATTAAGTATCTTAGCTAATAAGTTAATATAATTAACTTATTAACTAATACTAATTAAGTATTAGTTAATATATTACTTAATTTATTAATTATATTCCATTGGTTATTAGTATAATTAAAATAATTATCAACTAATATAATTATTACTAATCATTATTTAGTAAATTTATTATTTATTAAGTAATTAGTAATAAATAATTTATTTATAATAATAATAATAATAATATTATTATTATTATAATTAAAATATGAAAGCTACTAGCAAGCAGGAGGTCGGAACTAAACAAGCAAGAAAAGTAGAAGCGTTTAGAATGGATTGGACTTAACTCTCTAGTACAGGGGGAAGGAGAAAGCAACGGTATACTATAGAGATATTTTAACAACTCTTACCATAGAAGATAAGCATACAAACACTCCCGTAAATGCGGCGCCTGCAACTGCTCCAGGTCCCGCGACGGCCCAGGGTCCCACCGCTTCCTGACAAACAATAGATCTTGCTCATAACCCTCTTCTTCATGTCGCTTCTTTCTTCTAGCACCGCAATCATCGCTGTCGATCGCATACATTGAAACAGAGTTACCATTACTCTGTTTTCATCTCTTTCTTCCTGCTTTCGAGATCGGCCAAGAAGATTGCCTGACCAGAACGCTCTCGTAGCCCACCTCCTCTCTGCCCGCTGTTGCCTCTCTGCTCGCTGCTCCTTTCCGTCGATTCTATTGCACCTGCTACAGCTGTCGGCTCTTTTTCCTCAACACATCGACACGATTGTAGTCCTTTCTATGCTTCATGTTGCAATCGCTACCCTGCGTCTTGCAACGTCCCACATCTATTCGCAGCCAACGTCACTCATCAACGTCGGCTGCTTCCTCTTCTTCTCCACCTGCACAAGCAGCTCCTTCCTCTTTGTCAAATGATAGCCTATCATCATCCTATGGCATCCTTTCTTTGGCACCTGCTTGCCTCAAACTGGTTCCGAGATCAGCTCAGTCCCGGTGTCTTCTCCTCTTCTTGCCAGTGGAGCTTTTCCCTTAACTTCTTCCTCAAAAGCTAGACTTCCGGAGAGCCTTCGGCAAAGACTGCCGCACTTCCAGCAGCCCTCGTCGTGGTCTTCTTCGTGCCAAAACCAGCCACTGGATCTTTAACCTCCACTCCCACAACTCCATCTACCAGAGTCTTGTAGAACACCACCAGTGCTGTAGACATTGCCGTGGTCTTCTTCGTGCAGGAATTAGCCATTGCACTCTCCAACTCCACCACCACAATTTCATCAAAAGAGAACATTTACAGAACTGCAGTCTTGGTGTTCTTCTCCTTAATGGCATGATGCACGACCGAGCACCGGCGACTTGAATTAGCACCAGATGGTAGTTCCAGCACCATCTGGCGCTTGCGGTCCTACTGCAGCGGGCAATGACAGGAGTCTTGTCCCTCCTCACACATCTGGCTAGCTGGTCTCGCCTTATCACCATCGCGTCCTGCACGAGGCAGTCTTCCTCATGCTTCACCGCTGCCACATCATCCTTAACAAGTAGTGCACTTCTGTGACCGCGTTCTCTCTTCATCAGCAGTTCATTCCTACACCGCTTGCAGTGTGCAAACCTGCTCACCCATCTACTTCATCACATTTATCGACTTCATCATCTAGACTCACTTCACCGAGGTCGACCTTGCCGTGTTCGGTTGTTGCAACTTTCTGCAACAACAATCTCCACCAATTGAGCTCTCTATACTCCAAAGGTTCTTTCTTTCCTTTTTTGTCATCTCTTTACCATCTACTTCTATTCCCTTTCCTGTCATTTCTCTTGAGTTCCTTTTGACTTATTCCATATGTCTTCTTCATCGCTTATCCATGACGCCACAACTCTCTTACCTGCTGAGGTTTCTTCTTCACATACTGGGCCTGTTTCCATTAGTGCTGCCTCCCTCATTCCCTTTAAATTATCTAAAAGTGGCAACTACGCGTCTTAGTGTGCTCAATTCTCTAATCTCTTATTTGGCTATAATTTATTAGGTTATATTGATAGCTCTCTCAATTGTCCACCAACAATGGTTCAAGTTCCCGAAGAACCTAATCCAGTACCAAATGCAGCCTACAAGCTATGGTGACATCAAGATAAGCTCATTCTCCAAGCAATTCAAGCTTCTATTGCCAGGTCCATCACTCCGCTTGTGTCCTCCTGTACCACTGCTGTGGAGGCTTGGACCAAACTATAAACTACATTAGCGAGCTGCTCATGGACCCGCATGCTTGGATTACTTTCCAACCTTATGACCTTCAAGAAGGAGTGCAATATTGTTGTCGACTACTTACAATATATCAAACTAATGATCGATGACCTAGCTTTGATAGGTCATTCACTTTCTGATGAAGAGGTATACATCCATATGCTTAATGGACTAAGTTTGGAATTCAAAGAACTGGCCGCAGCACTCCGCGCATGCGACTCTCCAATTTCCTTTGAAGAACTTTATGACAAGCTGACAGACTATGAAACTTACCTGAAGCGTGACGCCAAGCTGCCAGGGCCTCTACTAGGACCTCCCATCACAGTTCAATTCAACTACACATCCAAAAGGCACAACCGTAAATATAACAAGAATGCTTCAAAAGGTGTGGCCAACTCTCCTACTTCCTCTATGAGCAACCACCCATCGCTTCCTCCTCTATATCCTCTGCATCTCAACCATCATTTGAACACTTCATTTTCGGCACATTGTCCTCCTCAACAATCAGTTTTATGCCAGTTGTGTGACAAAATTGGTCACACTGCCAAAGTTTGCCGATCTTGACCTTGACTCCCACCTCCATCAACTTGGCCTCAGGCAAATGTCCTGATTGCTCCTTCTGAAAGTTAGTCTAATTGAATTGTGGACTCTGGCACCTCCCACCATATCACTTTCGATCTCCAGAATTTGTCGCTCCACAATGGCTATGGCGGACATAAAGACATCGTCGTCGGTGATGGTAAAAGGATTCCTATTACTCATATTGGTTCTACAAAGTTTAATTTAAATATCACTTCTTTCACATTCGATAATGTTTTGTATGCACCTTGCATCAAAAGAAATCTTATTTCAGTCTCTCAATTCTATCAACAAAATCATACTTCCATTGAATTCTTTCATGATTACTTTCTTGTCAAGGACTTGAGCACGGGAGCATCCCTAGTTCGTGGTCTGAATAAAGACAATATCTACAAATGATCGTTAGCGCTGTTTCTTACTCAGCCTACTGCCAACTCATCCACTGCTACTCCAGTTGACATATGGCATCGTCGACTTGGCCATCCCTCTACCTCTCTTCAACAAAAAATATTTTCTCGCTATTAAATTCCTATTTTGAAGTCTAGTAAGGTTATTACTCACTATGATGCTTGTCTTAGCAATAAGAGTCATCAATTGCCTTTTGGTACCTCCTCTCTTTCTTGCTCTAAACCGTTTGAAGTAGTTTACACTGATGTTTGGGGTCCTGCATCAGTTATTTCCTTTGATAAGTTTAGATACTATGCTGTCTTTGTACACTATTTTATGAAGTGTACATGGTTATATCCCCTTCGTCAAAAGTCTAATGTCACTGCTGTCTTTTCTAACTTTAAAAACTTGGTTGAAAACTACTTTCATACCATTATTAAAACTATCTATTCTGATTGAGGGGGTGAATATCAAGCCATTGCATCTCATCTATCTGCTTGAGATATTCAACATCTTAAGTCCCCCCAATATACACCTTCATTGGTTGGTTCTACTGAATGTAAACATCGTCATATTATTGAAACTGGTTTAACATTGCTCCATCAGGCTTCCATGCCATCCACCTTTTGGTCCGTTGCCTTTCAAATGGCTGTCTACCTCATTAATCGCATGCCTACTCCTACTCTACACTATCAATCACCATTTGAAAAACTCTTTCAAAAACGCCCCAATCTACAAACATTGAAAGTCTTTGGTTGTCTCTGTTATCCATGGTTATGTTCCTACAATTCCAATAAAATGTAGTCTCGCTCTCGCCCTTGCATTTTCATCGGATATTCCCTTGAACATAATACTTTTCAGTGTTATGATCCTCACTCTACTAAGTCTTTGTTTCCAGATATATCACTTTTGTAGAATCTGTTTTTCCCTTTCGTGATTATGGGCAATCTGTTATCCCATTGAGTTTCTGTGACACATCTTCATCCACCCATATGCTTGTGCCAGATCCACATTCTCTTGTTACTTCTGTTCCATACCTTTCTTCTTCCTTCTCTCCTCTAGCTTCTCCTCTTCTAGAACCCTAGCCTTTGTCTTCCCAAAGTTTGGATGATTCTGTCGTCCTTCCATCTAACTCCACTAGTACTCATAATCCTTAGCTCTTACCATCCAACACTGTTATACCCTCTCGGCATCTAATGCAAACTCATTCTAGGAGTGGTGTTTTTAAACGTCGTCAAGTTCTTGACCTCCATGTTAGCACTACACCGTCCCCCGACTCTACTGAACCATCTTCCTTTTCTCAAGCCCAAAAATCTCCTCATTGGCGTAAAGCCATATGTGAGGAGTATGACGCTCTTCTTCATAATGATATATGGATACTTATCCCCTCTCATTTCACACAAAATATTATCGGGTGTAAGTGGGTCTATCGAATTAAATAAAAGTCTGATAGTTCGATTGATCGCTATAAAGCATGACTTGTGGCTAAAGGGTTTCAATAACGCCATGGTATTGACTACACTGAGACATTCAGCCCTGTTGTCAAACCTACCACTATTCGGCTAATCCTAAGTCTGGCAATATCCAACGACTAGTGTTTACGCAAATTAGATGTTAACAATGTCTTTTTACAAGAGACTCTTACTGAAGATGTCTTCATGGAATAGCCTCCAGGTTTTATATATCCTCAATATCCATGGCATGTAAACTCCAAAAGGCCATTTATGGACTTCGTCAAGCTCCATGGGCTTGGTATACTGAACTTGGCCTATACTTATCTTCGGTTGATTTCATTAACTCTAAATCTGATGCCTCTTTATTTCTACGCTGACAACATAGGTGCATTATCTATCTTCTGGTCTATGTGGACGATATTATTGTCACTGGTGATAACTCTATAGAGGTTCAAGTGTTTATCAAGCTATTGGCCAACAGATTTTCTTTTAAGGATCTTGGCCGCCTGAATTATTTTCTCGATGTCGAGGCCACATTTGCGTCTTCTAGTCTCTTCTTTTCACAGAGAAAGTATATTCATGACTTGCTGTTGAAGACTAATATGCAGGATTCAAAAGAAGTTACCACTCCTTTGTCCTCTAGTGACTCATTTAAGTTATGTGATGGGAGTCCTGCTAGAGACTCTACTTAATATCGATAGGTCGTTGACTCCTTACAATATCTCACTCTTACTCGTCCCGATACCTCCTTTGCAGTTAATAAATCATCTCAATTTATGTATCGACCGTCTACTTTACACTCGACTGTTGTAAAACGTATTTTGCGTTATCTTAAAGGGACTATTGATCATGGTATTTTTCTTTACAAACATTCTCCCCCTCAGCTTCATGCCTTTGCCAATGCTGATTGGGTAGGAAATATTGATAATAGAATATCCACATCAGGTTATATTATTTTTCTTAGTGCCAACCCGATTAGTTGGAGTTTTAAAAAACAAAAGATGATTGCCAGGTCTACTACTGAAGCTGAATATCGTGTTATTGCCATTGTTGCTACTGAACTTAATTGAATCACCAACTTGCTTAAGGAGCTTCACACTCACTCTACTTCTACGCTTGTTATTTACTGTGACAACATCGGTGCAACTTACCTTTGTGCAAATCTAGTTTTTCACTCTCGCATGAAGCATGTTGCCATTGACTTTTATTTTGTGTGAGATCAAGTTGTCCGCCAACAGCTCCGTGTTTCTCATGTTCACATGGCTGATCAACTTGCTGACTCTCTCACAAAGTCTCTGGCCCACAAATACTTTGCCTTACATCGGTCCAAGATCGGCATCCTTAACAGGAGCTTGATCTTGTGGGGGCATGTTAGCTGAACAGAATAGAACTGTAACTAAACGAAAATATCTCGTTCATCAATTAAGAAAAATCCTCAACTAAATCTTATATAAATAGATGATTATTCAATGAATAAAGGATGTCTTTTGTATTCTCATCTCCTTCTAACACTAACACTAACACTAAGAACAGAACCCGCAGAAAAAAGCAATACTAAAAGAAAGGTGTTAAGGGCAATCAGGCCCATTCAATTCACTAACCGCAACACTCTAGGATGGATTTCAATCAATATTAGTCTTTCCCCATTTTGTCTGGATTTAAACATGATTCCAATGTTAGTGTCCTTTTTCACCGAAACTAGATTTCAGTTGAACCAGACTAGATTCTTCTGCCTTGATCGAGTCAACAAGCAACTAGGCAAGTGGGATGGCAGGATCAGGATACGGAACAGGTGAGGAGAAGGCAACAGGAGTTTTAGCAGGGTTCTATGCCATAAGTAAGAATTCCGGTATAGTAGAAGAATGAAGTTAGATGAGATGTTCTAGTCCAGTGTCGAGGTAGGCATGAATTAACTGTTTCGATTGTATAACTTTTAGTTAAAGAATAGAAGACAGGAAAGGGGTACTGATTCTGCGGATCAACACGCCTAGCTAGAGGTTTCCTGGGATGAACGAAAGCATAGTGTTTAGCTAAGTTACTAGTTAGGAAGGAAGACCAGGCTATCAGGTTCAATTGTATAACTTTTGCTTTTGTAAAAAGAATAATATATTGATTTATGCATATATATATATATATATATATATATATATATATATATATATATATATATATATATATATATATTATCTTTCTTTGCTTTTGCTGCTATTAAAGAACAGTAGTACGCTAGGGGTCTTTGCTGCTCTTAAAAAGAATTATTAGTCTGTGTAAATGTAACGAATTCTATTCTACCCTATTAAGTTTTTTTTTTTTTCCTTTTGAAGATGTTTTCTTTTTCCTCGGCGCCTACAGAGAGAAATGACTGACCGATGGACTCTGCGCTCCAAAGAAAGAGCAGTAGATTCATCTTTGTTGACGTACATACTGCCACAGGTGTAGGCCCAGCAAGAACAAGATCTCTCTCTTTGATGCCATCTTATGATATATATCATTTGTCCGAAAGCCTAAACCTGATGCCTGCATAGAAGTACAGTTGCTTTTTTAGGTAAGGAAGATGTGCCATTCATTAACAGGTACGATGTAACTAACGCATTAATAGACTTATTAGAAGCAAACTACTGATTTCAACTTCGGGTACTGATGCCTATTATAAAAGGTTGGATTCCACTTATCAGCGCTGGTGCTGATAAGCCCTTGACTGCTAGCTCTCAGACTCCATTCATAACTCGGAATCAAGGAAAGCAGCAGAACAATCCAACTCTGAAGTAAGAACCTAGAAACCAATCTCAACAGTAAGATTCGAAGTAAAAAAAGTAGAGGATCAAAGTTGCGTGTGTAAATAGGGTGTGTTACGTAATGAGTATCGACATAACATTAGTAATGAGTATTGACATAATATAACAAAGTGGGTGGATGATAAGGAAATATTATTACGTTGGAATTAAACTTATGTAATTATCATGAAAAGATTAATTTTATCAGAAGAAAGATTCATTTCTTAAAGAGAAAATATTTATGTAAGGACAAGTCAAATTGGTTATTGATTCTTGAAAGAGTTTATTGAAAGAAAGATTCTTCTTGCTGCATAAATATAATGTATCTTGGGAAATTATATAAACCTCATATGTTGAGTCATGAAAAATATAGAGTTTATGAAATTATAAAAATATTGAGAGAAAATATTTAGCCTTCTCCTACTCTTCCTTAGTATGCTAACTCTATCCTTTCTTCCTATCAATTTCAACAATTGGTATCAGAGCTATGACTTTATCCTCAAGCACTTTCCAACTCCAAATCCCTAGATTGACAAAAAAAAATTATGACATCCAAATGAAGGTTATTCTAAGCTCCCAAGATGTATGGGAGTTTATAGAAGATAAATTTGTTGAACTAAGTCCAGCAGAAGAAGGAGCGATGAATGCAAAAGCAAAAGATCAACTCAAAGATAGAAGAAAGAAGGAGAAAAAAGCATTGTTCACAATCTACCAATGACTTGATGATATGATATTCGAGATTATCGCTCTAGTAAATACTTCAAAAGAGGCTTAGAAAATGCTTCAAAAAGCATTTGGTGGTGTTGATAAGGTGAAAAAACTTCATCTACAAGTTTTACGAGCCGATTTTAAAAAATTATAACAAGGTATCTCTAAAACTATTTCTGATTATTTCATAAAAGTTATTTCTATTATTCATCAAATGAGAAGAAATGGTGAATAAATAAGTGATCAAAGAGTGATAGAAAAGATACTAAGATCACTAGATTCAAAATTTGATTTTATTACTGTTGCGATTGAAGAGTCTAAAGATTTGGAAGAAATGTCTTTAGAACAACTTATGGATTCCCTTCAAGTTCATGAACAAAAGATTACAAAAAGAGCAGAATAAAGAACTGTGGAACAAACATTACAAACTAAACTTACTCTTGAAAATAAATGTGAATTAAATTTTCAAAGACGAAGAGGTCGTGGACAAAGAGGAAGATGTGACAGAAATCATACCTATCAAGAATCTCCAAACAATGAAGGAGGTAGAGAAAATTCTAGCCAAAGAGGCCGAGGTTATGGTCGAGGACGCGATCTAGGCCGTGGACATAGTAGAATTTCTAAAAGATCTGAAATACAATGCTATATTTGTAAAAGGTATGGGCATTACTCCTTTGAATGCTATTATAATCCTAACAATCAAGGTGATAAGGCAAATTTTATTGAACAAAAAGAGAAGAATAAAAATCAAGTTTTACTAATGACTTATGATAATTTGAAGGAAGATTAGTCTATAACATGGTATCTAGATACAGGAGCTTAAAATCGTATGTGTGACATTAAAGAATTATTTTTAGAAATGGAGACAAGCTATTTTGGAAATATTACATTTGGTGATCTGTCTCAAGGACCAGTAAGAGGCAAAGGTAAAATTATTCTTGGACTCCATAATGTCAAAGAGTTATGCATTTCAGATGTTTATTATGTGCCTGATATGAAAAATAATATTCTTAGCTTGAGACAATTACTTGAAAAATATTATAATATTAAGATGAAAGATGTGACTCTTTCAATTTATGATAAGACTAAGACATTAATCTCACATGTAAAAATAATGAAGAATAGAATGTTTCCTCTATATTTATGTATTTTTTATTGATCAAATTATTTTAAGATTGATATTGAGGACATTTCTATATTATAGCATCTTAGATATGCACACTTCAATTTGAAGCTTTAAAACTTCTAGAGAAGTTTAATATGATGACAGGAATGCCAAGAATTGATCGCCCATCAAAATTATATGAAGTATGTGTTATGGGTAGGCAAGAAAGAAATCCTTTCAAAATCAACAGAATAAAAAGAGCATGGCATCGACTTAATCTGGTACACTTAGATGTTTGTGGTCCTATCAGCCCAGTATCACTTGGAGGAAGCATATTTATTATGTGAAACATATTGGTTGAAATTATTTATCATATGATGCCAATAAGATGAATGCTTTGAAAATTTTATCATGCATGGTATTATGAATGGTTAAATTGTGAAAATTTTAATATTATCAAAATACTATACTTAAATTCAAAAGTGATGAGTTTTTTTGAATTCAAGTGTACTCTATTTATGTTGTGACATATACGTAGGGGGAGTTAAGGTTAACTCCCGTCATCAATCGGTTGTCATCATAAAAATGGAGGAGATTATTGAATCTTAGATTTTGATAATAAAATCAATTGATGAGTTTTATGATCTAACCTATATCTTAGAGATGAGTAATGTAGGATTAATTACGATGGTGAAAAGATAATATAATCTAATATTGGGTCAGAGTTAAGTTTGGGCATTGGGTTGAGGTTCGAACGATGTAATGGGAGCTCGCCAAGAGTTCACCAGGAGTTTACCGAAGGTGATCGGGAGCTCGCTGGGAGCACGCCGGGAGTTTGCTGGAAGATGATCAAGAGACTTACCAGGAGTTCGCTGGAGGATGCCAAGAAGTTCACTGGGAGTTGGGAAGATTAATTGACATGTCAGATAAGAACGATTGTAATTGTATAGTGTGTCATAGTTAGCATCATAATTAAATCCTAATTGATTTAGATTTAAAGAAATCTACAATGTGAGGCAATCAGATCCTCTTTGGGTTAAATTTGAGCTTAGGTTGAGATCATTTCGTTAACCCAAGGTCAGGAAAGACATAGTATTCAAAGACATAGTCTCCAAGAAAACATTCTCTAAAAATATATAATCTTCGAGAATTTTGGCTCCGTTCTTGAAGCCATTTGAGGCCTATAAATACCTCACTCATTCTTGTTTAAGCATGCAAGAATCAAGAGTAAAAAAATTATGAAAATGCTATTATAATTCCTTGATAGCTCCCCATCTTTTCGTTAAGTGTAGTTTTTGTTTAAGGGAGGGCTGAGAGAATTATAAAGGTTATCTCCTGAACCTGTAAGAAAAAAAGAAAGACCCAACAAAGGACAAAGGCCTGCGCTTTCACTGTGGTAAAGATAGGCATTGAAAGATGAACTGCAAAGAGTACCTTGTAAAGAAGATAAAACAGAAGCTTAGAGATCCTTCAGGTACATTCATGATCAACATCAATTTGTTAGATTTTTATGATAACATATGTGTATTAGATACTAGGAGTGCTTATCACATTTGTAATTTATTGCAGGTTTTGACAAGGCCTAGGAGACTGGCAAGAGGCGAGATGAACCTCAAGAAGGGTAATAGAGCAAGAGTTGCTATAGTAACTGTAGGCGAGGTTACCTTACATCTGCTTAGTAGAGCTACTATTGCATTAAATGCATGTTATTAAGTTCCTTATATTATCAAAAATATTATTTTTATTTCATGTTTGACAATTAGCGGGTATAAATTTTTTTTGAGAATAAATAGTTGTTCATTAATACTTGATGATAAGATCATCACTAGAGGAACACTGCACAATGGTTTGTTTGTGCTAGACATTACTCCACAAATCATGAATGTAAGTGCGTCTAACAGAAAATAAGATAAGGTGAATAATGCATACATGTGGCATTGTAGGCTAGGTTATATCTATGAGGTAAGGATTCAAAAGTTGCTAAAAGATGGATACCTAGATCCATTCAACTATGAGTTATATGCAACTTGTTAACGTTGCCTTCATGGAAAGTTGTCCAACTCTCCATTAGTGGAACTGGAGAGAGAGCCACTGAGTTATTAGAACTCATACATAACGATGTGTGTGGTCCCATATCAACTTAGGTCATAGGTAGTTACTCCTATTTCATTACTTCCACTAACGATTTCTTTAGGTTTGGACATACGTACTTAATGAAGTATAAGCCCAAGATCTTCGAGAAATTTAGGGAATATAAGAATGAAGTAGAGAACCAAACTAGAAAAAGTATTAAAACTCTTTGATTGGATTGAGGAGGAGAGTACTTCAATATATAGTTTACCCATTTCCTCAGGGACCATTAGATTATATCCCAATAAACACCTGCTTATACACATCAGCTCTATGATGTATTAGAAAGGAGAAATTGTACGCTGTTAGACATTGTGCGATCTATGATGTATTTCGTTGACCTACCCGTATCATTCTGGAGATATACCCTAGAGATCACATCTTACCTTCTCAACATAAATCTATCTAAGTTAGTAGTATCTATACCATATAATATTTGAAAAGGAAGAAACCTAATCTTAAGATTGTTAAGATTTGGAGCTGCCCTGCCCATGTTAGAAGATATAATCCTGAGAAGTCAAAATCAAGGATGGAGCAATGCAAATTCGTGGGATACTTAAAGAAAACTTGTGGGTACTATTTCTATCATTCTGAGAATCAAGCAGTCTTTGTTGTCAAGAGAGTAGTGTTCCTTGAAAAGGAATATATTCTTGGTTGAAATAGTAGGAGTGTGATAGAGTTGAGCAAGGTTGGAAAACCTAAGCTCAAGCATCATACTTGAGGTCGAGTTTGTTAAGGTTCCTAGTACACAAGTTCTAACTTTGCGCAGGTCTAACAAAGTATCTCACCCTTCTGAAAGATATGTGAGACATATCAATGAAGATGACACTCAGGATATTAATCTTTTGACCTATGAGGTGACTATTATAAGTAAATGCTCTAGGAAGTTACAAGAAGCCATAAATTCTGAGATAGATTCCATGTCCTCTAACAATGTTTGAAACCTTGCTAATGCACCTAAGGGTATCGTACCCATTAGTTGTAGATGATTCTTTAAGAAGAAGATCAGAGTAGATGAAAATATGAAGACCTATAAAGTAGGGCTGGTGGCTAAAGGGTATCGTCAAAGGCAAGAAGTTAATAATGACAAAACTTTCTCACCCCTAGCCATGCTGAAATCGATCAGAATTCTTTTGACCATTGCAGCACACTATGATTATGAGATCTGATAAATGAACATGAAAACCATGTTTCTTAATGGCAACCTTAAGGAAGAGGTATATATGATATAGCCTGAGGGGTTCATGTCCAAGGAGAGTCTATATAAGGTGTGCAGGTTACTTAAGTCCATCTACGGACTAAAGCAAGTTTCCTAAAGTTGGAACATAAGATTTGATTATAAGATCAGATTTTATAACTTCGTTAAAAATGAAGATGAGCCTTATGTGTACAGGAGTAAACATAAGTGTTATCACCTTTTTTGGTGCTATACAAGGATGACATCCTGATCATTGAGAATGATATAGGAATGTTCTCCATAGTAAAGTTTTAGCTATCCATAAACTTCTTCATGAAGGACTTAGGGGAAGCATCCTATATTTTGGAGATCCGGATCTATAAAGATAGATCCAAAATGATACTTGGTTTGTCCTAGTCCAGGTACATAGACTCAATTGTCAAAAGGTTTGGCATAAAGAATTCCAAAAGAGGTCTTATACCGATGAGACATGAAATATCACCTTTTAGGAGTATGTCCCCAAAGACTCCTAAAGAAAGGACAGACATGGATAGGATACTCTTTGCCTCAGCGATAGGGTCTATCATGTATACTATATATACTATGTACCAGGTCTGATATAACGCATGCTCTAAGTGTCACGAGCAAGTATCAAGCCAAAATTTACTTGATCTAAGTTACTGCTACTGTATCCATTTGAACCAAGATTCTGATATTGAAATTTCCATAAATTTCTTGGATTTTTGCTAGAATTAATGTCGAGAAACTGCTACTTCTTTGATGGGAATTCTATTTGGCAGTATACCGCAGTGATCTTTCATCAAAATTTTATCAGATCTCGCTACCATCTTTTCCAGATTTGAGACTCTCCTTCTCATCTTCAATCCCTACTATTACCTCTCAAAATACCCTAACAAAACTATAGCCAAACAACCATCCCAGTCAGTCATAAACTGTAGCCTACCCGTATCTCCATCGATCCACCTATCCAACCAGCCACCACCTCTCTAAAAAATTCTCATGCCACTAACCCGTAAACATAAAAAAGATCTCAATATTATAGATTTAGAGGCATACACCATGGCATCAGAGGAGGCTATCAATGCTAAGTTCGAAATCTTTGAAAGCCACATGGAGGAGAAGATGCAATCCCTATTCGTCGAATTTAGCATAGGCCGACCATCAAGTCTGAGGAAGTCACACCATGGAGAGACTTCAGATCAGTAAGACAATCCTCAAGATCATGGACATATTATCCCTGATCAGATTAATCTATGCATGAAGGTGGACTTTCTAAGATGGGAAGAGGGAGACCCGATCAGATGGATCTTGTGCATGGAGCGATTCAAGAAAGGACTACTAAATTGCTATTCAGTAGTTCAATTAGTTCGAGCACACCCATGGAGGTCTCTCTTGGCAATGATTCAAGAAATGACTACTAAACCACATCGGACCAACTGATTTCGATAACATCAATGGACAATTGGCAAAGATTCGTTAAACCTCTATAATTTTAAAATACCAAATAAGGTTTGAATGTTTATCTAGCCAAACTGTGGATTGGTCTGAGAAATAATTTTTAGGGACTTTTATTGAGGGCCTAAAATCGGAGATTCGAGGAGAAGTAAAGGTACGATAACTGTACACTCTTATGGCGGCGATTTCCTTCGCACGTATCTAAGAAGAACAATTGAACCACGAGGTACGAAAGACAAGAGTCGCTCCCCGACCAGCTATTCTAAGGCCTATAGCCCCCTCTACTACCATCCAAGCCCTCGCACTAAAGAAATTAATAAGAGACGAGCTTCGTGAACATTCGGCCAAGGGGTTGTGTTGGCACTATGATGAACCATGGAGCCGATAACATCACTGCAAAAAGGGTCGGTTCCTCGTGATTGAACTAGTGAAAGATAAGGACAACAAATCATTTGAAGAAGGCCTTGAACCTGAAGAGAAATCCATAGAGGAAGAGCCCCAACCAGCTGACTATACAGTGCATGCATTGGCTGGTTACTCCAACCCACAGACGATGAAAGTTGGAGGACTTCTAAAATAACAGCCTATCACCGTTCTCATTGATACGGGTAGCACAAATAAATTCCTCAATAGTAAGTTTACTGCACATATGGTGCTTCAAATTGAAGGTTACAATAAGTTTGACATAAAGGTCATCGACGGTCGAATCCTCAATTGCAACCAATGGTGCCTGCAAGTGGAACTACTCCTTTAATACCAAGAAATGGTAGCCAATTTCTTCCTCCTATCCATTGATGATTATGAAGTCATTCTTGGGATTGAATGGCTCACAATGCTAGGTGATATCTCCTAAAATTTTTCTAAACTAATTATGAAGTTTTATTGCAAAGAGAGACATGTCACATTGCGAGGCAAGCGCAGGAGCCATATTTCCATTGTTTCGACGCAATGGATAGAGAAAGTTTTACACAAAGCACATGAAGGATTTTTTATGTATATCTAGTAGCCATCCAAGGAGGAGAACATGAAAATTCAGATCCTAAGCTTGCCCTCTTGCTGGATGAATTTAGGGATGTTTTCACGGAGCCGCGTGGGCAATCCCCTAACCGGCCGCATGACCATCGCATACCAATTCTGCCGGGCAAACCTCCATTAAATTTGAGACCGTACCGCTACTCTTACTTACAGAAGGATGAGATTAAAAACATCATCAAGGAGATGCTCAACATCAGAGTAATTCGACCAAGCTGTAGCCCTTACTCTTCGTCAGTGTCGCGAGTGTATAAGAAGGATGGTACGTGACAGATGTGCGTTGATTACCGGACTTTGAACACCATCACCATCAAAGATAAATATCCTATACCAGTCATAGATGAGCTTTTGGATGAACTAAAAGAAGCCCAAATCTTCACAAAATTATATCTTCGTTCGGTTATCACCAGATTCGGGTACATGCTGAAGATGTCCCAAAAACTGTATTCCGCACATAATAACCACTATGAGTTTCTAGTAATACCTTTCGGACTTACGGATGCTCCTTTCACTTTTCAAAGTCTGATGAATGACATCTTCTGGAGTTTTCTATGTAAGTTTATGTTGGTAATTTTTGATAATATTCTCATTTATAGCCCTACGCTTGATATATATTTTCAGCACTTACGAACTATTCTAACGATTTTTCAGGAGAACACTCTCTATGTTAAACAGTCACAGTATAACTTTTTACAATATAAAGTGGAGTATCTAGGGCATATTATATCAAAGGATAGAGTGGCGGTAGACCCGATGAAGATTGAGGCAATGCAAGGATGGCCAAGACCTATAAACATAAAATCGCTACGTGGCTTCCTTGGACTCATGAGCTACTATAAAAAAATCATGAAAGATTATGGTAAGATTAGTGCCCCGCTCACATCCTTACTATAGAAAGACTCCTTCTTGTGGTCGGGTAAAGCCTCGGCAGCCTTTGAATGACTCAAGGCAGCCATGACAACGATGTCGGTCCTAGCACTACCCGATTTCAGCAGCACTTTCGTGATTAAGGCCGATGTGTCCGGAGTTGGAATTGGGCTATTCTAATGTAAGATGGCTGACTCCTTACTTACACCAACAAAGCTTTATCTCTCTCACATCTTAAGATGTCCGTGTATGATAAAGAAATGTTTGTCATCATACATGCCATCATGAAGTGGAGACCCTACTTAATCGACTGACGCTTCCAGACTAAGACCAACCACCGAAGTCTTAAATATTTTTTGGAGCAGAAAATATCTTCCCTAGAGCAGCAATGATGGGTAACTAAACTTTTTGGCTTTGATTATGAAATTACTTATCGACAAAGGGGAAAGAAAATGTTGTTGCAGATTCTCTATCACAACTACCGGGACAAGCCAAAATTTTGGCCATCTCCCTTCCCTCTACCAACTTCCATAAGGACATTAGGGAGGAATGGAAGAATGACCTAGAGACCCGGGACATCATAGAAAAATTAGAGAAGGATTCGGGTTCCATGGGCTACTACACTTGGGATTCGAAGGACATGCGCTACAAAAGTTGAATGGTGATTATTCCTTCTTCCCCTTGCATTCAGATTATTTTGCATGAGATGCACTCTTCACCTTCAGTAGGGCACTCTAAATTTATAAGAATATATACGAGGGTAAAGCAAAACTTCCTTTGGAAGGGCATGAGAAAAATTGATTTATGATTATGTATCCAAATGTGATGTATGACAATAGCAGAAAGGTGCAATAGTAGCAAATCCGGAAAAACTACAACCACTACCTATACCGAACTCAGTATAGACTGACATCTCTATGAATTTTATCAAAGGACTGCCATCATCTCAAGGTAAAAGTATGATTTTTGTGGTGGTAGATCCTCTAACTAAATATGCTCATTTTTGTGCTATGAGACATCCTCATACCGTTGCCGGTATTGCTCAACTTTTTGTGAAAAATATTATAAAACCGCATGGGATGCCAAAGTCAATTGTAAGCGACCGTGACATGATGTTTATAAGTAAATTTTAGACCAACCTCTTTCAACTACAAGGCACCCAACTGAAGATGAGCATAGCCTACCGTCCATAGACGGACAGCCAAATAGAAGTAGTGAATAGATGCCTCAAGACTAGATTAATAACTCATTAATTGATTTCATCATCAAAATTTGAGATTCAACACAAAGGAGAGACAATAGCAAGCCTAGAAAAATTATAGCCTCTACCCATTCTGGACTCAGCTTGGACCAGCATCTTCATGGATTTTATCAAAGGGCCGCCAACATCTTAAGGGAAAGACACCATCCTTGTTGTTGTTGATCACCTGATGAAAAATGCCCACTTCTATGTTATCCAAGATCCCTATACTGCTGTCAGTATTGCCCAACTTTTTATGGAGAATGTCGTTAAATTGCATAGGATGCCTTATTCTACTATAAGTGATCGTGATAGGGTTATCACTGGCAAATTTTGGGCAAAATTTTTTCAGTTATAGGGCACCCAATTGAAGATGAGCATAACATACCATCCCCAGACCGACGACCAAATAAAAGTAGTGAATAGATACTTGGAGAATTACCTCAGATGCTTCACTAGTGATAGACCGAAGGAGTAGATAAAATGGCTTCCCTCGGTCGTATGGTGGTACAATACGACATATCATTTATCTACTAAATGCACCTTATTTGAAGTTGTATATGGCCAACCTCACCCAACAATCACCAAATATATGGTCGGTACATCAAAAGTGGACCAAGTGGATAGGGATAAAATTTTACAGCTTTTGAAGGACAATATCTCGACCGCCTAAGCCAGAATGAAACAACAAGCTAATGAACATGAGTGAAATGGTAGTTTGATGTTGGAGATTGGGTCTTCCTTCACCTTCAGCCCTACAAGCAGACATCCATCAGGACCCAAGCATCTATGAAGTTGTCTCCCTATTTCTTTAGACCCTACAAAATTATAAAGCGGATTGGATCTATGGCTTACAGATTGAATTTACCCACAGACTCCAAAATTCATCTAGTCTTCTACTTGTCCCACCCCAATTGAAGCTTGAAGAGGAGGAATTAGCCCATAGCCACCTACTTGATATCTCAGCTAACAGGGAGGTTCAGGTCCAGCCAATGATCATATTGGACTATAGGATCGTGATGCACCACCAACGCCCTTCCATAGAAGTACTGATGCAGTGGACCAATTTATCTACTGAGGATGCTACCTGGGATTCCTATGACAAATTGAAGCTGATCTTCCCAGAGTTTATGGAGGCTTAGCCTTAAAGACAAGACTGATTTGAACAGGGCGGGTCTGATAGGACCCTACCAGGCTTGGGTCCTAATATATTAAGTCATGTTGTTGATTTAAACCCTGATTGACAGCCTAGACCTGATGTGATTCAGTTATGAGTCAATTTGAATAAGAGGGTCCAAGTCCTAGTTGGACTATGATTCGGCTAGAGTAGGAGTTTGAGTAGGAGTATGAGTTTTATTAGGGTTGGGACTTGAAACCTTATAAATAAGCATGTAAACTTTTCCTTTCATCAATGAAGAATTCAGATTTGTTTTTAGCTCGTCGCTGAAACCTAGGAGAGCCGATCCCCTACAATCTATCTACGATAGAAACTTTCAGATTCATATCCGTTAAAAGATATTGACTCCAATAAGAAAATGCTCTATAAATGACATAAAACTCCTCATAGGTATAATATCTCCTTCTTGTATTATTCAGCTTGTCACTTAAAAAAGTAATGAACTTTCATTCTTGACTCAAAATAGCACCAATAGCCACATTAGAGGCATCATATTCAACCTCAAACATCTTGTTAAAATTAGGTGGAACTTAAGATAGGAGCTTCAATCACCTTTCTTTTTAATAGCTAAAATATATCATAAGCCTCACTAGTCCACTTGAATTTATTACCTTTCAAGCATTCGGTGATTTGAGCAACAATAGAGCTGAAACCTTTGATGAATATTTTATAAAGAGAAGTTAAGCCATGGAAACTCCTCACGTTATATAATGAAGTAAGTGTTAACCAATTAAGAATAGCCTCTATCTTACTTTGATCCATTATGATTCGATGTTTTGAAACAATATACCCCAAAAATAACACACTAGGAGTAAAAAAATCACACTTCTTCATATTAACATAAAGCTTTAGTTATTTCAAAATAAGATAAATCTCCTTAAGATAATTCATATGCTCCTCCTCACTCTTATTGTACACCGATATGTCATCAAGGTAAACCACAATAAAAAATTCAATGCATGATTTAAGTATGTAATTCATAAATCTCATGAAAGTGTTATAAGCATTAGATAGCCTAAATGACATAACCAATCATTCATATAAGCCTTCCATAGTTTTAAATACTATTTTTCACTTATCTTCATGCCTCATTCTAATTTTGTCATAGCCACTCCTTAAATCAATTTTAAAGAAAATAGAAGCACCATATAATTGATTAAGTAGATCATTTAACCTTAGAATATGAAAATAATAATCAAATGTGATTTTTTTGATGCATGATTGTCCATATACATTTTCTAAGAACCATCCTTCTTAGGCACCAACAAGGCTAGAACTACACAAGGGCTCTCCCAAATTAACTCTTTTTCCACTAACTCATCTACTTGCCTTTGAAATTCTTTATACTCCTTAAGACTTATTTTGTAGGCTGCCTTATTAAGTAGGACAACTCTTGGAATAAGATCAATGTGATGCTAAATGTCTCTCAAAGGTGAAAAGCTATGTGGAATCACTTCTGGTACAACATCTTGAAACTCCTCTAGGATTAGGTTCATGATTGCTGGTGGCTCCTTGTGTTGTTCATTCTCCTCCACTGCACTAGAGCTAAAAAATCATCCCTTTCTAATTCATCCTTCATGAATTGATTTCAGAAGGTTATAATGGAGCTAAAATAATCTTCTTTCATTCACCTTAAAAGAATAAGTATGTTTGTAGCCATTATATAATACCCTCCTATCATAATGACAAGGCCTACCCAACAAAAAATGACAAGCATTCATAAGAGTAACATCATATCATACATCATCTTTATAATACTTGATAATAGAAAATGAAACTAAACATCTTTTATTTACCTTTATGTCATACCTTTTTGCAACCAGCATAATTGGTAATGATGTGGATGAGGGATTATTTCAAACTTTAGCTTATATACCATCTTAAAAGATACCACATTATCAAGGCTGCCATTATCGATGATCATTAAGCACACCTTGCCATGAGAAGTGTATTTGGTGTGAAACATGTTCTTTGTCACTCAACTTTCATCCTCAGCCATATAAAACACTTGTATACTACATTGTAACATAATTGACAAATCATGATCAGCATAAGTAACCTCTTCCTCATCTTCATCATTCTAGTTTGTCGTTGGCTTCATCTCCTTCTTTATCAGTATGACCTTAAATCAAAGTAATAATCCTCCTATTTGGATAATATAAAGTACTATGCCTAGAACCATGATATTTGAAGCATTTTCGACCACTTAGTGTAGAAGAATTAAGTGTATTTGTGGTTAGATGGTCCTTTACCCTTATCTTACACCTTTGACACCACCTTGCTTTGGAGAGTAGGCTTGAAAGTTTTCCCCCATGTCTTTCATCTTGTATTGAGAACCCTTTTCATACTTTTGTTGCTTCTCTACTTTTTGAAGCTAGCTTGCACACATTATTCAATGACCAATATGGCTTGAGTTGAACCACTTTGACAATCTTATATTTCAGAGCTTTTAAATATCTTGTAATGGTTTGCTCTTCGGTTCCACAAGCTCTCATTTTAACATGAGATTAACAAACTCTACTATGTACTCCTCCATGCTAAGATCTTTTTGCTTGAAATCATAGATTTTGAGAAAGATCTCTTAACTATAGTTGTCAAATAAGTATTTTCTCTTCAACTTTTTTCATTTTCTCTCATGTTATGATCTTACTCTTCACATCATGTTCTTTTTGCTTATTTAGGTATTCCTACTAAAAGGATGCTTTTCTTCTAAGTTTGAGTGCCACAAGCTTTATATTCTTTTGTTTTAGTGGTTTATAAAAATCAAATATTTCCTCCATTGTATTAAGCCAATTAATAAAATCATCAATATTGATTTTACCTTCAAACTTTAGAATATCTAATTTTGGGTTATATTTGTTCTACCACTCATTTTGGTCTCTATGCCTTGCCCGAATCTTTCTAAAATAAATACTAGTGCATGAAACAACCTCTATGCATAAGGAATTATGAAACTTATTACTTTACAACTGATAGCTAAACTATTTAATGCCTTTCTTGGTCATGAAGATAAGTTAAATTAACTCTCCTTTGAAACAACTTTAACTTTCTACCCACCAGACCACCTATTAATGAAATAACTTTAACTTTCTGCCCATTATATTACTTATTAATAAAATAACTTTAACTTTCTTTAGGGAAAATACTTATGAGCTATCATATTTGAGAAGTTTGGATTAAAGGCTATGAGACAAGCATTATGAATGATGGTGTCATAGGTACCGTTAACTGATGAGTCGACCTGGTCGGTTCTCTACTGAAAGTGTGGTTCACCCTGTTGCTCCTTCTTGGCTATACAGGGGTTTAGTAGGGGTATAATGGTGTAGCAAAGGTTATCTCGGGATGGGGGTTTGACTAAGAGCTGCTTGAGTAAATGGACGGGTGGTCCTCTGAACTATGGGTTTTTCCTCTTGAGGTTAGACTATCCTAGCATCCTTCAGTGGTGAACAAGCAACCTTTAGGTTTTCAACGTTGAGTGCATGACTAGGGGGAGTACAGAAGCTTAACCCAGGTTCATCTCTCAGCGTTTAACACCGAGTACACGGCTAGAGGGAGCATAAAGGCTCAGCCTAGGTCTTCTAAGTTTCACACCGAGATGCTTGGCTTAAGTGTAAGTCCTTTTTAACTCTTACTCATCCGATAAGTTATCTTCGAGTCTTCAACACCGAGTACATGGCTAAGGGGAGTGTAGAGGCTCAGCTTATATGTATCCTTTAGCCTTTGATATCGAGTGCATGACTAGGGGGAGTGCAGAGGCTTGATCTAGGTGCATCCCTCAGCCTTTGACATTGAGTGCAGAGGCTCAACCTAGGTGCAGCCCTCAACCTTTTGACCTCGTTGAAGCAGGAAGTTACCCCTACCATCATACTTGCGAGGTGCCTTTGTCTGGAGAGTCTGCTATCGTCCCAAGGGTGATGCTCTCTTCTTTAAGCCCTGTGGGTGATTTGAGGGTGCTACCTCCATGACAGGTCTGATTTCAATCATTGCAGAGCAACTAAAGGTTGTGAGGGCTAGGCTAAGGCTTAAGATGGCTCGGAGGGCACTATCAAGGATGAAGCAAAGGCGTGAGGCTGTCGAGGCCCTGGTTTGGTTTACCTATTGATGAAAAAATCGAGCAGAGGGTCGAGGAGGCGCCGGGGTAGGGGCATAGGGTCGTTGAGGCTTTTGGATCATCCTGGGTCAAAGTATAGATTCATCCGAAGGTTCTAGTTTGACCATGTTAAAGCAAGGAATCAGACCACATCATTCTATCACTTGTCCTCCTATGTTCAATAGAATGAACTACACATATTGGAAATCATGAATGTGGATTTTCTTACTTTATATAGATTTTCTACTATAGAACATCATTACAGTTGATTTTTAAAAATCTTCTAAACTGATGAATGAATGAAATGATTTTGAAAAGAAAATATTTTCCTTAAATGCTAAAGCTAAAAATACTTTATTTATGCTTTAGACAAAAATGAGTTTAATCATATTTTTACTTGTGACATCGCATATGATATTTGGTATAGACTTGAAGTTATTCATGAAGGCATAAGTAAAGCTAGAGAATCTAAAATTAATCTTTTGGTACATAGTTATGAATTATTTAAAATGAAAACAAGTGAAACTATTAGTGAGATGTACACTCATTTTATAAATATTGTCAATGGTTGAAAAGCTCTTGGTAAAAGTTATACTAATATTAAATTAGTAAATAAGATTTTAAGATAACTTCTTAAAAGATGAGATCCAAAGGCAACTACAATTCAAAAAGCAAAGACTTGAATAACCTTCCTCTTGAAGAACTCATAGGATCTTTAATGACCTATAAAACAGCCTACAAAGAACACGATGAACAAGAGAAAAACCTTCTAAAGAACAAGAAGGATATTACACTTAGAACCAAAGAAGACTATTTGAGTGAAAGCTCAAGTGACGGTGATAATGATATAGCACTCCTTACAAGAAGACTAAAAAGTTCATGAAAATGAACAAGACTACTTCTATAAGATGAGAATGTAAAAACAAAAGTGAACCAAAAAAGGATATAATAATATTTATAAATGCAAAAGCCTAGGGCACTTCAAAAATGAGTGTCCACAACTGAAATAGAAGCTACCAAACCAAAAAAAGAAGAAAACATTCAAGGCAACATGGGATGAATCAAGTGTATCAAAAGTCGAAAAGGACAAATCAATGAAGACGAAGTGGCAAACTATGCTGATGACCTTCAATGATGAGGTATTTGACTATCTTGAAACATCTTTATCTTATGATAAATTACTTGGTGCATGTCATGATTTATATGATGAACCTAAAAAAGTTCATAAGAAATATAAATTGCTAAAAAGAATCATGTATTTCTCTCTAATAAATTTGATAAATTGAAAAATAAGTATGACAACTATATATCAATATCTTGCACTAAATATGAAGAGTTAGAATCACCTAACAAAATATATTTCTACAACAAACCTTCGAAAAGTTTAAAATTGGAAACAAGTCACTGAGCATGATTCTTGCTAATCAAGTTATGTATCAAGAAAAGAAGGAATTGGCTTCGTAAGTGGTAACATATATCAAAAGCCAACAAAATTTATAAAAGGACCCATACTACATATTTCTCTTAAAGTTAAAAATATTTTTTATGAAAAATTTGATTATTATGCTTATACATGCTCTCTAAAAAAAAATAGTTATCATAAATTAGTTTGGGTTCCTAAGGGAACTATAAATGATTTGATACCTAAAGTCAAAAAAGGTAGATCCAATTACGAAGGACCCAAAGTTCAATGGTACATAAAGCAAACTCCTCTTTCTTATAGGTATGTCTATGATATAGTATATCTCGGTTTCCCGCTCCTCCAAGGCCCTAAATCGTCACGGTAGAGCTAACCTGACACACCAACCTAACTTAACATTGTAAACTAGGGATGGACATCTACTTATCGCGCGCCTGTCACCTGCTCTAGTAGTCACCTAACACCAGCTTTGGTGGCCTCATATGCAAACTTCTCCCGAGGGTGTACGGGCTGATGTAGCCTCGCATTTGATCATGTACGAAGTAAGGAGTAGCACTGAATAATCCAGGCAACATCTATGCCCAATGTATAGGTGAGCTGCTCGAAGCACCAGCGAACATTAAACACCCTGTACGATGATGCTATTGACCGTAAAACTACCCTATACGTTAACCCCAGAGGACAAGTATAGAAGCCACCCTTAAGAATAGTACTAGGGGTGAACCCACTCCCACACTATAGCTCTTTATTTTCCTAGGGCTTTGGCCCTGACTAACTAAAGCATCGGATGAGTCAAGTTAGGAGACCCTCCACCTGACTTCGGCTTTTGTGCAGGACACGATCAACTGGGAAGTAAGAGCAACTGTTTGTCACATCTCGGAAGGTTGGCCCAAGATCCCTTGATTGATCTCCCATTAGTCCTCTCTGGCCGGCTCGAAGCAATGTTGGCGATCTTGCGCACTTAAATTGGACCAAGCCGTGTTGACACCTCGACCATGACATAAAGTACTATATCATTTTTTATGCTAGAAGGAGGGTCGATGTCGTAAGAACTACAAAGCGTTTAAACTTAAAAGCATTTGTAGGACAATAATGATTAAGTAAAGCAATATTTAAAGACAGGTAAACAATAGAGAGGAGAAGAGAAGGCACACCAATTTATAGTGGTTCGATCTCATGACCTACATCAACTCCTGATTTCTCCTTCGTTGAGGTCACTAGCTTCCACTATAGATCTTCCTTCAATGGGTGAAAATCAAGTACCCTCTTACAGCTCTATTCTCCTTTTACAGGTTCAGGAGATAACCTTTATAATTCGCTAAGCTCTCCCTTAAACAAAAACTACACAAAAAGAAATAAGGGGGGAGCTCTCAAACAATTACAATAGTATTTTCATAAGTTTTTTGCTCTTAATTCTTGCATCCTCAAATAAGAATGGGTGAGGTACTTATAGGCCCCAAATGACTTTAAAAGTGGAACCAAATTTAAATTTTTGGGTATTATGAGGTTTTGGTAGCCTCATACCCTTAGAGACTATGTTCTGGTAGTAATACCGCCAGCCTGGGTAGTACCACCGCCTGACACAGTCTAGGAGACTGTGTTTGGGTGATACCATCGCCTGACACAGTTTAGAAGATTGTGTCTTCTCGAAGACTATGTCTTAGAAAATTATGTCTTACCTGACCTTGAGTCACTGAAATGAACTTTCTAATAAGCCTAAATCAACCCTAATTAAGGCCTAATGACCTCTTAATTGAGTTGGTTATGTTACATTCAAAGCCAACTCAATTCAAATTCTAAACTACTTTGATCTAGATAAATTATTATAACGTGTTAATCATATTATTTGACATGTCATTTATTCATCTGAACCCTCGGCGCATCATGCTTTCCTTCGACGTATTACTTGATCTATCGGCATGTTGACTCTCGCAACATCTGATCTTGATGCAATGTCCGATTTCCAGCCCGATGCCGGTTCTTTGACTCCGGCCCAAAATCTGATCTTCCTACTTCAATCGTTTTGCCTTTTTATGATAAAAAATAGTCCTGCATCACTTTCTTGAACACATATTAGATCATAAATTTATCAATTGATTTCATCATCAAAATATGAGATTTAATAATCTCTCCCTTTTTGATGATGACAACCAATTGATGATGGAGTTTAACTAAATTCCCCCTATCTATATGTCATATTGTAATAAAGTAAACTCAAATTCAGAAAGAGTGACAAGCTTTGAATTTAAGTCAAAACAATCTGAATCATAGTTGAAATATCATTGCATGCATCATAAAATCATAAGTATTTCATGCATAATGTCAAATCGTCAAATTACATTATATCATACATGATTCAAGTTTTAAATTATCATAACTTCTCTCTTTTAAAGTACATCATACATGCATGATTAAATCATCATAATTTCTCCCCCTTTATCATCAACAAAATGGAGAAAAGTATAAGATGCAAGTTTTGTCTTCTCTTTTGGAATGTGCAAGTTTATAAGTTTTCTCCCCCTTTATTATTATCAAAAAGAAAGAAAAGGGAATGATTCAATAGTGTAAAAATTTGCATCAACATTATCACACGAAAGATCAAATCATAAAAAATGACATGATACATTTCGACAAATTTCTCCTTTTGTAAATAGCAAGAAGAGAAATCATAGGAAATGATCTTGATTCAAAAGAAAAACTTAAGTCATGAAAAATGAGAAACCAAGATAATGATCAAAGCATATGGATAAAGACTTCATGCATTTGGTAGATTTAACATGCCTATTCTCTCTTAATAAAATCAAATTGTTCCTCGCTTAATAATTTAGTAAAAATATCTGCCAATTGATACTTTGTATTACTAAAATCTAAAGATATATCATGATTACTAACATAATCCCTAATAAAATGATGCATAATACTGATGTGCTTAGTCCTAGAATGTTGAATGAGATTCTTTATTAAACAAATAGCACTTGTATTATCATATTTTATAGAAATATTTTTAAGTAAAATCCATAATCCTCTAAAGTGTTCATCATCCAGATTACTTGTGCATAGCATGCACCTGCCTATATATATTCAGCATCGGCTATGGATAATACGGTAGAGTTTTACTTCTTGGAAGATCAAGAAACAAGTGTGTGTCCTAGGAATTGACATATTCCATATGTACTCTTTTTATCTATTCTATAACCTCCAAAGTTGACATCAGCATAGGCAATTAAATCAAAAATTTCAGATTTATGATACTATAGTCCAATATTTGAAGTTCTTTTTAAATATTTAAATATTTGTTTAATCACCTTATAATGAGATTGTTTAGGATTGGATTGAAATCTTGCACACAGTCCAATGCTAAACATAATATCTGGTCTAGTTGCAGTTAGATATAGCAAACTACCTATCATTCCTTTATAAGTCTTTTGATCAAAATTTTCTCCTTCATTATCCTAATCCAATTTTGTAGAGGTACTAATAAGTGTGATTATAGCCTTAGCACTATTCATACTAAATCATTTCAACAAATTCAAAGTATACTTATTTTGACCAATAAAAATACCATCATTCAATTACTTAATTTTTAATTAAAAAATATTAATTCACCCATCAAACTCATTTCAAATTCTTAGCTCATAATTTTGACAAAAGATTCACATAAAAACTTATTAGTAGAACTGCAAATAATGTCATCAATATAAATTTGACTAATAAGAAAATTATTTTTAAAATATTTAATAAATAATATGATATCCATCTTACCTTTTAAAAAAATATTTTAAATAAGAAAAGAGCTAAGTCTCTCATACCAAGCCCTAGAGGCTTGCTTCAATCCATAAAATGTCTTTGATAATTTAAAAACATGAACCAAAACAAGATCATTTTCAAATCCGAGTGCTTGTTCAACATAAACTTCTTCAAAAATAAAAGTATTAAGAAATATGCTTTTAACATCTATTTGAAATAATTTAAAAATTTTAAAAGAATCATAGGGAAGGAGCATCCTTATGAATTCAAGTCTTGCCTAGGAGTGAAGGTCTCTTCAAAATCAATACCTTCTTGTTGGATGAAATCCTTTGGCCACTAATCTAGTCTTATTCCAATTACAATATCATATTCATCTTGTTTATTTCTAAAGATCCATTAGTGCCAATTACAAGTTAGTCACTAAGTCTAGGATAAGCATACATACCTTATTTCTTTTAAATTGATTCAACTCCTCATGCATTACGACAACCTAAGAATCATCTTTTAGGGCATAATCAATGCATTTTGGTTCAATTTAAGATAAAAAAGTAACATTAGCAAAAAATTTTAAAATACAAACGAGTTTGAACACCTTTTGATGTATCTCTAATTATTATCTCCTTAAGATGAGCATCTACATACTTCTATTCATTAAGTATTCCTTGGATGTAGATGCATCCAAGTTACTTTGAAGATAAGAATTTTTATTTAAATTTAAAGTACCAAAATCAAAATCATCATCAAAATCAACTTTCTTTAATTCAGGAACCTCATTAAAAATGATATGGATGGATTCCTCAATAACTAGTGTTCTTTCTTTAAAACATGATAGGCTTTTGAACATGAGGAATAACTAAGAAATATGTCTTCATCGTATTTTACATCAATCTTTCCTAAGTCATCTTTTTTGTTTAAAATAAAACATTTACAATAAAAAACTTTAAAATATGAAATGTTGGGTCTTTTATTATTCCATAATTCATAAGGAGTTTTAGAAAGTAATGGTCTTACAAGAACCCTATTCATTACATAACATATCATGTTAACGGTTTCGGCCCAAAAATACCTGAGTAGGCTATGTTCGTTTAACATAGTTCTTGTCATTTCTTGTAAGATCTTATTTTTTTTCTTTCAACTACTCCATTTTATTATGGATTTCTTGGAGTAGGGAAATTATGATTATACCCACTTGACTCACAAAAATTTTAAAAATCATGAGTTTAAAACTCACTACCGTAATAACTACGAATAGATGAAATCATAAAACCCTTTTCAATTTGAACAAGTTCACAAAATTTTGAAAAACATTTAAAGCAATCACTTTTGTGTGCCAAAAAAATATGTCCAAGTGTATCTACTATAATCATCTATAATAACAAATGTGTATTGACTACCTCCTAGACTTGTTGAATCAATTGATCCAAATAAATCCATATGGATTAATTGTAGTGGCCTAGAGGTGCTTATTTGATTATTTGATTTGAAACTATTTTTTATTTGTCTTCCTAGTTGGCATGCATCACAAACTTTATCTTTTACAAACTTAATGCTAGGCATTCCTCTTACTAGATTTTTAGTTGAGATTTGGTTTAATAGTTTTATACCAGCATATCCTAGTCTCCCATGCCAAATCCATGTATCATCATTCAAGGCCAAAAAATATATTTCATCACAAAACTTATCAATGTCAATAGTATACACATTATTACTTCTTAAGGCAATCATAGATCTATTTTCGTGTGGTATTTCAATTATACAAGCATTAGATTCAAATTTGATAATATATCTTTTATCACATAATTGGCTAATACTTAGTAGATTATATTTGAAACCATCAACTAATAATATATCTTCAATTAAGAGGTTTAATTTGTTACCTATAGTTCTTTTCCCAATGATTTTTCCTTTGTTGTTGTCTCCAAATGTGACAAATCCTTCATTTAGACTAGTGAGCTTAGAAAAATGAGTTGGATCTCTAGTTATGTGCCTTAAACATCTACTATCAAGGTATTATTTTATGCTTCTAGCTTTTGTTTGGAGATATACTTACAAGAAATGAGGTTTTGGTTTAAGTATAGATTTGACATTAGGTTTCTCATAAAATGCTCTACCCAATTTTACTAATGGTATCAAGTTGTTTATGGTTCCTTTAGGAACCCAAATTAATTTATATGGATTATGCCTTTTAAATGAATATTTATAGGCATAATGTCCAAATTTACTATAAAAGTTACATCTATTACCGGATAAACCATGTAGTGTCAGTCTTCTAACAAAGATGGTTAGCTTTTGTTGAGTGTTACTCATAAAGTCAATTCCTTCCTTTCTATGAACATGGCCTTTATTAGTAAGGATCATGTTTAAGGATTTATTATCTATTTTAAATTTCACCAATATTTCTTGTAATAAAATATTTTCTTTCTTAAGTGTATCTAACTCTTGACACTCAATGTAAGGAGCTAACATACATTCATTATACTTATTTTTAAAATTTTTAAATTCATAGCAAGAGAAGCATGATCCTTTTTTAATAATTTAACTTTTTACTAACTAATTTAAAATCATCAAACAAATCATTAAATGCATTGAATGATCATCGTAAGATAAGGAAGATTTATTTAGGTTACTTACCTCATTGCCAAATGTCATTAATGCATAATTTGTAACCTCTTCCTTGTTAGTTGGTTTTTTATCTTCGGATGAACTTGAGTCATCCCAAGTAGCTTTGAGCACAATCTTCTTCTTTGGTTCCTTCTTCTTTACTCAAGGACATTTATTTTTGAAATGTCCTGGCTTCTTGCATTCATAGCATATTATTGAGTCCTTTTTTATTTCTTTCTTATTTTAATATTTTATTTTATTTTGGTCATTTTTAAGAATTTCTTAAATTTTTTTGTAATTAGTGCTAAGTCATCATCATCGTCATCACTTGAGTTTTCTCCAAAGTAGTCTTTCTTTGTTTAAAGTGTCATTGTTAGGACCCTAGCTGACTCAGGTTCTAGTCAATTGAGTCAAGTCTTCAGATTGGGCCTTGTTGGCCAATCTAGACCTGAGATTTGAGTCCATTATAATAAATCAGCCCAAACCTAGTAGGATTAGGATTTAACTAAATTGGAATATGGTTAGGAGTCGGAGTTGGATACGGGTTGGAGTTAACTAAGTCAAGCTTGTAACCAAATAGCATTATAATCAAATACTTTCCATCATCAATAGATCAATTATTTTTTAGTCATTGTGTAAAAAACCAAGGAGGGAGGAACCCCTATAGAGTTCCACGGAGGCCGATCCCCTATAGAGATCACCCTAAGCTTAGAATCTATAAGGGTTCTAACACTTTGTATCAGAGCAGCATTCTTCGCATCTCACTACCCTTCCACAAATGTCCATCATCCTTCCACAGCTGCTCCAAGCAATTCCTACAATTGCTTAAAGATCGTCACTGAATTCTGCCGTCATCTCTACCACCGCGGATCATCCTTTGATCTCCATGTGAATTGCAATAGGTTATGGTTTCCTACCTTACTGATGCTGTAATTTAGTTATCCCTATTTAAACAATCCAAAAAAATTCATTCCTATTTGCTGCATAAACTTTTCATCACAAAGTTTTCATCTTTACGATGAAAGTTATGCTGTAGAATTTCAGCCGCATAACCTTGACTAATTGATCTTGCTGCTATATTTTTACTAACCAAATCTCTATGAAATTTTTACGATGGCTTTAGCACTTCCTAACTTCAGATTTTCCTTTGGTTTCATCAAAAAATTATCAATATAACCTACTGATCTTTTACATCTAAACTATTGCACTTTAGATATAAAAATCTGTCATAGTACCTTCTCGTATTCCTTGATCTTGCCAAAACTTTTGCTATAATTTCTTTCACGAATTTTTTGACAATATTATCTTTCCCTTGCTAATGGATTCCCATTGAGTTTTACTCAATTCCTTATTATAAACTACTACAAAATTTTTTTGACTATACTACTAAAATCTTTCGCTAAAATAATTCTTCAGCAACACCTTCTCGTAATCTTTGATTTTGTTGAACCTTTTGCTATTGTTTCCTTCCAAATTTTTTTGATGATATTATCCCTCTCTTACCAGTAGATTCCCATTAGTTTCACTTGAATATTTGTTATGAATTGCTTGAAAAAATTGTGTCTTTACTGCTAGAATTTTTTTGACGAAAAATCTATTATTACACCTTTGTCTTTCTTCTTCTCTAAACCTACCAAACCCTAACCATCTCGCTGCCACCAACTGTGATATCTTTAAGGTACCCCTCTAGCCTTATGATGCTACTGTCATAACTTATTTTCATAACCCAAATAGTACCAAAAACTACAGCCTATTGATGTAGAATTCTATAGTACTACATCTTGGTGTTTTTTGCTGCACCCATATCTGATCCTTAACGAAATTGTGGCTGCCACTCACGTTATCTTTAGGGCACCCCTATAGCCTTAAGATGCATCTATCATAACCTATTTCTAGAATCTGTAGCCATCCCAAATAGCAGTAGTAACTGCAACAAACAATAGCCTATCGCAGCCTTTTGCCTTGAGCTATCTACCCTTTTCGAACACCAATCCACCCAACCAATGCATACTAGTAATCTAACAGCAAGAGAAGGGCCTTATCACAATAAATTTGGAGTTTTACATCATGTCATTATAAGATATATTTGAAGGCAAGTTGGAGGCACTTAAATCATGGCTTGAATCACGCATGGAGGACAAATTACATGCCTTATTTGTCGAATTTGGATTGGGCCAATCTTCGAGCCCAACAAAATTCTAGTAAGGAGAAAGTTTAGAGAGGCCTTCAGAGAAGGAAGGATAGCCCTCGAACATGATACAGCCATGCATGAGGGTGGACTTCCCTCGATAGGTAGAAGGAGACCCGACGGGATGGATTTTGCGTCGAACATTATTTCGGCTATTACCGAATACCGGAGGATTCCATAGTGGACACCACTATCATCTAACTCGAAGAAGATGCAATTGATGGTACAATCAACTTGAATACACCTATGGGGCTCCGACGTGGATATAATTCAAGAATGCACTACTGAATCGCTTTGGATCGACCAAGTATGAGAATATCAACGGATAACTTACCAAGATCCGAACCTCCATGATCCAAGAATCCCAGACCAAGTTTGAGGAATTATCTTACTTTGCTCATGATTAGTCTATAGATAATTATTATTGGCATTCATCAAAGGACTCAAGCCGAAAATTAAAGGAGAGGTTAAAGTGTAACAGTCCCGCACTGTAAAGGTCATAATCTCTTTCGAGCGAATCCAAGAGGAACGACAGAACCAATATGCTCAGAGGATGAGAACCACTCCTAGACTAGTAGCATATAAACCTCCTTTACTCCCAGTCATTCTTCATTGCCAAAAAAATTGACAAAAGAAGAGCTATGCAATAGATCGATGAAGGGCCTTTGTTGGCATTGCAATGAACTTTGGAGCCATAACCATCGCAGCAAAAAGGGGGAGCTTTCCATGATAAAATCTATTGAAGAATCTGAAGAAGAGGTCTAGGAATCTAATGAGGAGAATATGAAGAAAGACCAGCAGTCGGCCAATTACACAACTCATGCTTTAGCCAGCCATACAAACTCGCAAGCAGCAAAAGTTGAAGAACTTCTTAAACAGCAACCGATTACCATTCTTATTGATACTGGGAATGTTAAGAACTTTATGAATAGTAAGGTTACTATTTGGATGGCCTTACATATTAAGGATTACAGCAGGTTTGATGTTATGGTCATCGACGGACAAATTTTAGAAGTATGATCGCAGGTGCCCGTGGGTGAAACTATTGCTACAGGACCAGGAGATAATTGCTAATTTCTTCCTCCTCTTGCTCGATGATTATGAGGCTGTGCTTGACACCAAATAGCTGACTACATTAGGTAAAGTTCCCTAGAATTTTTTTAAATTTATCATAAAATTTTTCAATCATGGGAAATATGTAATCCTACGCAGGAAACGCGGGAGCAATGTGATGATGGTTTCAATGTAGCGAATAAAGAAAGTCTTGCACAAAGTGAACAGCGGCTTCCTGATGCAACTCTAGTAGCAATATATAAGGGAGTTGACAAAAATTGAAGACCCAAACCTTCTCCACTTGATTGCTGAATTTTCAGACATCTTCGCCAAATTATGCAGCCTACCTTCTACCTAATGGCATGACCACAGAATTATGATTCTACCAGGCAAACTAGCAGCAAACACTTGGCCATATCATTATCCTCACCTCCAGAAAGATGAAATAGACAGGGTTAAAAAGGAGATGCTTGAAACAGGGGTCATCCGGCCAAGTTGCAGCCCCTACTCTTCGTCGGTACTAGCTTTACCCAACTTTAATGAAATATTTATAATTAAAGCATCGGGAGCTAGAATTTATGTTACCAACATGCAAGATGGCCAACCTCTAAAGGGCACCGAGGCTCTCTCTACACTTCACATGATGCTTCTGATCTGTAAAGGGATATTAATTGCTATTGAATTTGGAGTTTGGCATGATATAGGTCAATAACATGAAGGAGAGATGAAAATAGGCTCGGTAAAATTATAGCTCCTATTCACCTCAGACTCAAAATGGGCTCACACCATCGGGGACCTTATCAAAGGGCAACAATTATTCTAAAAGAAAGCTCAGTTACTATTAAAGAATAACCAAGTGGCAACCAATGCAAGAAAGAAATAGTCCCCCGATAAATACCGAAGTCGAAGAAAGTTTGCTATTGAAGATCAAGTTTTCCTTCATCTCTAGCCCTACCAGCAGGAAATTCGAGCCTCAAGGAAGTGGTCCCCCTGCTACTTTGGCCCTTACAAAATTGGAGATCATAATGGAGCCATGACTTATGGATCAGATTAGTACATCAATTTAAAAATATAATTAATCCTCCAAGTATCTTACAGCAAATGGAAGTTTAGAAAGGATGACTCAGCCTAGATCCATCCACCTGATATCCCAACTGATGAGGAGGTTCAAGTTCAGTTGATGATTACATGGGATCGTAGAATCGTGATGCACTACTATCTAGATACGACTACCCCTGATGGAGAGATACAAGACAATGCTGGATCGTCATATCACAGTGCACCTACCATAGATACTATAAAGAAACTTCAAGGAGAATTATATATTAAGAACAAAAGTTCATGGACCCTCAGCCTTAAGGAGAAGACTGATTTGGAGAGGGCAAGTCTGTTATGACTCTAGCTGAGTCGAATTCTAGTCAATTGAGTCGAGTCCTTAGATTGGGCCTTGTTGGCCAACCTAGACCTGACATTAAGTCGACTAGGATGAGATTTGAGTCCATTGTAATAAATCAACCTAAATCCTAGTAGGATTAGGATTTGGCTAAACTGGAGTCTAGTTAGGAGTCAAAGCTAGATACGAGTTAGAGTTAACTAAGTTGACCTTGTAACCAACCCAATTGGCTACCCATTGTGATGAGGGGAAGAGCTCTATTCAGTTAGGTCTCTCAAGGGTTGACTAAGAGTTAAATTAGGAGTTAGAGTCTTAGTTTACTTAGAGTAGGAGTTATTTCTTAGAGTTGGAGTTCAAGTTGTTGGAAGTGGGAGTTGCTTCTTAGAGTTGGAATTAGAATTGTTAGAAGTGGGAGTCTTGAGTAAGAGTCCTATTAGGTGTTAGAGTTTAGAAGCCCTATAAATAGCCTTGTAATCAAACACTTTTTATCATCAATAGATCAATTATTTTTAGTCATTGTGCAGAAAACCAAGAAGAGAGGAACCCCTATAGAGTAGTACCATGGAGGTCGATCCCCTATAGAGATCACCCCAAGCTTAGAATCTGCAAGGGTTTTAAAAGTCATGTCCTTCCTGTTCTTTGGAATATTGTTCTTGAGTTTATCATGTGTTGTACATGTCATTTTGTAGGTCATCAAAGACCCAATAAGTTCTTTAAGTGAAAAATTATTTAGGCTATTTGCTTCTTGTATTACTGTTATTTTATGATTCCAACTTTTTGGAAGAGATCTTAATATTTTGGTAACAAGTTCAAAGTTAGAAAAACTTTTATCAAGCGCTTTTAGACCATTGACGACATCCCTAAAATGGGTGTACATGTCTCCAACGGTCTCATTTGGTTTCATATGAAACAACTCATAGCTATAAATTGAAAGATTAATTTTCGATCTTGGACTCGACTAGTGACTTCGTGTGTGATTTCAAGTGTGTGCTAATCTCATGCACAGTTTCGCATATAGAAATCTGATTAAATTCATTTTTATCAATAAAGCATTCATCACTTTAGCATCTAAGGAGAAAGTCTACATTTCTAAATCATTCCATTCGTTCAGCGGTTTGGAAGACTTTTCAAAACCACTTTCAACAATATCCTATAAATCAAAATCTATACAAAGTAGGAAAATTCTTATTCGAGTTTTCCATTACATTGATAGAACCTCAAGGGTATTTGTCGGAGATAACTGATCTTTGTAGAGGATCAATATCTATAGGGAATCGGCCATCCTAGGTTTTGGCTCCAAGAGCTGAAGAAAAGTGGCTAAAATTTTATTGATCAAAACAAAAGTCTTATACCCTTATTTATAAGGACTCTAATCCAACTCCTAATGAAACTCCTACTTGGAACTCATAATTGAACTCCTACTTTAAGTGAAACTCTCCTAGATGAATCCTAACCCTAGTAGGACTTGGATCCATCAAACCCTAGCCAACTTTCTCAATCAAATGTGGTCAACTAATCAGAGTTTATTATATATGGCAATCAGGATTTATTGTAATTATAACTCAGTCGATTAGGACCTGACCTTGCTAGGGTCCTATCAGACCTATCCTTTTCAAATCAATTTTGTCCTCAAGGCTAAGCCTTCATGAACTCTAGGAATCTTGTCTTCAGTTCTTCATAGGATTCTCATGTAGCATCTTCAGCAGGCAAGTTGGTCCACTACATCAACACTTTAGTAGAGGGGCATCAGCGACGCATCACAATCCTGTGATCCAGTATAGTCTTCGACTAAACTTGGACCTCTCCATTAGCAGAGGTGTCAGGTAGATGGCTCTCGGCTGATTCATTTTCTCCAAGCTTTGGTTTGAGGCAGGACATGTGGAAGACCGAATGAATTTTGGAGTCTGTAGGTAGATCCAATCTGTAAGCCACAGCTCCAATATGCTCTATAATTTTGTAGGGTCCATAAAAGTGGGGAAACATCTTCATTGATGCTCGGGTCTTGATTGATGTTTGCTTGTAAGGATGAAGGTGAAGAAAGAGCCAAGCTCCAATAGAAAACTCCCTTTCGCTCTTGCGTGTGTCAGCCTAATGCTTCATTCTTACTTAGGCGAACGAGAGGTTGTCCTTTAATAGTTATAGAATTTTGTCCCTGTCAATCAACTCTCGGTCTACCTGATCTACTTTTGATGTGTCGGATATATATTTAGGAATTATAAGGGGTGGCCGACCGATACACAGCTTCAAAAGGATTATATTTTATAGATGAATGATATATCATATTATACCACCTTTCGGCCTAAGGAAGCCATCTTGTCTATTCTTTCAACTTCTCACTAGTGAAGCATCTAAGGTAATTCTCCAAGCACATGTTCACCACTTCTGTTTAGTCATCCATCTAAGGGTAGTACACTACACTCATCTTCAATTTAGTGCCCTATAACTGAAAATGATTTATCCAAAATTTGCTGGTGAAGACCCTATCACGATCACTTACAATAGAACGAGGTATTCCATGCAATTTAGCAATAATTTCCATAAAAGTTCGGGTAATACTAGCAGCGGTATAAGGATTTCGGACAACACAGAAGTGGATGTACTTTGTGAGGCGATTGATAGGAACCTAAAGGTTTCTATCGAAGATAAATAATCACTGTAGGGGCAACGGTGGAGTGGATGAATAGTGAGACACCAAGAACACTGCTCTGATACCAGATTGATAATGGAATCATAGTGAGAACATTGAGGATCGTCACTCTAATACCAAATGATAGGAACCCAAAGGTTTCTATCAAAGATAAATGATCATTGTAGGGGTAGCGATAGAGTGCATGAACAGTGAGACGTGAAGCATGTTGCTCTGATACCAATTGATATGAACCTCTAGGGTTCCATCATGGATGGAGATGGAAAAAAGGGGGGTGGGTGGATAAACGATCATTTCAAGGGGATCAAGCCTCCTTAAACTCTATAGATGTTCGACTCTCTAATATTTAGCCACTAGGCTGAATAAATATGCTGAAGTTTTTCTTGATGCAGAAAAGAAAGTTTACATGCTTATTTATAGGGTTCATGAAGAAACCCCCTAAACCGGGACTCCTAATAAGAGTTTTACTAGAAATAAAACTCTTAACTCCAACTCATACTCTTAATCAAACTCCTCCTAGCCGAATTCTAGTCCAATTAGGACTTGAATCCAATCAACTCTTACTAGGACTCCAATTCAACCAAATCCTAATCCCACTAGGATTTGAGTTGATTTATTAAAATTGACTCAAGTCAACTCCTATCTGACTCAATTTGAGGTCTAGGCCGGCCAACAGGGCCCATTCTATAGATTTGACTCAATAGACTAGGACCCGACCCAGCTAGGGTCCTATCAAACTCATCCTCTTCAAATCAGCCTTGTCCTTAAGACTGAACCACTTCCATTAACTATGGGAACTTCAGCTTTAATTCGTTATAGGACTCCTAAGCAGCATCCTCAGCAGGCAATTGTGTCCACTACACTAACACTTCAATTGAGAGGCGTCGATAGTGCATCACAATCTTGTGATATGGTATGGTATCCGATTGAACTTGGACCTCTCCATCAATTAAGATGTCATGTAGTGGCTCTGGGTTGATTCATCCTCTTCAAGCCTCAATTTAAGGCATGACATGTGGAAGACTGGAAGAATTTTGGAGTATGTAAGTTGATCCAGTCTGTAAGGCTTGACTCTAATGCGCTCCATAATTTTGTAGGGTCCGAAAAAATAGGGAGACTACTTCCTCGAGGCTCGAGTCTTCATGGGTTTTTTATTGTAGGGTTGAAGGCGAAGGAAGACTCGATCTCCAATAGCAAACTTCCTTTTGCTCTTGTGTTTATCAATAATTTCAGCCTACCGTTTCATTCTTGCTTGGGTGGCCAAGAGGTTATTATTCAATAGTCTTTCCTTAAGATGATGGCAGCCCTTTAATGAAGTCCATGGGAATGTCAGTCCAAGCTGAGTCTGAAGTGGGTGGGGCTGCTTCCCAAACTTGTTGTCGTCTCTCCTACAAACTTCTTTTCGCTCCTACGTTTGTCCGGTTGTTGTTTCATCCTTGCTTGGGCTACCATGTGATCATTCTTCAATGGCTGCAAACTTTCCCTTGAGATATTGGTAGCCCCTCGGTGAGATAGGAAGGCAGCAATGATGACAGCACAAGATGAGGAGATGATAAGGCAACGACGATACTGTTGATAGTTGCAATCTGAGGTTGGAAGGAAGCAGTGATGGCAACACAAGATGAGGAGATGATAGAATGGCGATGGTGCTATGAGTGACTGCGAACTGAGGTAAGAAGGTAGCAGTGATGACAGCATAATATGAGGAGATGATAAGACAACGACATTGCTATTGGCAACTGCAATATAAGGTTGGAAGGCAGCAGCGATGGCAACACAAGATAAGGAGATGATAGGGTGATGATGGTGTTGTTGGTAGCTACGAGCTGAGGTAGGAAGGCAGCAGCGATGACAACACAAGATAAGGAAATGACAAGGCGAAGATGGTGCTGTTGGCAACTATGATTTGAGGTTGGAAGGCAACAGTGATGATAGCACAAGCTGAGGAGATGATAGGGAGATGATGGTGCTGTTCTGCAATATGAGGTTGGAAGGCAGCAGCGATGATAGCATAAGATGAGGAGATGATAGGGCAACGATGGTACTATTGGTGGCTGCGATATGAGGTCAGAAGACAGCAATAATGACAACACAAGATGAGAAGATGATAGGGCGACAATGGTGTTGTTGACAGCTGCAATCCAAAATTGGAAGGCCGCAGCGATGACAGCACAAGATAAGAAGAGGTTTAGGTCTTTGCACATTATCATATCTTCAATTTGTTGCCCCTGTAATTAGATTAGGAAACTGACATGCATCTTGTGCAACACCCTCTCTATGCATTGCATTGAAACGTTTGAAACTTTTTCCCCATATTTTCTTTATTGCATCACTTGTCTCCCATGGCTGAAAATTTTCATAAGTAATTTGGAAAGTTTTCAAGAAACATCACCTAAAGTAGATAGTCACTCAATGCCAAACACCACTTCATAATCATCTAACGATAAAAGAAAGAAGTCTGTGGTGATCTCTTGGCCCTGCATGACTAGTTTCACCCGTGAACACTTATGGCTGTAATTAAGGGTTCGGACATCTGCAACCTTTATATCAAACCTACTACAATCTTCAATCCAGAGAGTTAATCGGGTAGCAATCTTGATGTCTATAAAATTATTGGTGCTTCCGGTGTCAACAAGAACAATAATCGACTAGTGCTTGAGAAATCCATCGATATTCATGGTTTGCGGGTTGACATAGCCAATTAGGGCATGTACTATTCTGACGGCCAGTTGTGGTTCTTTCTCTACATCTTCCTCCTTGACTTAAGATCTATGTCCTCAGGTTTTGGATCCTTGATCGATTCAATCACCAAAAGCCTTCCCTTCTTGCATTAGTGCTCTCGACTCCATGGTTCATCATAGTGCCAACATAGCCCTTTTTCGGATCTTTTGCAGAGTTCTTTTTGAGTTAATTTCTTAGGCTGAGAGGTTCGGTTGGCAGTAGGGGAGGCTGAAGGTTTGATGATTGCTAGTCAGTTTATGATCTTGGTCCTTCGAGCATTGTTGTTCAGCCATTCCTCTTGGATACAAGCGAAGGAAATGGCCTCCATCAATGTATATGGTTGTCATGCTTTAACTTCACTTCAGCAAGCAAGTGGAGTAGGTTTGGGTCTTCAATTTTTGTTGACTCTCCCAACGATTGTTCCTGTAGTTGCATCAGGAAGCCGCTATTCACTTTGTGTATAACTTTCTCCATTCGATGCATGAAAATTATCGCTACGTCGCTTCCACATTTCTCGTGCAGAATCACTTGTTTCCCTTTGTTATAAAATTTTATAATTAATTTTAAAAAATTTTAGAAAACATCACCTAATGTAGTCAACCATTCAATGCTAAGTATGATCTCATAATCATCGAGTGGGAGGAGGAAGAAATCTATAATTATCTCTTAGTCCTGTAGTAACAGTTTCACCCGCGGGTATCTATGATCACACTTTAAAATTTGACTATCGGTGACCTTAACATCAAACCTACTACAATCCTTAATATATAAGGCCATCTGAATAGTAACCTTGTTGTTCATGAAGTTATTAGTGTTTCTAGTATCGATAAGGATGGTGATTGGCTGCTGTTTAAGAAGTCCTCCCACTTTCATCGTCTTTGAGTTCGTGTAGCCGATGAGAGCATGCATCATAAAATATGTTAGCTATTGTTCTTCCTCTGTGACCTCCTCCTCATGCTCCTAGACCTCCTCCTCCATATCTTCAATGGTCTCAATCAATAGAAGGCATCCCTTTTTGCAATGATGGTCATGGCTCCACGGTTTGTCGTAATGCCAACAAAGGACCTTCGTCGATCTATCGCGAAGTTCTTCTCTCATCAATTTCTTTAGCAGTGAAGGATGGCTAGGAGCAGGGGGTACTGGAGGTTTATATGTTGCTGGTCTATGAGTGGTTCTTATCCTTTGAGCATCTTGGTTGAGTCATTCCTCTTGGAATCGGGCAAAGGAAATTACGGCTATCACGGTGTAAGGCTATCGTGCTTTAACGTCTCCTTTTATTTTTGGCTTAAGTCCTTCGATGTATGCCCCTAATAATTGTTTGTCGGGCCAAACATGAGTAAGGTAAGATAATTTCTCAAACTTGGTCTACTATTCTTGGATCGTGGAGGTTTATCGGATCTTTGCGAGTTGTCTATCGATATTTTCGTACTCCTTCGGTCCAAAGTGATTCAGTGCTTGCTCTTAAATTGCATTTATGTCAGGACTCCATGGGTGTATTCAAGTCAATTGTACCACTGAATTGCATCTCCTCCAAGGTGGATGACAGTGATGTCCAACATGGAACCCTCCGGTGTTCGATAATAGCAGAAGTAACATTCAGCGCGTAAAAGCCATCCCATCAGATCTCCTTCTTCCCAATGAGGGAAGTCTACCCTCATGTATGGTTGCATCACATCTGAGGCTTGTCCTTCCTTCTCTAGAGGCCTCTCTGAACTTTTGCCTTACTGAAATTTTGTTGGACTCAAGGATTGTCTAATTTTGAATTCTACGAATAAAGTGCGTAATTTATCCTCCATACTGTCACGGGCTTCGCTGATTTTGCCTAAGCCGTGCGGCACCCATGCGTGTCCGTCCGCAAAGGTCAGCCCTCCCCGAGATCTCCTAAAGTCCCACAGACTTACAAAAAGAGAAAACGGGCCAGAAGAAGCAATTCCCACGGGATCCACAAGCAACTGCTCAAGAAAAACACTTTATAAAGCTAAAATACAAATTACACCCATGGACATTACAAACTTAGAGTAGTTGGACACAAAGGATAATGGTCCACTACAGACCGAAGTCCCCACAAGTGCTTATAAGACACACTTGTATTTACAAGCCAAACTTGGCCATAAAGCAAATCAAACTAGCACAGCCCTTCTTATTGTACAAGATATGTACCTAAACCGAAGGACACGGACTAACACAAGCATTTCATCGAACACCTTGTTTACATTATTGTCCGTGACATTCTCCCCCACTTATTCCTTCGACGTCCTCGTCGAAGCCACTGTAGATGTTGCATCTACTCGCATTCTGCTGAATCTTTAATCTTCTGCTTTGGTTGTAACATGCCCCTTTGGCTCTTAGTCGCTCTCCGCCGCTGTTGTTGAGTAGTCAAACTCTAATCCACCATGCTGCTTCAACTCACCAATGACTGAATCTGGTGTGGGGTTGGCTGAGTTGTGCTGATCCTTGTTGGTTCTCGCGGATCCCTCTGATGAAGGAAAAGACCTGCCTTATTATGTGCGATGTCATATTGCTTGAACTGGTAGATGCTTGTTAGAGCTTTAATGAGCATCGCCTCGGACTTTGAAGTTTTTAAGGTCCTTTCTCTATAATGTTTGCCCATTGAACCTTCTTCCATTAGTTGTCACTTCCAAGTATATTCGCATCACTCCCTCTTAGTCAATTGGGAAATGAAGTAGAAAAACTACTCTCAATAGTACTGATCACCAACGGTGAGGATTTAACAACCATTGTCTTCCATAAGCTTTCTTTGAAGGATCACTGAACTTGTGCAGAGCTCCCCTGCTTGGATAAGTAAGAGAACTAGGATGCTTGACTTCACCCATTCTCTTCGTAGTTGAGAAGGTAAGGTTACTTGGCTTCGCTCACCTCCTCGAGTTAAGAGAACTGGGGTACTCGGTTTTGCCCATTCTCTCGAGTTGAGAAGGCAAAGGTTACTTAATTTCGCCTGACAAAGGTTACTCAATTTCGCCTACCTCCTCGAGTTTGTACTTCATGCATTAAGCTGGGTACTAACATTCGTCTACTCTTTGCTCACACTTCTGAAGCACTTGAAGTGGTTGCACTCCTTGCGTTGGGTTAGCTACTGTGATTCGCCTTCCCGCTGCCATTGAACTTCTGGAATGCAAGAAGTTTTGCCCGAAAAGATCAAAAAGTTTACCCCAACTTGGAGTCCCCCAACTTGGAGTAAGTCTTTGATAGATCTGGTCGCCTTTGGGATTGTAATGTCTTCTCCATCACCTTTGCCGCCTACTCCTCTTGAGTAGAAAAGTACAGTACCATGTCGCCCTTGGTCGAGCACTCCTGCATCAACCCAAGTCCCTTAATTTCAGCTATCTGGATGAGAAGCCCATCGACATCGGTCTTATGAAGTTTTTGGCCTCGCCTTGCCTTGGTACTTGGAGTTTGCCTCTGCATTCTCCACCTCCTTGGCCCCTTTTACGACCAATGTTGTCCCTTCATGAGAGCAAGGGATCGATGACTTCACGGAAGTCCCGCATCTGCGGTACCATGGCGCTGCCAAGCCCATAGAACTACTATCCGTTACCTTGCATCTTCATCCCTTCCTTCGCGATCGGTAGATCTACCTCTGTGGCACTATGGAGCTCCTCTGAGTCCACCTCCTCTCTAACCGACGCTTTTCTTTTGGGTAGCTGAGCCCCGTTGGACTCGTCGTCGCTTCCTCGCCCCTTTCGACCACCTGCTTCGACACCACTGTGTCCTCCTAGCAGTTCTCCTTGGTCGATGGAGAGACAGACTGTAACTCTCATGCATGACCTCTACCATCTTGTTGCAGGGCTCGCACCGATTTTGTTCTCCTTAGCTTCCTTGGTAGCAACGTTCGCTTACTCGGCCTTGTCCTCTGACTTGTCGAGCTCCCTTAAGCGAATGTGAGCACTGAAGCAGTTCAACTCTCTAGCTACTCCGATTAATCAAATCCCCTCCATGGGACTCACTGGTACTTGCAATCTGACTACTCTCTCGGTGGTACACAGCCCCCATATGCTGATAACCAAGGCTTTCATCTGATGTAAGCTTCGATATATACACACGGAAGACCCACCTCTGCGGTACTGTGGCATTCACTCCTTGAATCCACAGCCCTTCTTGTCGTTGCATTGTTCACCGAAGTGGAGCTCCCAGTAACTCCTGATCATTTATATGATCATGTCCCCCTCCATGGGACTCACTGGAAAGTGCACTTGGACTTCTTCCTCGGTGGTATACAGCTCCCATATGTTGATGACTAAGGCTTTCATCCAATGCAAGCTTTGATGCATACACGAAGACCCGCCTCTGCGGTACTATGACATTCACTCCTTGAATCCATAGCCCTTCTTCTTGTTGTGTTGTACACCAAAGTGGAGATCCCAGTAACTCCTGATCATACCTCCGCATGATTTTTGTCCCTCACGAGACAAGATTGCCTGTATTGCATTGCCACGAACTATTCCACCATGATCCGCTGCACCATGTCGCCTCCTGGTGACATCTCCATACAGATTCTCGTGTGATGAACTTAGACTACGACTTCTCCACGTGTGGCCTCTGCCAACGCATCGTAGGGCCTCTGCCATCTCCGATTTTTAGTTCGCTCCCTTGGCAATTCCCCTTTGTCCCCCCCCACTCTTGGGTTACACCTGGATGAAGCATAGCTCTAGGACAGTCCATCACCTAAGAGCTCCTGAAGTCCCCTGACTTCGCTAGAGTTGGTGCACCATTGTCTGGATCTTGGGCCTCTATCCCCTACCAGCACAATCTTGTTATGCACCTCCTGTTCCTTACAACTCGAATGGCAACACTGTGGCATATTCTTCAAGAGTACCCGCCTCCGCGTCCTCTTGCCCCGTACTAAGGTCTCATGATCCCAACTTTGCCTCCGCAAGTTGAATCACCTTAGTTACTCCATCAAATGCATCTCGGAGGTAGCTTGCATGTGCCTTGAAACTCCCTTCATCTTTGGCACCATGCAAACTAAATCTGTCCTATCAGAATGGAGAACCCATGGAACGACATGATCTCACTCTTGCCTCTACAAGAGTTCATGCCCTTGACCTCTGTCCAAGGAAAGCTCCGTGCCTCCGCTCCATGTTCCATCTTCTATGTTGACTCCCTTCATGCGGCTTAGATACTTCACCGAGTTCCACCCAAGTCACTCTGCTCCTCGATTTGCACTGAGTTGATAGTGGCCCTCACGTCCACCATTCCACTGGTCAGCCCTCTATTGAGTTCGATTTCTACATCGACTCTAAGTGTGCCTTCATATGATGTTACCTTGGATTGCTCCCCCACTTGCTCTCAAAATGCATCCACCAATGCATTACCTCCTTTGAGATCATGCGACAACTCTTCGTCGCTCACTGGGTCTGTTGAGCTTTGTGGAGATATTGCCTTGAGGAACTCTTCCTCAATATGTGTAGTCCGTTGCACATGATTCTCCCACTGGAGAACTAGGACTTATCCCTCCTGGATATCTGTCCTGCTGGAGCAACTTTTCTCTTTACATACTTCCCACTGAAAGTTTCGAAGACCATCATCCCCTTTGGACTACTCCATCTTTCTGAACTCGAGCTTTGTTCTGCCCCCACAAATGTACTTGCTAGATTGCGACCTTCTCCAATACAGTCTCCACTGCATCCTTCAAGGTCTAGCAACATACAGAACTTGTTGCACATTTCAGCCGCCTACGGACATATCCTTTCCATATCGAAGAGAAAGTTCTGATGCTCCATGGCGCTGAGTTCTAATCGCACCTTGGGATGGCAACGAATACTCCGTCATCCATATACAAGCCCTTGCATGAGTTCTGAATCCTTCGAGTTAGTAATTCCCCTCACCTCTGTGAGCTTTTGCACAACTCTTTCGGTCGTTACACAACACCTCCCACATTGCACGGTTTCATCTTTCACCAAGCACCCTGCTTTGCCTTGAGCACCGTCAAGTTTGGTTGCCAACGTCGAGCTATAGCTCGAACTCAACCATCCCAATCTTTGTGTGCTACGCATTCTTCTTCGCTTGCTTGTCCTCATGGTGACTCTCACGCAAAGGGGTTGGTTATTCCTTGAATGACAAACTAGGATGCCCGCTCCTCTGAGCGACTCCTTTCCCTACATCTCAATGTCTGTTTCCCCCAAACGGTTGCGCATGCTAGCTGTCCTCCACACAGCCTAGCTAGGTCCCCCACATTTGTATGGCAAGTGTTTCTGCGTATGCTTGTCCCGCTCTGATACCACATTGTCACGGGCTTCGCTGATTTTGCCTAAGCCGTGCGGCACCCATGCGTGTCCGTCCGCAAAGGTCAGCCCTCCCCGAGATCTCCTAAAGTCCCATAGACTTACAAAAAGAGAAAACGGGCCAGAAAAGTAATTCCCACGGGATCCACAAGCAACTGCTTAAGAAAAACACTTTATAAAGCCAAAATATAAATTACACCCATGGACATTACAAACTCAGAGATGTTGCACACAAAAAATAATGGTTCACTACAGACAGACCGAAGTCCCCACAAGTGCTTATAAGACACACTTGTATTTACAAGCCAAACTTAGCCATAAAACAAATCAAACTAGGGTTGCTAAGTCTGCTGCAAGCCCGCTTCTTGTTGTACAAGATATGTACCTAAACTGAAGGACACGGACTAACACAAGCATTTCATCGAACACCTCGTTTACATTGTTCTCCGTGACAATACGTGATTCAAGCCATGATTCTAACATGGCATTGATTGAATCTTGAGATGCTACTGCATATGCCTCCAAATCTGAGATATTTCTATCTTTTTTCTATTGATGGGTCAAGGGCATAGGGTGGTGGAATGTTTGGTAGCAACGAAAGATAAGATCAGTGGTGGAGGGTTGTGGTTACAATAGTTCACTATTTTGGGCTACAGTTTTGGGTACTGTTAAGATTATGGACATAGGTTACGATGGTTGTATTTTAAGGCTAGAGGAATACTCTAAAGATGACGTGGTTGGTGGTAGATTGGTAGGGTTTTGGTGGGTTGCGAGAAGAAAAGCAACAAAAGGTACAACAGTAGAATTTTTTTATCAAAAATTTTAGTAGGATAGATGTAATTTTTTCTAGCATTTCGTAATAAGGATTAAAGTAAAACTTAATGGGCTACTAGTAAGGGAAAGGTAATATTGACAAAAATTTGTGGGAGAATATGGCAACAAAGAATTCGACAAGATCAAAGAATACAAGAAGGTGCTGCGGTAGAATTTTACGTCAAAAGTCCAGTAGTTTGGACATAAAAGATCAGTAGTTTATATCAACTATTTTTTCATGAAACTAAAAGAAAATCTACTATTAAGGAGTGTCAAAGCCATTATAAAAAAATTATAAAAGATTGGGCAGAAAAATAGTGGGACAAGATCAAAATAGGGTAGTGCTATGCAGCTAAATTCTATAGTATAAATTTCATCGTAAAGATGGAACACTTTTTTTTAGATTTTTTTGGATTTAAGGATAACTAAATTACAATAGTAGTAAGGTAGAATACCATAATCTAATGCAATTCTTTGGAGAGATCAAAAGATGATCTACGGTATTGGAGATGATGATTGAATTCGACAACTATCTAAGCAATTGTGGGAATTGCTTTGCACAGATGATGAGCGGTTATGGAAGGGCAACGAGATGCCAAGAACGCTCCTCTGATAGCAAGTATAGAACTCTTATGGATTCTAAGCTTGGGGTGATCTCTATAGGGGATCGGCCTCCTTGGAACTCTATAGGGGTTCCTCCCTCCTAGGGTTGCTGCACAATGGATGAAAGTAAATTGATCTATTGATGATGAAAAGAGGGGTGAATACAAGCTATTTGTAGAGCCTCTAAACCCTAACTTCTAATATGACTCCTACTCAAAGACTCCACCTCCTAATCATCTCCCTAGTCGGCCTCAACTAGGAGTGGCCGGTGGCTACCAACTCCTAATCCCTATCTACTTCTAACCCTAACCCTAGTCGGCCCACCCCTTTAGGGCAGCTAGCTAGGGTTTTACATGTGTGCCTCCCCTATTTGAATTAATTAAAAATTAGGACTTAATTAACTAGAGTCCTAACAAAATCCCAGTAATTTTATTACCCATTTCTGCTGTTCGGGGGTGGAAATCCTATACTCCATGAAGTACTTTAGTCTCTTACTATCGGTTTTGATCTAGAAGCATCGTCCGATCAGGTAGGGTCTCCATTTTGTCACCGGGTGCGTAATGACCAACATCTCCTTATCGTAGATCGATAGCTTCGGATGAGATAAGGAGAGAGCCTTGCTGGTGTAGGCTAGTGGTCAAGTATCTTGCATTAGGATAGCACTAATTCTAACTCCTGACATGTCAAATTCGATCACGAACACCTTGTCGAAGTCGGGTAGGGCTAGCACCAGCATAGATGTCATTGCAGCCTTGAGGGCATCAAAAGCTGCTGTTGCTTCATCCAACCATAGGAAGGAATTTTTTTTTAGTAATAATGTGAAGGGAGCGTTGATCTTACCGTAATCCTTCATGAACTTATGGTAGTAGCCGGTTAGCCCTAGAAATCCTTGCAGCGCCTTGATTATTTTTGGTAGCAGCTAGCTTTGCATTGCTTCAATCTTCGAGTGGTCTACCGCTACTCCTTTTGAGATGATGTAGCTAAGGTACTCTACCTCACTCTGTAAGAAGCTAGACTTTGACTGCTTTACAAAAAGTGTGTGTTCTCGAAGAATCATTAAAACAAGTCGCAAGTGTAAGAGGTGACTTTCAAGGGATGAGCTATAAATTAAGATATCATCGAAGAAAATCAAAACAAACTTACGGAGGTAAACTCAAAAGATATCATTCATCAAGCTCTGAAAAGTGGAAGGGGCATTAATTAGGCATAAAGGCATTACCAAGAACTCGTTGTACCCTTTGATAGAACCCCAAAGGATTCTAATGCTGGATTGATCTCTGTAAAGGATCGGCTCTCCTTAGAACTCTATAGGGGTTCCTCCCTCCTAGTATTCAGCTACAAGGCTGAAGAAAAAATAGATATATTGCTTAAGAAAAGACGTGGGCGGCTAATGCTTTTATTCCAAACTCTAACTCTAGAGAGACTCATACTCCAAGTAAAACACTCCTAGTGAGACTCCTACTCTAAGTGAAACACTCTCATCCCAACCCTAGCTGACTTTCCTAATCAACCTATAAATCCAACATCAAAGAAAAATATACTCAAACAAGACATAATTGGTGTCTCAAGACTAAGGACCATACACATAATTAGGACTATGAAATCACTGTTTAACGATAAGTATCATTAACACAATTCACTCTCAATCCAATTCAATAAAATTTTACTAAATTTTTCCTTCACATTCTTACTATCTCAAGCAAAAATACATTGGGTATTTATAGACCCAATTGGCACCATAAATTAGAGTAAAAAAATTAAACTTTTCCAAAATCTCGGGGTACGGGCGATACTATCATTGGCATCAATAGTACCACCATTGAAAGTATGCAAAAAACCTGGGCAGTGGTGGTACCAACATCGCCTACCGATAATACTACTATCGGGATACCCAGAATAGTACCTTTTAAGTAATGTTTAGTACCCAATGTACCTTCTATTGACTCTTTTCAGGTCAATGAAATAAGCTATTTCTTGAGCTCCAATCACACCCAAATTAGACTCGGTTGGCCCTTAATTGAGTTAGTAAAACTAACTCTAATCATGATGCTAACTATAATACTTAAGACGAACAATTACAAATGCAATCTTTATTGTCTAGCACATCAATTAATCTTTTGGTGAACTTGCGACATCCTTCTGACGAACCTCTGGCAAGCTCCATATCTCCTTCTGATGAACTCCTGGCATCCTTTCCGTGAACTCTCGACGAGCTCCCGATCGATGAACTCCCGACAACCTTCGGCGAGCTCTCGCCACATCGTCTGAACCCCAGCCTAATGCCCAATCTTGACTCTGGTCTAATGACAAATTCTTTCTTAATTATTTTACCTTTTCTAATCGTAGTTAATCCTGCATCACTTCTCTCTGACACATGTGTTAGATTACAAACACACCAATTGGTTTCACCATCAAAATTCAAGATTCAATAATATCTCCCTTTTTTATGATGACAACCAATTGATGACAGAGTTAACCTTAACTCTCCTTACCCACATGCTAGTGAACTCATTCGCCAATGAGCACATGTACTGTACCCTTAGTGTCCCCACACAAATGGCTATGAGACCAACAGCCTCCATCTTATAGATAAGTATACAATATATCGGTCTATCCTGTTATATTGATGTCCCTCTCAAGTAACATATGATCAAAATTATTTAGGATTTGTGTTTAAAGATGAATCGATCTTATTATCATAATCTCATCACAATTTGATTTTCGTTACATAGAACTAAGAACATCACAATATATATATTCAACAAACAATATAATATGAGAATATACCAATAATAATAATAATAAAGGACTATACAGCATGTCACACGTGTCATTACTCACATGATTGGCTTACAGAGTACTTGTAACTAGCATCTATTTCTGGATACATCATAACCCTATTTATGGGGTGAAAGAGAATCAATCTCGTAAACTTAGAAATCAAGGAATGTCAAATCTCTCTTATTTAGTAGAAATCAGGGAAAGTATATGAGAATAATATCAACGTGATCCCTTTTATATAGTAATTTTAACACGCTCCTGCAAACTTAAGATGGTTTAGGAGAACCAACTTGAGTTTGGAAAGTAAGAGGCTAAATTTACTAAGTAGACTAGGAAGTATCTCGATTGTTGATTTATAGTTGATGAGGCACACTATGTGAGGAAGGAATATCTTACAAAGAGCATATTAGCAACAAGTAGAGGAAGACCAACCCACTTAAAGAAAGCTGTGTGAGGAAGATCATTTCGAGTATGAACAAGAAAAATCATGGTGAGGAAGACCATCCTAAGTTAGAGTGAGGAAGATTGAGGGCCTAAGAGAGAATGCCTTCGGTGATGGCATGCTTAAAGAGGGCTTCATGAAGTGCATCATCCCAAGTTAGATTGGGAAAAGACCATGGGCCCGAGGGAGAGGGCCTTAAGTGACAACATACTTGGGAAAAGACCATCTCCTTCTCTACGTCTTAAGACGGGTTGCAAACCTCCTCCACCCTCCCTCCGTCACTGACTCATGACCTTTTTGTCACCCTACACTGCCAAACCGTAAGCTTCCTTCGTCCTATGTCAGTGGGCAACAAGCCTCCTCCGCCCTACACCATGAGCCGTCCCCCTCCCTACATCATTGGACAAAGAGTCTGTTATAAATTGTTCAAATTAAAAAGAAAAGAATCTCTTTTCAAATAAATCTTTGAAAAGGTGTTTTCTTTTATTTTGGTAGTTATTTTTTAAAGGTTGTGTCTTTTGAGAAAATAATTATTTTTCAAAGGTTGTGTCTTTTGAGAAAATAGTTAATTTTCAAAGGTTGTCTTTTGAGAAAATATCTATAAATAGATATTTGAGGGTAAATTACAAGATAGAAAACTCTTTCATGCTCTTCGTCTTTACTCTCCGAGTGATTGAGTTAGACATTCTCTAATTCGTCTCTGAAGATTCTTTATTGTTTGCTCAATACAGATCTTCTAAAGGCTTGTCATATCCACTAAAACTATTTGCATCAAACCTATAGCAACTTATTGAGAAGAGGGTGCAAATATCATTTTTAGGAAAGTGTTTATACATGTTTCAAGCCTAAATATCTTTCCTAAAGTATTCTTGATCTTGTGTTTGTTTTTTGTTTCCATAGTGTTTTTTATCCTCTTCTTTTGTCGAATCTTTTCCCAACAATCTAAAAACGATATTTTGTGAGTTTATACAAATTCACTATGGAGGCTATAAATACCATCAAATTATTAAATCAAGATTTTGTTCGTTTGGATCGTTTTGATGGAACGAATTTTACCCGTTGGCAAGACAAGATGAAGTTCATGTTGACTGCTTTGAAGATCTTCTATGTGCTTGATCCAAATCTTCAACCAATTCCTGATCCAACCGATGATGACACCAATGAAGTCAAGGCTGAACAAAAGAAAAGAAATGAAGATGAAGTCATGTGTAGAGGACACATTCTCAATGCTCTTTCGGACCAGCTTTATGATCTTTATACGGTGGAACAATCTGCAAAAGCAATTTGGAATGCTTTGGAATTCAAATATCATGCCGAGGAAGAAGATACAAAGAAATTTTTAATTTCTAAATATTTTGATTACAAGTTTGTGGATGATAAGCCAATCTTGGCACAAGTGCATGAGTTACAAGTCATTGTTAATCAATTGAAGGCTGAAAAAATTGAACTTCCTGAACCTTTTCAAGTAGGGGCTGTAATAGCCAAGTTGCCTTCATCTTAGAAAGGGTATAGGAAGAAGATTTTGCATGACTCCAAGGATATCACTTTGGAGCAAATTCAAAAACATCTTCGAATCGAGGAGGAATCGAGGATGAGAGACAAGAGTGAGAACTCTTTTTGTAATATAAAAGCAAATGTTATGAATCAGCCTAAGAATTCCAACAAAAGCAAACAAAACAAGGAGAATCATTTTAGCCCCAAAAAGGGATCAAAGAAAATTTAAGAAGCCAAAGAGTGGAGGTTGTTTTGTTTGTGAAAAACCTGGTCATTTTGCTAGGGATTGCAGATTTAAAAAGGGTCAGAAACCAAAAGTCAACTCCGTTGAGGGAGATGATAATATAATCGCTACAGTGAGCGAAGTGAATGTCATATTTGGTAAGGTTTCTGGTTGGTGGTACGATACTTGTGCTACCGTCCATGTTTGCTATGATAAAGGCCTCTTCAAGACTTACAAAGAAGTCACAGAAGGGCAAGAGATTCAAATAGGAAATGAAGTTCGTTCTAAGGTGATTGGAAAGGGAAATGTGGAACTCACTTTCACTTCAGGTAAGAAAGTCACTCTTACTAATGTTCTTTATGTACCGGATATGAGTAGAAATTTAGTGAGTGAGAATCTCCTTGGCAAACCTGGAATTAAATCTGTATTTGAATCCGGGAAGTTAATTCTATCCCGTAATGGAACTTTTGTTGGAAAAGGCTATTCCGCTGAGGGAATGGTCAAATTATCTATTGTTGACAATGATTCTAAAGTTAATAAAGATGTTGCTTCTATTTATAATGTTGATTCTTATTCATTATGGCATGATAGATTAGCACATATTGGAATCAGCATGATTAGAAGAATGGTTAAGTGTGGCTTAATAAATTATCATTTTGATGATCTTAATAAATGTGAAATTTGTGTTAAATCAAAGATGACGAAGAAACCTTTCAAAAGTGTTGAAAGATATACTACTTTGTTAGATTTAATACATTCTGATATATGTGAATTAAATGGCATATTAACGAGAGGAGGTAATAGATATTTTATTACTTTTATAGATGATATGTCTAGATTCACATATGTGTACTTATTGAAATATAAAAAATGATGCTTTTAATGTTTTTAAGGCATATAAAGCAGAAGTTGAAAATCAATTGAGGAAGAAAATTAAAGCTTTAAGAAGTGATAGAGGAGGAGAATACTTTCCTAATGAATTTAACTTGTTTTGTGAACAACATGGTATAATTCATGAATGTTCAGCACCTAGAACACCTGAGCAAAATGGATTAGTAGAAAGAAAAAATAGAACTTATCTAGAGATGATTAATACTATGTTGTTGCATGCTCTGCATGTCATATCTTAAATAGAATTCCCTCTAAAATGAATAAGATCTCTCCATATGAGTTATGGAAAGGAAGACAACCTAACATTGGTTATTTTAAAGTGTGGGGGTGTCTTGCATATTGTAAGAATAATGATCCTCAAAGGACACAATTGGGACCTAGAGGAATCAAATGTGCATTTATAGGCTATGCCTCAAATAGCAAAGCATATAGACTTCTTAATTTGGAGTCTAATATCATAATAGAATCTCGAGATGTGGAGTTCTTTGAACATTTATTGACTTCTAGTAACAATGTTCATCCTCCAACTAGTGAAGAGTCACTAATGGAGAAATCTCAAAAGGTTGGTGAGCAACCTAAAATTCCTTTGATTGGACATCAATCAAGTTCACAAGAGGTTGGAGAGCAATCTTATGAATTAAGAAGAAGCACTCGTGTACGAAAAGCAAAAATATTAAGATCGGATGAGATTGATTCTCAAAGTATTTCTTTTTACCTTGTAGAAGGAACTAATGAGAGAGTGTTAAAAACAATTCCTCTTGTTTTACAAGTGGAAGATGATCCTAAAACATTTAAAGAAGCTATGGCTTCTCGTGATGCTGCTTTTTGGAAAGATGCTATTAATGATGAGATGGATTCTATTATGTCAAACCATACTTGGGAACTTGTCGATTTACCTTTTGCCTCAAAACCTATTAGTTGTAGATGGATATTTTGTAGGAAGTATCATACAAATGGTACTCTCCAAACGTTCAAAGCAAGGTTAGTTGCTAAAGGATTTCGACAAAAGGAAGGAATAGATTATTTTGACACATATGCTCCTGTGGCTAGGATCACATCTATTAGAATTATTTTTGCTTTAGCATCAATTTTTGATCTTTATGTTCATCAAATGGATGTCAAAACAGCATTTCTAAATGGAGACCTCGATGAGGAGGTATATATGGAACAACCCGAAGGTTTTGTTCTACCGGGAAATGAACATAAAGTGTGTAAACTTATTAAGTTATTGTATGGTTTAAAGCAGGCTCCAAAACAATGGCATGAGAAATTTGATGCAATAATTCTTTCTAATTGATTTGTTCATAATATTGCAGATAAATGTGTTTATCTCAAAACTTGTGATGGCTATATGGTGATAGTTTGCCTTTATGTTGATGATATGCTAATAGTGAGCAACAACATGAAAGGTATTGTAGAAACAAAGAGGTTTCTATCTTCAACATTTAAGATGAAAGATCTTGGGCAAGTCGATACTATATTAGGTATCAAGGTAAAAAGAAATAGTGGGGGGATATGTTTTGAGTCAAACTCATTACATAGAGAAAGTACTGGAGAAATTCAGTCACTTAAAAATCAAAGAAGCAAATACCCCATTTGACCCAAGTATCAAATTAGTCAAGAATGTTGGAAGAACAGTGGCTCAATTAGAATATTCAAGTGCTATAGGAAGTCTTATGTATGCAACGTAATGCACAAGACCTGATATAGCATTTGCAGTTAGTAAATTGAGTAGATTTACTAGCAATCCAAATGTAGAGCATTGGAAGGCTATTGAAAGAGTTCTTGGGTACCTTAAACGAACCAAAGATTATGACCTACAATACTCAAAATTTCCTGCTATTTTAGAAGGATATACTGACGCAAGTTGGATATCGAGTTTTGGAGATAACAAATCCACTACTGGTTAGGTGTTTACCTTAGGAGGTGGTGCTGTTTCTTGGAAGAGCAAGAAACAAACGTGTATAACTTACTCAACTATGGAATCAGAATTTGTTACTCTAGCAGATACAGGAAAGGAGGCTGAATGGTTAAGGGACTTTCTATTAGAAATTTCATTGACTTCTAAGAGTATGAATTCAATTTCTATACTTTGTGATAGTCAAGCCACTTTAGCTCGTGCGTATAGTGAAATATATAATGGAAAGTCAAGACATATAAGTCTTAGACATGATTACGTGGGGAAATTAATCAAAAGTGGGATTATTTCACTCACATTTGTGAAAACAAGTGAGAATTTGGCTGATCCATTCACCAAACCTCTTACAAGAGAAGTTGTAAGATCAACATCAAAATGGATGGGACTAAAACTCCTTGAATAAAAGATCCACCAATGATAGCAACCCTACTCAACATTACGAAATGAGTAATGAAGAGTTCAAAGGGTAAGAACAAGTCATTGACATGTGAAGTGGTTCAGCACTTTGAAATATTTTACGAGTCCCATCTAAAGATGTTAAAGTGCTGGTTGTCACCGAATGAGGGTTGAGTTAATTATACTCTTAATGAAGTTCAGTCAAGTTAGGACAAGTATCTCAAAGAGTGACAAAGATACTATAAGAACTTCACCTATATGAACTTAGAAGTGGTGCCGCTTCGATTGAGAGTTGGAGTTTCTCTCATAAAAGTTCATGAACTTGGATGAGCCCAAGGCCATATTAGGGCTAAGCGAGATTTTATGAGGAATACAAGAATGTTGTATTTATGTGTGTGGTATCACTGGTGTTGTCATGAGGAATAACAAATTTAAAGCTTTTATGCTATTTGGGATTTCGACTTCACTTTGTGATGCTTACACTAAGGTAATATTTAAATCGAAAGATATATTACTTTATTCATAAATACTATTTAATCACTTGGAGAAAATTTTAAATTTGAACAAGTGGGGGATTGTTATAAATTGTTCAAATTAAAAGAAAAGAATCTCTTTTCAAATAAATCTTTGAAAAGGTGTTTTCTTTTATTTTGGTAGTTATTTTTTAAAGGTTGCATCTTTTGAGAAAATAGTTATGTTTCAAAGGTTGTGTCTTTTGAGAAAATAGTTAATTTTCAAAGGTTGTGTATTTTGAGAAAATATCTATAAATAGATATTTGAGGGTAAATTACAAGATAGAAAACCCCTTCATGCTCTTCTTCTTTACTCTCCGAGTGATTGAGTTAGACATTCTCTAATTCCTCTCTGAAGATTCTTTATTGTTTGCTCAATACAGATCTTCTAAAGGCTTGTCATATCCACTAAAACTATTTGCATCAAACCCATAGCAATCTTATTGAGAAGAGGGTGCAAATATCGTTTTTAGAAAATTGTTTATACATGTTTCAAGCCTAAATATCTTTTCTAAAGTATTCTTGATCTTGTGTTTGTTTTTTGTTTCCATAGTATTTTTTATCCTCTTCTTTTGTCGTATCTTTTCCCAACAGAATCTCTCCCCTACATTGTTGTTTGCCATTTCATTTCTTCGACATGTGAGCTCGTCTTGTTTTCCTATTAGTTGTCACTATCCTCCCTTACGGTTCATTAAATATTGTAGCTTTTATCTATGGTTCAAATATATGTAAATTTCTTATGTAAAATCTTGTAGTTATTAACTCTCCAGAGTCTACATTTTGACTAAGTTATTTTGGGACTTCAACTACGACTGCTGAATTTTTAATTTTATTATCATGACTGACAGAATGTACATTGCATTTCATAACATTTCTTTTTTGTTCTATGTATGTTCTATTTCATTCTCTTTATTGGAGCTTTCATTTTTCATCTTTTTTTATTTTAAATATTATTAATAATTTTAAGCTCTCCCTACATCTTTATATGGGACATTGTTTTTGTATTGTTGATTATTCGAACTAGTGTATACATGATCTCTATATAAATCATATTAGGTAGAAGCATCGTAACTTTGATATATGTTATTATTTCATGTAATATTAATTGATAATTTATATAAATTTATATTTTTATTTATATTATTATATTTATTAATTATAATATATTTTTAAATTTTTTAATATTTACTAGCAACTCGCTTCACTAAGCGCCTAATGCCTATGTCGTTTTAGCACCTTGACACTTTTAGATGTTTTAAAAAAAATACTGATGCAAGTATGATTCCTCCAAAGCAGATTAGAAAAATCAGTAGTAACTCAGCAGAAAACTAAAGTAGTTGAGCAGCAGCAGAGTGGATAATATTAGCAGCAAATCAGTATTAGTCTATTTAATCAGAATCAATTATAGATGGGTGAGACCAACCGAGTCAATTATGAGTTAGTTGGAGTTGGTTTTTTCTTCGGTTAGGATGAAGTCAGTTATTATTTTCAGTTAAGATTCTATTACCTAATTAAGAGTCCAAATTTAGTGAAACTCTTGGCAGAGCCCTATAAATAAGACCATAAACTCTTTAATGAACAAATAAGGAAGAAATATAATTTTAGCCAAATGGCAAAACCTAGGAGGCAGATCCCCTTGAAGTGATCTAGAAGGCCTTATTCTCTCGATAGAACTCTAGAGTTAGAAACCTTTGGGGTTATATCAATTGGTATCAGAGCATCGATAGAAACCTTTTAGGTTCTATCAATTGGTATCAGAGCAGTGTTCCTTAGCACTTTTGCAGCTACTGTTTGCCATCATCATCGTCTTCTTCTACACCACCTCTTCTCATCTTCGTACTGTCACCTTGTTCCGGTCTCATCATCTTTTCCACAGTCATCATCAACAAAGAAAAAGAGAGAAGAAAAAGGAGAAGATTGAAGGCCATAGCATCATCTTGCCCAAAGGAGGACTACCGCCAACCACTTATATTCCTCCCCTCGTCTTCCCAACCGTCGGCCACCATCTCCCACTCCTCCTCAACCACAACTGTAGTCGCATCCTCCTAACCACTTCAGCGCCATTAGTCGCTTCCTCCTCGGTTGCACTCTCCTCTGTCATCGTCACCCCTTCTTCCTCTCCTCCCCATTGCTTGTCGCAGTTGCTATCCGCCAGCCACCTATCTTCTTCCCCTCCTCTTCCCAACCACTGACCACCATCTCCCTCTCCTCCTCAACCACAATCGCATCCGCATCCTCCTAACCACTTCAGTGCCATCAATCGCTTCCCCTTAGTCATGCCCTCCTCTGTCACCATCGCCCCTTCTTCCTCTCCTCCCCACAGCCTACCACCGCTGCCATCCGCGGGCCACCTATCTTCCTTCCCTCCTATGCAACAATCGTGCCATCCTCAACCCCTTCCCATCGCTGCTAATCGCCAACCCTCTGCTCCAGCCCTCTATCGCATGCAGCCCAACCACCATCGTTGCCTCCTCCTGTGTTGTGTCGTTGCCCTTCCCTACCGTTGCTGCTACTCACTGCTACCGCCCACTCCTTCTTCTTCCCCACTGGTGCATAGCAGCGTCGCCTCTACTTCCTGCTACTGCAGCGCACCCGTGCCTTAGCCCTCGTTGCTGCTGCCCACTCTTTGTTCCCCACCGGTGCACAACAATGTTGGCTCTACTTTATGTTGTCACAGCGCACTCATGCCTTCTTTAATAGCAACCATAACCGTCGTGGCTCCAAACCCCACTTCTTGCAACACCGGTCGCCCCTACTGCCACTGTTGCTGCATCCCCTGCTTCCTTGCTCTCAGTCATGCCTTCCTTTGCTGCCTCCTCCCGTCGCTGCCAATGCCTTCCTCAATCCCAACCTCCCCTCCTCTTCGGTAACCGCTGCAAACCACCGTTGCCATCTCCTTGCTGCTCCCACTATAACCGCTGTAAACTATCACTGCTACTCTTCCTATTGCTGCAACCATCGTTGACTGCTACTACCACCGACCATTGCTTCGCACTGCCTCCTCTACCTTCTCCCCTACTCCGACAATTGCAGCCACAGCCCTCACCGGCCACCAGCCACTCTCATCTCCTCCCCTCGCTGCTCAGCTTCCATCTTCCTCACCTTCCTCCCCTCACTACCCACGCCAAGCCATGCCTCTGTAGCCTCCTCCTTCCTCCCTGACTATTGTCGATGCCATCTCCTCCCCTTGTTAACTAACCGCCATCTTCCTCCCCGTGCTGCTACCTTTCACTACCACTTCCACTCTTCCCCTTGTCGTTGCTCCCCTCTTGCTCTGCAACTGTAGCCGAGACACCAGCTTTGCTGCCCTTCTTTTTCCCTTTGTCGTGGTCGTACTCCTGCCACAACTACCACTATTGATCACTAAAATACAATGTTAATGATGCGATGACTATGGATAATGTACTAGATGTAAGGTTTAAAGCCTCTGAGACCCGCATAGAAGACAGATTATAAGAAACTTAACATAGTGAAAGTTCCAATCTTAAAGGGAGACGATCTGAGAATATGGTCAAGGGCAAGACATAGGATACCCATGCAAGGAGTTCCTTAGATGGGAAGATGGAGACTTGTTCAGTTGGATCTCTTGTGATGAAAAGGTTTTTCATTTTTATAGGACTCCAGAGGAATCCATGATAAAGATAGCTTTCACCCAACTCAAAGATGACATGATCCAATGGTATCATTTGTATGAGACCTATCATGGAGTCCGTTCGTGGGGACAGTTTAAAAGAGAGCTTTTGATTCACTTTGGACTGTAAGAGTACAATAACATTAATGAATATCTCACCAAAATCCTTTAGACTTCCATAGTATAGGAGTACCAGAGCATATTTGAGCGCCTATCGAACCAAACCTAAGATTAGTCCGAGATATAATTGGTGAGAAAATTTATTGAGGGACTTAATCCAAAGATTCGGTGCAAAGTTAAAGCTCGCCATCCCTGTACTATGATAACAGCTATATCATTCATCAGTACATGAAGAAAAAATTATTATGGACACTCGTCAAAACAAAAGCTTCAATAGACAGGACTTCAATATGAACAATATAGACAATTGTAAATAAGAGCAGCTTCTGACGGTTGAGTCAATGAAAAAGAAAACAAAAACTAATAATGTAGAGCTCAAATATGAAGGTTGTGACAAAATTCTGATAATTTAACCAACTAAGAAGAATAAAAAATTGATAATATGAAGTCTGATCACGAAGGCTGTGCCAAATCCGAAGATAAGATTGCTAATGGACAAATCCTAATTTGTGATAACAGGTGCTCAAAGGTAAAATAATTACTTGTCGATTTCTTTTTTATGCCGTAGGAAGATTTCGAAGTGACGATCCTCAAAAGAAGACATAGTAATACTATTAGCCATTATATGAAAATGGCTCGGTTCTGTAAAAGACTACAATGACAATTGCATGAGAAGACCAAACTATTGCTTACACCAAGTGGAGACTCTACTTAATCGATCAAAAAATTGTGATGTGTGACAAATATTGGAGTGCTCTCGAAATCTGATACCGCTCAACCTTAAGGACAAGGCTGATTTGAAGTGGGTGAGTCTGCTAAGACTTTAGTTAAGTCACGTCCATCTATTTATAATTAATTCAAGTTGAGTCGTATTAGTCTGGTCAGTCGGAGTCAATTATGGATGGAGTGAACCTAATCGAATCATTTCTAATTTGATTGAAGTTAGTTTTTTATCTTTGGTTATGATGGAGTCAATTATTATTTTCAGTTAAGAGACTATCACTTAGTTAAGAGTTAAAGTTTAATAAAACTCTAAACCTAGAATACAGAGTATTCTTATAATTGATATCAGAGCATAAATATATAAGACTCTATCAATTGGTATAAACCAATCTATAAAAACTTTTTTTGTGATTCTATCACCAACAGAACCAGCCTGACCAAACGGGGACCAGATTAGAAGATTGCGATCGATAGTGCAGTAACAATCTGCTACACATACTGCTCAATAGTGGTCGGTGTTGCCGTGCAGCAGAACAATTGATGTTGTTGTGGTAAATTGGTATCTGATTGATCAGCAATAGATTGATGCAGCGATTGATGCTAATTTGGCATCAGCAATTAGGGGCCGCGATGGCCAACGGGAGCTTCTTCAATCCCTCCGAAGAAGAGGGGGGTGGGTGGTGGGGGGGGGGGGGCGCGATGGGAGCGGACTGCGATGGATCACGGCGAAGACAGCAGAGAGCGGCGATTGACAACAGCAGGGACGCAACATCGATAGTGGAGGGTGCGGCAGAGCCTGTCGCCGGAAGGCTTGGACCGGTATTGCGACAGCACAGAAGCAACACCAGTATTGGACCGTGATCCAACCGATCAAGGCGTTACCGGGGGACCGCTATTTACAGTGACACTGGCCACACGCGAACAAACGAAGACAAGAGAGCCGATCGCTTGGTGGCGGTCATCGAGAGGGGAGCAGTGCCAATTTGAGGCGGTAGAGGAGCCCGCCGGACAACGACAGATGTGGAAGGTCGGCCATCGACTTGGACGGTTAGCAGCAGCGGGAGTTGCGGTGGGGGATCGGAAAGGCAAGTGGCTCGACGGCATAGGAGTCGGTTGTCGAGGAACTGCCGGTGCTAACGAGACAAGCTGAGCGGAGGGAAAGGATCATATTACTTGTCCATAGGACAGCGATTGGCGTCCTCAGATCTGGGGATCACTAATGATAGGCGGAATCATCAGATCCTTGATCGATAAGACAACAAACAATTGGGTGGTGGTATTCGATGACGAAATAAGCGAAACAGGAACAAGCAGCACCGGTTGGAAACAGCAGTGGAGGCGAAAGGATCTGACTGATGAAGAGCATTGCATGAGGAAGACCGCGAATCGGCTGTTGCTCGACAACGGTTTCCTCACGCGGCGACGAGGAATAAGGAAAGATCAGAATATAGGTTGTCATGTTAGAAGAGAATAAAAAAAGAAAGAAAAAGTTGATATCTCAGTTTATGAGATTGTGTACCTAGAATTAGTATCAATAAAGTTTTTCTGGTTTTTTTTTTTTTTTCTCTTCTAACATAGTATCAAAGTTTCTATTATGAGTGTGGTATGTACATATTCTCTTCTAACATATTATCAAAGCTTATCACAAGTGACCTTCCTCTTCTGACCCACCCTCTCTCTGGTCACCAGGGGTCCGCCCAACTTCCTTAATTTAATGAATCTTCCTCCTCCCCTAATTCTAATGAATGAACTATATTCCCTTAATTCATTCCTCTAATGATGAATGGGCGGTAGACCTTTCTTTATTCAATACCTAATCCCCCCATCCATCTCCTTTGGGATTGGAAAGTGAGTTTTCTTTTTTTTTCTTTCAGTGATTGGCTTCAAACATGTCAAAGACATCTCATGTGGTTTGTTTGACACATGTACGCCTCTAACTTTTCACTTACAATGTGGCAAGGGGCGCACCTCAAAACCTGAAACATGAGTTTGCAGGTATTATTGGTGGGTTGGTGTTTTTTTTTTTTTTTTTTGGAGAAAGTCTTTTGTTCTCTTCATAAACTGATAATGGTACGGCCTGAGTGGTATTACTTTTGTAGCCACTCACGCAGTCACATAATCCATGTACTGCATTTGTAACTGTTGTTTTAGTCATCCATGACGATTGTGGAACATTTGAGGTTACAGTTACATTGATACCTTTCTTTCTTTTTCTTTTTCTTTTTTAATGTATTAGTAGGTGACAGTAACACCGGAATCTACATCCAGAGAGACACCAACAGTGAAGTAATCACCGGGCTTGTTAAAGTTGCGCAAGGACGGCATCTTGGGAAGGGGCACATGCCAGTTTTTGACGGAAGGAAGAGCTTATACACAAAAGCTGGAGGTGAAGGGTTTCATCATCACATTGCCTGACAAAGACCAGAGGCGCTGTATGTACTTTTCTATTATCATATCCATCAATAACTTGTTCTTAGCAGTACATTACAATATCTTATTATTTAATGCTTGCTGCCATTTTTCCTTCAGGAGAGAGAAAGAATTTAAAGTTTCAATTAGGCATGCTTGATAGAAATCCAAGCCTACATAGTCTCAAGGAAATTGAGGCACCACAATATGTCATTCAATCTCTTGATGTGGTCCTCAAAGAGAGTCTCCGTCTTCCAAGTATTTTTTCACTTCTCCCATTCTTCTTTTCCTTTTTTGTTTATTTTGTTTATAATGGTGCATTCTTATCCTGAATATTATTTTCTCTCGATTTTGCTTCATCTTGTTCCGGGAATACTCCTATGGCACCTTCATTCATAAATTTTGGTTTGTAGTGATTTATGATCTGCATTTGTATTTGCTAAAGATTGAATATTAATTGAGCGTTACTCAAGCTTCATAAATAATTTATAAATTATAATCTCTATCTTGAAAGATTATAATTAGTTCTAAAGATGATAATTAGTTTTGATACTAAATTAATTTTAAAAATTTAGATACTTAATTTTAGACCTAATGATCATTTTATAATTGATACTAAACAAGTATGTAAGAACAAGTAACATGAATATGATATCGTGAATCAAATTAGTGGTCAAGGATTTTAATCATGGACAAGATATATATTATGAATAAGTCGTACACTTAAAATCATAAAAATACACATTACCTATGCTTATTTTAAAAATTCTAAACTATTTTAAATAGATATTAAAATTGTTTATCTTAATGATTTTATTTTAGAAAAAAATTATGTTGAACTAATAATCTTTATCTAAATCATGCTTACAAATTGAACCTCTCTATAAATTAAAAGAAACCCTAGGGCTTTGTACCCGAGACTCAACTCTTTATTAAGCTATTTTTTTTCTCAAAATGTAAGATCAACGCCATATTATTTTATTAAATATTTTACTTATGATATTCTTATTATTTAAATTTATATTGATGATATTATATTTAGTATAAAATAAAGTTTTATGTAAATCATTTATCAAGATGATGAGCTTAATAGGTGAACTAACTATTTTTTTAAGCTTACAAATTAAATAATCTAAAAAATATATATTTACCAATCAAACTAAGTACACTTATATTACTTAAAAGATTTAATATGAAAATATTTAAGGCCATTAATACACTAATAAGAACATCCACAAAATTTGACATTGATAATGATAGTGAACCTTTTAATAAAAAACTTAAAGGGTACGATAAAATAGATAGAGAAAACACATTTTAAAATTTTCAAATCCTAGGCCAAGTACTTATTTTTTAGTGATATAAAAAGTAAAATTCTATCACACTATTATAGCTGAAGCTAAATATGTTATAGTCATATATGTTGCGTACACATAATTTTAGATAAAACATATTTTAGAAGACTGGATTCTATTTAAAAAAAATATTTTTATAAAGTATAATAATATTAGTGTAATTATTTGATAAAAATTTTATATTCAACCTTCTTCAACCAAGCATATTGACATTATACATAATTTCATCGGGATCATGTTAAGCAATGATGATATATCTTTCGATTTTATTAATATATATCTTTACAAAACCTCTTATTAAAAATAATTTTAATTTTATTAAAAGTGAATTAGGCTTGTTAAATTTCTCTAAATGATGATAAAGAGGTATAATTGATTGAGATTTCAATAAGTTTAGGGATTAGGATGCTAAAGATGTATAACTATAAGTATAATATATAATTAGCGTGCAGAAATAGTATAACCCTATTCAAAATTAGTGTAACAATGGTCAATTTTCAGATTTTAAGTCCAAACTTTCAGGATAGCTTGAAACTGAGTTGTGTAGCCCTAAATGACTCTTTTTTATTTTCATAAATACTAATAGTTAATTTGGACAAATTCAAATTATATACTGGTTGAATGTAATAACATTTAGGTTCACAAAACCGAAAATAGTTCATTTAATAGTCCAAAATTAGAAAAAATAGTCATTTTGGACTTTCTAGTTAATTTGAAGGTTACGCAGATATTTTAGAATTTTTGAAGAAAATTACAATTACATCGTATATTCAACCTTTTAAAAACTAAAATTTGTAAAATACATATATTAGTGGCTTAAAATATAAAAAAAATAATTATTTTAGTTTTTTAAAGTCATTTTTAATATTTCCTTAAAATTTTGAGGATTTGAAGATTTTTATAATTTATTTAAATTATGCCAATAATATTTTGCCTTTATAATTTACTTTAGATTATTATGATTATTATTTATATTTTTTATATTCATTTTTATATTTTTATTGCTACAAATTAAGATATTATTATTATTATTTATTCATTTAATTTTTATTCTGAATTGGTCCACCATTTGAGTTGATTGAACTGGTTAAATTGAAAATGTTAATTCAATTGAATGAGGTTAAAAATAGAGAAATAAGAAAAATGATAAAAGAGTGGTTGAGGGTTCTGAATTGGTCCAAATGCAAATGTATAGGCCTCCGTGGGGAGAAACCAATAGGGCAGTGTGCTGTGTGAAACAAAAAAAAAAAAAAAAAAAAAAGGTATCATTAGGGTTTTTTTTAAAATAAAATCTGACATGATACTGGTGTTAGAGTTAGAAATTTCTTTCGGTGTTTCGACAGAGGATGTGGTCAACATGGAGCGTATTCTCATTCAGGCCAAAACTCCTATGAAGCTCGTTTTTAGGAGTAAAAAAAAAAAAAGGTTTTTCATGGACAGTCATAAACCAAGGATTTTAGGGCAGAAAAGAACCACCCCACAAACAAAGGAAAGAAAATTGCTTATTGAAAGCAAATTTTATGGAGAAATCCTTGCTTTTTGATTTTTTTTTTTCCCCCTGTCTTAGAGGGCCTCTAACTTTTGGTATGGCAAAAGTATCTTATTAAATTTTAGTAATCAATAAAATTAACTAATATTAATATGTAACAATAAACATACAAAATTAATCATAAAATTATAAAATATAAATATTATTAAAAATACGATTATAATAGGGTCATTGACTGGTCTATAGGCTCGACCCGTCCATACGGATAGACTGGTCGGTTTAGTCCAATGCCAATGGCTTAGTAGAAATCACTCTGTAGGGTTCAACTCATTTCTTTACTTTACCATCTTTTGCCTAAAAAAGACCAACCTTCACTGCTTTAGCTCTCCTCTCTTTTCTCCTCTCTAGTTCGGAGCTGTGATATCGTGTGTTCCCCTCAAAGAAATCGTACAGTAGTCAGCCAGGATAGTTGTTGAGGTAAGTGGTCTTCCATATATTATGTTTTCTCCTCATCTTTTTCATTTTTTGAAAGTGTTTTCCACCTTTGTTTATAGTGTGGCGATTTTTTTTTCCCCTTTGATCCAAGTGACGATCTATATTGTTAGAGATGTAAATATATTGAACCTAATCCAATATTTTCATGAAGTTATATTTGTTTAAAGATTGTTAGAAAGATGTGTATGTTGAATGACTTAGCATTTTCAGTGTTTTTATATTTAGTTTATAGTGTTTTTATGTTAGTGTTACAGTGTTAAAAAAAAAAAAAAAAGTTGAATTCAAACACTGTAAAAACTTCATAGAAATACCGTAACAATATATTTGAATCGCATGAGTTAACAAATTCAAGATACAAATGATGCCCTAGTACAATTGTGTATCTATTAAGTTACTGTAAATACTAAAATCAGTATAAAAGATTGTCTATACAGTGTTTTGATGTTATCTTTAGAGTGTTCGCAAAATACTAAAGAAAACACAGTAATACTTCATACAAACACTGTAACAAAATATTTTTATTGAAGTTTTTTGAATCCATGATACAAATGATTTCGTAATACAATTATGTACATGTAGTATAATAAATGTAAAAAAATACTAAAATGTTGCATACTAGTATTTTTATGTTCTGTTTATAGTGTTTTAGGAATTCAAATGAAAACACTATAAACACTTCACAAAAACATGTTGACGAAACATTTTTAGATTATTTTTTGAAACCATGATCATTTGATGAAAAAAGATAATAACTCAGATGGTTTATGATTTAATGTCGCTATCTCACCTTTAAACTTTTTTAATGATTTAAATTAGGTCAAAGTTTTAAAACATTGGTGAAAGTATGAATGAATATTTTGATAATCCTTCAAATTTTCACATTGTTATCCTTGGCTTTTTTATTATTTACTCAACTTTACATAATATTATTGGTTTGAATTTAGGGTGATTGCTTGGGAAAACACTATCTTTGTGAGTTTCTCCCAATCAGTTACCCACCATGAAAACACTTCATGAAAACATTATAACGAAATATTTTTATCGGTGTTTCCGAATTCATGATGCAAATGATTTCATAATATAATTGTATATATGGAATATAGTGTAATGAATGTAAGAATTACTAAAATGCTGCATATATAGTATGTCTATGTTCTCTTTATAGTATTCTAGAAATATGAATTAAAACACTATAAATAATTCACACAAAAGCCTTATAATTTAATGTCAGCATCTCATCTTCAATGATCATTTGGTGAAAAAAGTTCATAAATCTGAGGTGATTTATAATTTAATGTCACTATCTCATCTTTAAACTTTTTTAGCAATTAAATTAGGTCAAAGTTTTAAAAAATTGGTGGAAGTAGGTTTGAGAATCCTTCAACTTTTCATGTTGTTATCCTCATTTTTTTATTATTTATTTAAATTTACATAAATATTATTAGTTTGAGTTTTGGGTGATTGCTTGGAAAAACACTCTTTTTATCGGTTTCTCCCAATCAGTCATCCCCTTAGGAAAACACTTTATGGGAACACTGTAATAAAATATTTTTCTTGGTGCTTTCGAATCCATTATACAAAGGATTGTATAGTATAATTGTGTATATGGAATATAGTATAATGAATGTAAAAATTACTAAAATGTTGCATATATAGTGTTTTATATTCTTTTCATAGTGTTTTAGAAATATGAATGAAAACACTATAAACAATTCATAAAAATATTTTATCAAAATATTTTTAAATTAATTTTTTTAATCCATGATCATTTGTGGAAAATAATTAAAAGTATGAGGTGATTTGTGATGTGATGTCACAATTCAAATTTTTGTCGAAGTTTAAAAAAAAATTGATGAAAGTATAAATGAATATTTTTGAGAATTGTTCAACTTTTCACATTATTATCCTCAACTTTTTTCAGTGTTCAGTCAACTTGATATAGATGCCATTGTGTGTATGGAATGTAGTATAATGAATATAAGAATCACTGAGATATTGCATATATAATGTTTTTATGTTCTCTTTATGGTGTTTTAGAAATACAATATAAAACACTATAAACACTTCATAAAAACACCTTAACAAAACAGTTTAGATTACTTTTTTGAATCTATTAACATTTGGTGAAAGTAGTTAGTAAGTCTAAAGTGATTTCTGATATGATTTTACTGTCTCATCTTTAAACTTTTTTAGCAATTTAAATTTGGTCAAAGTTTCAGAAAAAATTATGAACGTATGAATAAATGTTTTGAGAATCCTTCAACTTTTCACATTATTGTCCTCAACTTTTTAATGTTTAGTCAACTTTACATAAATATTGTTGTGTATATGAAATGAATGAAAGAATTACTAAAATATTGAATGTATAATATTTTTATGTTCTCATTACAATGTTTTAGAAATACAAACAAAAACACTATAAGCACTTCAGACAAACACCTTGAGTAAATATTTTTAAATTATTTTTTGAATCTATAATCATTTGGTGAAAGTAGTTAACAAGTCGGAGGTGATTTACGATATTATGTCACTGTCTTATCTTGAAATTAAACTTTTTTACCTATTCAAATTTGATCAAAGTTTTAAACAAAATGATGAAAGTAGGAACGAATATTTTGAGAATCCTTCAACTTTTCACATTGTTGTCCTCAACTTATTCAGTGATTGATCAACTTTACATAAATGTTGTTATTTATATGGAATATAATGCAATGAATATAGGAATTACTGAAATATTATATATATAGTGTTTTTATGTTCTCTTTATAGTGTTTTAGAAATAAGAAAGAAAACACTATGAATATTTCATAAAACACCTTAACAAAATATTTTTAGATTATTTGTTAAATCCATAATAATTTGGTAAAAATAGTTAACAAGTCTGAGGTAATTTATGATATGATATCGCTATCTTATCTTTAAACTTTTTTAGCGATTCAAATTTGGTCAAAGTTTCAAAAAAAAAAAATATTAATGAAAGTAGAAATGAATATTTTGAGAATCCTTCAACTTTTGACATTGTTATCCTTGAGTTATTTAGTGTTTAGTTAGCATTACATAATTGTTATTGTGTGTATATGGAATGTAGCGTAATAAATAGAAGAATTACTAAAATATTACATATATAGTGTTTTTATGTTCTCTTTATAGTGTTTTGGAAATATAAATAAAAACACTGTAAATATTTTATAAAAAATACTTTAATGAAATATTTTTAGATTGTTTTTCAAATCCATGATCATTTGGTGAAAATAGTTAACAAATCTGGGATGATTTATGATGTGATATCGGTATCTCACTTTTAAACTTTTATAGCGATTCAAATTAGGTCAAAGTTTTGGAAAAAAAATTATGGTGAAAATTATGTCCTCAAGTAATTTTATGACTTTTTTTTTTGTGTGTATTTTCTCTTTATATATGTGTTTATAAAAATGATGCTATTCTATTCTATATTGTTGTTGACCCAAAGGAGAAGTGTCCAAACGGACATGAGTCAACGATTAGCATATAAAAACGATAGATATATTACTCATATTGGGATAAGAACAGTCAAGTCGGAACTCAGCCATTTAGAATTGACTTAATTGACCCATATTTTTCGAATGAAAATGAAGATAGTGATGATATTATTAAAACTGAATTGGCCGAGCAATGTATAGCAGCTGAAATTGACATTGACCAAAAAATATATATATATATATATGTGATGTTGTTGGTCAGGTTGTATATATGGATGAGGGTATGTACAAAGGATCATATTGGAGTGTCCATATGGAGGTTATGATTTCACATTAATTGCTTTGGTGACGTATGCAAAACATGAGAAAATTATACCTAACTATCTATTTCTTGAACAGGCAAGCAAAAAATCATTTCCGGACACATTATTATTGTTGTTGTTCTGCCAAATTGTTATGATTTGATATTAATGTCTTGTGGTTTCTTTATAGGTTTTTCGTGAGTGGAAGAAATTTCAAATAAGTTATCAAAGGGCGTCATACAAACTTGGATGTGAAGTTATGTTGTGATGTCAAGTAAGAAGATTTAAGATTGTGGATGGATGATATATTATACTTGTTAGAGTTGGAAGTTATCGAATTGTGAAGTCTTTTTAATAAAGAAGGATGCAATACAACTAGAATGAATAGAGACCATCGTGACCATTCTAGTCAGTTCGTAGCCGATCAAATTTAAGATCAAGCATTAATGAATTAGGATTACACACCGAAGTTGATTATTATTGTAGATATATATATTTAAAAAGATTTGGTGTTGTCAGTGTCTTATAAAAAAGGCATATCTAGCAGCACATGAGACAGTAATAAAATAAAGTTGGTGGAGATTTTTTTTTTTTTTTTGTTGTCAAACTTAATCTCATTTTCAAGGAAACTTAAGCTTTATGACTATGTTACAATAAATTATTAATGACAACATATAAAGGGAGGGTTTTGATGAGTTTTTTGGGCACTTGGAGGAGGAGGAGGTTATATATTAAGAAATTTTTGGGATTAATGTAAAACTTGTGTTCGGTATAGATGCAGCTCACTTAATTGGAAACCATCTGGGTGCTTTATTGATTGACTACACGGGTGGATGGTGCAAACTAAACTATTCCCACTTGCATTTGCGATGGTTGAAACTAAAAATAAGGATTATTGACAATAATTTCTATTATTATAATTGTGAAGTTGTATGGGGATTAAGTTCAAATCATTTGTCTATCATTAGTGATCGGAACCCAAGTATTCTTACAGCTACAGCTACAGCTACAGCTGCAGCTATTAAGGAGAGTTTTCTGGAAGCTCATAATGGATATTATATGGTACATATGTCAAAGAATCTTATTAGTTAATGTTTAAGATCGTAAAGCGTCAAAATTATTTTGGGTTATAGCTAGAGCTAATGTATGCATATTTTTAAAGAACATCACACAGATAGGTATCACACTATATTTGCCAAATTAAAAAAAAAAAAAAATAGAGGTGGGCTAATGATTATTTTCCAAGATGTAAAAGGTTTTTAAATGTTGATCAGATCTGAAACGTGAAATATCCTTTCTTAAGATTGTTCCCTAGCTTACCAATATATTTTATAATAAAGATGACAAGAAGAATGATTCTATACTTAAATCATAAAATAGTCGAGGGATTAACAAGTGTGTTGACAAGTTATTTTTGTGAAGAAAATTTATATTAATAATAAAAAAAACTTAAATAAAAAGACTAAAATTTTTAGAGTTTTATCTCATATTAATTGTGAATATCAAGGACAGACATCCTTAGAGATGATTATAGTCAAAACATTGAAAATAGAACATGTTAAATGCAAACTGATTTCAGTTGTTTGGAATCCATCATCTCATGCCATGGGCGGTCATTAGCTATAAAAAGTTTGAATTTATATTTTTATCTTGTAAAAGTTATTCTTTGACAAAAACATAAAAGAAAACCATGTAAAAAGCCTTACCGTTTAAGACAGATAGATATTTAAGAAAACATTGTGTCACATTAATTACTAAAACAATGTAAAAACCTTTTGTGTAAAACAGACAGACATTGACAAAAACACTGAAACAACTTACTATTATAAAATAGACATTTAATTTAAGAAAACACTGTATCACATGACTAAAACAATATAAAGCCTTTAGTGTATAACAGACATGAAACAGAACACTGTAAAACCATATCGCGTTCTATAGGTAGGTAGGTAGGTAGGTAGGTAGGTACCTAGGAAAACAGTGTATCAAATATACAAAAAAAATAAAAATAAAAATAAAAATAAAAACAAACTACAAAACCTTGTTGTTTAAAATAGGTATTAACAAAAACACTATAAAATACTGTATCGCATAAAGTTATTCTAAAATATCCACGTTACAAACAGTTCAACAACAAACAATATCACCAATAGTTGAACAACCATATCACCGATAATTCAACCGCATCAATATTTCTTTGGACAAATATAAACTTCATGGATGAGAGAAACACACGATGCTGTACTTACTTAATTGATACCACCAATGCATGTCTTAGTGTCGCATATCCAAAGGTAGACCATAGATCAGGGCCTTGGACTAACTTCATAACAAAGACACCATAGTCATTGCTACCAAACAAAAATAAGAGATCGTCCAAAAAACTCAAACTCGAAACTCACGATAAATGCTTCATATTGGAATATTATCATCGTGGCTTCCTCATCGATAGCAACCTCATCCTTCTCGTACATCTGAAGAAAAAACATCAATTAATAAGATGCAAAACGAAATATAAGAAATAATAATAGTACTACACATGTTACTATAACTTGGCCACCGCATATCTCTTGGCTTCATGAAGCTACAACCCATCTGCTTTGTCCATTTATTCAATTTGTCCAGCTCGCATCACTTATTGCTACCTAATTTGTCTCCCTCACCTTTAGGTTGTTCCTACTCATTACTCTTTGCTCTTCTTGCTATTTTTCTTTCCAAACTGCAGTCTGATTTCTTTTCCTATGAAGATAAGGACTTCGATAGAACTTCCTTATTAGTAAAAGCCACAATGTTCTTCCTCCTCGTAGCTGCATCACTTGGCCTTTGCACTTGGGACCTTATTAAAGATGGGGAATATAGTGTTCCCTAGTTATCTTAGTCACATGGTTCTACAACTTCTCTAATAATATGACAGATCAAGTTATTTAGTGATCTTTTGCATCATAGCTTATACATTCCATGCTTGTACTTTCTTTCTTCCCTACAAACAACTTGTATAATTCTATCCATCTCATCTACCACCATAGTTTTGTGAATCTCAATACTCATAGCCTCCTCACCTATTGTCCTCGACTCCTTACCCTCAATCGTCGTAGCCTCCTTCCCCACGGTCCTACCTATCTTAACATCAATAGTTCCAACCCACATCACCCAAAGGTCCTAGGCTAATTAATTAAGCTCAAGAGTCATTGCCCCCTCCACATCCACACTCAACACCATCGTCCTACCCGTGTGAACCTCAACAATTGAAGCTTCCTCCACACTCAACAATCATTATCTACCTCATCGCCAATTTGTCTAGTCTGCCCCTCAAGACTCTTACTTACCCTCGGTGTCATTACTCTTAGCCTCATCTTTCTCATGATTCCTAGCCTTCTCATTAAAATTCATTGCCAAATCATCAAGTGTAACCTTAGTTCCTCAAAATTTGCCTCCTCCTCCAGGGTCCTTGCATCCCCTGATCCTCCTATGAAACAAACACATAATCAAATAGGCTTTGTACTCCATCTAAATCTACAATTGATTGAATTAAAATATCGTCTTAGTAGTGATGACTTTTCCATCGTGCAAAGGTGCCACCTTCGTATCCAATGGACACAATTAAACAAGTATCTACGACATAGTGTTAAACACAATATTCTAAACACAATATATATATATATATATATATATATATATATATAATCCTTACATCTATCAGAGACACCTTTAATAATATTTTATTAATAGTCCCTGTATGGCATGAACATACCACCTATCGAAATAACCTTAGAAAAGTATATGAACAAATTAGATCAAATAATGGAACATGTTCACAAAACCATCCCTCAAAAACATAACAAAATAACGAGTTAATAGCAAAAATATACATATGACACGGGGATAAAAAAACATTAAGATATATATATATATATATATATATATATATATATATATATATGTGCTTAACATTACGATAGCTAAGCAAACTTGATGGCCACCCTTTATCCTCTCTTTATCCAATTGTACACTAACCACACTATCTATTATAAAAGATTCTATAGTTTGTGGCCAATAATATCCAGCCAAGGTTAACAATGAATATGATAATGATGTTAGGACCTTAACTGAGTCGAGTCCTAAATTTATTAAGTTACAAGAGTTATGAGTCATGTAAATCTTAAACTAACCACTACTCCCTTTAAATAAAAAGGCTGATGGTTAGGGAGAAGTTTAATTGGAGTAGGAGTCTTCTATAGCCATCAGCCACACGATTGGTAGAAGTCGGCTAGGGGTTAGAAGTTGGTTAGGAGGTGGAGTCTATTAAAAGTAGGAGTTATATTAGGAGTTAGGATTTTGAAACCCTATATAAACACTTATAGCCATAATCTTTTTATCGTGAATAGATCAATATTTCTTCGGCTCTTGTAGCTAAATACAAAGGAGGGAGAAATCCCTATATAGTTCCAGGGATGTCAACCCACTTCAGAGATCAATCCAAGCTTAGAATCATGCAGGGTTCTAACACTTGGTATCAGAGTCGCATTCTTGGCACCTCACTGCTCTTCCACCTTTGTCGCTGTCATCTAGCTGTCAATCATCTTCTTAAGCAATTCTCATAATTACTGATCCCGTCGTCGATTCACCATCATCACCCCCTGCCGTAGATCCTCCATCTGCTGCACCATCACCAAAATTGTATTAGGTTCTAGTACCTATCTTAATGCTGCTGTAATTATTTAGCCAAAAATCTAAAAAAAATGTTACATCTACCATTGTTACAACCCTTACCATCCATCTATCTTGCTGAAAATATTACTGGTCAAAAAAAAAAAAACCTAGTATAATGATCTTTTGACATTGATGCAAAATTTCAACTGAATATTATCTTCTTGTTGATAGCTTGCTATCATATTATTTTTCACATTTTGCATTAGCTTGGCTTTCATCATTATCTATCTCTTGCTATTATACATTGCCCCTTCCTTATATTGCTATAAAAAATTGCTCGTTGTAAAAACTTTTCATCGCAAAGATATCATCTTTACGATGAAAGTTACGCTTCAAAATTTTAGCTGCACAGTTGTTGCCATATCTTTGATCTTTCTGTTGGCTGCTATATTCATCCTCATATTTTACGTTAGCTTGGGTTTCCTCACTAGCAGATTCTCCTCAAGTTCTTCTTTTAATCTTTAATGAACCGTTAAAAACTTTTCGTTAAACCGTTGTTCTTTGACGTAAAATGTTGTTGCTACATCCTATCGGTTTTTTCACCGCTTACACCACCAAATCTTCCCAAATTTGTTACTGCCACTCACATCAACCTAAAGGCACCACTCTAGCCTTAAGACACAGCCGTCATAGCCCACTTTTAATCTCCATAGTCGATCCAAATAATAGCATAAACTGCTACCCGAACAATAGCCTACCGCAGCTTTTCACCATCGATTCTTATCTTCTGTAACCATCAATCTCTCCACCAACCTATGTCTTTAACCTGTCAACAGAAGGACCAAAATATTTCATATCTGGAGACATACGCCATGACATCAGAAGATATGATCGATGCCAAGTTGGAGGCCTTCGAGACGCGTATGGAAGATAAACTACGCATTCTCTTTGTGGAATTCAGATTGGGACGATCACCGAGCCCGACGAGATTGCATCAAGGTGAAGTCCAGATCGACAGGAGAACCCTCATGAGAAAGAAGATCACACAACAAAACCAACATATACATGCAAGCTGGTGGACTTTCCTTGATCGGAAGATAGAGACCCGATGGGATGGCTTTCACATGTAGATATTTTCATTATCACCGAAACCCAAAGACTTCCATGGTGGACATCGCTGCCATCTACCTTGAAGGAGATACAATACAATGGTATAACTAGTTTAGAAAAACTTAGGGAACATGGAGGCAATTCAAAAAGCGATCTATCAATCCACTTTGGACCGTCTGAGTATGAGAACATCAATGGATAACTTGCAAATATCAGACAAACATCAACGATCCAAGAATACCAAATCAGGTTTGAAAGATTATCTAATCAAGCCTATGATTGGTTAGAAAAACAATTGTTAGGAACCTTTGTCAAAGGATTAAAGTCGAAGATACGATGAGAAGTTAAGGCGCGTCAGCCCTATATATTGACCGTAATGATCTCCTTCGCACGACTTCAATAGGAGCGGTTTAATCAAGATGTTCAAAGGACAAGATCCACTTCCAATTGACCCTCTCAACCAAAGAAACTTACAAGGGAAGAGCTTCGCGATAGATCTGCCAAGGGGTTGTGTTGGCATTGCGATGAACCATAGAGCTACGATCATCGATGCAAGAAAGGATGACTTCTCCTGATTGAACCCATTAATGAATCTGAACAGAAAGAAGAGGACCTTGAACATGAGGAGGAAAACACGAAGGAACATCTATAACCGATCGATTATATGATTCATGCTCTTGTCGGCTACGCGAACCTGTAAACAACGAAGATTATAGGTTTCCTCAAGCAACAGCCTATCACCATCCTCATAGATACTGGGAGCACCAATAACTTCACAGACAACAAGTTTGCTACCCAGATGATGCTTACGATTGAGGGTTGCAGTCGGTTCGACGTAAAGGTGGTCGATGGCCATGTTTTGAAGTGCAACCAAAAGTGCCCGCAAGTGAGATTGGTGCTGTAGGGATAATAAATTATTACTGACTTCTTCCTCCTCTTACTTGATGATTATTAAGTCTTGCTTGGCATAAAATGACTGTCAATACTGGGTGATATTTTCTAAATTTTTTAAAAATTAATTATGAAAATTTTCAGCAAAGGGAAATAGGTGATCTTGTGCAGAAAATATGGGAGCGACATAACGATGGATTCGATGCAGCGTATGGAGAAAGCCCTATAGAAAATGCACAACGGATTTTTAATGCAACTTCAGCAGCTAGCTCATGAAGAAGCCGATGAAGATTTGGATCTCCTCCAATTTCTTGCTGAATTTTCAAACGTCTTTGTCGAACTATGTAGCCTACCTCCTACTTGATTGCACGACCACTAGATACTGATCATATCAAGCAAACCACCATACCGATATCCTCACCTTTAGAAAGATGTAATTAAGAAAATTATGCAGGAGATGCTTGAGATAGGGACCATTCGGTTGCAAGAAGGATGGAATGTGGTAAATTGATATGAACTTAGCTGGTTTTGCCTAAGTCATGTGGCACCCTTGCATGTCCGTCTATAAAGATCAACCTCCTCGAAACTTCCTTATAAAAGAGAAAATAAGTTAGAGAAAATATTTCCCATGGGATCCATATGTAACTACTTTAGTAAATACTTTATATAGTTAATACAAATAACACCTATGGAGTTTACAAGCTTTGAACGGTTGCATATAAAGGATCAAAGTCCATTATAGACCAAGTCCGCACAAGTGTCCACACTCATTTACAAGCTGAAACTAGCCATGAAGGCTAACCAAATAAGGACTGTGAAGTCTATTACAAGCCCACTATTTACTGTATAAAGCATGTACAAAAACTGAAAGACATGGACAAATATGAGTATTACGTCGAACACCTTGTTTATATTTTTATCCTTGACATTCTCCCCCACTTATTCCTTTGACGTCCTTGTCGAAGCCACTACAGACTTTCCTCACCTTTTGTTGAATCTTTAATCTTCTGCTCTAGTTGCAACATGCCTCTTGACTCCTACCTGCTCTCCACTACTATTGTTAAGTAGTCAAACTGTGATCCATTATGCACTTCAACTCATCAATGACTGACTCTAGCATGGGGTCGGCTGAGTTGTGCTGATCCTTGTTGATTCTTGAAGATCCTTTTGATAAATAAAAATATCTTCCTTATTTTGCACCAATATCTCAAATGTCTCATGTCGCTTAAACTAGATGGATGCTTGTTGAAGCTTTAACGAGCATCATCTCGTAGACTTTGAAGTTTTTTTAGGTCGTTCCTTCAGAAAAATGGCCCATCGATCTTTTTCGACCTAGTTATCGTTTTCAAGTAGGTTCACATCACTTCTGCTTTCGACTGATATTTTGTTTGAAAAATGAAGTAGGCAATCTACTTTCAGCAGTATCAATCACCAATGGTGAGGATTTAACAACTATTGTCTTCCATTAGGTTTCTTCAAATGGTCTTTGAACTTAGCAGAGCTCCTCTACTGGATAAATAAGAGTACTGGAGTACTTGGTTTCACCCATTCTCTTAGGAGTTGAGAATGTAAGGTTACTTGACTTCGTTCGCCTCCTCGAGATTGTACTTCATGTATCAAGTTAGTTACTAGTCTTTGTCTTCTCTTTGCTCACACTTCTGAAGCATCCGAAATGTTTGCACTCCTTGCGTTGAGTTAGCTATTATGATTTGCCTTCTCTCTGCCATTGAACTTCGGAATGTAAGAAGTTTTGCCTGTCAAATGCAGAGATAAGATGCATGTGCCTTGAAGCTCCCTTCATCTTTGGCACTATGCAAGATGAGTCCGCCCCATCAGAATAAATAACCTATGGAACAACATGATCCCACTAGAAGAGTTCATGTTTTTAACCTTTGTCCAAGGAAAGCTCAATATCTCCGCTCCATGTTCCATCATGAGGCTTTAAAAGATGGAGGGAGCATTTGTGAGGCTGAAGAGCATTACTAAAAATTCATAATGGTCGTTGTGCGTTCAAAAAGTAGTCTTCAGTATGTCTTCTTCGTGTACTAGAATCTAGTGATATCCGGACCGTAAATCTAACTCCGAGAAGACTCGTGCTCCCTTTAATTCATCAAGTAACTTGTCCACCATCAGAATAGGATATTTATCTTTGATTGTAATACCATTGAGAGCTCAGTTATCAACGCACATTTTATCACGGACAAAAATATAAATAAGATGTTCGATATAATGCTCATGTTTGTCCATGTCTATCAGTTTTTGTGCATGCTTTGTACATCAAGTAAAGGCTTGTGGTAGGCTTGGCAGCCCTTATTTAGTCAGCTTTCATGGCTGGTTTCGGCTTGTAAATAAGAGTCGTGTCATGTGGACACTTATGGGAACTTAGTCTCTAATGGACCTTGATCCTCTGTGTGCAATCGTTTACAGCTTGTAAAGTCCATGGGTGTAATTTATATTGGCTATATAAAGTATTTGCTAAAGTGGTTGCTTATGGATCATATGAAAAATATTTTCTCTAACCCATTTTCTCTTTTGTCAGTCCTAAGAGACCCTAGGAGGTTTTAGGGAGGCTGATATTTACGAATGGACATATAAGGGTGCCACGTGACTTAGGAAAAACCAGCTAAGTTCATGTCAGATGGTATTATAGTGGGACAAGTACATGTAGAAACACTTGTCATACAAACATGGGGGACCTAGCTAGGCTGTGTGGAGGGCAGCCAGCACGTGCAACTATTTAGGGGAAACAAACATTGAGATATAGGGAACTGAGTCGCTCAGAGGATCAGGCATCCATGATTGGCATTCAGAGGAATGACTAACCCTTCATGCGAGAGGCATCATGAGGATAAGTAAGCTAGAAAGAATATATAGCATACAAAGGTTGGGATGGCTGAGTTCGAGTTATGACTAGACGTTGCTAACCAAACTTAATGGTGCTCAAGGCAAGCGAGGCGCTTGGTAAAAGATGAGACCATACAAAGCTCATAGAGGTGAGGAAAAATACTAACTCGAAGAATTCGATACTCATATAAGGGCTTCTATACGAACGATGGAGTGTTTGTGGTCATCCCAAGGCGATCGGAACTCGACGTTATAGAGCATTGAAACTTTCTCTTCAGCATGGAAAGGATACATCCGAAGAAGACCGAAGTGTGCAATAAGTTCAGCATGTTACTAGGCCCTGAAAGGTGCAGTAGGGTTGTATCCTTTCCATTTAGCAATCTAGCAAGCGCATTTGCGGGGGTAGAATAATGCATAGATTATTCAGTAAAATAGAGCAATCCAAGGGGATGGTGGTCTCCAAAACTTTCTGAGGGAAGAATGTAAAGAGGAAAGTTGTTCCAATATGATAGATACCTAGGAGAGATATGTCCTAGTTCTCCAAAGGGAGAATCATGTGTAACGGATCACACATGTTGAGGAAGAGTACCTCAAGACAGTATCTCTACAAAGCTTAATGGACCGAATGAGTAGCAAGGAGTTGTTGCATGATCTCGAATGAAGTAATATATATGTGGATGTATTACGAGATCAAGTGGGGGAGTGACAATGGCAACACCATATGAAGGGATAGTTAGAGTCGATATGGAAATCAAACTCAACGGAGGGCTGACCTGTGGAATGGTGGACACGAGGGATGGTGGACACGAGGGCCACCCGCGCCACCCCCCCCGCCCTTTTAGGACTAATTGATTCTAACAATGATGTCCATCTATGATAATGAGATGCTTGTGATCGTGCATGCGGTGACAAAGTGGAGATCCTACCTGATTGGCTGGCGCTTTCAAATAAAGACCAACCACAAGAGTCTCAAATATTTTTTTAAATAGAAAATATCATCCCCCGAGCAGTAAAAATGGGTAACAAAACTTCTTAAATATGATTATAAAATAACTTATAAAAAGAGGAAAAAGAATATGATTGCAAATGTGCTCTCCCAACAACCCAAGCAAGTTGAATTTTTGACCATCTCTCTTCCGATCAACAACTTTCTTAAAGACATCAGGAAAGAAAGGTGAGATGATCCAGAGATTAGGGAGACCATCAAAAAATTGGAGGAAAAACTAGGTTATGTGGCGTATTACAATTGAGATTCGAAGGACTTACGATAAAAAGGATGAATAGTGCTTGCACTAAATTCTCCCTACATACATACCATCTTACATGAGATGCATTTCTCACCAATGACCGAGCATTCTAAATTCCTTCGAACTTATAAGAGGATTAAATAAAATTCCTATTGGAAAGGGATGAAGAATTCTATTGCTAAATTTATAGCGCGATGGAACACGTGTCAACGATATAAAGGTGAAATTATGGCAAGCCATGAGAAACTATAACCTCTACCCATCCCGGACTCAGTATGAACTGGTATCTCGATGGACTTCATCGAAGGGCTAATCCCATCCCAAGGAAAAGGTACAATCCTCATCATGGTCGATCGTCTCACAAAATATGCCTATTTTTGTGCTATCCACAACTCTTACACCACCACTAGTATTACTTAGATCTTCATAGAAAATATTATAAAATTACATGGGATGCCTAGATTTATTGTAAGTGATCATGACAGGGTCTTCACTAGCAAATTTTAGGTATAGCTATTTCAATTACAGGGCACCAAACTGAAGATGAGCATAACGTACCATCCACAAACCGATCGCCAGATCGAAGTGGTGAACAGGTGCTTGGAGACATATCTCAGATGCTTCACCAGCGATTGACTAAAAGAGTGGATGAAGTGGCTCTCGTAGGCCGAGTGATGGTATAACATGACTTATCATTCCTCGACGAAATGTACTCTTTCTAAAGCTGTGTATGGTCGACCACCCCCTGTAATCCCAAAATATATAATTGGCTCCTCCAATGTAGATTAGATAGGCAAGGAGCTCGTGGATAGGGTCAAACTTCTAAAATTGTTAAAAGATAATCTCTCAACAGCCCAACAATATGATATGCATAAACGTGAAAGAGAGTTTTCAGTGGGAGATTGGGTCTTCCTTCTGCTCCAGCCTTACAAGCAAACATCCATCCACCATAGCATCTATGAAGCTTTCACCACATATTTTCTGACCCTACCAGATTATGAAGCCCATTGGAGCGATGGCATATAGGTTGGACCTACCTGCAGACTCCAAGATCTATCCGGTCTTCTATGTATCCTACCAGCCGATGACCATCCTTGATAGACGGATCATAATGCGCTGCCCACGTCCAATTACTAAGGTGCTAATATAATGGATAAGTCTACCCACCGAAGATGCCACATGGGAGGCCTATGAATACTTGAAGATCAAATTTTAAGAGTTCATAGAGCCTTAGCCTTGAGAACAATATTAACTTGAAGAGGACGGGTATGTTAGGACCCTAGCTGAGTCGGGTCCTAAATTTATTAAGTCACAAGAGTCATAAGTTATGTAAACTCTAAACTAACCGTCACTGCCTTTAATTTAAGAGGTCTGCTAGTGTTAGGGAGAAGTGTAATTGGAGTAGGAGTCTTCTATAGCCATCGACAACACCATTGGTAGAAGTCGGATAGGGTTTAGGAGTTGGTTAGCAGATGGATTCTATTAGAAGTAGGAGTCATATTACGAGTTAGGGTTTTGAGACCCTATATAAACATTTGTAGTCACAACTTTTTTTTATCGTGAATATATCAATATTTATTCAGCTTTTGTAGTCAAATACCAAGAAGGGACGAGCCCCTTATAGAGTTCCAACGAGGACGATCCTCTTCAGAGTTCAATCCGAACTTAGAATCATACGGGGTTCTAACAAATACTTAGTTAGGTTGGCAAAATAAAATGCAAGCAAAAATATATAATATGTACAAATGATAAAAAAAACATCTATTGAATCTATGTCCTCAGCAGTATATAGTTCAAGCATCAACTTCTCAAGTCAATTCATTCCTAGTAAGTGGTTGTCAAGTATTTGTCATATAGGTACCCTGATGGGTCTGTTTTCAAATTCAATGTTTCTCCCTTGTTCGGTAGGTAGAGTAGTAAGGCAATATTAATGACTGAGAATCTGAGATGAATCCTATTAATAATAAAAATCTTCCTGTTATTCCATCGCTCCATAATACATGTTAATATACCATGGGAGAGAGGGATATCTAGTATGTCAATGAAAGAAGAAACGAAGTCAGTTTTGTGACTTCTTAATGTACATTCTTTAGCATCAACTTCTCCATTTTCCCCTAGGCCCTGATGTGGGACTCCTCAAAAAATGTTTGAAATGATCAATAAAACTTTGACCATTTATATTTCATTTTATCATAGATCGATCAACTAAAGCAAGTTTACATCTTTCAGCTCTTCTTTGAGCTCTTGTTGTTGAAGATTGAGCTCTTATTGCTGAGGTCTTCTTCTTATAGATAGAGCATCTATGACAGTCGTCTGTGCTTTTATATGAGCTCTTGTTGGAGCCTCTACCTGACCTCCTCCAGTAGAATGATGATGGTAGCCATAACCTATTAATCCTATTGGGAAAATTGAGAAACAAACCATTATACGAAAATCGATTCTCATAAAATATTTATTAATCTATCATAGCCATAGTTAAATATGATTGTAACAAACTGCAGATCAAAATATATTATACTAACAGCCTATTGCATGAACTAGATGAGCCAAAACTAACAAGTAGCCACAACAGTAAGTTTCAATCTATATATATAGCGTGCTGTAAACCACATCAAATACATTATATATCTATGATGAAAATACCATAATGACACTAATGACTCCTAGCATGAGCAAAAAAAAGTCATAATCCTTCAAATGTGGTCTTGTTATAATGCTCTGAGGCCAACGATATGATAAGAGATAGAGAATCATGCCATATACAATTATATTAAATGATTATGCAGTATTTTATGTAACCTATATAGTGTTTTCAATAGCTTGCAAGAAAACACTATAAAGGGTTAAGAAAACACTATGAACCACTTCAATGAGTCTTAACCTCACCCACCCCAAACCCCCACCCCCAACAAAAAAAAAAAAAAAAACTAAAAGCTTAAAAATATCTTATTCTAATGCTCTAGGACCAACGATATAGTAAGAGTCAGAGACTAATGTCATATACAATTATCTTAAATCATTATATAGTATTTTATGTAACTGTTTTCAAAAGCTTGCCATAAAATATCATAAAGAGCTAAGAAAGCTCTATAAACCAACCTAATGAGTCTTAATCTGAACCAAAAATAAAATAAAATCTTACAAATGCCTTGTTCTAATGCTCTAGGACCAATGATATGATAAGAGACAAAGAATCGTATCATAATAGTTATCTTAAATTACTACATAGTGTTTTATGTAACCTATATAGTGTTTTCAAATACATTGTAAAAGAGTTAACCACCCTAATGAGTCTTAACCTCAAGCCAAAAAATTATACGCTTACAAATATCTTGTTCTAATGCTCTAAGACCAACGATATAGTAAGAGGTAGAATCATAAAATATAAATTATCTTAAATCATTATATAGTGTTTTATGTAACCTATACAATGTTTTCAACGACTTGCTATAAAACAATGTAAAATATTATAGAAACATTATAAACCACCTAATGAGTCTTAACCAAAAACAAAAAAAAAAAAGAAGGAAGCTTACCGATGTTTTGTTTTAATGCTCTAGGACCAACGTTATGGTAAAAGATAGTGAATCATATCATATACAGTTATCTTAAATCATTATATAGTATTTTATGTAACTTATATAGTATTTTCAATAGCTTGCCGAAGAACACTATAAAAAGTTAATAAAATACTGTAAACCACCTTAATTAGTCTTAACCTTAGTAAAAAAAAAAACTAGAAGCTTACAAATGTCTTGTTCTAATGTTATAGGACTAACGATATGGTAGAGGCAAAGAATCATATCAGATACAGTCATTTTAAATTATTATATAGAACCCATACAGTGTGTTTAACAGCTTGCTAAAAAACACTATAAACAAACTACAGAAACACCGTCAACCAACTAATGAGTCTTAACCTCAAGCAAAAGAAAATAGAATCTTACAGATGTCGTGTTCTAATGTTCTAAGACTAACGATATAGTAAGACATAGTTTTTATGTAACCTATACAGTGTTTTAAATAACTTGCCAAAAAATACTGTAAAATAATCTACAAAAACACTATTAACAAACCCAGTGAGTCTTAACTAGAGGCAAAAAAAAAAAAAAAAAAGCTTATAAATGTCCTATAAATTTGATGCTCTACGACCATACATACGGTAAGACATAAAGGATAATGTCATATACAATTATCTTAAATCAATATATAGTGTTTCCCTGACATATACATTATTTACATCATGATAATAATATCACTGTAAACAATACTTTAAAACACTATAAACAATACGTCAAAACACTACAAACAATGAAAATGAATTACTTATAGATCATGACACTAGTGCTAACCAATATTTTGTATTCTTGATTATGGATCAAAATGAAAACAAACTAATTTATGGATCAATATTTTGTATTCTTAATTTAAAAATTTTGGAAATACTATAGGATTATAGTGTTCCAATAGAGGACAATGAATACAATACAGTGTCTATTCTCAGACAATCGACGAGAACACTATAAAGGAGATACAATGTTTTCAATACCATTGTCACCGAGAACTAATCTGGAAATACTAGTGTCCAGTCGAGTAATCTACACAAAAAAAAAAAAAAAAAACCAAAGCTTTTAGTGGAGTTTTTTTAGGGTGTTTACGACACTGATCTATAGTGTTTCACAATCGATGAGAGGATTGTAGAGGCTATAGGAGATTAAGATTTAGGGGAGTTTAGAGTCCTTTAGGCACTAGAGAAGATGGACGGATATGATAAAATGCTATCTGTTTTAGGGTTTAGGTGGTCCCTAAAGAGGAAAAAGATAAAAATCCAAAAAAACTAAACCAAAACACTGTATAGGTGGAACCACTCGATATAAGAGAAGTATTTGTTGGTGTTTCTCCTATTTGTTGGTGTTTGATAGAAGAAGCTATAGCGTAGGGACTAGGGTGGCAACGTGAAGGTGCTAGAGAGTCGATAGTAGAGTCCCAAGACAAAGTCAAACATATGAGGTGCAAGAAAGAAGAAGAAGAAGAAGGAGAAGAAGAGCTGGCAAACTAGTTTTGTCGATTATTGAAGATAACTGTTTGATCCGAGAGAGTACAAAAAGCTAGAGATCTAAGGAGCACACCATGAGAGCTAGTTGGATTCAACTGCAATAATAACAACAATTATTAATGAGGTCGTACCATTCAATAGGGTGCCTTCGACCGATCCAACATAATGAATGGCAAGGGAAGAGGATGAGGGTGTGTGTCTTGAGGGTAGTAACGATATACCAACCTTTTGAGATTACGGAAAAGTGAGTATTTTTCCAAACAATCGTCCATTATAATAAAGCAATAAAAATTAAAATTAAACTATTAAATACGAAGTGAAAAATAATATAATAATATTATTTGAATATTTTAAATATATTAAAATAAAATCTTAATAAAAATACTCAATAAGTGTTAAATATTTATTAGACCTAATGTCATTATGGTACAATATTATTTTTTCTAAATGATATTTTAAATAATTAATTAAAATAGGGTATATAAAGATTAAAAAAAATAAGTATTATTTATAAATATCTTTGTATTATTTTTCATATTAGAATTTCGTCGTCGTCGTCGTCGTCGTCGAACTCACAGAATCTGTTTTGAAAAGCACATTACGTAATCATGAACAGAGTGCAACTGTGTTGGAATATCAATTAAGGCAAAGGCCCAATTCTATGTGTTTTTTTTTATTCTTCTTTTATTCTTTTTTGGGGTGCAAACGTTGGTCAATGCTTTGAAGGACTGGGACGAGCTTATGTTGGACGAACCCCAGATCCAAATTCGGGGACGAAGGGAAGCATTCGTTGATTGCTGTGTTTCTTTTTTTTCGTTGATTGCCCTGTTGGTGTTGTTGACGATGTCACCAACGACGGCATCTTCTTCCCTCCGTGCCAACCATCAGAGAGCAACCTTCTTAGAGAACACAAAGAGTACTCCAACAACCACCCAAATGAGAACAGCTGTTGGTCTTTCGAGTAAGCTGACCTCTTCTTCCGTTCCTTGTCCTTTTGCGTCTCTGCTCCCCTTCGCCGATTCCACCGTAATATTCCCTCTGCTCTCTTTTTCTTTTCTATTTTTGTAATCCCTACCCACCGCTTCCACCATTTCTGTATACTTATAATCCGTTTTATATAATACAATGCACCGTTCATGATTATCTAATCTGCTTCTTAATAATGCAAAGCATTCTTTATTCATCTCCATGTTTCCTTCGATCTCTCTTTCCATCGGCAGCTTCTGCGGCGCTCACACCTCTTCCGCACCTTCGTCTCATACCAAGACAGACAATTATCTCCTGCAATTTTGCGTTGCAGTTTAGGCTCTTATTACTCCGACGCAATCTTTGCTCTCCATTGATTGTTGGTTGTTGGTCAGTCTCTGCGCTTTGTGTTCTTTGATCTGTTGTTGTTCGAAGTCGTCTGCCTTCTTGAACGCGTCGGGTTTCTTGGGCCTGTTTGTGTTTCCTGTCCTTGATCATATTGTGCTGCTTCTCTTTCCAACTGATTCACCTGCTTCTCCGTCTTTATTAGAAAAAAGTAGCAACTTCTTGAATTGCTCTTTGTTTTTTTCTTTTTCTTTTGCTTTTCCTTTATTTTGTGATAGCATGTATCGGTAGTGACAGTAATCTAGTTGATGGTGGAACCTAAAATTTTGGAATAGGAAGCGTGTGAAGCAGAAGTTGTGGAGCAAGTTTTCGACTTCTGCTGGCAGACCCACTTTTTACGATGTCGAGGATCGATCGGAGAAAACTGTCTGACGATTACGAGGTGGTTGATGTCCTGGGTCGAGGCGGCTTCTCAATTGTCAGAAAGGGGATCAGAAAGTCCAGCATCAGGGAAAAGAACCAGAACCAGGTAGCAATTAAAACTCTGAGAAGATTGGGAGCGTACACGCCTCCCGGGCCACTGCAGACCTATAATGGCCACAAGAAGAGGTTGCCTCCGTGGAATCAGATTTCGATATCGGATGCATTGCTGACCAATGAAATTGTAGTGATGAGGAAGATAGTGGAGAAGGTTTCTCCTCACACCAATGTAATAAATCTTTATGATGTATACGAGGATGTGGATGGAGTTCACCTTGTCCTGGAGCTTTGTTCTGGCGGAGAGCTGTTTGATAGGATCATTGCTCAGGATCGTTATTCGGAATTTGAAGCGTCTATAGTCGTTCAGCAGATAGCCAGTGGATTAGCAGCACTTCATAAAGCCAACATCGTTCATCGTGATCTGAAGCCAGAAAATTGCTTGTTCTTGGACAGCAGTGCTAGATCTCCCTTGAAAATAATGGACTTTGGTTTGAGCTCTGTGGAGGATCACACTGATCCTATCATTGCGCTGTTTGGATCAATTGATTATGTCTCACCTGAAGCTCTGTCAAGGCATGAAGTTTCTGCCGCAAGTGATATGTGGTCTCTTGGGGTGATCTTGTATATCCTTCTATCCGGGTATGTTTCTGTCTTTGTTTTAATTTGGATATGTAACATTCAAACTTGTATCCAAACCACTTTTCTACTAATGGTGCACCTAATTCACTTATCCTAAATTGAAGGTTCGATATCCCATTTCATAAAGTTTTATACCTAAACTTTAGTTGTTAGTGATAGTATGTTAGGCCTGCATATTCTTCGGTTGAGAGTCTGGAAATAATTTTTTGTAGCAGCATCATTTAACAAAGGTTAAATTTTACGTTTAAAGTATTTGTTCGATGATGATGTACCATTTATATTTACCTAATCAATAAAGGAATCTATTTGCCAAATTAAGGGATCGAAACGACATCCAATAAATCTTCAAGGTTGATGCTAGACTAACTTATAAAGTAGCAAGGAACTAGAACCAAATCCTGTCTTTGCCACTTAAGTTAGCAGAAAAAAGATCCTTTTATTTCGCTTGCAAACAAAGAATTCTTTAAGGGAAACTATAAAACCTAGATTAGTGTCATTGGTAGCTAAACAATCTGCCATTTGGTAAGGTTCCCTTTCTTGAAGAAAAATAAAATGAAAACAAAGAGATTTCTTTTAAAGGAAACTAGAAAGTCTAGATTAGTGCCATTGGTAGCTAAACAATCTGCCATTTGGTTAGGTTCCCTTTCTTGAAGAAAAATAAAATGAAAAAAAAAAAGGTTCTTCAGAAGGTTAAATGGCTCTTATGGGATTTCTCTCTTTAAGAATCTGATTAAGCACTCGGTATTATGATCTAAGTACATGCTTCCTTGCTCGTCTCTTTAGCCCTTCTAACTTGTCGATATCTCTGAACTTATGGGAAAAAGAATGGAAACATCTGCCTCTGGACCTGCACACACCAAAATCTCACTAGATTTGGCTATAATAACCCCTCCCCTGTATCTCCACTACCATTATCATTGCTGAGGTCTGGGAGCAAAGAAGGAGAACAGGGGAAGAGGAAGGAAAGGGAGTCTTGGGGAATTGTGTTTCCTATGCAGGAAGACATCTCTAACTTTGACTTTGCAAATGATTTTGTTATTCATCACTACAGATGCCCACCATTTACTGCATCAACAAACCGAGAAAAACAAGAGCGGATACTGGCTGTAAGTTTGTCTATTTTAACAATTCCATTAGCACTTCTTTGCTGTCTACTTTTACTTTGTCTTCTCACTTGGTTTTTGTATAACTGCTTAAATTGTATAGCTTCTGTAGGAATATAACTCCTGCTCTTTTAAGTGATTTTAATTTTAGATACTACCCCGAATAACATTTTTGAAAATATTTCTTCACTGATTGATTGCTACATGAGCTTTTGAACTAGAATGTACTTTTAGGTGTGCAGATTCTGTATATATAATAACCAATTTGAAAGCAACAGTTCTAATTATGACAAATTTTAATATATATATATATATATATATATATATATTATAAAAGGAATGGGGCTTTTTATCTGAATATTTAGTAAGATTAGCATAAAAATTAACACTTGATTTTAGCTAGAAAAATAGGCTTCTTTGTGTTCTTTTTCATAGAGTTTGGAAATGGGTGTTAGAAGCTTTAATTTCTCATAAAAGATGGGTAAGATGAACTGTACGTTAGAAAAATAAGCTGTGACCTGCAGTGATTGTAAATTTTCAGATAAGCATACCCGAACTGATCTAAATAAAACAGAAAGGCTAATTTTATAGAATTCATAATAAATATGAAGTTGTCTGGCAAATGGCATGTAGCTGATGCAGAAGGATTCTTTTCATCGTGTGTTGCTCTTTCATTCTTGGTATGTTAATTTTAGTTTAATTTAATTATTTATAACAGTAAATATAAGGAAACAAAATGCCATCTAGTGGAAGGAACGAGCCTGTTAGTAGACATGGTGGCAATGCAACAATCGTTTTACCTCTGTTGCATGCTGAGGTAGCGATGAAGGGAGCAATAGGAAAAGTAGATTTCCACGCCATTGCTTCACTATGTGACCGACATCTTCAGCAATAAAAATGAATTTGCTTGCAGCCTCAACAACTCTAATGCACTCTCTTTTTGTTCCTTATACAGGGAAACAGCAAATACTGGGGTAGAATATTACTAGAATTAACCAAGGCATGATGATTTAAGAATATGTAGGTTATGTTTGTTACACTTAATTCCCAATAGTTGGGAAGTGAAATACCTTGCTTCTTGCTGAACTTCTCATTAATTATTTGATCCTTCTATAACTTTCAATGTCTAAGGAGAACACTAGAAACTTTCCCCCAATTTATGGATGATAGGAACAGTTATTAACAACATAATCAGCAGCAACAAATGAATGTGTGCAGTTCTTTATTCTTCTTTTGCTTGCATCGCATCTGCTTCCCTTATTTGCCTGACTACTCTTCACCCAATCTTGCTGTTGTTCCAGTCCCCACCTCCTTTCTGCTGCTTCTCTTTTCTTTTTCTATTTTCCTTACCATGTGAACCCTGATAGATCATTGACCGCTGCCCATTGCTTAAGCCCAACATGTGAAAATTCCATTAAATAGGGTAAAACTACAATTGTGTGACTTCGATATTTAAAAACAGTACATTATGTTCTGCTTTTTTGAACACAGAACTTCTATTAAATTGGCTGCTGCCAGTCCCTCCAGAAACTTATGCCAACTGATAGTATAGGGTATATAGATAGCTTCAATGTCAGTTGGTGTTAGAGTTTAAATATAAGTTATCCCAGTTCCCATCTATCTGCTTAAACTTTCAGGATAAATGGTAAACCAAACTAAAATTTTATCATGGAATTTGGGTTGGTCATGATGTCAAAATGAGTTAATTCATTTTCTGTGAATTTAAGATCTTAGAATAAGTGGTAATCCAGCTGAAAATTTATCAAATCTTCCCTTCATCCAAAATTAGAAAACATAGGAAAAGGAAAAAAGTTCTCCACTTTACTTTTGGGCATTATTTTATTGCCATTATTAACTGTGTATCAAGCCCCTTAAACCTTCATCTAGCTTTCAAATGAGAAGGAATGTTAAATTTAAATATAGGTTGCTCAATTTTCCTTTCAGCTTATGTTTTTGAAACAAGTGATAATTCAGCTGAAGTTTAAGGAAACATCCCAAAATCTCATAACAAAAATTAAAATAGGAAGAAAACTTCCAAATGGTTTTTGCTACTATTTCATTGTTGTCACTAATTATGCTACTATTCTTGTGATCCTACTGCTGTGTCACTTTGTGCTACTATTCTCTTTTTGTCCTTATGATGATCTGATATTTAAACTAACAATTATTTGATAGTACTGATGTTTCAGTAGCTTTGTTTTACGAATCTGTGCTTCAAATCATGAAAGTCTAATCTTACCTTATCACATGGTAGTTGCTTCAGTAGCTCTGTTTTACATGTACTGATGTTTCAGGAGCTTTGTTTTACATGTCCTTTCTCAATAGCTTACTTTATTTTTTTTATGGTAATTTCTTTAAACTATATGTTGTATTTTTATATTGCATAGTTCATTATTGCTATTGTTCATAATCATATTTATATTAAAAATTTCTGAATTGGAATGATACTTTTGACTGCATATGCTCCTGCAATAAATGCCCTAGCTAAGCTGATGTTAAATGCTGGAAAAATGAAAATAGACAAGTGGTCTCTTGACATCCAAGGTATTATATTGTACATCATTTGAATGTACAAATAGGCATGGAATCATTTAACAATGAGACCCTAACTGCACTAAGCATAACAACTACCAAAATGATTTCTTTATCACATCAGAAATTGACTGGTCAATTATGGATGAACTGCCCAGTGTACCAGCTCAGGTCATTGCACTTCCAATTATTATTCTTTTGACTTCCTTCACATACGCTTTGTCAGACATCCATATGGCATTGTCCTGCACAAGAACCACGTAGAGCATAATCCATCTACGTGTTGCTACTCCTGTGGTTGCATCTAGAAGTCAAATCAAGATTTGTTAAAAAAAAAGAGATAATTATACAGGGGAATAGGTTTGGGTGAATTCTTGTTTCAAGAATGTCTTATAGTGTCTTGAGGTTTTATATATGGGTGTTATTATATCATTTGAAGATTTAAGACTTCTAAGGCTCAAGAAATATATAGTATATGTTTCAATTATTGTTTGATAAATCATAATTTGATTGTACAAATTTTAAATCAAATTAAGTTATTGGATGCTAAAAGATGTTTTGAGTTGACTTTCTTGATTTTATTATTTATTTACAAACCTAGTCATTGATGATTAGTTATATTAAATCATGGCAAATTTTTTATTATAATAGACCTCTGTGATTAAAGCTTGATAGAGTATATCTGAGCTAATTATAACCTTTTATAAAGAATCTGACCTCCCTTGGTAATGGATGCAATTTGTATATTAAAATTGAGCTGATGTGATCAGATATGATTATACTTGTATATTAATGGATCTGATTAAATAGTTGATCGGAAGTCATATTAGAGCTACTCAGGATTATCTTTGATTAGCTAGGGTTTTTGTTGCTCTAGACTTTTACTAAGTTACATATTGATCTATTAGAAAGAAAGTGATGTTATAGATAAGACGATGTATTCATACATGTACACATTGAGTTGTGTGAGATATTATTAAAGTATCCAGATAGTTTAGCTGGTAAAGACATTGATGGCTCATGGTAGGTCCTGGTTCAAATCCCACCATCGTCACCTATATTAAAAAAAAAGAAAACAGTCGTCCAAGTTGATGAGTAAGAACTTAATGTATTTTCATTGGTCTCCCTTATTCCACAGTTGAGTTCTTACCTATTTCTAGTATTGATTTTTGTGGATTAGCATTTAGAGATCCTTTGATGGGAATAAAGAAATTGTCTTCTTAGCAACCACCAAACAAATAACACAACAGTTAGTGCTGGTCCATAATAAAGGGTTGTAGGTCCATTAATGTCTAGCTTCAGACTGAAAAGATCTAAGGGAGTCATACCAACACTTTTGTAAATCTAATGATGAATATTGATGTTAGTAAATTTTAAACTATTTAATTAAATTAGTGATAAAATATTTTGATGCTATCTTGGAATATACAGAATATACCTATATTCTCTTTGATTTGTTATAGATAAGTGTGGATTTTTGAATCATTGATAATATTGAATTCAGTGTTAAAAATACAGGATACTTCTCCCTAAGTCTTTTTAGTGATCTAAACCAAATATTTATTGAGGAAGAGATTGTAAAGATATCTAATTATACTTTTAAACATCAATTAAGATAATATGAACTTGACAGATCTTTCAATATTATAAAGACTCATATGTTTCTCTAGATGTTATCAGAGTTATTACCTGATTGTGAGATTGAAGTCATTATGAATTTAATATTTAACATTGGATTAATTGTTAAGATCCTCTATAGAATGATATTTACTAAATTAAAATTATTGAATAAACAATTGCATGAACTATCTGATAAGAGTTTTATTGATTAGTATATTTGATGAAATTATGTAGAAAAAATGAAAGTGTGACTGAAGTTATATTATTCTTTATTTTTTAAAATCAAATACATCACATTTACGGACTAAACTTTTTATTTAGGGGGAAATATGTAATATCCATAATTTTATCAAAGGACCCCAAAAATAAATTAGCTCCCCACCACCTGTCTCGTAAGTGCATCGCCTCTTGCATAAGGAGTGTTTCACATGAAAGGGAGAGAAAGAAAGAGAAACAAATAATTAGCCCCCAACTGCCTTTGTCCAATAATTGCATCATTGCCTTTTTTTTTTTATAAAGGATAAGTGGTGAAAGTGAAATTTGAGCCCAGGACCTTCCAATATACCTTCAAATTCTTTACCAATTAAGCTAGTTCACACCTTCACTATATCGCCTCTTACATAAAGAGTGTCTCACATAGGAGCGAGAGAAAAAGAGACAAAGAAGGGAGAAGGAAAGAAGAAGAGAGTAGAGTGAAGAAGGAAGGGAAACATGATCTCGTGGAAGAAGAGAAGGCAGAAGGAAGAAAGAGGGAAAAAAGAAAGGGAGAGAGGGTCTCTTGTGGAAGAAGAAGATTGAGAAGGGAGAAGAAGAAAAAAGAAAGAAAAAAAAGAGAAAAATGTATAGGATGCTGTTGGGTCCAGCCCATAGGTGGGCTTGGACCAGTCAAACTAGCTCTATAAAAAAAAATGAAAAAAAGTAAAATTAGAAAACCCTAAGTGGAGGTGTGCGTGAGCGTGGGGTAAGTTGCTGTCGGCGGCGGCAGAAAACAGAGAACAGTGAGGAGAAAGAGAAAGGAAAGAATAGGGAAAGAAAGAGTTTTGGCAAGATCGAACGGTGAAACTTTTTCAGATTTGGCCCAAATCTTATACGGAGAATCCTTGCAGCAAGCTCTACAATCCTAACGGTATTGATTTATAATCTATCCTCTCTATGATGGTTTCTTGCAATACCCACTTGGTGAGATTTGATATTTTTCTATTGTGAGATCCATATAGTTTGATGATGCTATCTCATTTGTAAACCAAGATATATATTCTTGATGTTATGGTGATGCTCTAGTTGTCTAGAGAAGCTTCCTTGTAAACCTATTATCAATAGTGGTGATAATGGAAGCTAAGTGTACTACGGTCCCGTGGTTTTTCCCGCTTTGGGTTTTCCACGTTAAAATTTAGTGTCTTATTTTGTAGATAATTTATTACCTTACTCTGGTTAATATTTGTGTTTTGGTAACAAGTTGGTAAGTTTGGTGAGAATCCCATTTTAATACACAAAGAGGGAAAGATATTATTCCGCATTCTATAATTTTTTCCCAACAAATGGTATCAAAGCACATGTTATTTGGTGCAACTTTTCTTGTATGATTGAAATGGAAGAGTCAGATGGTATGATTAAATTGAACTCATCGAACTATTCCACTTGGAGACGTATGATGGAAGATTTGCTCTATTGCAAAGATGTGTATAAGCCAATTAAAGTTAAAGTAAAACCTTCTACTATGGATGATGAAGAATGAGAGGTACAACACAGAAAGGCCATTGCCTATATTAGAAGATGGATGGATATAAATCTGCATGAGCATATTTTTGATTAAACCAGAGCTGATGTTGTTTGGCAAAGATTAGAAAATCTCTTTGCAAAGAAGACAGTGGGAAATAGAATTTCTCTTTTCAGAAGACTTGTCAATTTAAAGTATAAAGATGGTGGTAATATTATTGAGCATATAAGCCTGTTTCAGAGTCTTACAAACAAGTTAGTTACTATGAAAATGAATATAGATGATGAGATGCAAGGACTACTACTCATCTCTTTACCAAAAAGTTGGAAAACATATATGTGATAATTTCTAACTCCATGCCAGAGGGGACTCTAACTATAGATATGGTTAAAGACAGTTTGCTAAATGAAGATGCCAGAAGGAAAGAACAAGGAGAATCTTGTTCTGGTGCACTTGCTATTAAAAAACAAGAATGACGTGGAAAAAGTCATAGTAGAAATCCACATGGTTATAGAGGAAGATCCAAGTCCAGAAGAGATATCAAGTGTTTTCACTGCAACAAGCCAGGTCACATGAAGAAAGAGTGTAGGTTCTGGAAGAGAGAACAAAATAAAAGAAATAAAAATGAAAAAGAGACTAATATAGTTGCTGCTGAAGGTGATATTGTTATTATTTGTGATGATGGATGTGTTAATCTTGCAGCTCAGGATAGTAATTAGGTAATTGACTCTGGTGCTTCTTTTCATGTTACTTCTCATGATGATTTCTTCAAATCTTACACTGCTGGTGATTTTGGCAATATCAAAATGGGAAACAGTGGTACATCTAAGATTATAGGTATTGGAGATATTTGCTTGGAGACCAATACTGGGAGCAAATTGATACTCAAAGATATAAAACATGTTCAAGATATTCGTCTAACCTTGATATCTATAGGGAAACTTGATGATGAGGGGTTTATGTACTATTTTGGTGAAATCAAATGGAAGCTCACTAAAGGTTCTCTGGTTGTGGCAAGAGGAAAGAAGCAGGACTCCTTTTACGTTATGGAGGCTAAGCTACACAAAGAAGAGATTAATACAATCCAAAAGGATAAAAGTATAGCTCTCTGGCATAAAAGGCTTGGTTATATCAGCGAGAAGGGACTTCAAACTCTTGCTAGAAAGCAGTTCTTACCAAAGCTGCAAGGTACATCTCTTAAAACTTGTAATCATTGCTTAGCCGGAAAAACACATAGAGTTGCCTTTCATTCTTATCCATCATCTAGAAAATTAAATGTCATTGATTTGATTCACATTGATGTTTGTACTATGCAAACTAGAACTCTTGGGGGTGCTCTTTATTTTGTTACTTTTATTGATGACCATTCTAGAAAAGTGTGGGCTTTTGCTTTAAAATCTGAAGACCAAGTACTTGATGTTTTCAAAGAGTTTCATGCCAGTGTTGAAAGAGAAACCGGAAGAAAACTTAAGTGTGTTCGAGCAGATAATGGTGGTGAGTACAGGGGTCCTTTTGAAAATTATTGTAGATTTCATGGTATCAGGCTTGAGAAGATAGTTCCTAAAACTCCTCAACAAAACGGTGTGGCAGAAAGGATGAACAGAACTATTGAAGAAAGGATTAGGTGCATGTTTTCCCATGCCAAGTTACCTAAGTCTTTTTGGGGGGAGGCTATGAGAACTACAGTTGATATGATAAATCTTTCTCCATCAGTTCCTCTGAATGGTGATGTTCCAGAGAGAGTATGGAAAGGGAAAGATGCATCATATGATCATTTAAGAGTCTATGGGTGTAAAGTATTTGTTCATATTCCTGAAGATGAGAGATCTAAGCTTGATAATGAGGCAAAAGCATACATTTTCTTGGGATATGGTCATGAAGAGTTTGGGTACAGATTATGGGATCCAGTGAATAAAAAGATTATCAGAAGCAGAGATGTCGTGTTTCTTGAAGATCAATTATTGAAGATAGTAATAATGTTGAGAAGCAAAATACCTCTGTTTATACTCCTTGGAGTTTGAGCCCAGGTCCTCCACCTATAGTTCATGATGATCAAGGGGGAGATGGACAGGAAGATGGTGGTGAGAATGTTAGTGATGATACTTCTACAGTTAATAAAGCTAATCCAACTGAACAGACTGAGCAAGCACCTCCACCACCAGATGAGATTCCACTGAGAAGATCTACAAGAGAGCGAAGATCATCTACAAGATATTCTCCACATGAGTATGTTATGTTGACTGATAGTGGAGAACCATAAACTTACCAAGAAACTATTCTACATGATCACAAGAATGAGTGGGTTAAAGCCATGCAAGAAGAGATGAAATCGTTACTTGAGAATCACACTTATGACTTAGTAAAGTTGCCTACAGGGAAGAAAGCTCTCATGAATAAATGGGTTTATAAATTGAAGACTGAAAATAATAGCTCATAACAAAGATATAAGGCACGGTTAGTTGTGAAAGGATTCAGTCAGAAAAAGGGTATTGATTTTGAAGAAATATTTTCTCCTGTGGTGAAAATGTCTTCTATCCGAGTTGTTCTTGGTTTAGTTGCCCGCTTGAATTTAGAAGTAGAGCAACTTGATGTGAAAACTACATTTTTGCATGGGGACTTAGAAGAAAAAATTTATATGGAGCAGCCAGAAGGTTTCAAAGTCAAAGGAAAAGAAAATCTAGTGTGTAAGCTTAAGAAAAGCTTATATGGACTCAAACAGACACCTAGACAGTGGTACAAGAAGTTTGATTCCTTTATGATGAGCCAAGGGTACAATAAAACCACATCTGATCATTGTGTGTTTACAAAGAAGTTTTCAGATGATGATTATATTATTCTCCTGCTATATGTTGATGATATGCTGATTGTTGGTCATGATGCCGGTAAAATTGAGAAGCTTAAGAGGGAACTAAGTAAGTCTTTTGTTATGAAAGACTTAGGATCGGCGAGACAAATTCTTGGCATGAAGATTCTTCGTGATAGGAAGAATAGAAAGATTTGGTTATCTCAGGAGACATATATTGAAAAGGTTCTTGAAAGATTTAACATGAATAATGCCAAACTAGTTTGTTCTCCACTTGCAGGTCATTTTAAGCTGAGTTCAAAACAATGTCCTATAGGTGAGAAAGAAAAAGAAGAAATGTCCAAAGTGTCTTACTCATCAGCAGTAGGCAGTTTGATGTATGCTATGGTTTTCACTAGGCTAGATATAGCTTATGCAATTGGAGTTGTCAGCCGATTTCTCTCTAATCCTGGTAAGGAACATTGGGCAGCAGTAAAATGGATCTTAAGATATTTAAGAGGTACTACCGGGTTGTGTTTATGTTTTGGCATTGGTAAACCTGTGCTAGAGGGTTACACAGATGCAGACATGACTGATGATATTGCTTCCAGGAAATCCACTTTAGGGTTCTTGATGACTTTTACAGGGGGAGCAGTCTCTTGGCAATCTAAATTACAGAATTGTGTTGCTCTATCGACCACAAAAGCAAAATATATAGCAATTACTGAAGCCTGTAAGGAGGTTTTATGAATGAAAAATTTTCTACAGGAATTGGGTTTAAAACAGGAAGGATACACTGTTTACTGTGACAGTCAGAGTGTCATCCACCTCTCCAAGAATTACTGAAGCCTGTAAGGAAGTTTTATGGATGAACAATTTTCTACAGGAATTGGGTTTAAAACAGGAAGGATACACTGTTACTGTGACAGTCAGAGTGTCATCCACCTCTCCAAGAATTCAACATATCATTCTAGATCCAAGCATATTGATGTAAGATATCACTGGATTCGTGATGTGCTTGAGATGAAAGAATTATACCTAGAAAAAGTGCATACTGATGAGAATGGTTCAGATATGTTGACAAAGTCCTTGCCTAAAGAGAAACTAGAAGCATATAGACAAAGAGCGGGCTTAGTACAACCCACCATATGAGCTGGAGGGGGAGAATTGTTGGGTCCAGCCCATAGGTGGGCTTGGACCAGTCAAACTAACTTTATATAAAAAAAAAAAAAAGTAAAGTTAAAAAACCCTAAGTGGAGGGGTGTGTGTGCATGGGGTAAGTTGCTGTCGACGGTGACAGAAAATAGAGAACAGTGAGGAGAAAGAGAAAGGAAAGAATAGGGAGAGAGAGAGTTTTGGCAAGATGGAACGGTGAAACTTTTTCAGATTTGGCCCAAATCTTATACGGAGAATCCTTGCAGCAAGCTCTACAATCCTAATGGTATTGATTTATAATATATCCTCTCTATGATGGTTTCCTGCAATACCCACTTGGTGAGATTTGGTATTTTTCTATTGTGAGATCCATATAGTTTGATGATGCTATCTCATTTGTAAACCAAGATATATATTCTTGATGTTATGGTGATCCTCTAGTTGTCTAGAGAAGCTTCATCGTAGACCTATTATTAATAGTGGTGATAGTTGTCACGGGCTTAGCTGATTTTGCCTAAGCCGTGCGGCACCCATGCGTGTCCGTCCGCAAAGGTCAGCCCTCCCCGAGATCTCCTAAAGTCCCATAGACTTACAAAAAGAGAAAACGGGCCAGAAGAAGCAATTCTCATGGGGTCCACAAGCAACTGCTCAAGAAAACGCTTTATAAAGCCAAAATACAAATTACACCCATGGACATTACAAACTCAGAGAGGTTGCACACAAAGGATAATGGTCCATTACAGACCGAAGTTCCCGCAAGTGCTTATAGGACACACTTGTATTTACAAGCCAAACTTGGCTATAAAGCAAATCAAACTAGTAAGCTCTCGCAAGCTTCTTGTCGTACAAGATATGTACCTAAATCGAAGGACACGGACTAACACAAGCATTTCATCGAACACCTTGTTTACATTGTTGTCCGTGACATAGTGGAAGTTAAGTGGACTATGGTCTCATGGTTTTTCCCGCTTTAAGTTTTTCATGTTAAAATTTAGTGTCTCATTTTGTGGATAATTTATCACCTTACTCTGGTTAATATTTGTCTTTTGGTAACAAGTTGGTAAGTTTGGTGAGAATCCCATTTTGATACACAAAGAAGGAAATATATTATTCCGCATTCTATAGTTTTTTCCCAACAGATACAGTATATTTTCTTATAGCTTTATATCTAGCACTATAATAGTTCCAACCAAGGTTCGCCATACCGGTCCGTACTGGCGTACCAAGTTTATCTTGGTATGGTACCGTACCTGGTACTGAATAGTATGTATAGTACATACCGTTCGATATAATATAATATAATTTAATATATATGAAAAAAATAAAAACAGACGACGCGTCTCCTTGCCTCGTTCTCGCATGAGGAGACGAGGCGGCGCCTCGTCCCTACGCGGGAAGATGAGGTGCCGCCTCATCCACCCGCTGGAAGACGAGGCGTCACCTCGTCCCACGTGAAAAGACGAGGTGTCGCCTCATCCCCGCACAAGAAGACGAGGTGTCGCCTCATCTCCACGCGAGAAGATGAGGCGTCGCCTCATTATCCCGCTGGAAGATGAGGTGGCGCCTCGTTCCCGTGCAGGAAGACGATGTGTCGCCTCATTCCCGCGCGGGGAGACATCGATTTCGATGGTACTGCCCAGTAGCAAATGGTCCATATATTGGTATCCTGTCGGACCAGTACATACCACTCGTACCGGGCGGTACAAATCAAAACAGAGAACCTTACTTCCAACCATAGATTGTCATGTTGATTGGTGGGTATCAGTCCCCTTGATCAAACTAGTACGTATAGGTAGATATTACCATACTGTGTATTGGCATTATCGATGCATATCGAATTATTAGGAAAAGACCAAAATTAACTAAAAATAAAAAAAATATTTTCTACGATTCATCTATAATATAAATTATACTTAAATAAGAATATGGTGCATCTGATCTATAATTGAATAGAAAATCTAGGTTATAAAGCGGAAAAATTAAATTTATCATTTTGGATCCATCGAGGAACAACTATAGTAGACGGGTCTCTGTTGAAGGAAGTTGCTTTCGTTGATGTTGAATCAATTGGTTAGGAACTTTAACTAGAAGTGTATGAAAAAGTGGGAAAAAGAGTGAGATTGAGAGAGTGAGATTGAAAGGGCCAATAAAAGAGAGTAAAAGTAAGTAAAAGATAGGGAAGGAGGGAGATTTAAAGCCCCAAAAGAGATCCCAATAGTAAATTTGATTGTTGGGATCAAAATAGACCCGATTTTGATGGTATTGGTCAAATTTCAAGACCTATATCAATCAATACTAGATAAATTTTACCAGATCAATTGATATATATCCTGTGCCGACCAATATCAGATAATATTTTAGCATATTGATCAACTGATTGATCAGTATAAACCAAGGTTTGTCATACGTATGCTTGATATAGTTGTATCGGTTCAACAGGGTACCAAGACGGACCCCATATTGGGTAGTCTTGATTTAATATATAATATTTTATATAATATTATATTATATACTATAATATAAATATATATTAAAAATTAGAAAAAAATGAGGCGTCGCCTCGCCTTGTGGAGGAGACGGCGGCGCCTCGTCTTCCTGTGTGGGAGGGTGAGGCGTCACCTCCTCTTCTGTGGGACGAGGCGGCGCCTGATTGCGTGGGACGAGGGCACGCTCGTCTTCCCAAGACGGACGAGGCGACTCGTTCACTGGAAGATGAGGCGTCGCCTCCTCTTCCGACTTCGTGACGAGGCCACCTAGTCTTCCCTTGGGATGGCGCCATCTTCTGGGACGAGGCGCCTCGTTTTGTCATGAGAGGCTATGCCTCGTGTTTTTCTATTATTATATATATATATTATATTATATTATAAAAATATTATATTATATTTTAATGTATCGAGCGATACAAATTGTGTATTGCTCAATACCGGGTATCGTACCGTATCGATCAGATATCGATACGCTGGTACGAACCGATACTACAAAGTGCAAACCTTGGTATAAACCTCCCAATTTGTACTATCTCAAGCGATATATCAAATATTAGCTCCAATTAACAATACTCATTGATCAAATAAATCACAAAAATTAAGAAAATCTATGTCGGTCTAAGATGTGACTAGAGAGTCAGCCACTTCCTCCTTAGAGAGATTTCATAAACTTCTTACTTTTCTAAACCTTGGTTTTAACTCAAAGTACTCATTAGTCAGAGAAGTTACAGATTAAGAGAATCATTGTCGATTTAAGGTGTGCCTAAGGAGTCGACCACTTCCTTCTTGAAGGGATTCCATAGCTTTCTTGCTTTGTTAAACCTTGTTTCTAACTAATTGTCTCGAGCTTACCTAGTTTTACCGAAGTCATGCGGTACCCTTGTGTATCCGTTCACAAAGGTCAACCTCCCCAAAACCTCCTATGATCCCTTAGGACCTACAAAAGAAAAAACGGGTTAGACAAAGCATTTCACACGGGATTTACAAGCAACCCTTTCAGTAAATACTTTATAGCCAATGCAAATTACAAACATGGACTTCACAAACTCTTAACAATCACACATAAAGAATCATGGTCCATTATAAATCAAAAATCTCCTAAGTGTCCACATGACACAACTCTCATTTACAAACTGAAAACTACCATGGAAGCTAACCAAACTACAGTTGCCAAGTCTACTGCTAGCCCACTACTTGTTTTACAAAGCATGTGCAAAGACCGAAAGACATAGATATACATGAGCATTACATCAAGCACCCTCTTTATATTTTTGTCCGTGACATTCTCCCCCACTTATCCTTCGGCGTCCTCGTTGAAGCCGATGTAGCGCTGCTTCTCCTTGCCTTTTGTTGAATCTTCAATCTTCTACTCTATCTACAACACGCCTCTTTACTCGCATTTGCTCTCCACCACTGTCATTGAGTAATCGAACTTTTGATCCGCCATGCTGCTTCAACTCGCCAATGATTGACTTTAGTGTGGGGTCGGTTGAGTGGTGCTAATCCTTGTTGATTCCTGCGGATCCTTCTGATGAAGGAAAAGACCTTCCCTGTTTTGTGTTAGTATCTCAAACGTTTAATGCTGCTTAAACTGGGTGGATGTTTGTTGGAGCTTTAATGAGCATCGTCTCGCAAACTTTGAAATTTTTGAGATCCTTCCTTCACAAAATTTGCCCATCGAGTCTTCTTCTACTTAGTTGTCATTTCCAAGTAGGTTCGCATCACTTCCGCTTTCGATTGGCACTTTGTTGGGAAATGAAGCGGATAATCTACTCTTAGTAGCACCGATCATCATTGGTGAGGATTTGACCACTCTTTATCTTCTATTAGATTTCTTCAAAGGGTCTTTGAACTTATGCAGAGCTCCTCTACAGGATAAATAAGAGAATTGGGGTACGTGGTTTCGACCATTTTTTTGAGTTGAGAAGGCAAATGTTACTTGACTTCGCCCGCCTCCTCGAGGTTGTACTTCATGCATCTAGCTGATTACTAGCCTTCGCCTGCTCTTTGCTCACACTTCCAAAGCACCTGAAGTGTTTGCACTCCTTGCTTTGAGTTAGCTATTGTGATTCACCTTCTCATTGGTATCGAAATTCCGGAATGTAAAACGTTTTGCCCGAAACGAGTAAAATTTCATCCCAACTTAGAGCACGCCTCTGATAGTTTTGGTCGCCTTTGGGATTGTACCATCTTCTCCATCATCCTTGTCGCCTACTCTTTCGAGTAAAAAAGGTACAACACCACGTATTGCATATTCAGTTTCTTGGCCGAGCACTCTTGCATCAACTTGAAATCCTCTACTTTCAGCTATTTTATGAGAAGCTTGGTGACACCACTCTTATGAAGTTCCCTGGCCTCTACCCTTCAGCATCGTCTTGATACTTGGAGTTTGTCTCTACATTCTCCACCTTTTCGGTCCATTTCGCAATCAACACTCTCTCTCCATGAGAGCAAAGGATCGATGACTCTATGGAAGTCTCGCCTCTGTGGTACCATGGCGTTGTCATGTCCATGATACTACTATTCGTTGCCTCGCATTTACGTCCCTTTCTTCGTGATCGGTAGATCCGTCTCTACGACACTATGACATTTCTTTGAGGCCACCTCAATTTTGATTGATGCTTAGCTTTTGGGTAGCTGAGCCCCTCTGGACTTGTCGTCAATTCCTCGCCCCTTTCGACCATCTGCTTCAATACTTTTGTGTTCTTCGAGCAGTTTCCCTTAGTTAATGGAAAGACAGACTGTAACCCATGCATGGCCTCCACCATCCTGTTGTAGGCCTTGTGCCGATTTTATTCTCCTTAGCCTCCTTAGCAGCAACGTTCGCTTACTCGGCCTTGTTCTCCGACTTGTTAGGCTCCCTTAAGCGAATATAAACACTAGAGTAGTCCAACTCTCTAACTGCCCCAATCATACCTCTATATGATCAAATTCCCCTATAGGATTTACTAGTATTTGCACTCGGAATTGTCCCTCGGCGGTACACAGCTCCCATATATAGATATGACCAAAGCTTTTATCCGATGCAAAATTCGATGCATGTACGGAAGACTTGCCTCTATGGTACTATGGTATTCACTTCTTGAATCTATAACCCTTCTTGCCAAGGATTTTAATATCGATCTATACTGCCCGGTACCATAGAGGCATTCACTTCTTGAATCTATCCCCCTTCTTGCCAAAGATTTCAATACTGATCTATCTGGACGGCGGTATGTACCAATCCAGTTCAGATGTCTGCGTTCTGAGTGGTACCGCCAAAATCAATCGTCGGTGGTCGATTAAGGGAGAAATTGATCGTCGATGGTTGATTGAGGGAGAAAAAGGGAAGAAGAAGAGGAAAAGAAGAAAGAAGATAAAAGAGGAGAAGAAGAAAGAATACCTCGCGCCGTCCTCGCCCGCGTGTCATCCTCGCCATGTCGCCAGATTGCCGCCGCCCTGCAGTCGCGAGAGCCGTCATCGCCCCAATTTTTCTCCCGCGCGGGGAGAAAGATCAAGGCAACGTCGTCCCCTTTTTTTAATATATTTAATATTTAATATTATATTTATATAATATTATAAAAATATATTTTAATGTGTGTACCGCCTGGTACCGACAATATGTCGGTGCACCGGTACGGACCAGTAAATAAAACCTTGCTTCTTGCCATCGTGTTATTCACCGAAGTAGAGCTCCCAATAGCTCCTGATCATACCTCTGCATGATCAAGTCCCTCATGGGACTTCTCACATGTGTGTTATATTGTCTTGAACTGTTTCACCATGATTCGCTGCACCATATCGCCTCCTGGTGACATCTCTATTGCATTCAGATTCTTGTGGAATGAACTTGGACTACGATCTCTCTATATGTGGCCTCTGCCAGCACATCATAAGGCTTCTGCCAACTCTGATTGTGTTCGCTCTTTTAGCAATTGACCTTCGTCCACCTATTCTTGGGTCACACCCAGATGAAGCATTGCTCTAGGATAGTCTGTCGCTTAGTAGCTCTCGAATTCCATATACTTCACTGAAATTGATACATCATTGTCTGGATCCTAGGCCTCTATCCCCCACTAGCACAATCTCCACTACGTACCGCTTTCTTCATGATAATTTGAATGGTAGCACTGTAGCATATTCTTCAAGAGTACCCGCCTCTGCGTCCTCTTGCCCCGTGCTAAGGCTTTATCATCCCAACTTCGTCTCAGCTAGTTGAATCGCCTAGTTCCTCCGTCAAATGCTTCTCTGAGATAAGGTGCTTGTGCCTCGAAGCTCCCTTCGTCTTTGACGCCATGCAGGATGAGTTTGCTTTATTAGAATGAAAAACTCATAGAAAGACATGATCCTCCTCTTGCCTCTACAAGAGTTCATGTCCTTGACCTCTGTCCAAGGAAAGCTTCGCGCCTCCACTCCATGTTCCATCTTCTACGTCGACTCTCTTTATGCGGCTTGGACACATCACCAAGTTCCACCCAAGTTGCTCCGCCCCTCGATTTGTATTGAGTGGATGGTGGCCCTTACGCTCATCATTCCACGAGTCAGCCCTTTGTTGAGTCCGATTTTCACATCGGCTCTAGGTATGGCTTCGTTTGATGTTGTCATAAGTTACTCCCTACTTGATCTTGCAATGCATCCACTAATGAATTACCTCATGCGTGACCATATGATGACTCCTCGTTGCTCGCTCGGTTCGTTGAGCTTTGTGGAGTTGTTGTCTTGAGGTACTCCTCCTCAACAGGTGTCGTCCACTGCGTATGATTCTCCCTCTTGTCATAGACAAATATAAATAAGGTGTTCGATGTAATGCTCATATTTGTCTGTGTCCTTCGATTTTTGTGCATACTTTATACAACAAGTAGCGGGCTTGCAGTAGGCTTGGCAGCTCTAGTTTGGTTAGCTTTTGTGGCCGGTTTCGGTTTGTAAATCCGAGTTGTGTCATGTAGGCACTTGCGAGGACTTCGATCTGTAATGGACCATTATCCTTTGTATGTAACCATTTAGAACTTGTAAAGTCCATAGTTGTAATTTGTATTGGCTATATAAAGTGTTTGCTAAAGTTGTTGCTTATGGATCCCGTGGGACGTTTTCTCTTTTGTAGGTCTTAAGGAATCTTAGGAGATTTCGGGGAGGCTAACCTTTGTGAACGGACACGTAAGGGTGCCGCACGACTTAGGCAAAACCGGCTAAGTCCGTGACATTTTGGTATTAGAGCGGGACAAGCATATGTAGAAACACTTGCCATGCAAACGTAGGGGACCTAGCTAGGTTGCATGGAGGGCAGCTAGCACGCGCGATCGTTTGGGAGAAACGAACATGGAGATGTAGGGAAAGGAGTCGCTCAGAGGAGCGAGCATCCTTGATTGACATTCAGAGGAATGACCAACCCTTTGTGCGAGAGGCACCACGAGGACAAGCAAGCTAGAAAGAATGTGTAGCGCACAAAGGTTGGGATGACTGAGTTCAAGCTACAACTCGACGTTGGCCACCAAATTTGATGGTGCTCAAGGCAAGCGGGCGCTTGATAAAAGATGAGACCGTGCAAAGTGGGATGTGTTGCTTAACGATCGAAAGAGTTATGTAAAGCTCATAAAGGCGAGGGGAATTGCTAACTCGAAGAATTCGGTACTCATGCAAGGGCTTGTATGCAAATGATGGAGTGTTCGTGGCCATCCCAAGGCGACCGAAACTCGGCACCATGGAGCATTGGAACTTTCTCTTTGGTATGGAATGGATACGTCCATATGAGACTGAAGTGTGCATCAAGTTCAGCACGTTACTAGGCCTTGAAGGGTGTAGCGGGGGTTGTATTAGCGAAGAGCCACAAACTAGCAAACACATTTGCGGGGGCAGAATAATGCACAGATTGTTCAGTAAAACGGAGTAGTCCAAGGGGATGGTGGTCTCCAAAACTTCCAGAGGGAAGAATGTAAAGAGGAAAGTTTCTCCAAGAGGACAAATTTCCAAGAGGAATAGGTCCTGGTTCTCTAGAGGGAGAATCATGTACAGCGGACCGCACATGTTAAGGAAGAGTACTTTAAGACAGTATCTCCACAAAGCTCAACGAATCGAGTGAGTAGAGAGGAGTCGTTGCATGATCTCAAATGAAGTAATGCATTGGTGGATGCATTTCGAGATCTAGTGGGGGAGCAACAATGACAACATCATACGAAGGCAAACTTAGAGTCGATATAGAAATCGATCTCAACGGAGGGCTAACCCGTGAAATGGTGAGCATGAGGGCCACCATCAACTCAATGCAAATCAAGAGGCGGTGCAACTTGGATGGAACTTGGTGAAGTATCCAAGCCGCATGAAGGGAGTCGACGTAGAAGATGAAAACATGAAGCGCAAGCATGGAGCTTTATGTGGATAGAGGTCAATAACATGGACTCTTGTAGAGGCAAGAGTGGGATTATGTCGTTCCATGGGTTCTTCATTCTGATGGGGCAGACTCATTTTGCATGGTGCCAAAGACGAAGGGAGCTTCGAGGCACATGCACCTTATCTTAAAGAAGCATTTGATAGAGGAATTAAGGTGATTCAACTTGCAGAGGTAAAGTTGGAATCATAAGGCCTTAGCACGGGGCAAGAGGATGCAGAGGCAGGTACTCTTGAAGAATATGCCATAATGCTGCTATTTGAATTATCATGAAGAAAGTGGTGTGCAGTGGAGATTGTGCTGATGAGGGATAGAGGCCCAGGATCCAAACGATGGTGCACTAATTTTAGTGAAGTTTGGGGACTTCGAGAGCTACTAAGTGATGGACTGTCCTAGAGCGATACTTCGTCCAGGGGTGACTCAAGAATGGGTGGGCGAAGGTGAATTGCCAAAGGAGCGAACGCAATCGGAGGTGACGGAGGCCCTATGATGTGCTGGCAGAGGCCACACATAGAGAGATCATAGTCCGAGTTCATCACATAAGAATCTAAATGCAATGGAGATGTCACCAGGAGGCGACATAGTGCAGCGGATTGTGGTGGAATAGTTTGCGGCAATACAACACATACGGAGATGTCCCGTGAGGGACACGATCATGTGGAGTTATGATCAGGAGCTACTAGGAGCTCCACTTCGGTGAACAACACAATGGAAAGAAAGACTATGGATTCAAGGAGTGAATGTCATGGTACCGCAGCGATGGGTCTTCCGTGTGTGCATATCGAATCTTGCATCAGATGAAAGCCTTGGTTATCAGCATATGAGGGTTGTATACCACTGAGGGAGAATTCTGAGTGCAAGTACCAGAGAGCCCTATGGAGAGGACTTGATCATACAAAGGTATGATCAAAGCGATTGGAGAGTTGAACTGCTCCAATGCTTATATTCGCTTAAGGGAGCCCGACAAGTCAGAGGACAAGGCCGAGTCAGCGAACATTGCTACCAAGGAAGCTAAGGAGAATAGAATCAGCGCGAGCTTGCAACAAGATGGCGGAGGCTATGCATGGGAGTTGCAGTCTGTCTTTCCAACTACCAAGGGAAGCTGCTTGGAGAACATAGAGGTGTTGAAGCAGGGGGTCGAAAGGGGCGAGGAAGCAATGACGAGTCCAGAGGGGCTTAGCTACCCAAAGGCAAAGCATTAGTTAGAAAGGAGATGGACTCGGAGGAGTGCCACAGTGCCGCAGAGGCTGATCTACCGATCGCGAAGAAAGAGACATAGATGCAAGACAACGGATAGTAGAGCCATGGGCTGGCAGCGCCATGGTACCGCAGATGCGGGACTTTCGTGGAGTTATCGATCCCTTGCTCTCATAGAGGGAGAGCATTGTTCGTAAAAGGGGTCGAGGAGGTGGAGAATGCAAAGGCAAACTCCAAGTACCAAGATAGGGTGGAAGGGCAAAGGCCAAAGAACTTCATAAGACTGGTGTTGATGAGCTTCTCATTAAGATAGCCGAAAGTGAGGGACTTCGGTTGATGCAAGAGTGCTCGACCAAGAAATGAAGTAGGCAGTACGTGGTGTTGTACCTTTTCTACTTAGAGGAGAAGGCGACAAAGATGATGGAGAAGATGGTATAATCCCAAAGGCGACCAGAACTATCAAAGACTTACTCCAAGTTGGGGTAAACTTTTTTTCCTCTTCTCGAGCAAAACTTCTTGCATTTCGGAAGTTCGATGGTAGTGGGAAGACAAATTACAGTAGCTAACTCAATGCAAAGAGTGTAAACATTTCCAGAAGCATGAGTAACCAGCTCGATGCATGAAGTACAACCTCGAGGAGGCGGGCGAAATCAAGTAACTTTTGCCTTCTCAACTCAAGAGAGTGGGCAAAACCGAGTCCCAGTTCTCGTACCTTGAGAAGGCGAGCGAAATCAAGTAACATTTGCCTTCTTAACTTAAAGAGAAAGGGTGAAACTTAGTACCCCGATTCTCTTATTTATCTAGCAGAGGAGCTCTGTATAAGTTCAGTGACCTTTCGAGGAAAGCTTATGGAAGACAATAGTTGTCAAATCCTTACTATTGGTGATCAGTACTACTGAGAGTAGATTGTCCACTTCATGAACCTACTTGGAAGTGACAACTAAAGTTGAAGAAGGATCAATGAGTGAATCTTGTGGAAGAAGGACCTTAAAAATTTTAAAGTCTGTAAAGCAATGCTCGTTAAAGCTCCAACAAGCATTAATCCAGTTTAAGCAACATGAGACTATTGCAATACTGGTGCATAATAAGGAAGGTCTTTTTCTTCACCAGAAAGATCCGCAGAAATCAATAAGGATCAGCACAGCTCAGCCAACCCCACACAAGAGTCAGTCATTGCCAGTTAAAGTAGTATGACGGATCAGAGTTCGACTACTCAACAACAGCGGTAGAGAGCAACTGGGAGCCAAGGGACGTGTTGCAGCCAAAGCGGAAGATTGAAGATTTAGCAAAAGGCGAGGAGATGCAGCGTCTACAGCGGCTTCGACGAGGACGTCGAAGGACTAAGTGGGAGAGAATGTCACAGACAAAAAATATAAACAAGGTGTTCGATGTAATGTTTATGTTTGTCCATGTCCTTCGGTTTTTGTACATACTTTGTACAATAAGTATCGGGCTTGCAGTAGGCTTGGCAGCCCTAGTTTGGTTAGCTTTTGTGGCCGGTTTCGGCTTGTAATCCGAGTTGTGTCATGTAGGCACTTGTGGGGACTTCGATCTGTAATGGACCATTATCTTTTGTGTACAACCGTTCAAAGCTTGTAAAGTCCATAGTTGTAATTTGTATTTGCTATATAAAGTGTTTGCTAAAGCTATTGCTTGTGGATCTCGTGGGAAGTGCTTCCTCTAACCCGTTTTCTCTTCTGTAGGTCCTAAGGGACCCTAGGAGGTTTCAGGGAGGCTGACCTTTACGGACGGACACGCAAGATGCCGCACGACTTAGGCAAAACCAGCTAAGCTTGTGACACTCTGGAGAACTAGGACTTCTCCCTCCTAGATATTTGTCTTATTGGAGTAACTTTCCACTTCGTAGTCTTCCCTCTAGAAGTTTCGGAGACCATCATCCCCTTGGACTACTCCGCCTTGCTGAACAAACTATGCATTGTTCTGCTTCCGCAAATGCACTTGCTAGATTGTGACTCTTCGCTAATAGAGCTCCTATTGCACCCTTCAAGGCCTAGCAACATGCTAAACTTGTTGCACACTTTAACCTCCTATGGACGTATCCTTCTCATGCCGAAGATAAAGTTTCAATGCTCCATAGCACCGAGTTTCGATTGCCTTGGGATAGCTACAAATACTTCATCGTCCGTATACAAGCCCTTGCATGGGTACCGAATTCTTCGAGTTAGTAATTCCCCTCACCTTTGTGAGCTTTGCATAACTCTTTCGGTCGTTATGCAACCTGTCCCACTTTGATGGTCTCTTCCTTTACCAAGCGCCCTGCTTGCCTTGAGCATCATCAAGTTTGGTTGCCTCTCGCGCAAAGGGTTGGTCATTCCTCTAAATGCCAATCTTAGATGTCTGCTCCTCTGAGCAACTCCTTTCCCTACACTCACGCGTGCTGGCTGTCCTCCATGTAACCCGGCTAGGTCCCCTACGTTTGCATGACAAGTGTTTCTACATGTGCTTGTCTCGCTCTAATACCATCCGTCACGAAGTTAGCTGGTTTTGCCTAAGTTGTGCGGCACCCTTGCGTGTCTGTTCGCAAAGTTTAGCCTCCCCGAAACCTCCTATCGTCCCTTAGGATCTACAAAAGAGAAAACGGATCAAAGAAAGCATTTTACACGGGACCCACAAGCAATCCTTTTAGCAAACACTTTATAGCCAATACAAATTTTAAACATGGACTTCACAAACTTTGAACGGTCACACCCAAGGATCATAGTCCATTATAGATCGAAATTCCCACAAGTGTCCACATGACACAGCTCTCATTTATAAGCTGAAAACAAATCTCATTTACAAGCTAACCAAACTAGGGTTGCCAAGTCTATTGCTTGCCCGCTACTTGCTATACAAAGCATGTACAAAGATCGAAAGACACAGATATATATGAGCATTACATCGAGCACCCTCTTTATATTTTTATCCGTGACATAACACTAGTCAGATAAATCATAGATTAAGAAAATCTTCATTAGTCTTAGGTGTGCCTAGACAGTCAACCACTTTCTCCTTTGAGAGATATACCTTCTTGCTTTACATTGTTAATTTTTAAGCATAGCGACCGTGCAACTTTGAACCTAACACTCCCTTGAATTACAGAGATGCTACTTTTTAATTTGCAACGGTGATCATAGTTATGCTCCTCCATGTTCTTGTCAGCAATAATCATCACTTGGCCGAGGCAATTCCACTTGTCCACAAAGCATAGAGAAGGAATACAATGCTATTATGATAAATAGCTATTAGAACTCAAAAGCAAGACCCTTGGAGGCTTGGAGGGACATTTCAAGGATGGGCACAAGGAAGGAAAATTGGCATTTAATGTGGTGGTATTGCATAATATGCCTATAAATCGTTTGACGTATAATTAATGATGTGTGTTATAATTGGTAAGGAATCATAATTAGATTCAATTTCTTAGTGTATTAGGTTTTGGATTAGTGATCCAAGTAAAATGAGTAGTCCATGGTGAATGAGAACTTATTTCTATAAATACACTATGTATCTCATGATTTTTATGAGAGGAAAAGAATAGATGAAGACATTTTGGGTTTTCCCGAGTACATTCTCTATTGAATCTGGGAAAGGTTGAGAGAAATGTTCTATTGGGTTTATGTGAGAGTGTATAAGGGTTTCAGGATTGAATTCGAGTAACTTATGAGAGAGTGATTCCTTGTATTATTTTTCTCATATATTGAAGAATTTGATTTTCTACATGCATTTATGTTGGGAGTGTTGAACCACGTTAATCTTTTGTCGTTTTTTAATATATTCTTTGGTTGATCTTCGGGGTTTCTCTTTTAGTGAGTTCTTCTCTCTACCTAACAAAACAGTATCAAAGCTTAGGAGATCTATGATTAGAGAATTAATAAGGAATAGTTTCACCCAGTGAAACTATTTTTATGGTATTTACTATGAAGAAATTTGATCAAAGGAATAGTTTCTCCTTGTGACAATGGAGAGGGTCTTCTTGACCTACAAGGCTTCGGACAAGTAGGCAAACTTGGAAAATGAGTGATAAATATTGAGATATGAAAGGAGCTATAGGCAAAGTGTGTAACCATTATTTGTCTTTGCATCATTGATAATATTATTAATAATATAATTGAAGATGATTTTGTCATCATGGAAAAGCTTTATTTGACTAAAAGCTTGACTAACAAGGTACATCTAAACCAAAAGTTATAGTTGAGAATCGAAGAAAGCGAAGACTTGATAGAACATCTAAATATATTTAAAGAAATTTTAGGTTAACTAAAAAAAGTTAATGTGAAGACTAATGAAGAAGATAAGACGTTACTTCTTGCATCACTTGTCAACTCTTACGACAACTTTATAGAGATAGATACTATGTGAAAAAGATACGATAACTCTGAAATAAGTTGAAAAAGCTTTAGTGTCTCATGTTATAATGAAAAATAATAATATGAGGACATGGATAATGAGGCGTTAGCTACTTATGGTGGATTTCGATTAGGATGATTTTTTGATAAGAGTTGATCTCAGCATGATAAGTCGAGATTAAAAGTTAGGTTTTTGGTTGATGCTCAATACTATTATTGACATATAAAGTAACTTGCCTGAAAAAACAAAAAGAAGAGACCGATGAGTGCCTTCTTATGATGGATGGTGATGGAGATGTCCTAACAGTTCCCAAAAGTAACAATGCATTTTTCTAGAAGAGTCAGCATTTCAATTTTATTTGTGTTACTCATATTTGTTTGTAAAAGATTATTTTGGTTCATTGAATGACAAGTTGATTAGTAAGTTGAATCTGAGTGATGATTCAATGACGGATGTCATACATGTTGGTAAGGTAAATATCAAAATGTTTGAGGGAACACAGCATACTTTAGAGGATGTGGCTTATGTTCCAAAGATACAAAATTTTGAAGTCTTTTGATTTCTAAGGATTATAGCTACAGGGTTAGAGGTGGGGTTTTAAAATTTTCTTGAGGTTATATAGTCCTAATGAATGAAGATTGCATCAAGAATTATACCATCTAGATGATGCATGGTAAAGATCTCAAAGGGCTAGAAACATATTGCATGTGTAGGGATGGTATACCTGCAATAGCAAGTCTTGTTCACGACGAAGAAAAAGGGTGATGGTCAGGGTAAGGGATCAAAGTCAAATTGGTGGTGAGACAGAGAGATGAAGATCTCTCCAGAAGTAGTGTCATTAATTTAGTTTTAGTTACACATCGTATATTGGCGAGTTTATTAAAATCAAATGTTGAGCCATGAATTGATTCATCTTCATAGCTGTGGTAAATTCTTTAAGCCAATAGTTTATAGATTTTCTATAGGAGACACAAAATAGAAAGATACTCATTAATGTATTCCCTAGTTAATTAAGATTTGTTTTTATAAATACTCCATTTCCTGATTTTAGTGAAAGGGAGAGGCATAGAGGAAGATATTTTGGGTGCTCTTAGGATATTCTCTAGTGGATCTAGAGAGAGTTGAGCAAAGAATTCTTCGGGTTTATATGAAAGGATATACAAAAGGTTATACAGAAGTTTTGGGCTTTGGTTTGGGTTAACTCAGAAGAGTGATTCCTTATATTAGTTTTTTCATATAATGAAAAATTTAATTTTCTTCATTGATATTGATAGTGTCAAATCATGTTAATCTTCCATTGGCTTTTTGATATATTCATTTGAATATTGATCACTGAGATTCTCTTTTGGTTTCATATTCTTCTCTTCCTCCTAACAACCCGCATCATATTTTTCTTCTCTTCATGCCAAACTTATATTTTTTTTTATAATTTTACTGATCAACATAAATGTTCTATATCCAGGGTGATTTCAACTTTGAGGATCCTACATGGAAGACCATATCTTTTTCAGCGAAGGATTTGATTTCTAGACTGTTATCTGTGGAGCCTTATAAAAGACCCACTGCTAGTGATGTATGATTAATGTCCATATGCATTATTTTTTTGTGATTATACTGAACTATGGTGATGTCATATAACTTTTTCTATCGTCTGTTTATTCAGTCTCATTGATCTATATGTAAACAGCTTCTGAAGCATCCATGGGTCATAGGGGATTCTGCGAAGGAGGAGCTCATGGATTCAGAGGTTGTCACTAAACTGCAGAGATTTAATGCTCGGCGGAAATTGCGTGCAGCTGCAATAGCAAGCGTATTAAGTAGTAAGGTTGCTCTACGAACAAAGAAGCTGAAGAGCCTGCTAGGATCAAATGATCTCACCACTGAGGAAATTGAAAATCTACGTTTGCATTTCAAGAGAATGTAATTCTTTCGATATCTGATATGGTTGATGTTTTTTTTTTTTTTAATGAGCTTTTGAAACTACCCTTACAAATTATTTTAACGATCATGTTCAGATGCTGCAGCGGTGACCAAGCAATATTGAATAAATTGATAATATTTTGCAACCTAAAATCACTAATGAGAATGTCTGACAAGTATGTTCTGGTAAGGCACTGGAAAATTACAACAGGTCACTCAAATGCTCATTTCATTATTAAGATCAGATATAGTGAAATCAATCTTTCAAGCTCGTGCAAGATTTGTTTTCCCTCCTATGTTCTCTATAAGTCTAATAAACTTGCAATTGTTTTGCATAAGACCAGCTATCATTGTTTAGTTTGATATGCTTTTTTTTATTAGAACAATGATAGGTTGTGCTATTGTTATATTTGTTATGCATGTGAGTTCTCAAAATAGCAATTTTATGGTACTATCTGATATAATTCTCTATGTTTTTCTTTTCCTGCATTACCTAGTCAATTTGTACTTGATGTAGTACTTGACATTGTTGATAAGTTCTCATGTCTTGGTAAATTATAGTATGAATAGTAGCCTAAGACAATCTATTTAACATGGCATGATTGCTGAAAAATCTGAAGTGCATAGAGAACTATGATCTTTAATTCTGACATTGTTGATAAGTTCTCATATCTTGGTAAATTATTGTATGAATAGCTAAGATGATCTATTTATCATGGCATGATAGCTGAAAAATCTGAAACGCATAGAGAAGTATATGATCTTTTTAATTCATTGTAGATCAAAGCTTAAAAATAGGTGTTGTGGATGCAGATGTGCAAATGGAGAGACCGCTACTCTGTTAGAGTTTGAGGAAGTCCTGAAGGCTCTAAAGATGGATTCACTAATTCCTCTAGCTTCTCGAGTGTTTGATTTGTTTGACAACAACCGTGATGGAAATGTTGACATGAGAGAGATCCTTTGCGGGCTATCCAGTCTCAGGAACTCACGAGGAGAAGAAGCTCTCCGACTATGCTTTCAGGTAAGAAGCTAGTTTATTGGTTATGAAACAATTAACAGAAGGGGAAAGAGAAAAGAAAGAACATATCCTAGAATTTTCTTGATCATAAAATATTCTCCAACTCATGAGAATCTTGTGTATCATGACTACATATATAAAATGAAAGAGGTATTTAGTAGCAACTGCATTCAGATCCTTCTTTTCCATCCATAATAATAAGTTTGGAAACTTCGTAAAGACTGACTGGATGAATCCTTTATAACATACTAGTTTGTGATTTGATTCCAATTTATATATTTAGTAGCAAGTGGTGCTGGGTACAGTTTTCTTTTGTTGCCCTTGTATTAAAATTTAAATCGAGGAAGAGAAAGGAGAAGTGATATATATATATATATATATATATATATATATATATATATATATATATATATATATATATATATATATATATATATATATAAAATTTACACATGGGAACTGTGTAGAATTAGCAGACATAATATTCTCCTCTTGTTACTTAATTTGCAATCAAATCATCGAGTTATACATAACATGAGACACTTTTATATTGACACGGTAGTGTCTGATGGTATACATCTGTGTCATGTTTGGTCTATTCTTTCTTAACGTTGGTAAGATATGTTTGTGTGCTGTTGCCGCAGATGTATGACACTGACAGGTCAGGATATATCAGCAAGGAAGAATTGGCATCAATGCTTAGAGTAACACTACCAACTATAGTCTCCTCCTCAATCCCATGAAAGCATTTCCAATGATCTAAAAGGGAACGGTTTACTTCTGCAGGCCTTGCCTGAGGATTGTCTCCCTGCTGATATTACTGAGCCGGGGAAGCTAGATGAAATCTTTGATCAGATGGATGCTAACAGTGATGGGAAGGTCACCTTTGAGGAGTTCGAAGCAGCAATGCATAGAAATAGCTCTCTGCAGGATGTTGTCCTGTCTTCTCTGCGGCCAGTTTGACTCCCCATAATGAGAAGCAACAGGTGAGATGAACTCCATTGTCCACCCTGGCTCTTTCTTTCCGTGGTTCTGGACTGGGGGGGCTGCTTTTGGAGATTGCACCAAAGGGAGTAGAAGATATATTACTTTTACGTACTACTAGTATATTGTCTGTAGACTTTATTTAGTCACATGTTCCCTCAATTTATTAGAAGAGAAATGTTGGCTTAAAAATCCCACTTGTTCCTTTAGAACTCCATTGTCAAAAATAAAATTTAACAAACTGTTAAATTTTTACAGTTGGGTACCTAATGTTAGAGTTTGTAAATATTTTAGATCCTAATTTTAGAGTTGGTAAGTGGCTTCCTAATTGAAACAAAATTATTTGGAGAAATTACTTGGAAAATAAAAAAAATTCAAGAGTGATGATAATAATACTTGAAAATTTAATTATCCTATGTATCACAATATTTTAGTAGTGAAAGTATAGACGCTGTGGTCGTACGATTTTCTCTAGTCCATTGATGAGATTGAGAGAAAGTTTCTTATGTTAATGTGAGAGGAAATAAAATAGACTCTAAGCTTAGATTTAGATTAACTCGAAAGAGAATTTTATTTTTGAATTTTATTTTTTTTATTGTATGATGAAGAATTTGAGTGTCAAATCATATAATCCTGGGTTAAATATTTTGGATTTGTGTATTATTGTTGGTTCCATTGAATATATATTGATATCAATATCCTCATTATTAGTAAAGTGATATAAATGATCTGAGAGGATTATAGATTAAATAAAGGGGATTATAGATTCAAAATAATGTCATTGAATATTTTTTCAAACCATAAAAAATTAATGAATGAAATTAGTTTCACTTTGGTACGAACGAACAAAGGAGAGTGTTCATAGAGGCTTAACAAAAACCTTGGAGCGATGTACAATCAAATCAAGAAAGATGAACTATACATATTAAAAAAATTAAGACAAACTGTGTGAGTATTATTTGTTATTATATCATTCAGAATATTATATTTAGCATTTGATAATGATTCCATTGTAATTATTTATGATAAAGGTAAAAAAATTATCTAGTTAAAACTTTAATTAATAAAATATATCCAAAACGATAATTATACAAGAAAAGAGCAACGTCAGACTTGTTGGGTCCAACCCATAGGTGGGTTTCGACGTAAAATTTTATTATAAAAACAATATAAAGTTAGAAAACCCTAACTAAATGGAGGTGTGTGTGTGCGTGTGAGTTGAGGTCAGCGGCTGTAGAAATAGATAGCATACTGAGGAGAAATAGAAAGAAAAGAATAAGGAGCGAGGGAGCGAGAGGGAGCTTTGACAAGATCGAACGATGAAACTTCCTCAGATTTGGTCCAAATCTTATATGGAGAATCCTTACAGTAAGCTCTACAATCCTAACGATATTGATCTATAATCTATCCTCTCTATGATGGTTTCCTGCAATACCTACTTGTGAGATTTGGTATATACGTATTGTGAGATCTATATATTTTGATGATGCTATCTCATTTGTAAACCAAGACATATATTCTTAATGTTGTGGTGACCCTCTAGTTGTCTAGAGAAGTTTCATTGTAAACCTATTATCAATAGTGGTGATAGTGGAAGTTATGTGGACTACGGTCCCGTGATTTTTCCCGTATTGGGTTTTTCATGTTAAAAATTTAGTGTCTCGCTTTATGGATGATTTATTACCTTGCTCTAGTTAATATTTGTCTTTTGGTAACAAGTTTGGTGAGAATCCCATTTTGATACATAAAGAGGGAAAGATATTATTTCGCATTCAATAGTTTTTCCCAACAAATGGTATCAGAGCACATGTTATTTGGTGCAATTATCTGATTGAAATATAAGAGTCATATGGTATGATTAAATTGAACTCATCAAACTATTCTACGTGGAGGCATATCATAGAAGATTTGCTCTATTGTAAAGATTTGTATAAGTCAATCAAAGTTAAAGTAAAATCTTCTACTATAGATGATGAAAAATTAGAGGTATAACACAGAAAGGCCATTGTCTATATTAAAAGATGGATGGATATAAATCTACATGAGCATATTTATGATGAAACCAGAGCTGATGTTATTTAGGAAATGTTAGAAAATCTCTTTGCAAAGGAGACAATGGGAAACAAAATTTCTCTCCTCAAAAGGTTTGTCAATTTAAAGTATAAATATGGTGGTAATATTATTGGGCATACAAGTCTATTTCAGAGTCTTGCAAACAAGTTGGTTACTATGAAAATGAATATAGATGATGAGATATAAGGCCTGATACTCCTCAACTCTTTACTAGAAAGTTGGAAAATGTATGTGGTGATAATTTCTAATTCCATGCCAGAGGAAACTCTAACTATAGATATGGTTAAAGACAGTTTGCTAAATGAAGATGCTAGAAGGAAAGAATAAGGAGAATCTTCTTCTGGTGCACTTGCTATTAAAAAATGAGAACGACGTGAAAAAAGTCATAGCATAAATCCACATGGTTATAGAGGAAGATCCAAGTCCAAAAGAGATATTTCAATGTAACAGGTCAGGTCACATGAAGAAAGAGCATAGGTTCTAGAAGAGCGAACAAAATAAAAGAAAGAAAAGTGAAAAAGAGACTAATACAGTTGATGCTAAAGGTGATATTATTATTATTTGTGATGATGGATATGTTAATCTTGCAGGTCAGGATAGTAACTGAGTAATTGACTCTGGTGCTTCTTTTCATGTTACTTCTTATAGTGATTTCTTTAGATCTTACACTGCTGGTGATTTTGGTAATGTCAAAATGGGAAACAGTGGTACATCTAAGATTATAGGTATTGGAGATATTTGCTTGGAGACCAATATTGGGAGCAAATTGATGCTAAAAAATGTAAGACATGTTTCAGATATTTGTCTAAACTTGATATCTATAGGGAAACTTGATGATGAGGGGTTTATGTACTATTTTGGTGAAAGCAAATGGAAGCTCACTAAATGTTTTCTGGTTGTAGCAAGAGGAAAGAAGCAGAACTCCTTTTATATTATGGAGGCTAAACAACACAAATGAGAGATTAATGAAATCTAAAAGGATGAAAGTATAGATCTTTGACATAAAAGGCTTGGTCATATCAACAAGAAGGGACTTAAAACTTTTGCTAGAAAGCAGTTCTTACCAAAGCTGCAAGGTACTTCTCTTAAAACTTGTGATCATTGCTTAGCTGGAAAAACACAAAGAGTGGCCTTTCATACTTATCCATCATGTAGAAGATTAAATGTCATTGATTTTATTCACACTAATGTATGTACTATGCAAACTAGAACTCTTGGAGGTGCATTTTATTTTGTTACTTTTATTGATGACTATTCTAGAAAAGTTTGGGCTTTTGATTTGAAATCTAAAGACTAGGTACTCGATATTTTTAAAGAGTTTCATACCAGTGTTGAAAGAGAAACTGGAAGAAAACTGAAGTGTGTTCGAGCAGATAATGGTGGTGAGTATAGGGGTCCTTTTGAAAATTATTGCGGTTTCATGGTATCAGGTTTGAGAAGACAGTTCCTAAAACTTCTCAGCAAAACGGTGTGGGAGAAAGGATGAACAGAACTATTGAAGAAAGGATTAGGTGCATACTTTTCCATGTCAAGTTACCTAAGTCTTTTTAAGGGTAGGCTATGAGAACTACAGTTTATCTGGTAAATCTTTCTCCATCAGTTCCTCTGAATGATGATGTTCTAGAGAGTATAGAAAGGGAAAGATGTATCTTATGATTACTTAGGAGTCTTTGGGTGTAAAGAATTTGTTCATATTCCTAAAGATGAGAGATCCAAGCTTGATAATAAGGTAAAATCATGTATGTTCTTGAGATATGGTCATGAAGAGTTTGGGTACAGATTATGGGATCCAGTGAATAAAAAGATTATCAGAAGTAGAGATGTCATGTTTCTTGAAGATCAATTATTTGAAGATGGTGATAATGTTGAGAAACAAAATACCTTTGTTTATACTCCTTGGAGTTTGAGCCTAATTCCTCCACCTATAGTTTATGATGATCAAGGGGGAGATGGGTAGGAAGATGGTGGTGAGAATATTAGTGATGATACTCCTAAATTGATGAAGCTGATCCAACTGAACAAACTGAGCAAGCACCTCCACCATCAGATGAGATTCTACTAAGAAGATCTACAAGAGAGTGAAGACCATCTACAAGATATTCTCCACATGAGTATGTTATGTTGACTGACGACGGAGAACTAGAAACTTACCAAGAATCTATTCTACATGAGCACAAGAATGAGTGGGTTAAAGCCATGCAAGAAGAGATGAAATCCTTGCTTGAGAACCACATCTATGACTTGGTAAAGTTACCTATAGGGAAGAAAGCTCTCAAGAATAAATGAGTTTATAAATTGAAGACTAAAAATAATAGCTCACAATAAAGATATAAGACATGGTTAGTTGTGAAAGGACTCAGTCAGAAAAAGGGTATTGATTTTGAAGAAATATTTTCTCCTATGGTGAAAATATCTTTTATCCGAGTTGTTCTTGGTTTAACTGCCCGCTTGAATTTAGAAGTAGAGCAACTTGATGTGAAAACTACATTTTTACATAGTGACTTAGAAGAAGAAATTTATATGGAGTTGCCAGAAGGTTTTAAAGTCAAAAGAAAATAAAATCTAGTGTGTAAGCTTAAAAAAAAATTATATTAACTCAAACAGGCACCTAGACAGTGGTACAAGAAGTTTGATTCCTTTATGATGAGCCAATGGTACAATAAAACCACATCTAATTATTGTATGTTTACAAAGAAGTTTTCAGATGATTATATTATTCTCCTGCTATATATTGATGATATGCTGATTATTGGCCATGATGCTGGTAAAATCGAGAAGCTTAAGAGAGAACTAAGTAAGTCTTTTGTTATGAAAGAATTAGGATTAGTGAGATAAATTCTTGACATGAAGATTCTTCGTGATAGAAAGAATAGAAAGATTTGGTTATCTCAGGAAACCTACATTGAAATGGTTCCTAAAAGATTCAACATGAATAAAGCCAAACCAATTTGTTCTCCACTTGTAGGTCCTATAAGTGAGAAAGAAAAAGAAGAAATGTCCAAAGTGCCTTACTCATCAACAGTAGGTAGTTTGATGTATGCTATGGTTTGCACTAGGCCAGATATAACAAATGCAGTTGGAGTTGTCAGCCGATTTCTCTCTAATCCTAGTAAGGAACATTGGGTAGCAGTAAAATGGATCTTAAGATATTTAAGAGGTACTACCAGGTTATGTTTATATTTTGGTATTAGTAAACCCGTGCTAGAGGGTTAGACAGATGCAGACATGGCTGGTAATATTGATTCCAGGAAATCTACTTCAGGGTTCTTGATGACTTTTGCAGGGGGAGCAGTCTCTTAGCAGTCTAAGTTATAGAATTGTATTGCTCTATCGATCACAAAAGCAGAATATATATCAATTACTGAAGCCTGTAAGGAAGTTTTATGGATGAAAAATTTTCTACAGGAATTGGGTTTAAAACAAGAAGTATACACTGTTTATTGTGACAGTCAAAGTGTCATCCACCTCTCCAATAATTTAACATATCATTCTAGATCCAAGCATATTGATGTAAAATATCACTGGATTCATGATGTGATTGAGATTAAAGAATTATATTTTAAAAAAGTACATACTGATGAGAATGGTTCAGATATGTTAACAAAATCTTTGCCTAAAGAGAAATTTGAAGTATGTAGACAGAGAGCGGGCTTAGTACAGCCCACCATATGAGTTGGAGGGGGAGAATTACTGAGTCCAGCCCATAGGTGAGCTTCGACCAGTCAAACTTTATTAAAAAAAAGAAGGAAAAAGATAAAGTTAGAAAGCCCTAACTAAGTGGAGGTGTGTGTGTGCAGGTCGGCGGCTGCAGAAACAGATAGCATAGTGAGTAGAAAGAAAAAGGAAAGAATAGGAAGAGAGGGAGCTTTGGCAAGAGCGAACAGTGAAACTTCCTCAGATTTGGTCCAAATTTTATATGGAGAATCCTTGCAGTAAGCTCTATAATCTTAACGGTATTAATCTATAATTTATCCTCTCAATGATGGTTTTCTACAATACCTACTTGGTGAGATTTTGTATTTACCTATTGTGAGATCTATATATTTTAATGATACTATCTCATTTGTAAACCAAGACATATATTCTTGATGTTGTGGTGATCCTCTAGTTGTCTAGAGAAGCTTCATTGTAAACCTATTATCGATAATAGTGATAGTGGAAGTTAAGTGGACTATGGTCCCGTGATTTTTCTCGTATTGAATTTTTTATGTTAAAAATTTAGTATCTCATTTTGTTCATGATTTATTACCTGGTTAATATTTGTCTTTTGATAATAAGTTAGTAAATTTAGTGAGAATCCCATCTTGATACATAAAAAAGAAAGATATTACTCCACATTAAATAGTTTTTTTATAACAATATTTTGTCCAAATATTTGAAAGTGCCCAGGAATATTTTAAATCTAACTAAAAAAAATGATGGAAAAGTTAAAGAAAGTGTTGCTTCTTGCAACGTTCACCAAAACCTATGATACTTTTGTGAATCTGCTACTATGTGTAAAATTAATAGTTCCCACGGAACATATTTAATAAACTTCAGTGTCGTATCGTACTATAGATATTGGTGATTTCGATTTTATGAAATATGAATAATCGATTCTAGACTTTTCTAGTTTCTGGTTTTAGAATCAGCAGTTCCAGATTAAATTTCAGAACTGATGGTTCTCGTTCTGATTTTGGTTTAATTTTTATTTTAGAATAAATATTTTTAATATTTAATTATTTTATTTTTAAAAAAAATTAAAAATAAAATTGTATTAGATGAGACCTTGTTCAAATAAAAATTGAGCTAGATGAGACCTTAGAACGAGTCTCATCTAAGATATGTCGCCTAGTGTTAAAAGCTTTCAATATTGCTATAGTGAATATTGGAATTACTAAAATTTATTGTATAATAATTGATTAAATTGTGATAGGATATATTTTGGTCCGTCCAACATATATTTTCATGTCACCTTCCAAAAGCCAAGTAGATATGACTGACTCAGCTCAGATCAAGGTCTTAGGAAGAAGCGCTGCACCTCATACTGTGTAGGGGACGTAAGGAAGGAAATCTTATGGTGGAGGCAAGGGATGTGATATGGGCCTAGCCCCTCGAGTGGTGGTTCGAGGTAGCGCTTTTTTCTGAGACCTTAATATAAGCTGAGTCGGTCATGTCTACTTGATTGAGAGCCCTATGGGAGCTCGGAAGCTCTTGAAAGTTTGTTTGAGACTAAAAGCCTTGTATGAGCTCGAAAGCTCTTGAGAATATATTTGGGACTAAAAGCCCCGTGGAAGCTCAGAAGCTCCTGAAAATTTGTTTGGGATTTATAGCCATATGTTCGGGACTTAAAGTCCTTTGAGAGCTCAGAAGCCCTTGAGAATATATTCGGGATTGAGAGACTTATGGGAGCTCAGAAGCTATAGAAAGTTTGTTCATAACTGAGAGCCTTATGTAGGAGCTGAAAGCCCTTAAGATCGGTTGGGATGATGCCTAGGCGATGTTGGTAATCAGGGACTGAAAGCCCTGTGAAGGGATTAAAAGCTCTTGAGATCAATTAGGATCACGCCCGAGTGATGTTAATAATCAAGGGCCGAAAGCCCTGCGAAGGGGCTAAAATCCCTTGAGATCAATCAGAATGATGCCGGGTGATGTTAGTGATCGGGGGCTAAAAGCCCTGTGAAGGGACTGAAAGCCCTTGAGATCAGTTGGGATCATACCCAAGTGATATTAGTATCAGGGGCTAAAAGCCCTATGAAGGGGAAGGCCTACTTGGATTAGACATTGACGGGGGGAAGCATTGGGGGCTCGAGGTAATCTGTGACGTTTCGCAGCAATAAGAAGTCGAGGCATCGTGTTGCAATTAGTCGCTTGAGTGGTTTGCTTTCTCTTTAAGTAATTTCTTTTGTTGTTTTCTGCCTATTAATTGTGGATCTTTCTGGGATTTTGAAGCGTCACTTCATACCTGTCTCCGGCAATCGAAAGGTTTCCTTGGGATGTGATGCCAAGGACCCTAGGACTTGTATTTTGAGCCAATCTTTACAACCCCCGAGGGGCTTACTATTTTGTTGATATCTCTATGCTCTTATCTTCTCATCTTGATTTCCTTACATGCTCTTCATGCAATGTTTTGATCCTCTGCCCTACCAGAGAGGTATGCCTGACACCATCAAGGTGGCGAGTGGGGCGCTCCACGGAGACCTTAGTCATGGTAAGGCTAGTTGGCCGCTCCTCTTCTTTGTTTGCCAGCTCTTGACTAAGATAGCTTATTCACAACATCTTGTTTTATCTTGGGACTCGAGGCGGGAGCCTATGCTATCTTGGTCATGGTAAGTCCATCTGCCTAGGTGGGTTTTTCTTGTTGGATGGGCCTTGATCGGTGATTTTTGTCTATAGCATTTTATTTTACCTTCCATTTTGTCTCCCCGTCATGAGGCTCGAGGAAGTTTTTCAACAACCCCTGTGATTGCGGGTGCTCACTCTAGTGCAACAACCCAGATGAAAGAGGTCTGGGTTTTAAAGCTTGATATGAAGGGGGCCATAGCATAGGACGGGGAGGTAGAGGACCTTCCTTCAGCCAGAGAGTCCTGAGTGGCCAAGGGCAAGGGTTCACTCTTTCGTTCTTTTGGAAGCAGCCTCGACATGTGCAAGCATTAGCTGTCCATCATTGGAGGTTGGCAAACCCTGAATCTAGCTGAGAAGGGTGCCTCCACACTTTGCTGTCAGACAACAACCTGAACAAGGCTCTCTCTTCACTAGAATTGACAGTTTCTTTTTTATCATGTGCAAAGCCTTTATAATATGCTTGATTTATTGTAAGCAATCCGATCTAGACTTTCTTGGCCAATAAAAGCAGATCCTTCTCTTCCACTTCTGTATGTCGATGTTTGATGATGAGTGTGTTGCATTTGTGTCAGAGTCTTGGCTCTTCCAAATAGGGTGACATCCCCTTCTGAAACTTGGATCATGGTACCTTTTGGCTTTGATGGATATCGAGAAGTATTACATGACGTCAGAGTTGCTCCTCTGTTGACTAGCCATAATAACTTAGGGGTCGGTTAGTTACCCTGACTATTTAGTTTGCTCTGGTTAAGGGGGTCGTATCTATTACCCCGAGGTGGTTGGACCTAGTCCCGGCAGGGCCTCTAGAGAGCGACGGGGTTAGCATAAGGCCTTCTAGCAACATTACTGCTTACGGGGAAGAGGACAAGGGTAAGGCCTCTTAAACCCAGATTAGAGATATGCATGCAGGCAACCTGGCTGGGTATTCTCCCTGGTTCACATGTGATGTTAGGCACTCAAATAATGTGGGGCTCTCCTTTTAGCGCTAAAAGAATGTTGTACATTTTACGTACCGAGGATGAGGTGTCGCCTCAGCTTAGTACTGCCTGCGTACACATGGACACCCAAGATTCTTTGTTGGCACTATAGGGATGTGCTAGCTCCTCGGGATATCAGCTGGTAGATCGGGATCCCGGGTGATCATCTCATGCTGGAGTTGACTTCTAGTCCTTGGTTAAGCTGCAACTGCTCGGAGTCCGTTGCGATGTTTCGAGGGGAGTTGCTCGTCTTTGGTTGGGAACCTTGTTTGGTTGGCTTCCCTGAGCAAAGCTTCTCTCTTTACAAATATGTCCTTCTGCTCCTCAACTGGCTCTCCGATCATCGATGCAGTCGGGGTGAGGGGTGAAGTGTCGCCCCGACTCGGTCCCTCTAATGGTCAAGTCAGCTACGTGAATTGTTATGTGTAATATGCCTAGTGTTGAAGAAAAGTCCCCTTACTTATTTACTTGGGCACCTTTTATACTACGTGGGAAGGTAGAAACCATGACCTATATGTCAATTTTAACTATTATGCTGGTTGTTTTTTTTGTGTATCTGTAATAGGTATGATCCTTACGTGGGTCATTGTCTGAGTTGAAATATGTCCTCCTACTATATAAGAAACATACGGAACGAAACCTTCTGGTGGAGGCAAAGGATGTGGCCTAGGCCTAGTCCCTTGAGCGGTGGTTCGGGGCATCGCTTCTTCCCGAGACCTTGATCTGAGCTGAATCGATCGTGTCTACTTGACTTTTGGAAGGTGACATTAAAATATATATTCGACAGGCCAAAATATAACATATTAATTTCAAAATAATTAAACCATTTATCCTTAGTTGGTCTAATAGTCAACTTCAACCTATTATTATTTTCATATTCTTCTAAAGCACTAAAACATTAATATATTCAATTAAAAATAAATGATTTGTAGGATAACAAACACTAAATCAGAAGCATCATTTAAACTTTCAAAAAATCTATTTTTTTTACAACCATTCCAATGACGAGGATATAAATTGATCTACCCTTATATTATTTATAACAGAAGCACATAATAATTCTTTATATCCATACATCTTATCAAATAATGAATATATTTAATTTCATTGTGTAGGAACATTCTTTGAAAATATTTTCGGTCTCTTACCATTTAATTTGTAAAATCTTGTCACTCTTTCATTACTTGGAGATGAGTACACAAAAATGAAATTACTTACAGAATGAGACATAAAAAATATTAAGAAATTTAAGACGTTATACATATAAATTTGAAATATGACATGTAGATTTGATATGAATAAATATACCATCAAAAGTCAATTAACAAACTTATTCCAACCTAGGAATGGATGTAGTATTTGAAGATACATTATCAAAAGAAATTAAGCAAAATAGAAACCATGTTATTATATTCCAAAATAATTTTTATCATTCTATAAATTTTATCGATGGTATAACTTTCATCAAAAATTCTGAAGGCAATTACTCCCTTTTGCATAATCCAATCAATATCAACTCAATGATATGTAATTCCTAACTAAGAATGAATCTGCTAGTAATCACTCTAAATATCACTATAAATTGAATCACATCCGTCAAAAGATCAAAATAAATTTTATAATTTATTATCAAGTTTATGAATATTACGTTTGAGCGTGGTCCTAGGAACATGTTTTATAGCAAGATTTAAAGTATTTTGATTATAATTAAAAAATATATTTTTTTACCAAAACTAAAATAGATATGTTCGAGGAAAACAAAATTTACTAATTATTTTCTAATTTTCAATTAAAAATTAAAATATTTGAGAAGGATTAGTTGCATATCCAAAAAGTTCTGTTTGGATTTTGTTAAGGGGCAAATTAGTACTATAGTAAATTTTAATTGACTAAACACAATTGACCAAATATTGAGTACGAGAAAGGGTTAAGAGTAAAATGAATAATAATAAGTAAGTAATCACAAATAAAAGTTATAAGCAAGAGAAGTAAAGTAAATTGATTTATAATAGTTTGATCTTTTTAACTTATATTCATTCTTGATTCCTCTTCCATCGATGTCACTAGCTTTCACTACTGATCTTCTTTCCAACGAGTGAAGATCAACTACATTGTTATAATTTTTTTTTTTTTTTATAAGCTTAGGAGAGAATCTCCGTACTCACTTTTTATAAGAGATATCTCACCTCTTATAATTTGGTATCATAACTAAACTCAAAAAGGAGGAAGAAACTCAAATAATACTTAAAGAGAGAAGTATACTATTTCACAAGCTAAAAAATGAATGCTCCATCAACCAAGCCTGAGTAAACTATTTATAGACCCTAAAAAGCTTTAACAATAGAGCCAAAAATTTAAATCTCTAAAATTTTAGGGTACGATCGATACTATCACTAGAGCTGGGCAGTACCACTACTGTAACTTTTGACACCACAATTGCAGACTCCAATGGTATTACCATTATAAAATTTGAATTCTGAGTGATACTTATCAGGATCGAATAAGTACTAAGAGGAGGTAGGGGGTAGGGCTATGAATTAGTGCTTTTGAAAAACTTTTGTTGATTTAAAGATTCATTTGAAAAGATTGTATCATAAAAGTGTTTAGACTTGAAAAACGTTTGTAGGAATGTAATGAGCAAGTAAAAAAATTAAATAGTAAAGAAGAGAAGGCGCACTAATTTTATAGTGGTTCAGTTATTGTGACCTAACTCTACTCCCGATTCTTCCTCAGTTGAGGTCACCAGTTTCTACTATTAATCTTCTTTCAATAGGTAAAGATCAATACCCTCTTACGGCTCTATTCTCCTTTTTACAGATTTAGGAGATAACCATTATAGTTCTCTCAGCACTCCCTTAAACAAATTTTATACTTAGAGAAGAGAAGAGGAACTCTTAAGGAATTACTGCAATATTTTCACAAGTTTTTGTTCTAAATTCTTACTGTCTCAAGCAAGAATGAGTGAGGTATTTGTAGGTCTTAAGTGACTTCAAAAGTTAGAGACAAAAAATTAAAATCCTTAGATTTTTGGGGTACAAGCGGTACTACTACCAGCACCACCACCAATAGAGCTTAGGATTCTAGGCTCTAATGGTACCACCACTCGTAAAAGGTGGTACTATCACAACAAGGTATATGATATATGAAAATAAATCTAAAATCAAAATCACTTTTCGGGAAATCTAATGAAGGAAATGTCAATAGTTTCCTATTAAAAATAGCTAAGATTCTTTAGTTCTAATTCGTCTTATACTAGCATGCTCTAGTTTTCTATACAAAAGTCATGCATCATCATTTAAAATCGAAAAACAATACAGAAATCTTCAAGATCAATTGTATAACTATAAACCATCTTTTTAACAAAAAAATATTATAATTATAACAAAGATCATCAAGTTTCAATCATTTTAATTCAAATAATATTTTTTCGTATTATTATTATTTCAGCTAGTAAGCTTGAAAAGTATGTTGGATCTCAAGTCATAAGCCTTGAGCATCCACGATCAAGGTATCCTTTTTTGCTCCTAGCTTTTGATTGTAAATATATTTACAAGAAAGGGGGTTTTCTTTTAAGTAATCTTTTAACTTTGGGTCCCTCATAAATATATCTACATATCTTAACTATTGACATTGAGTTATTTATGATTCTTTTAAGAATCCAAACTGATTTAAGTGTAGGCTATATGTTAGAACCCTAGTGGATTTTAAGCTTGGGTGATTTCTATAGGGGATCGACCTCCTTGGAACTCTATAGGGGTTCCACCCTCCAAGTTGCTACTCAAAGGCTGCTGAAAGAATTCATCTATTCATGAAGAAATGTGACTCATGACAAGGCTATTTATAGGCCTTCTAACCCTAACTCCTAATAGGACTCTTACTCTAAGACTCATACTTCTAACAACTCCTATTTCAATTCTAAGATGCAACTCCTTCTCCAACTCTAAGAAGTAATTACTAGCCAACCCAACTAGGGGTGGCCGATGGTTAGGCTTCCTAATCCTCCTCTAATTTGGCCCTAAACCTTCTCCTCTTTAACCCTAACCCTAGTCGGCCTCTTTAACTATAGTAGGGGGTTGCTGGCTAGGGTTTATACAAGCTCAATGCCTAACCCAAGACCCTTACACAACTAACCCCTTCATCTATTAATAGGGGCGGCTAGATAGGATTCTACATGTGTGTTCTCTTAATAAATTTAAAATTAAACTCCAGTCCTAACACTTTACTTCTTATATGAACATGACCATGACCTTTATATGAACATGACCTTTATCATCAAGGATCATGTTTAAGGATTTGTTACCTATTTTAAAATTTTCTAATGTTTCTTCTAGTAAAATATTTTCTTTCTAAAGTAAATCTAACTCTTCGCACTTAGTGCAAGGAGCTAATATACAATCATCATGTTTATTTTTTAATTTTTCAAATTCACTAGCAAGAGAAGCATGATTCTATTTAAATAATTTATACTCTTTACTAACTAATTTAAAATCATCAAACAAGTCATTAAGTGCATTGATAATTCATCGTAAGATAAGAAAGATTCGTTTGAATTATATACCTCATTACCAAATGCCATTAACATGTAATTTGCAACTTTTTCTTTGTTGATTGCTCCTCCTCGAGTGTTTGTTGGTGGTTTGCCCGGAAAAATTGGAATACGTTGATCATGCCAACGGGTAGGAGGTAGGCTGCATGGCTCGATGAATATATCTGAAAATTTAGCAAGTAGAGTAGGTTTGGGTCTTCAAATTTTGTCGGCTCCCCCATAGATTGCTGCTCAAGTTGCATCAAGAAGCAGCTGCATAGTTTGTGCAAAACCTTCTCCATTTGTTGCGTGCAAATTGTCGTTACTGTCGCTCCTACATTTCCCGCAAAGTATCACCTATTTCCCTTTGCAGTAAAATTTCATAATTAATTTTAAAAAAATTGAGGAAACATCACCTAATATCATCAGCCATTCGATGCCAAGTACAACCTCATAATCATCTAGAGGGAGGAGGAAGAAATCATCAATTATCTCTTGATCCTGCAGTAACAGTTTCACTCGTGGGCAACTGTAATCACACTTCAAAATTCATCCGTCGACGACCTTAATGTCAAACCTGCTGTAATCCTCAATAGGTAAGGCCATCGAATAGCAACCTTACTGTTCATAAAATTATTAGTGCTCCCGGTGTCAATAAGAATGGTGATTAATTATTGCTTTAGAAGTTCTCCCACTTTTATTGTCAGCGGATTCGTGTAGTCGGCAAGAGCATGCATCATAATATCAACCGACTGCTATTCTTCATTTGCAACATCTTCTTCATACTCTTGGACCTCCTCCTCTATGTCTTCAAGGGGTTCGATCAGTAGGAGGTGCCCCTTCTTACAGCGATGATCGTGGTTCCACTATTTGTCGCAATGCCAACAAAGTCCCTTTGCCGATTTATCTCGTAGTTCTTCTCTCGTTAATTTTTTTGGTAGTAAAGGATAGTTGGGAGTAGAAGGAGGTTTATATGCCATAGACCTAGGAGTGGTTCTCATCCTCTGAGTATCTTGGTTGAGTCGTTCCTCTTGTATTCGAGTGAAACAAATTGAAGTTGTTATGGTGTGGGGCTGTCGTGCGTTAACTTCTCCTTTAATCTCCGATTTGAGTCTCTCGATGAATGTTCCTAACATTGTTGGTTAGTCCAATCATGAGCAAGGTAAGATAACTTCTCAAACCTGGTTTGATACTCTTGGATCATAGAGGTTTGTCGGATCTTTACGAGTTGGTCATTGATATTTTCATACTTCATCGGTCTAAAGCGGTTCAGCAGTGGATTCTTAAATTGAATCCATGTCAGGGCCCCATGGTTGTATTCAAACCAATTGTACCACTGAATAGCATCTCCTTCAAGGTGATGATAGTGATGTCCATCATAGAATCATCCGATGTTTGGTAGTAGTGGAAGTAACATTCGGTGCATGAAATCCACCCCATCGAGTCTCCTTCTTCTTATCGAGGGAAGTCCACCCTCATGTGTGGTTGAAGCATGTCCGAGAGCTATCCCTCCTTCTCTAGAGGTCTCTGTGAACTCTCTCCTCCCTGGAATTTTGTTGGACTCGGTGGTTATCTAATTTTGAATTCTATAAACAAAGCGTGCAACTTGTCCTCCAAGCACGATTCAAGATGAGATTCCAAGGCCTCAAATTTGGCATCAGTTGGGTCTTGAGAAGCCATGGTGTATGCCTATAGATAAAGAATTGTTAACGGGTCAATAGCATGGTATGGTGGAAGGTTTGGACAATAGATCAGTGGTAGAAGGTTGTGGTTGTAAGGGTTTATTATTTTGGGTCATGGTTTTGGGTGCTGTTAGGGTTGTGAAAATATGTTATGATGATTGTTCTTAAGGCTAGAGGGGTTCCCCTAGCAAGATAGTTAGGTTTTGGTAGGTTAAGGAGAAGAAGAAAGACAAAGGTGCATCAGCATATTTTTTATCAAAAAGATTCTAGTAGTAAAGATGTAATTTTTTCCAGCAAATCACAACAAAATTCAAGTAAAACTCAAGGGGAATCTACTAGTAAGGGAGAGATGATGCCATAAAAAAGTTTGTGAAAGAAAATGGTAACAAAAGGTTTGGCAAAACCAAAGATCACAGGTGTGAACTGCGGTAGAATTTTGTGTCCAAAGTACAACAGTTTGGACGTAAAAGTTTAGTAGTTTATATTAATAATTTTTTGACAAAACCAAAAGAAAATCTACTATTAGGAAGTGCCAAAGCCATCATAAAATTTTTGTAGAGATTTAGATAGAAAAAATATAGCAGCAAGATCAGATAAGCAATACTATGCAGCTGAAATTCTGTAGTGCAACTTTCGTCATAGAGATGAAAACTTTACGACGAAAAGTTTATGCAGCAAAATAGGAACAATTTTTTTAGTTTTTTAGAATAAAGATAACTAAATTGCAGCAATAGTAAGGTAGGAAACTAGAACATGTTACAATTCATGGGGAGATTAAAGGATGATCTACAGTGGTAGAGATGATGATAGAATTCGGCGATGATATTTAAGCAATTGTGGGAATTGCTTTGGGTGACTGTGGAAAGATGATAGATGACTGTGGATGCCAAGAATATTGCTCTGATACCAAGTGTTAGAATCCTAGTGGATTCTAAGCTTGGGTGATCTCTATAGGGGATCGACATCATTAGAACTCTAGAACTAAAAGAACCCAAGTTATTATTATTAAAAAATTACTTATGTTGAAATTTACATAAATAAGATTTTGATAATGATTGAAAAATTAGTTTAAATGTAAAGCTATTGTTAAATGGTTCAAATATTGACAAAGTCTATTGAATGATTGATTTAAATGTTACATTGATTGAAATGCTATGATTGATTTGAATGATAGAATTTTAGCATAGAATAATATAGAAAAGGGAGAGAAAGAAATCACATGAAACAACCAAAAGGAGAATAATTAATCTTAAATGGCATTGTATTCTTGAAATAAATGTCAAAAGAAGGATAATTCTTTTGAAAGAATATTTCTATCCTATGAATCCTTCAACAAGAGATAAAATGATACTATTGTTGAATCTATTTAACTACACAAATGAATTAGAAAACTTTTAGCTATTATTGAAATTTTTTGAAAAGTGATTTTTTATGATAATTTTGGATATATTTTCAAATGATTTTGTTTTAAAGAATGGATATGTTTAAATCTATCCAACTTGATTGATATGTTGCTTTTGATTATTTGATAAATTAAGTCATGATCTTGAAATCTTAAAAATTATAATCTGAGATCTTTTTATTTACTAAGATTCCTTTCATCCTAAACATGATCTTGACTTCTCAATATTTATAACTTGATATTTCTATAAGAATCAAAATCCTTCTTACATTGTCTCCTAAGATTTCAAAAGCTTTAAAATTTCATCTAGGAAGAAATTTATCAAAATAAATCATGTTCTTACCATTTATGATTTAATAATAATATTTTTTATGACATAATTACTTATGATTTTCTTCTTAGTATAACTTATCATCAATATTAGTATTTCTTAACATTATGATAAGTTAAAAATTAAAAGAGATTTACATTATCATGAATATTCCCTTAGCTTCTTGACTTGATTTATATGTTATGAGAATCATATTATTGATCTCTATGATTTTCTTTAAAGGGAGATTTATGATCTTAACAATAATAATTAAAATTTTTATCAAGATCATTCTTCTTTTCTATTAAAAAGATTTATCTTGGATAAATTAAGATTATCCCCTAAGACTCATTTGTAATATTTACAAAAGAAGAAAAAGGAAACTTACTAAATGAAATCATATCTTTTAGGTTTGAATTTTTAATGACATGATATCTCTTATACTTTTTCACATAAATTGAACATAGATGAAAAGAAATTATGCAATCATATTTCTCTCTTGACAATAATAAAAAGTACGAGATAAAATTTTTAATATGATTAGAAGCAAACATTGAATGATGAACAAGTGCTTAGAAGAAAATTAGAAATTTATAAATGCATACAAAACGCTTAATTTACAATTTGAGCTTGATATACCATTATGCCTTCTTATAAAATTCTTGATGTTTTTTATCCAAATTACATGAGATGATTTTAAATGCATGAGTAGGTCTTAAACTTTTGAATCTCATTGAATATCTTGAAGTTTTGAGACTAATTTCGAAATTCACATATATAAAATTTACATCTTTAAAATTGAATATTTTTGTGATATGATATTTTTCATTTCTCTACCTTGATTCTACCTTCTTATTCACACAAAATAGAGAAAGGAAATCACTAACATTTCAAGAGACTAATAAGTCTATTAATTACATTTTGAATCTCTTGAAAGTGATTTTGATGATTTTGAAATTAAATGATATCATGATTTTGATTTCTTAGACTTATAACTTGAAATCTTTTATGAATCAAAATATTTTGTTATGTGTTTTCATATTATTGAAAAGGAGATTTTTAAACAAATTATGAACTTAATAACTTAAGATTTCTTATGGATGAATCAAAAGATTTTATTTTAATTGTTTCTCCTATAAATTTATCTCTTAATATTTACAATTTACCTTCATGGATTGTATATCTAATCACTATATTAATCTTTCATGATATATTTCACATGATGATAATGAAAAATGGTGAAATGGGAAAAGATTTGCACTATTGCAACCATCCCCTCTTTTTTTTGACAATGACAAAGGGGGAGCAAAATTTGTTAGCTTATAAAATTACAAACTTGAACAATGCAAAGAAATCAAAAAATTGCTAGCTTGCACTTCCCAAAAGAGAAGAAAGAACTTACTAGATTTATTTATTATATTTTCTTAAAATTTATATGAGAAAAATATGTTAAGCTCATATTCGAATTTTATATATCTATAAGATTGAGGTTGAGACCTAGAAATGCTAAATCATGAAAATATTTAAATTGGTAACATAGATTTTATGAGATTAAGCTTTTTGTGATAACATTTTTGAAAACTTTCTCCATGATTTGGTATCTTATTGTTTTCAAAAAATGCATGAAGATATGACACATTTGAAATTTACATGAGATGATTTTATATATCAAGAAATGACTTTTGCTATATTTGAAATAAATAAGTAGTCTTTAAATCTCTTGGACTTTTAAGCTCATCTTAATATTGCTTTTAAAATTTATTAAGAGCTCTTCTCATGATGAAATAATTCAACAACACCTCCCATATTTCTCTCCTTATTAATTATAAAAGGTATGGTTGATGACTAAAGATTAATTTTCAAATATATTAAATTTATTAAGACAGGTATGCTCAATGACTTAAAAATCTTCTATACTTTATAACTTAAAAATTTTCTATGCTTGTTGATTTGAAAATTTTCTATGCTTGATGATTGGAAGAAAAAGTCTCAAATATTTTCAACTTCATGGCAATCCTTAAAAATTCTTGATAAGTTAAAAATTTTTTTAAATAAATCTTTATTATACTTGAAAGGTTATATGCTTGAAATGCTTATTGCTTTGATTTACTTGAATTTAAGAGGATGTGACTCTCTTGAATTTAAGTCTTCTATATTAATACATAAACTAAGGAGGAGTAATGTCATCATGTGTTTTTGAAAATATTTGCTCTATATTTCACCTTTTTGTTGATGACAAAGGGGGAGAAATATATATTGATGACACATGACATTGAAAAATATTCATTGATAACACTTAATGATATAACTTAGATATTTTATAATTCATGATTTGATGACTTGATGTAAATTTGTGTTGAAATTTGTATCGAATGATTGATTGCTTAAATTTAAGAGTGAGTGCATCTCTTAAATTTAAGTGGTATGGTTTTAGGGGGAGTTAGGATTAACTCCTGTCATCAATTGATTGTCATCATAAAAAAGGGAGAGATTGTTGAATCTTGAATTTTGATGATAAAATAAATTGATAGATTATTGATCTAACAGGATTGTTAGAGTTGATTGATGCAAGATTAATTATGATAGAAGGATTATTACAATTAGGGTTGGCCAAGGTTAAGTCCATGCATCGAGTTGATGCATTTGGAAACTCGCCAGGAGTGTGTTGGAAGCTCGTCGAGGGTATCGGGAGTTTGCTAGGATGGCGCAAGGGAATTCGCCAAAAGAAGATCAAGACTCATCGGAAGATTGTCGGGGGTAGCCGAAAAGCTTGTTGGGAGTCAGGATAGTCTTGTAATGGATATTTTGGTAATTATGATTATATTTAATTAAGTCATAATTGACATCGTGCATGTCTAATTATGACATGATCAATAAAGTTACAACCAGATGATGGGCCAAGATAAAGCCTAGGCATCATGCCAAGTTCGGACGATGCACTGGAATCTCGTTGGAAGTTCGCTAGGAGATTCGCCGAAGGAATCAGGAAGCTCGTTAGGAACGCGAAGGGAGATCGCCGGAAAGAAGACTGGAGGACTTGCCGCAAGATTACCGGAGGTTGCCGGAGTATACGGGAGTTAGGCTTTAATTAGGCTTAATTAGCCATTAAGTATTGTAATCATTGAGTCATAATTAGGGTTAGAGTCCTAATTGAGTTAGATTAGGAAGGAATCCAAATCAACTCAATGAGGCAACCGGATCCACTACTAGGTTTGGTTGAGCTCCGGTTGACCTCAATCAGTTGACCAAAGATCTGGTCAACGTAAAAGTCAAGCTGGAATTCATAAAGTGGAGGGAACCACTTTTATGGAAATTTCGGCTAGTAAACCGCTGGTGAGCGGTGATTGGACTGCCCGTACCATAGAATCTGGGCGATGGGTAGCAGCTTTCGATGGGTAAACCGCTTAGGTGGTGGGTGAACTACCCGTACCACAGAATCTAGGCGGTGGCTAGCTACTGATGGTGGGTAAACCGCCTAGGTCGGCGGGTAAACCACCTGTATCAAGATTTTCTAGATATGATTGAATTTTGGCTCCTATTTTGAAGCTAATTTGGGACCTATAAATACCTCAAGTTTTCTTATATTCAAAAAACACTTTTGGGGGATTATATTCTGAGAAAATATTATGTGAGAATTGTAAGAAAAAGAAAAGAGGTAAGGGAGATAGCTTAGAGTTGTAAATCTAGTCTCCCTTGTAAGCTCAAGTGTAAGAGTTTGATCTTCACCCAAAGAAGATTGGTAGTGGATGCCAGTGTACCTCAGGAAGAAGGACTCAAAAGTGGACGTAGGCCGTTGGCGTCGAACCACTATAAAATTATAAGTGTTTTATATTTGCATTGCTTGAATGTTGTTGAATTGATGCTTCAAACTTAAACTAAACTCCTTGAAAGCAAGATGATAAGTTCTTTTGTTCAAACGTGATTATATTTCCGACTTCTTACTTTTAATCACTCACTTATTTTATTAAAAATAAAAAGCTTTGGATTTCCTATTCTATCTTATTCGAAAAGATTTTGCTTTAGAAAGAAAAATCTTAGCTTGCACTAATTCACCTCCACCCTCCTCTTAGTGACAATTGATCTTAATATATAGTACACTTGTTTATCCGGTTATCTCAATGTCCCTCTCGAGTAACTTATGACCGGGATTATTTAGGATCTGTGTTTAAAGGTGAATCTATCTCATTATTGTGATCTCATCATGATACGATTCCTATTGTACAGAACCAAGGACATCACAATATATATGCTATTGATAATATAATGTGATAATATACCAATATTAATCATAAGAAAAAAGATCACACATCGTGTCACATATGCCATCACTCATATGATTGGTTTACAGGGCACCTGTAACCAGCAATCTCGTACTTGACCTAAAGCCAATCACCTATGTGTCTGATCTCCATCAAACCCCTATGATGTTTAAATACAATCTGAGGTAGTGGCTTCATTAGTGGATCTGTAATGTTATCTTTGGATGAAACTCTTTCCATTATTATGTCTTTACAGGCTATGATCTCTCTAATTAAGTGGAACCTCCTCAGAATAATTCTGATGAGACCTGGGTTCCCTTGCCAGAGCTATTGTCCTGTCGTTGTCGCTGTACATGGAAATTGGCTCCATGCTGCTTGGAACGATTCTCAAATCCCTGATGAACTCCTTCATAAGATATCTTATCCATGTCTCCCTTTTCTTCAGGAGTCTTTGGGGACATACTCCTAGAAAGTGATATTTCATGTCTCATTGGTATGATACCTCTCTTGAAATTCTTCATGCCAAATCTTTTGACAATGGAGTATATGTACCTATAGATTGGGATAAGCCAAGCATCCTCTTAGATCTATCTCTATAGATTCGGATCTCCAAAATATAGGATGCTTCCCCTAAGTCTTTCATGGAGAATTTTCTGGATAGCCAAGTCTTTACGGATAGCCAAGTCTTTACTATAGAGAGTATTCCTATATCATTCCTAATTATTAGGATGTCATCCACATACAATACCAAGAAGGTGATAGCACTCCCACTTATCTTCCTATACATATAACGTTCATCTTCGTTCTTAATGAAGTCATAAGATATGATCGTTTTATCAAATCTTATGTTCCAACTTCGGAAAGCTTGCTTTAGTCCATAAATAGACTTGAGTAACCTGCATAATTTATCTAGACTCTCTCTGGATACGAATCCCTGTGGCCGTATCATATATATCTCCTCCTCAAGGTTACCATTGAGAAATACTATTTTGATATCTATCTGCCAGATCTTATAATCATAGTGTGCTACAATGGCCAAAAGAAATCTAATAGACTTAAACATGGTTACAGGTGAAAAGGTTTCATCATAATCAACTTCTTATCTTTGACGATATCCTTTAACTACTAGCCTTGCTTTATATGTCTCCACCTTTCCATCTACTTCGATCTTCTTTTTGAAGATCTACTTGCACTCGATGGGAACTATACCCTCAAGTGCATCCACAAGATACCAAACCTTGCTAGAGTACATGGAATCCATCTTAGAATTTAAAGCTTCTTGCCACTTCCTAAAGTCTATACTCATAATAGCCTCCTCGTAGGTCTGAGGATCAATATCCTGAGAGTCCTCTCCACTGATATGTCACACATATCTTTCAAGAGAGTGAGATACTTTGCTAGACCTACGCAAAGTTGGAACTTGTGTGCTAGGTACCTGAATAGACTTAAGCTCTAGAATGGTGCTTGAGCTAGGTTCTCCAACCTCGCTCAACTCTATCTCACTCCCACTGTTTCTATCAAGATTGTGTTCCTTCTCAAGGAACATAGCTCTCTTGGCAATAAAGACCTTTCAGTTCTCGGAATGATAGAAATTATACCCACAAGTTTCCTTGGGGTATCCCACGAATATGCATCGTTCTGTCCTGATTCCAACTTATCGGGGTTATATCTTCTAACATGGACAGGACAGCCTCAAATCTTAACCATCTTAAGATCGAGCTTCTTTCCTTTTTATATCTCATATGATATGGTATAGACAGTACCAACTTTAATGGAACTCCATTCAGAAAGAAGGTAAGTTGCAATCTCTAAGGCATATCCCTAGAATGGGGTAGGTAGGTCAGCAAAACTCATAATAGATCGCACCATGTGTAACAGTGTGTGATTCCTCCTTTCTGATATACCATTGAGCTGAGGTGTATAGGGAGGTGTCCACTGGGATAGAATCTCATTGTCCTTGAGGAAATGAGTGAACTTCATACTTAAGTACTCTCCTCCTCGATCTAATCAAAGAGCCCTAATACTCTTTCCAATCTGATTCTCAACTTTATTCTAATATTCCTTGAATTTCTCAAAGGTCTCGGACTTGTATTTTATCAAGTACATGTATCTACACCTAGAGAAATCATCAGTAAATGTAGTGAAGTATGAGTAACCACATATAGCTTGAGTCGACATGAGACCACATACATCATTATGTATAAGTTCTAATAACTCAGTGGCTCTCTCTCTCCAGTTCCATTAAAAGGAGAGTTGGTCATCTTCCCACGAAGGTAAGGTTCACAAGTTGCATATGGCTCATAGTTAAATGGATCTAAGTATCCATCTTTCAACAACTTTTGAATCCTTCCCTTATGTATATAACCTAGCCTATAATGTCATAGATATGCATTGTTCACCTCATCTCTTTTCCTCTTAGATGTATTTATATTCATGATATATAGAGAAGTGTCTAACCCATATAGTCATTTATCAGGGTCTCTCTAGTGATGATCTCATCATCCATAATTATTGAATAATTATTATTCTTAAAAATAAATTTATATCTATTAATTATCAAATAAGAGATGAAAATAATATTTTTGATAATAGAGGGAACAAAATAACATGTATCTAATGCAATAATACTCCACCAGGCAGATGTAGGGTGACCTCCCCAACAATAATTATAGCAACACTTGCTCTATTACCCATCTTGAGATTCATCTCGCCTTTGGCCAATCTCCTAGGTCTTGCCAAAAACTGCAATGAATTATAGATATGATAAGTACTCCGGGTATTAATACCCATGTATTATCATGAAAATCTAATGAGTAGAGACTGATTATGAATATACCTGAAACTTCTTCAAGTTTCTATTTCACCTTTTTTGCAAGGTAGTCCTTATAGTTCCTCTTCTAATGCCCATTTTGGCCATAGTGGAAGTACTATCATTTATCCTTTGTAAGGTCTTTCTTGGCAACCTTTGCCTTACCCGATCTTTCTTTGTCTTTGCCCTTCTTAAGGGTCTTACTAGCCTTCCTTTTTCTATTGGCCTCACCAATATAGAGAACTAGCTTATCTTTCTTGATGGTACTCTTAGCTTCCCTCAATATGTGAGATTGGTCATAATCATCACGTAAAAGATTAGGGTCATGAGAAAGTCACAAAAACTAAAAAAATACATCACGTGAGAGATTGTTTTACCTAGGAAGATCGTATATCCTTGTATTCCAGATCCGGATGGAGACGATGAAGGAAGTTAAGAGTCTTCCTCTCTAGCGGTATTCACACGATGGATCTCTGAGTGAAACTCCTCCAATCTAATCTCGCAACTCTTACGCAGAGGGAGGGAGGAGAATAGGAGGGGGAGGCCAAGGCTGCAGCTTATCAACCATGAGTCTCATCTCCTATTTATAGAGAGCCACCAAAAAATCCTAGGGCTATTGCCTTAGTGGGTATTAGATCTCCATCTAATTACCCACTAACTTTGCATTATTGGATCTCTATCCAATAATCTTCTTAGGCCTCTAATTAAGCCTCAACCAATGAGCCTATCAGCATAGGGTCTCATCTAATAAGAATAGGGCCTAATTGGATCTCATCCAATCCTCTATTCACTGAAGCATCCACCATATGTGTGTGACCCTTTAGGTCCGATACTGAGTTGGCCGTGAGTCGCTCCTATCAAAACTCATTTTGATATATTGAATTATTATCTCCATAATAATTCACTTGATTAATCGACTATGGATGTACTAAGCCACTACGCCATAGTTCCCAAACGGTATAAGGGGATCGAATCCATTAGACCTATCTGTCCTAAGTTATCGTGTATCTATAATCTCTCATCCAACTAATATCCCAGAGACCATGTAATGGACATGATACTGTTAGGTCATATACATAATCAATTTATTTTTCTCTAATTAGATTCTACTAGAGAAATCTTTCTCTCTCAATCCGAATAACCTTGCCTAGGGATTTATTTGAGTAAGCATATACGGGATATTCCTCTCGCGATTCCGAGAGTGGGTGATCATTTTTTGATACTCAATTGCCTTTGTAAGTTGGGTACCAATCTCAATAACTAATTATACCAGATCGGAAACTTTCCAAACTTGTAAGTCTAGCATTAAAGAAAGGAGTACTCAAACAAGGCATTTTTGGTGTCAAGTCTAAGGACCAAATACATAACTGAGACTATAAAATTACTGTCTGATATTAGGTATCCTTAGTGTCTATACACAAGTGGCTATGAGACTAGCCTCCTCCATCATATGGATGGGTATATAGTACATCGGTCTGTCTGGTTATCGATATCCCTCTCAAGTAACCTATGACGTGGATTATTTAGGATCCGTGTTTAAAGGTGAATCGATCTCATTATCCTAATCTCATAATGATCTGATTCCCATTACAGAAAACCAAGGACATCATAATATATATACTACAAATAATATAATGTGAGAAGATATAAATATATAAGCAAAAAGACTACACAGCGTGTCACATGTGCCATCACTGCATGATTGGCTTGTAGAGCACCCTTCACCACGCCATCTAGTCACCTATTATCTTCCCAAGAAATTTCCATAATTGTTTATCTCGTTGTCGACTCACCATCATCACTCCCTGCTACAAATCCTCTATCTACTGTGCCTCTACCAAAATTGCATCAGGTTCTGGTGTCTACCTTACTGTTGCTGCAATTTACTTATCTAAAAACAAAAAGAAATACTTACATCTACTATTGTTACAATTCTTGCCATTTATCTATCTTGCTGAAAAAATTGTTGGCCGAAAAAATAGCTGCGATGATCTTTCAACGTTGACGTAATTTTTCAACTGAATACTATCTTCTTATCGATATCTTGTTGTCATATTCTTCTCCATATTTTGTATCAGGTTGGCTTTCATCGTCATCTATCCCTTACTATAATACATTGCATCTTCCTTATATTGATACAAAAAATTGCTCGCTGCAAAAACCTTTTGTTGCAAAGTTATCATCTTTATGATGAAAGTTGTACCACAAAATTTCAACCATATAATTGTTATTGAATCTCTGATCTTCTTATCGACAACTTGCTGCTATATTCATCATATATCATCTATATTGCAACCTACCATAGGCTTGTTCTCAAGCACTTCTTGTTGCAACCACACCAAACTAGTTATTACCCCAACAAAGAACCCTAAACGTCCCTTCCCAGCCTCAAACCACTATCATTGAAACCCATTCAAGCCCCCATTACACCCTCAAACTATAGCACCAACAACAATCTAAACTGCAAACTATCAATCCAAAATCGTAACCTTAATCCATCACCCTTTCGGCCACCAATCCCTACTAAACCATTTACTGCCATCAACAACAACCCTAAGCCACCCTCTAACCCTAAATCCTTGTCACCAAACCCCCTATACAACCCCTACAACAACTTTAAACCATAGCCCCAACAGCAATCAAAAAATAGCAACCTATTAACCCCAAATTGCAGCCATCTACCTATGATCTATCATCTCTTTCAGCCACCTAGCTATCCAACCAATCCCTCCCTACCCTTAACCAAACAACAAAGAGAGGACCTCGACATTACATATATGGAGTCTTGTGCCATGGCATCGATATATCTCATCGGTGCCAAGTTGGAGGCCTTCGAGACGCATATGGAGGACAGACTATGTGCTCACTGCGCGGAGTTATTCAGTAGTAGGATTGGTACAAACACACCAATGGAGTCCCCACATGGAGGCAATTCAAGAGCGAGTTGCTGATCCGCTTTAGATCGATGGAGTGTGAGAACATGAATGGCCAACTCGTAAAGATTTGTCAAACCTCAATCATACAAGAATATCAAATCAGGTTTGAGGATCCTTTAAATCAAACTCAAGATTAGTCTTAAGAGCAATTGTTAGGGATATTCATCAAAGAATTAAAGTGAAAATCAGATGTGAAGTCAAGGTACAATAACCATATACATTGAGGGATGCCATCTCCTTCGCTCTGCATCCATGATGAACGACTAAACAATGATGCCCGAAGGACCAAGATCATGAACCGACCAGTAACCATCAAGCCTTTGGCCTCCCCTGCTATCAACCAAACCTCTTAGCCCAAGGAACTTACTTGAGAAGAACTCTAAGAAAGATCCGTGAAAGGGCTATGTTGACACTCGATGAACCATGGAGTAGAGATCACCACTGCAAAAGGGAAAAGCTTTTGGTGATTGAACCGATCAAGGATCCAGAACCTGAAGATGTAGATCTCAAACCTGAGAAGAAAGATGTAGAGGAAGAACCATAGCTGGCCATCAGCACCATACATACCCTAGCCGGCTACACCAACCCACATTCCACGAAGGTCAACAGATTCCTTAAACATCAGCCAATCACCATTCTTATGGAAGCACCAATAATTTCATAGACAACAAGATTGCTACCTGATTAACTCTCTAGATTGAATATTACAGTAGGTTTGATTTAAAAGTTACAGATGGTTGAATCCTCAACTGCAACTGAAAGAGCCCTATAGTGAAACTAGTTTTGTAGGGCCAAGAAATCACCACAGACTTCTTCCTCTTACCACTTGATGATTATCAAGCAATGATTAACGTTGAATGGTTGTCCACTCTAGGTAATGTTTCGTAGAATTTTTTTCAAATTAATCATGAAATTTTTCAGCCATGGGAAATAGGTGATCCTTTGAGGAAAGCATGGGGGTGAAGTATCGATTATTTCTATGCAACGCAAGGAGAGAGTGCTACACAAATTGCATATCAGCTTCCTAATACAACTTTAAGGGCTACCAATGGAGGAATCAATGATGAACAAAGATCCAAACATCCTCTCTTTGCTTGCTAAATTTTCGGATGAGTTTGTTGAACTGATAAAACTGCCACCTACTCGGTCGCATAATCATGGCAAGTTTGTGGAGGATGATGGCATGATCAGTGCTCCCCTCATGACATTACTGAAAAAAGATGACTTCCTCTAGTCGGATGAAGCTATAGCAGCCTTTGATGCCCTCACGGTTGTAATTCCATCTATACTGATGCTAGCTTTACCCAACTCTGATAAAATTTTTGTGATCAAATCTGACGCATCATGAGTCAGAATGGTGGTATCTTCATGCAAGATGATCGACCCTATCCTATATTAGCAAAGCCCTCTCTCCATATCACTTGAAGCTATTAATCTATGATGAGAAAATGTTGACCATTGCTGAATTTGTGGCTTGGCATGATATAGGTCAATGACACAAAGGAGAGATGAAAATAAGCCCTAGAAAATTACAGGTTCTACTAACTCCAAACTCAGATCAGACTCACATTACCATGGACTCTACCAGAGGGTAGCCATCATCTTAGATGAAAGCCTAGCTACTATTAAAGAACAACCACACGCCAGCCCATGCAAGAAAGAAAAAGCCACTAGACAAACACCGGAGTAGAAGAAAGTTTACTATTGAAGATCGAGTTTTCCTTCATCTTCAGCCCTACCAATAGTAATCTATGAGCCTCAAGAAAGTGATCTCCCTATTTCTTTGGACCCTATAAAATTGGAGATCATATTGGAGCCATGACTTGTGGATCAGTTCTACACACCAATTCAAAAATATAACTGATCCTCTAAGTATCCCGCCTCAAATGAAAGTTTAGAGAGGATGACTCAGCCCAGATCCACCCACCAGACATCTCAGCTAATAAGAAGGTCCAAGTTTAGCTGATGATCGTGTGGGATTGAAGGATCATGATGTACCACCATCTAAACACTACTACCATTAATTGAGAGATACAAGACAATGCTAGACCACATGACGATGGTGCACCTACCGAATATACCACGAGGAATCTTCAAGAAGAATTGCAGATCATGGCCCAAAGTTCACATAGCCTTAGCCTTGAGGATAAGACTGATTTGAAGAGGGCGGGTCTATTAAGACTACAGCTAAGTCAGGTCCTAGTCGATTGAGTTGAGTCCTTAGATTTGGCCTTGTTGGATGGCCTAGACCTGACATTAGATAGGGTATGAGGAGATTTGAATCTATTATAATAAATTAGCTCAAATCCTAGAAGGGTTAGGATTCGACTAAAACTGGAGTCTAGTTAGGAGTCAAAGTTTGATTTGAATCGAGTCAACCAAGTCAAGCTTGTAATCAAGTCTAGCCACCTAACTTGATAAGGGAAAGTCCGATAGGGCTGAGAGGAGGCTAGCTAGGGTTAGAGAGGGAGAGTTCCATTTAGTTAGGACTCTCTCTAAGATTGATTAGGAGTTAGATTATATGTTGGAGTCTTAGTTTAGTTGAAGTAGGAATCTTATTAGGATTAAGGTTTTGAATCCTATATAAACATGATAGAACCCTAGAAGGAGCTCTATAGATTTTGATCCTTGAGGGGGATCAACCCTTGAAACACTGTAGGGGTTCCTCCCTCCTAGATTCGACACAAGATTAAAATAAAATTGATGATTACTTAATAAAAAGAGGTGGAGGCTACATGCTTATATAGGGCTCCAAACTCTAGCCCTAGGGGGTGCTTGTATAATTAAAATTACCCTTTTATCTCTTCTATAGCCTACCTACCTTACAAGGAATAAGTGGCGGCTAGGTTGACTCTATAGCCGACCTAAGCAGGGAGAAACCATAGCCTACCAACCCAGTAATGGGGGTGGCAGCCACTAAGCCCTAAGGGCTAATCTAAACCATAGTCATACTCCTTTATAAGATAGAAGTGACTTTATTACAATCTAGTAGGGTTTTATTGACTACTTCTAGGGAGATTAGGACTCAACTCTACTAAGTCCTACCAAAACACTTGTAGTCATAACCCTTTTATCATAAATATATCAACCTTTTTCAGCCATTGTGTCCGACTACCAAGGAGGGAGGAACCCCATTATAGTTCCATGGACGGTCGATCCCTTACAGAGGTCAACCCAAGCTTAGAATCCTACGAGATTCTAACACGTTTTCACAAATTTTATTAGGATCAATTGGCACGAAAAGGAGGGGGGGGGGCGGGCGCGGGGTGGGGGTTGGGGTTTTGGGGGGTTTGAGAATCAAAATCGAAAATCCGAAGCGTTTCATTGAGTAAGTGAGCAATAAGCTATTGAACGAAGATAAGTTATGATTATGCTAAAAGAAAGCTCTATATAAGAATATGCATAATAAAAAATAATAAAGTAGAAAAATACTCACAGATTTATAGTGGTTCAGCCTCAAGCTGGCCTATGTCCACTCCCGAGTCCTCTTCTCTGAGGTCCACCAGTGTCCACTACTGATCTTCTTTAGGTGAAGACCAAATCCTTACAAGCTTTCAACTTAAGGGAGACTTCTTATAAGAAATACAATACATGGCTCACTCCATCCCCCCTTTTCTTTTTCTTGTATATTTTTAGCACCCAATTTTTTACATAATTTTTAGCCTAATTGTTATGTAAAAATCGATGCTAAATGTAAGAAAACTTGAGGTATTTATAGGCCTCAATTGGCTTCAGAAGAATAGAGCCAAAATTCAAACTCACCTAGAAAATCTAGGTACGGGCAATCAATCACCAACATTATAACCACCGAAAGCTATCCTGATTCCTGGGCGACGGCGGTACAACCACCAGCCTGGGCGATCCAATTGCGCCTGCTGCTAGGATTCCTGGGTGGTGGTTGTACAACCACCAGGATTTTTGAAAAAGTGATTCTCTTCACTTTTCTAATCCCGACTTGTATCTCTTGTTAACTAATTTCCAGGTCAACCAATTAAGCTCAACCTAAGCTCAATCTACTCTCCATAGTGGACCCGATTTACTTAGTTGAGTTAATTTAGATTCCTTCCTAACTTAACTCAAGTTGGACTCAAATCTAACGATGCTAACTATAACTAATTAATTACAATTAATGTCCCCATCAAGTCCAATAAGACCCTTTTGATTCCCTGTAAGCTTTTTGACAACCTCCTCATGATCTTTCAACGAGTTTCTTGGTATTCTTCTGGCGAACTCCCGACGCCATCCTGATAAGCTCCCAATCACCTTCGACAAGCTTCCGACGAAGCCCCAGCAAGCTTCTAATACCTTCAGCAAGCTTTGGCGAACTCTCGGCAAGCCTCTGATCCCTTCGGTGAGCTCCTAGCGAACTCCCAGCAAGCTTCTGATACCTTCAGCAAGCTTCTGGTAAATCTCTCGATGAGTTCCCACTACATCGTCCAAACCCTGGCCCGATGCCCGAGACTTTGACTCTAGCCCAATATATGATTATAACTTTGTCTTTGTTATAGTTAATCCTACATCAATCATCTCTAATACATATGTTAGATCAATAACCTATCAGTTGATTGAGATTCAACAATCTCTCCATTTTTTATGATGATAATCAATTAATGTCGGGAGTTAAGCCTTACTCCCCCTACATCCATGCCATGATACAAATAAGAAAACCTTAAATTCAAGAGAACCAACCACTCTTGAATTCAAGTCTCATAACATCTATTTATCAAATTTTGAAATGATATATTATGAATTTCAAAACAATCAAATCATATTTGATATATAATATTTATCTCAACCAATCATGAATCATCAAAATTTTAAAGTATATAACATGAATTATGCATCAATCATTAAGTCATCAATTATTTCTCCCCCTTTGTTTATCAACAAAAATAGAAAAAATATCCATTTTTCCACTTTTCTACATATGTTATCAATTATTTCTCCCCCTTTGTCATTAACAAAAAGGTCAAATGTTAGAGGAAATAATTTTAAGGCACATGCGTCAATAATTTACTCATGAATTTTCTTTTAACATGCATGTATCATTTTTATGTCATCAATTTGTTATTTCTCCTTCTATTCATCATAAAAAAAGGTGAAATAACAAGCAATTAATTTTATGATACATAAGGTCATCATGTATCGAAGTTTTCATATGTTTACAAAATAAATTTTACATTGCTCTCCCTTAGTAAAATAAGATAAAAACCTAATTTTCTCATGAAAATTTTTCTCCCTTTTGTAAATAAGAAAATACAAACAATGGAGGAGAGTTAAAAATATCATCACAAAAATAGAACTTATATTAAGCATCATAAAAGGAACTTTGAATGTCAATATCAAGGTAAATCCTTTTTTAAAGGTGAGCTCTAAAAAATTTGAGAAATCCAAGAAGAGCTAAGAGCTACACATACATTTAAATTCATCTTATATAATTTTCAAGCAAAAGTAGCAAATTAAGTAGATCATGCATTTTAAAGATCATCTCATATAAATTTTGATAAGAAGCTCAATCTGTAAAGGTCAAGAATTCGAAAAGAAAATATGATAGTAAATCAAGCTTAAATTGTAAATCATACATTTTGCATGTATTTAAAAATTCTAATTTTCTTCTAAGCAATTTTTCGTCATTAAATGTTATAAGATCCATCATATCCAATTTTCTTCTAATCATATTAAAACTTTTATTTTTCTCTTTTGGTCATTGTCAAGAAAGAAATATGATGACATAATTTCTTCTTAATATCTATATTCAAATTATGCCTAAAAGTACAAGGAGATCATGTCATAAAATCAAATCTTGAAATACCAAAAGATATGATTTAAATTAATAAATTTGCCCCTCCTTATTGTTTGTGAATTCAACATAAGTAACCAAGAAATTTTATGTATTCAAAATTCTAAGTAAAATAGAAATCTAATCATGCAAATATCATATATTTAAAATTTCTAACTCTTTTTTAGCAAATCTCTCCTCATCACCATAATCAAAGTATTTAATTTCGTTATTACAAAATATCAATTTTTCTCTCCCTTAGTCATTGTTAAAGTAACAATTAAGATACAATAGTACTAAATTTTCATAACTTTACAAAATAAAATATGGAAATATAGGATCTCAATTTATATATGTGATTTTAAATCATCAAGATCATTGTTTATAAAAAGATTCATGTTATAGTTCCAAAAAGATAAACATCTCTTTAATAAAGCGAACGAATTTTAGTAAACAATCTTGGTTTATATAAATACCTCAAATTATAATTTTCAAGATTTCAAGGTCATGATTTAAGTTATCAAATCATCAAAATTGAAATAAAATTAGATAAATTCATTAATCTCTTTTAAAAAGAATATGAACATATACAAAGTCAATCAAAAATTATTTTTTGAAAAATTTCTATGATTCTCTAGTTCATTTTTGTAAGAGATTCAACAATAATAGTATCATTTTATCTCTTATTGAAGATTGATAAGATACAAATATTTTCCAGAATAATTATCCTCCTTTTTAGTTGTTTTATATAAAACACCTTTCATATTTTCATAAATTTAAACACAAATATTTTTCATTAATAATAACTAAGGTTCTTTAGTTCTAGTTCATTTTCATACTAGCATGCTCTAGCTATGCATTATCAAGATTAATTATATAATCATGAACTAATTTGCACTAAACTTTTATTGTTCTAATTTTAGCATGCTCTAGCTACACAAAAAGTCATGTATCATTGAGAGCAATCAACACTAATGAATCATTCAAAGATTTATTACCTATAATTTTATTTTTAATAATTTTTCTTATTATTATTTCTTAGGCTAGTGCGTTTGAAAGGAGTATTAAATCTCAGGTCATGTGGCTTAAGCATCTACTTTCAAAACATTACTTAGTGGTCCTAGCCTTATTAGGAGGTAACTTTATATTATAGGAGATTTTGATTTAGGTACCCATTTGAGTTTGAGTCCTTCATGAAATATTCTTCCCATTTTGTCTAATGATTTTAGGTTGTTAATGGTTCCTTTAGAAACTCAAATTAGTCTATGTTGACTATATTTTCTAAATGAACATTTGTAGGCTTTATGTCCTAATTTACCATAAAAGTTGTATTTAATTTTTGATGATAGATTTAAAGTGGATCCTTTAACAAAAATGGTTGTCTTTTATTGAGTATTTCCAACAAAGCCTATATCATTTCTTCTATTAACATGACCCTTATTAGTAAGGATCATATTAAGAGATTTATTCCCTATTTTAATTTTTTTCTAACATGTGTTTAAGCATGATATTTTCCTCTTTAACATCATCTAGCATTTCATATTTAGAGCAAAGATTATTAATAATAATATATCATACATTTGATTAAATCTACTAACTAATGAATTATGTTCCTTCTTAAGCAACTTGTCAGATTTACTATTTTTTCTAAATTTATCAAACAATTCATGAAACATATTTAATAATTTGATAAAAGAAATACTTAATGAATCACTAACCTCGTCTTGGATCACCATTAGAGCATAGTTGGCTACTTTTTCCTTACTTTTATCTTCTTCTTTGGAGCACCTCGACTTCTTGCATTCATAGCAAAAGGTTTTCTCCATTTTAAGTTTATTTTTATTTTTATTTATTAAATTTATAGGTTCTTTTGTTAAGAGTTCAAGTTCAAGGTTTTCATCACTCGAGGCTTCACTCAAGAAGTCACATGTCATTCTCAGTTCAAATTCCTTCTTATTCTTTGGAATGTGTTCTTCAAATTTATTTTTGCAAGTCTTTTTATTTAATGAGTCATTTAATTTAGTTGTGCTTTCATATGTGATTTTTAGTTGATTCCATATATCAAAAGTCAAATCACAAGAAAAAACCCGATCAAACTCATTTTTGCTTAAAGCATAAAACAAAGCATTTATAGCTTGGCATTTAAAGAAAACATATGTTTTTCATGATCATTCTAATCATTTATTTGATTTGATGATTTCTGAAAACCATTTTTGAATATACACCATAAATCAAAATATAGAGAGATTGAGAAAATATGCATTCGAATTTTCCAAGATGTGTAATTCGTCCCATTGAATTTGGGAGGACGTGAAATAGAATGTACTTTATTCATGCCAAACAAAGTCATTTACTCAAGTGGGTATTAATCCAATGAGTAAGTGTCTTGCTCTGATACCAATTATTAGGATCAATTGGCACTAAGAGAGAGGGGTGAATTAGTGCAAGTGGTAAAAATTATGATTTAAGATAAACTTTTCATGCGAATCAAAATCAAAAATCGGAAGTGTTTCATTGAGTAAGTGAGCAATAAGCTATTGAACGAAGCTAAGTTATGATTATGCTAAAAGAAAGCTCCATATAAAAACATGAATAATAGAAAACAACAAAGTAGGGAAATGCTCATAGATTTATAGTGGTTCGGCCTCAACCTGGCTTATGTCCACTCCTAAATCCTCTTATCCGAGGTCTATCGATGTCCACTATCGATCTTCTTTAGTTGAAGACCAAACCCTTAAAAGTTTTCAACTCAAGAGAGACTTCTTACAAGAAATACAATACTTGGCTCACTCTCTTTCCCCCTTTTCTTTTTCTTGCATACTTTTAGCACCCAAATTTTCATACAATTTCTAGCCCATTTATTGTAAACAAAATTGTGCTAAATATAAGAAAATATGAGGTATTTATAGGCCCCAATTGGCTTCATAAGAATGGAGCCAAAATTCAAAGTCATCCAAAAATCCGGGTATGGGCGGTGGTACAACCATCGCTGATGGCGTACAACCGCCGAAAGCCGGATTCCTGGGTAGTAATGGTATAATTGTTAGTCTGGGCAGTCCAACCATTGCCTACCCGGATTCTTGGGCGGTGATAGTACAACTGCCGCTCACTGGCGGTACAACCACTAGGATTTTTGGAAAAGTGATTCCCTTCACTTTTTCAATCCCGACTTGTACCTCCTATTGACCAATTTTCAAGTCAACCAATTGAGCTCGACCTAAACTCAATCGACTCTCTATAGTGGACCCAATTTGCCTCACTTGAGTTAATTTGGATTTCTTCCAAACTTAACTCAAGTTGGACTCAAACCTAACGATGCTAACTATGATTAATTAATTATAATCAATGTGACTATCAAGTCCAACAAGACCCTCCTGACTCTCGGCCAGCTTTTTGGCAAACCCCGATGATAGTCCAACGAGTCTTTTAGTCTTCTTCCAGTAAACTCATGATACCATCCTGGCAAGCTCCTGATCACCTTTGGCAAGATCCTAGTGAACTCCCAACAAGCTTCTAATACCTTCGGCAAGCTTCCGGCAAACTCTTAGCAATCTTCTGATCCCTTCAGTGAGCTCCTGGTGAACTCCCGACAAGCTTCTGATACCTTCGGCAAGCTTCCAACAAGTCTCTCGTCGAGTTCCCACTACATCGTCTGAACCCCGACCCGATGCCCCAAACTTGACTCTGGCCCAACATCTGATTATAACTTTCTTTCTCTGTCATAGTTAATTTTGCATCAATCATCTCTAACACACATGTTAGATCAATAATTCATCAATTGATTTCCTCAAAATATGAGATTCAATAAGTTTTTGTTCTCAATTCTTGCTACCTCAAGCAAGAATTCAAATCCCCAGATTTTCAAGGTATGAGTAGTACTACCGCCATCACCGATGGTACCACCACCGAACAGAGCCCGAGATTATAATTTCTGATTATATCATCGCTCAAAAAAGGTGGTACTATCACCAGCAGCCGATGGTACCACCGCTTGGGAACCCAAAAAAGTATATTTCACTACTTTTCATACCCTGAGCTGTACTATCTCTTGATTTGGTGGCATCTCCTCCCAAGTCAATGAATTTAACCTCCTAATGAGCTCAAATCAACCTTAATTAAGGCCCAATGGGCTCTTAATTGAGTTAGCATGGTTACACCAAAAAACTAACTCAATTAACACCTAAACTACTTCAATCAAGACACAATCAATTACAAAGTGTGAATCTTATGTTGTTCAGCATGTCATTAGTTCATTCGACTCTTCACCAAAAAACTAACTCAATTAAGACCTAAACTACTTCGATCAAGGCACAATCAATTACAAAGTGTGAATCTTATGTTATTTGGCATGTTATTAGTTCATCCAACTCTTTATCCAACCCTTTGGCACATCATCCTCTCCTTCGGTGTATTGCCATGTTGACCTCTTCCAACATTCGATCTTCTTGGAGCAATGCCCAAACCTACTGGCGTGATGCTCGCACTCACGGCACCAAGTCCCTCCAGCATATTGACCAGTCCTCCAGCCCAACATCCAATCTTCTGACATGTTCTGTTCCAGCCCAATGTCTGATTCTTTCTGGTTTAATTGATTTATCTTTCTATAATTGAAGCTAGTCCTGCATCACTCAAACACTGATTAGATTGAAACTTTATCAATTAATTTTATCATCAAAATATGAGATTCAACAATACTGTTACCACCCTAGGTAGTACTACCGACACCATAAGTAGTACTATCATCGAAAATGCTGAATAGCATAAATAGTATTTATTGATTGACTCAAGAGGTACTATCACTTGGGCCTAATGGTACTATCACCCAAGCTTGCTTTCAGATGCCAGTTTGGTATTCTAACGGGCCTAGTTTGGCACAGCTTCAAGCCCAATGACTTTCTTGATAAGTTGGCATTGTTTCACCCTATAACAACTCAAATTATCTAAAATAACCTTGATCAAAACTCTGACAAATCAATCATATATCAAGTATATTTATGAAGCTTTTAGTATAACTCTTTTGACATGCCATTCAATCTTCTGATACCTCATTCGAGCTTTTGGCACATCGCCCTTTTATTCAACATATCGTCCATTCTTCTAGCATATAGGTTTTTCCATAACAGTCAATCTGTCAATGCAATACCCAATCCTTCTGGCATGAACCTGAATCTATAGCTCCAAACGTCGATCAATCCTTCGGCTTAGCATTAAATTTTTGATAAGATAATTTTTTTTATGCAACATATAACTCTCCTGCTCAGTAGTTGGCCCTTCGATGGACCATGTCCATGATCGAAGTATTTTATATGTTACTTATCTCAAAAGTGTATTAGTCAAATAAACTAATCAATTGATTTCATTATCAAAATATGAAATTCAATAATCTCCCTCTTTTTTATGTTGATAACCAATTGATGATGGAGTTTTAACATGACTCTCCTATCTATGCCATTTAAAAATGTTATGATAAACTTAAACTTAAATGAATATATATCATTTTAAATGCTTATACTAAATTCAAGTTGAAAAAAAATGATCTTATCAATATTTTGATCCAATCATTCAAGCCCAAAAATCAATGTTCAATCAAGTTTTAAATTTCAAGTTATAGTTATAATTATTTTAAGTTTCAAATTTTCACCATTATCAATATGTAATATCAGTCAAAGGATAACTACAAGTTACTCATTTGCATAAATCAAATGGGAGTTACATAATAATAAAATATTATAAGTATGACATCATAATTCTTCATATTCATGCATAAGTCATCACTTCTCCCCCTCATTGCTCCCCCTTTGTCACAAACAAAAAGCATAAGTTACTATGTCCCCCCCTTTGTCATCAGCAAGAAAAAAAAGGAGTGATATCATGGTATCATAATTCTACTTCTTTCCCTTTGTATCAAAGTTTTAATTATATAAAAATAACAAGTACCTTGATATCATGGTACATGAAGGACCTCAATATTATGTCATCAAAGATAAGTTTAAGTTATTGACACCAAGAGATCAATTGATGATGGGTCTTAACAAGACTCCTCTATCTATATGTCATCTTAAATATATAATAAACTTGAATTCAAAATAATACCTTTTCAATTATAGCCTTAAACTCAAGTTTAGAGAAATCGATCTTTTTGATATTATCATTGCAAATCCAAATATTTAATCAAGTTCTAAATTTTAAAAAATAATTAATAAAAGTTAGGCATGAGTCACTATTAATAAAAGTTATAGAAGTATCATAAGTCTCATTATTAAATATATAAGCTAGGCATGAATCATTACTTCTCTCTCCTTTGTCATCAACAAAAATATGAGTTACTTCTACTCTCTTTTTATCATCAACAAAAGAAATAGAGTATCACAAAATAAATCAAGTCGTGAATACTGAGAAGTCAAGTGAAAGATGATTCGTTAGGATAAATCTCTTCTTTAGTAAAAGAAAAAAAAGAATCATACATGAATATATAGTAAAAGGTCTTTAATTATGCATTTAAAAATTTTAACATACTTAATTCTCTTTTGATAAAATTGAATTGTTCCTCGTTCGATGGCTTAGTAAAAATATCTACTGATGTTTCATATCCATGTAATCCAAAGATATATCTACTAGTTACAAGTGTCATACAAGCCAATCATGTGAGTGATGGCATATATGACATGTTACACAGTGTGTCATACAAGCCAATCATGTGAGTGATGGCATATATGACATGTTACACAGTCTTTTTGCTTATTATTATTATTATTATTATTTTCACTTTATATTGCATGTTACACAGATAGTGATGTTCTTGGATCTATGCAATAAGAATTGGATCATGATAAGATCATGATAATGAGATCGATTTATTTTTAAACATAAAATCAAAATAATCACAGTCATAATTTACTCAAGAGGGATACTAAAATAACCAGACAAACTGATGTATTGTATACACATCCATATGATGGAGGTGACTAGTCTAGATGCTCGTTGAAGAATAAGTTCACTGATTAATCCGCTTATATAATGTTGGATGGTTAATAATACTTGACGTCAAACAACGATTCTATAGTCTCAATTGTGTGTATGGTCTATAGACTTGAGACACCAAGGATGTCTTGTTTGAGTACCTTTTTCTTTGACACCAGAATTATAAGTCTAAAAGTTTCAAATCCAGTATAGCCGATTATCGGGATTGATAGTCAATCTTACGAAGGCAATTGAGTATCAATAGAGGATCATCCACACACAATCTTACGAAAGCAATTGAGTGTCAATAGAGGATCATCCACACTCGGTATCATGAGAGAAATATCCGATGTATTCTTACTCAGGAAAATCACTAGCTATGGTCATTCAAATTGATAGAGAATTAGTTCTTTAGGAGAATTCACTTAGAGCGAGACTCAGATGGATTCTATACGAGACCTAACAGTACCATGCCCGATATATGATATTTTAATATTAAATAGATGAAGGACTATAGATATATAGTAACTAAGGGTGGACAGGTCCAATGAATTAGATCCCCCATATACTGTTTGGAGATTATGACGTAGTGGCCTAGTACGTTCATAGTCGATGAGTTAAGTGAATTGTTATAGGATAATAATTCACTGAGTCAAAAAGAGTTTTGCTAAGTGCAACTCATAGCTAGCTCGATATTAAGCTAAGAGGGGCACATACATATGGTAGATGTTGCGATGAGTAGAGGTTCGAATATAAGGTATCCACAGAGCCCCTATTTTATTGGACATCTAATAAACCCATGTATTATTGAATTTTATGGATGAGATCCAATAAAAGCTAATAAATATTATTTAGTAGGAATCCACTAATCTATAATCCAAGAGGCCTAGGTAATTGGATAGAGATCTAGTACCTAATAGGGCAATATCCATTAGAGTTCAGTTGATAGGGACCTCTATAAATAGGAAGGAGATAGAGGTCTCATAGGCTGGAGACTTTTGGCCGCCACCACCTATTCTCCTCCCTCCCTCTCCTCCTTAGCCAACAGCCCCTATTTGGGGTGTGTGGACAGTAAAAAGGGTCGTTTCCTTCTTAGAGAAAATACAGTCTTTTTAGTGCTCATGGAGAGGAAGATCATGCTATGATTTGAGGAGCATCATCGTGCCATCTGCCATGTGGATCACTGATAGAGAGGAGGATGTCTGGCCTCTTTCATCTATACGTATGGATCTGATTTTTTAGAGATATATGATTTTGCTAGGTAAAACATCTAACACAACGTGTTTTACGATTTTCACGCACCAATCCTCCCACGATGATTTGATAAAGTGGGAAACTAGTTTTGTTTTTGTTTTCTATTATGCATGTGATGCTCTTGTAATGTTTTCCAATAGTGGCATCAGAGTTAGGTCGATCATGTGATGATTGGTTATAAACTATGTGTTATGATGAATCACATAGATTATTTTTTGCATAACTTGCTGCATTTTTATCATCAATCTGATTTTTGGATAGATCTGTTCATGTAATTTATAGGCACTATACATCAATGTTTTGTCACCAAAATTATTGACACAAACATAGGAAAAAGAGCAGAATAGTTATTGCCTTGCAATTTGGCCAAAGGCTGCTTGTAGCCTTGGAGAGAGCACAACTTATTGCTCTCAGCCTAGCCAAGGGTTGCATGGTCAAAAGCAACAAGCTTTCAATCAAGAGTCCTAGTTGCATGGGGAACCTTTGGTGGCTAAGGTTTTCTAGGTGCAAGCGGTAACTCTAAGGCCAGGGATTCTTGGCCGTAGAGGATAACATTACTGTCAGGGCTTTGTTGGCCACCCATGGCAGATTTTGGCCAAGCCTCATGGCTGTAAGGGACACCTAGGGGACTAGTGTTTCCTAATCGCCAAGGCTACCTTGTGGCTAAGGACTCCTAACCATAGGGGTGTCTCTAACAGCTACAGTTTCCTAGCCGCATAGGAGTTTTTCATGTCATGTGAGCACCCTATAATAGGGTATCCCAAAATCTAGTAACATAATTAATTAAATAGTTTAATTAATTATTATATATCTAGTAGTCCTATATGATGATATGTGCATGTTATGTACAATGTGGACGAATGATCATGGACTTTGTGATGTAATGTGTGTATTATTATTATTATTATTATTATTATTATATTATTATTATTATTATTATTATTATTGAGGCCTATGAGCCTATAATTTTTCTCGTTTAATGATAAATTTATATCTCTGATTATGGTATAATTACACGAGGTGGCACAACAAAAGCGTGGAGGTGGTAGTGGGACTCACAAGGTCGATTCGAACGGTCATGATGCATGGAGATACGTCGAGGTACCGGTGAAACCAATAATGACGAGATAAACAATCACAAGGCATGAAGACATATAGATGCATACATAGATCTTGGTGTGAGTGATTGGGCCCACTAGCGTGAGCCTGATCACATTAGGTTATGGTCCATTATCATCTGGTGCGATATGCATGTGTAATATATGATTGCTTATACACCTAATAGATATAAATATATAAATATATATTAAATATAAATATGTATGATACATCATATTAGGAGACTGAATCAGAAACCCCTCATATGATAATATTAAGTCAGTAAACGTGAGACAATTAGATTGACCCGTACGGCCTTCTTTCATTATAGAAATAAATTGAATCCCACTGTAGGTTGAGTTGGTCAAGTCCCTCGAGGCTTACCTATATTGTGATTTGAGATCTTGTTTATGACATAGAGATGCCATCAATGACTCGAGGACATTATATGTTTGGTCAAATCCCTCAAGGGCATATCATTGAATCATACTTATCTTGTAATAACGGTGATGACTTATACCAAACATCATAGTTAATTGAGTCTTTTGAGACCATGATATTTCAGAGGTTGAAAAAGATGAGAATCACAAAGAGTTGTGATTGATAAGAGTTACCTATCTTTTTGGGCTTAGTGTGATTGGTCGAGTCCCTCGAGGTTATATATAGACAACTAATTGGGTCTCGATCCCTACTATAGATCTACCAAAGATTTTTGTTTCACGCACCAAGGGTGTTGCGTGCTTCGCTAAAAAAATAATGGGAGTCAATTGAGATAAAAGTCTATATTTTAATATTTTTTTATAAAGTATGCATGTTATTTTTTTATACTACATCTCTTGTTTATCAGAAATGTGTCGCTTGCAAACCCCCTATGTAGCATACTTGATGTCAACCAACTCACTAGTCTATACTATACGAATTGGCTTTGTAACTTGAGAATTATTCTCAAAGTAGAAAAAATCGCATATGTCCTTGTCATGATATTGCCCACGCTAGAAGAAAGGGCAAGTGAGGATGAGATCACTCACTACGTGAAGTATATAAATGATTCCACACTAGCTATGTGTTATATGTTGGCCTCTATGACTCTTGAGTTATAGAGGTAGCATAAAAACATTGATGTCAATTCCACCATTCATCATCTTTACCAATTATTTTAGGAACAGGAAAAAACTCAGGGATATGAGATATCTAAGAGACTCTTCTACATAAGGATAATAGACGGGACATCGGTTCAGAACCATGTCCCGAGGATGATTGAGTGGATTGAGAAACTCACAGGTCTAGGAATGGTCCTAGAGGATAACCTGTGTGTGGACCTCGTACTTCAGTCCCTCCTAGACTCCTTTTTATAATTTATCATGAATTTTAATATAAACTTGCTTAAGGTAACTCTCTTTGAGCTCCTCAATATATTGAGGGAGTCTAGGAGCAGTATAAAAAAAGAGAAGCCAGTTATCTACATTGGTGAGACCAAAAACAAAAGGAAAGCTTCCAAGTCCCTTAAGAAGGGCAAGGGCAAAGCAAACTGGATAGGGCAAAGGTTGTTAAGAACCTAGCAAAGGACAGAAGCTAGTGCTTCTATGGTGGTAAAGATGGGTATTGAAAGAGGAACTACAAAGAGTACCTTGTAGAGAAGGTGAAATAAAAGCTTAGAAAAGCTTCAGATACATTCACAGTCAGTCTCTATTTGTCTGATTCTTATGATAACATATGGGTATTGGATAGTGGGAGTACTAATCACATCTACAATTCATTACAAGTTTTAGCAAGACCTAGGAGACTAGCGAGAGGCAAGATAGATCTCAAGATGCGGAATAGAGCAAGAGTTGCTATAGTGGCTGTTAGCGAGGTCATCCTACATTTATCTCATAGAGCTACTATTATATTAGATAGATGTTATTACATTACTTCTATTATCAAAAATATTGTCTCTATTTTATGTTTGATAATTAATAGATATAAATTAGTTTTTAAGAATAATAATTATTCATTCATTTTGGATAAAAAGGTCATCACGAGAGGAACATTGCATAATGGTTTATTTGTGCTAGACATTGCTCCACATATCATGAATGCAAATGTGCCCAAGACAAAATATGATGAGGTAAATAATATATATTTGCGACATTGTAGGATAGGTCATATCTACGAAGGAAGAATTTAAAAGTTGTTAAAAGAAGGATATTTAGATCCATTTAACTATGAGTCAAATGAAACTTACGAACCTTGCCTTCATAGAAAGTTAACCAACTCTCCATTTAATGAAACTGAAAAGAGAGCAACTGAATTATTGGAACTCATATACAACGATATGTGTATTCTTATGTCAACTCGGGTCATAGGTGGTAACTCCTACTTCGTTGCTTTTTCTGACGATTTCTCTTTGTATGGACAAATGTACTTAATTAAGTATAAGTCTAAAACTATCGATAAATTTAAGAAATATAAGAATGAAGTAGAGAACTAGACTGGAAAGAGTATTAAGATTCTTGGATCTAATCGAGGAGGAGAGTACTTACATATAGAATTCACCCATTTCCTCAAGGACCATGAGATTTTATCCCAATAGACACCTCCTTATACACCTCAGCTCATTAGTGTATTAAAATAGAGGAATCACATGCTATTAGACATGGTGTGATTCATAATGGATTTCGCCGTCCTACCTATCTCAATCTGGGGATATGTCTTGGACAACTTATCTTCTGAACAGAGTCACATCTAGGTCAGTAGTGTCTACACCGTATAAGATATAGAAAGGGAAGAAGATCAATCTTAAGGTTGTTAAGATTTAGTGCTATATGTCCATGTTAGAAGTGCTGGTTATATGTGCCCTGCAAGCTAATCATATGAGTGACGGCATATACGACATACTATTCTCACTTTATGTTACTTGTTGCATAGAGAATCGAATCATGATGAGATTATGACAATGCAACTAATTAACATTTAAACATAAACTCAAAATAATCTCAGTCATAAGTTACTCAAGAGGGACATCAAGATAACCAGATAGACCAATATACTATATGTCTGTCCATATGATGTAGGTAATTAGTCTCACAGCAACTCATATGACGACACTAAGGATATAGTATAAGTGTTTATTAGAAAATAAGTTCATTAATTGATTGCTTACGGAATCTGAGCCTCGAGGGACTCTTGGCAGAGCCCTATAAATAATGTTATAAACTCTTTTATAAGACAATCAATGAAGAAGTATATGTTTTAGTAAACAGGCAAAACCCTAGGAGTGTCGATCCCCTATAGAGATCAAGGAGGCAGATCCCCTCGAAGTGATCTAGAAGGCCCGATCCCCTCGAAGTGACCGTTTATCTCTCCTTTTCCATCTCAATCCATGATAAAATCCTGTGGGGTTCTATCAAAAGGTCCAATGGATTAAATCTCCTATACCGTCCAAGAACCATGGTATAGTGGATTAGTACATCTATAATCAATAAGGAATAAATTGTTATGGGCTAACTAGTCACTGAGTCAAAATGAGTTCTGACAGGCAAAACTCACGGGTAGCTTGTTATTGGGCTTAGAGAGTCACATATATTTGGTGGATAATTGCAGCGAGTAGAGGATTAGATATCTAATAAACTCTTGCTCTCATTGGATAATGATGAATCTTGGATTTTGATGATAAAATCAATTGATAGTTTGTTGATCTAATATATGTGTTAGAGAAAGCAATGTAAGATTAACTATGATAAAGAAAATGAGTTACAACCAGATGTTAGGCTAGAATCAAGTTCGAACATCAAGCCAAGGTTTGGACGATATAGTGGGAGCTCACCGGGAGTTCGCTGGGAGTTCGTCGAAGGGATTGGAAAGCTCGCTAGGAACACACCAGGAGATCGCCAAAAAAAGACCATAAGACTCGCTAGAAGATTGACGGAGATTGCTAGATTATCAAGGGTTAGGTCGATTGTTGAACTTGATGGTCTTGTACGAATATAATCAGTGAGTCATAGTTAGTTTTAAGTCCTAATTGAGTTAAGTTTGGAAGGAATCCAAACTAACTCAAGTGAGACAAACCGGGTCTATTTTTGGATTTGGGTTTAGCTTATTTGGCTGACCTAGGAAGACATCAATTGAAGGTACAAGTCGAGAATAGAGAAGTATATAAAACACCTTTACGGGATTCCCGACGGTAATACCATCAGTGTGTAGTAATCGTACCACCCAGGTTAGAGGTCATACTCTCAGGTCGGTGAATGTACCACTGTCACCCTATTTTTAGGGTAGCTTTTGATGATAGTACCATCAGCGCCAGCGATTATACCATCGGTACCCAGATTTTTTAAATATGTTTAAATTTTTCGCTATATTTTTTGAAGCTAATTGTGGTCTATAAATACCCCAATTTTTCTTGTATTGATAGTAAAAAAATTGATAAGAAAACTAAAAAGAAAAAGGGTACTAAAAGTGTGTAATAAAAAGAAATATGGTAAGGGAGTGAGTAATAAAGTGTTGTAATCCTTGTAGAAGTCTTGAGAATCTCCCTTGTAAGTTATAAGTAAAATACTTGTAAGATTCCTCTCCTGAACCTGTGAAAAGGGGAGAGTGAGAAGTGTAAGAGTTTGATCCTCACCCGAAGAAAGTCATTAGTGGACACTAGCGGGCCTCAATGAAGACAACTCCGAAAAGTGGACGTAGTTCAAGTTTTGATCGAATCACTATAAATTGTAAGTCTTCTAACTTTACTTTTTGAGTTTATCTAGTTCTACTTAAATTTTCTTGAAGTGAAATAGTAACTTAAGTATTGTTCATCATTTAAATTATTCAAGTATTCAACTTAAATAAAACACTTTCGATTTCTGATTTTACTTCAAATAAAATTTTCTTTAAATCGAGATTTCAGCACTTGTACTAATTCACCCACTCCCTTTTAGTGCCAATTAATCCAAACAATTGGTATCAGAGCAAGGTTCTACTCATTGGACTAACACCTAAGTGAGTAAATAACCTCGTTTAGCATGAACAAAGGACATTCTATTGCATATCCTCCCATGTTTAGTGGGACGGATTACCTATATTAGAAAAATAAGGATATGCATTTTTTTCAATTTCTATGGATTTTGATTTATGGTACATTGTTGAGAATGAAAAGTCCTCTAAACCAATAAACGAATAGAATGATTTGGAAAAGAAAGCTTTTTCTTTAAATGCAAAAGCAATGAATGCTTTATTTTGTGCTTTTGGATAAGAATGAGTTTAATTGGGTTTATATTTGTGAAACTGCTTATGATATTTGGCACACACTTGAAATCATACACGAAGGCACTAGTTAAGTTAAAGAGTCTAAAATTAACCTTTTAGTGCATAGTTATGAAATATTTCAAATGAAACCAAGGGAGACCATTGGAGACATGTATACTTGGTTCACGGATGTCGTCAATGGTCTAAAAGCTCTTAGTAAATTTTTTCTAATTTTAAACTTGTTAACAAGATATTAAGATCTCTTCCAAAAAGTTGGGATCCTAAAGTAATTCTAATTCAAGAAGTTAAAGATTTAAATAATTTTCCTCTTAAAGAACTTATTTGATCACTCATGACTTATGAACTGAGCTATAAAGCTCATGACGAACTTAAAGAACCCTTTCCAAAGAATAGGAAAGACTTCACATTAAGAACTAAAGATGAACACCTTTCAAAGAATAGGAAGAACTTGACACTAAGAATTATAGATAACTCCTCGAGTGAATCCTCGAGAGATGAGGATAATGACATTGCACTATTGACACCAAAAATAAAAAAATTATGAAAAAATAAAAAATCATAAAAATAAAAATAAATTAAAAAAGGACAACATAATATGTTTTAAATGTAAGAAGTCATGATGAGTTTCACTGACCTACTCTAGAGATATGCCCTAGAAATCGTAGCTTACCTTATGAATAGAATTCTATTAAAGTTAGTAGTGTCTACACCATATAAGATATAGAAAGGAAAGAAGCTCGATCTTAAGGTGATTAAGATTTGGGATTGTCTTGCCCATATTAAAAGACATAACCTCGACAAGTTGGAATCAAGGATGAAATGGTGCACATTAATGGGATAACCTAAGGAGACCTTGGGATATTATTTTTATCATCCCAAGGATTATAAGGTCTTTATTGCCAAGAAAGCTATGTTCCTTAAGAAGGAACACATTCTTGGTGGAAATAGTGGGAGTGAGATAGAGTTGAGCGAGGTTGGAGAACCTAGCTCAAGCATTATTCTAGAGTCCGAGTCTATTCAGTTACCTAGTATACAAGTTTTAACTTTGCGTAGGTCGAGCAGAGTATCTCACCCTCTTGAAAGATATATGGGACATATCAGTGGAGATGACTCTTAGGATGTTGATCCTCAGACCTACGATAAGGTTATTATGAATATAAACTTCGGGAAGTGGCAAGAAGCCATGAATTCTGAGATGGATTCTATGTACTTCGAAAAGGCTTGGAACCTTATGAATGCACCTAAAGTATCATATACATCGGCTGCAAGTGGATCTTCAAGAAGATGATTAGAGTATATGGAAAGGTTGAGAGCTATAAGACAAGGCTAGTGGCCAAAGGATATCATCAAAGGCAAGGAGCTAACTATGATAAGACCTTCTTACCTATAGCCATTATAAAATCTATCAAAAAAATTTTGGCCATTATAGCACACTATAACTATAAGATCTAGCAGATGGATGTGAAAACTGAATTACTTAATGACTGTTGGGAAACCTCAGCGGGTGCATCACATGTGCAGTGAAAATCAAAATAAAAACTAGTTTCCATGTTGATCAAATCATCGTGTAAAATATTGTGGTCCTGAGAAACATGCAAAAACCGATAAAATCGAGATGTGTGAGAGATTGATTTTACCTAGGGAGATCGTATATCCCTATATTCCAGATCCGGATGGAGAAGCTGTAGGAGGTCAAGTGTCCTCCTCTCTAGCGGTATCCACATGATAGATCTCTGCAGCGAAACTCCTCCAATCTGATCTCACAACTCTTGCTCAAAGGGAGGGAGGAGAATAGAAGGTGGTGGCTAAAGCTGCAGCCTTTCAATCATGAGTCTCCCCTCCTATTTATAGAGAGCCACCAAAACCCTAGGGCTCCTGCCTTAGTGAGTATTAGATCTTCATCCAATAACCCACTAACCTTGCATTATTGAATCTCTATCCAATAGTCTCCTTGGGCCTCTAATTGGGCCCTAATCAAGGAGCTCATCAGTATAGGATCTCATCTAATGAGAATATGGGCTAATTGGATCTTCATCCAATCCTCTATTCATTAAAGCATCCACCATATGTGTATAACTCTCTAGGCCCGATACTAAGCTGGCCGTGAGTCACTCTTATTAGAACTCCTACCGATATAGTGAATTATTATTCCCATAGTAATTCACTCGACTCATCGACTATGGACGTATTAGTCTACTAGGCCATAGTCCTCAGACGGTATAGGGCATTCGAATCCATCGGACCTATCTGTCCACAGTTACTATGTATTTATAATCCCTCATCCAACTAATATCCTAGAGACCGTATATTGAACATGGTACTATCAGGTCACATACGGAATCCGTAAGTCTCGCTCTAATTGGATTCTCCTGGAGAACTCTTTCTCTCTCAATTCGAATGACCCTAGCCAGGGATTTGTCTGAGCAAGCACATATGGGATATTCCTCTCATAATATCGAGAGCTAATGATCCTCTATTGATACTCAATTACCTTCATAAGGTTGGCTACCAATCCCGATAACTAGCTGTACCAGATCTAGAACTTTCCAAACCTGTAAGTCTGACATCAAAGAAAAGAGTACTCATACAAGACATCCTTGGTGCCTCAAGTCTAAGGATCATATACACAATTGGGACTATAGAATCGTTGATTGATATTATGTATCATTAACCATATAGCATTCCATAAGCGGATCAATTAGTAAACTCATTCTTCAATGAGCACTTATACTATATCTTTAGTGTCCCCACATAAATGGCTGTGAGACCAGTCACCTCCATCATATGGATGGGTATATAGTACAATGGTATATCTGGTTATCTTGATGTCCCTCTCGAGTAATCTATGACCGGATTATTTAGAATCTATGTTTAAAGGTGAATCGATCTCATTATCGTGATCTCATTACGATCCGATTCCCATTGCACAGAACTAAGGACATCATAGTATATATACTATAGATAATATAATGTGATAATATGCCAATATTAATCATAAGTAAAAAGATCACACAGTATATCACACATGCCATCACTTACGTGATTGGCTTGCAAGGCACTTGTAACCAGCAATCTCCCACTTGACCAAAAGCCAATCACCTATAATCCTCATCAGACCCCTATGATGCTCAAATACAATCTGAGCCAGCGGCTTCGTTAGTGTATCTGCAATATTATTTTTAGATAGAACTATTTTCATTGTTATATCTTTTCCGGTCATGATGGCTCTAATCAGACAGAACCTCCTTAGAACAATTCTGATAAAACCTGGGTTCCCTTATTAGAGTTATCGCCCTGTTGCTGTCATAATATATGGGAATCGGCTCCCTTTTGTATGGTACAACTCCCAGATCTCTGATGAACATCTACATTCACACCCCTTCCTTTGCTGCTTCTGTTGCAGTAATGTATTCCGCCTCTGTGGTTGAGTCAGAAGTAGTATCTTGCTTGAAACTCTTCCAGCTTACTACTCCTCTACTTAGGGTAAAAACATGCCCTGAATTTGACTTGCTATTATCAATATTAGACTGAAAACTCGAGTTCATGTAGCTCTCAACCTGGAGGCTACCTCCTCCATATACCAGTAAAAGATCCTTAGTCCTTCTCACGTACTTAAGGATACATTTTACTGCCTTCCAATGTTCTAAACCTAAATCTACCTGATATCTACTTTGACACTCAGAGCATGTGCTATATCAGGCCTAGTATATAGCATCACATACATGATAAACCCCATCACTGAGGCATAAGGTATCTTATCCATGTCTGCCCTTTCTTCAGGAGTCTTTGGGGATATACTCTAAGAAAGTGATATTCCATGTCTCATTGGTATGAGACCTCTCTTGGAATTTTTCATGCCAAACCTTTTGACAATGGAGTCTATGTACCTGGACTGGGACAAGCCAAGTATCCTCTTAGATATATCTCTATAGATCTGGATCCCCAAAATATAGGATGCTTACCCTCAAGTGCATCCATAAGGTTCCAAACCTTGTTAGAGTACATGGAATCCATCTCAGAATTCATGGCTTCTTACCACTTCCCGGAGTCTACACTCATAATAGCCTCCTTATAGGTCTGAGGATCAATATCCTGAGAGTTCTCTCCATTGATATGTCCCATAAATCTTTCAGGAGGGTGAGATACTCTGCTAGACCTATGCAAAGTTAGAATTTGTATGTTAGGTACCTGAATAGACTCGGGCTCTGGAATGGTGCTTGAGCTAGGTTCTCCAACCTCACTCAATTCTATCTCACTCCCACTGTTTCCATGAAGAATATATTTATTCTCAAGGAACACAGCTCTCTTGGAAACAAAGATTTTTTGATCCTCGGGATGATAAAAAGAATATCCTAAAGTCTCCTTAGGGTATCCTACGAATGTGCATCATTCCGTCCTTGATTCTAACTTGTCAGGGTTGTGTCTTTTAACATAAGCAAGATAGCCCTAAATCTTAACTACCTTAATATTGGGCTTCTTTTCTTTTTATATCTCATATGGTGTAGACACTATCGATTTTGATAGAACTCTATTCAAAAGGTAAGTTATGGTCTCTATGGCATATCCCCAGAATGAGATGGGTAGGTCAGCGAAACTTATCATGGATCGCACTATGTCTAACAGTGTGTGATTCTTCCTTTATGATACACTATTGAGCTGAGGTGTATAAGGAGGTGTCCACTGGGATAGAATCACATTGTCCCTAAGGAAATGGGTGAACTCCATACTCAAGTACTCTCCTCCTCGATCTGATTGAAGAGTCTCAGTAATCTTTCCAATTTGGTTTTCTACCTCATTCTTATATTCCCTGAATTTCTCAAAGGCCTAAGATTTGTACTTCATTAAGTACATGTGTCCATACCTAAAGAATCATCAGTGAATATAATAAAGTATGAGTAACCACCTATAACCTAAGTCGACATAGGACCACATACATCACTATATATGAGTTCCAATAACTTGGTGGCTCTCTCTCCAGTTCCACTAAAAAAAGAGTTAATCATCTTCCCACAAAGGCTAGATTCGCAAGTTGCATATGACTCATAGTCAAATGGATCTAGGTATTCATCTTTCAACAACTTTTGAATCTTTCTCTCATGTATATGACCTAGCCTATAATGTCATAGGTATGCATTATTCACCTCATCTCTTTTCTTCTTAGACATATTTATATTTATGATATGTGGAAAAGTGTATAACATATATAAGCCATTATAAGGATCCCTCTAGTGATGATCTCGTCATCCATAATTATTAAACAACTATTATTCTCAAAGACTAATTTATATCCACTAATTGTCAAACAAGAGATAGAAATAATATTTTTGATAATAGAGAAAACAAAATAGCATGCATCTAATGCAATAATAGCTCCACCAGGCAAATGTAGGGTGACCTCTCCAATAGCAACTGCAACAACTCCTGCTCCATTGCCCATCTTGAGGTCCATCTCACCTCTAGTCAATTTTTTAGGTCTTGCCAGAAAATATAATAAATTACAGATATGATAAACACTTTCGGTATCCAATACCCATGTGTTATTATGAAAATCTGATAAGTAGAAACTGATCATGAATATACCTGAAGCTTCTCCAAGCTTCTATCCTGCTTTCTCTACAAGGTAGTCTTATAGTTCCTCTTACAATGCCTATATTGGCCGTAGTGGAAGCATTGTCCTTTGTCCTTTGCTGGATCTCTCTTTGCAACCTTTGTCTTACCTGGTCTTTCTTTGTCCTTGCCATTCTTAAGGATCTTGTTGGCCTTCCTTTTCTTTTTAGTCTCACCAATATAGAGAACTGGCTTCTCCTTCTTAATGATACTCTCAACTTCCCTCAACATGTTAAGAAGCTCAGGGAGAGTCACCTCAAACTTGTTTATATTAAAGTTAATAATGAACTATGAAAAAGAATCTGGTAGGGACCGAAGCATAAGATTAATACACAGGTTATCCTTTAGGACTATCTATATACTTCACAAAGTGAGCGATCTCATCCTCACTTATCCTTTCCTCCAGCATGGGCACAATCATGTTAAGGACATATACGATTTTCTCTTCCATGAGAACAATTCTTAAATTATGGAGTTTTTGGACCAATGAGGTGGTTGGCATCAAGTATGTCATGTAGGGGTTTTGCAAGCGACAAACAAGATATAGCATAAATTAAATAACATGTAGATTTTATAGAAAATGCCAATTAAGATATGGACTTCTATCTTAATATACTCTCACTATTTTCTTAGTGAATCACACGACACCCTCGACACGTGAGATGAAAGTCTCCGGTAGACTCCAAGTGGGGATTATGATCCAATTGGTGTCTCAGTGTAACCTCGAGGGACTCGACCAATTACACTAAGCCCAAAAGGTCGGCAACTCTTGCCAGTCACAACTCTTTATGATTCTCGTCACGTTCAGTCTCCGAATCATCATGGTCTCGAGGGACTCGACCAAGCATACCATGTCCTTAAGTCACCGGTGACATCTCTATGTCGTAGGCAAGAACTCAATCACATAGATAGGTGAGTCTTCAGGGACTCGACCAACTTAACCTATGTCATGATTCAATTTCTTCCTATAACGATGGAAGGCCACATGAGTTAATCTTATTGCCTCACACTTACCGACTTAATATTATCGTAGGAGGGGTTTTTGTTTCATATCGGTCTCCTAATATGTTGTGTCATACATATACATATTTAATATATATCTACATCGCATGTAAATATATATATATATATACATATAACTAGTAGGTGTATAACACATCACATATGTAAGCCACACCGGATGATCATGAGCCATCACCTAATATGATTAAACCCGAATCAATGGGCCTAATCACTCACAATAGGATCTATGTATGCATCGACACATCTCCATGCCCTGTGATTGTTGATCTCGTCATCATCGGTTCCATTAGATCGTCGCATCACCATGCATCGTAATCTCCCATCACGGCATCGTGGGTCCCGCTGTCACCTCTACACTCCCGCTGTATCTCTCTATGTAATTACAAATAATCATAAGCACACAAGCCCAACAATAAATGAAAAAAAAAGAGGCTCATAGGCCCTAATAATAATTATTATTATTATTATCATCATAATTATACACATCACAACACACGGCTCATGATCATCCATCCACATCATACATCACATGTACATCATATCATATGTAGGATTACTAGATATATATAATAATTAATTAAATTATTTAATTAATTATTTTTCTAGAAATCAGGATATGCTCAAAATTTCCAGAAATGTCAAGGGTATTTTCATAATTCTGGATGAGGACAGTCCTTAGAATTTTTAAAATTATTGAGGGTATTATGGAAATTATATATACGAGGATAGTCCTCAAAATTTTTTCAATTCATAGAGGCAGGATCATCCTTTTCTCCAAAGGATGCCCTAACCCCTCTTTCCCTCTCTGCGTCACCGTCGTTCGTGGCTACCCTGCCCTGGCGACGCCACCGGGTGACCACCCTACCGGCCTTGCTAGTGGTAGGGCTAGCCATAGGAGGCAGCCCCTTGGGTGCCCTACAACCGCCCCCTATGCGCGTGCGCTATAAGTGCTTGTGCCCACGCCTCCCCAGGTGGCCATGACAATGCCCGCAGTGGTGCCCCACACCACCCTTGCAAGCGGCTTCCCTTTCGGGTTGGCCGTGGGTGGCCGGCCCTGCATGGGGGCTAGCCATGGTTTGCCGCCTCTCCTCCTTACTGCCTTCACTGCAAAAACGTAGCAAGAACACGTAGAACGATTCTACGTGGTACAATCTCATCACACGTAATTTAAAACCAATCTTTCACATGAAAACCTTGGCTCTAATACCACTATTGGGAAACCTCAGTAGGTGCATCACATGTGTAGCGAAAATTAAAATAAAAACTAGTTTCCCACACAGATCAAATCGTCGTGCAAAATATTGGGGTCTCTAGAAAAATACAAAAACCGATAAAATTGCGATGTGTGAGAGATTGATTTTACCTAGGGAGATCGTATATCCTTGTATTCCAGATCCGGATGGAGAAGTTGAAGGAGGTCAAGCGTCCTCCTCTCTAGTGGTATCCACATGATGGATCTCTGTAGCGAAACTCCTCCAATCTGATCTCAGAACTCTTGCTCGGAGGGAGGGAGGAGAATAGGAGGTGGTGGCTAAAGCTGCAGCCTTTCAACTATCGGTCTCTCCTCCTATTTATAGAGAGTCATCAAAACCCTAGGGCTCCTGCCTTAGTAAGTATTGGATCTCCATCCAATAACCCACTAACCTTGCATTATTGACTTTCTATCCAATAATCTCCTTAGGCCTCTAATTGGGCCTTAATCAAGGAGTCGATCAGCATATAACTTATCTAATGAGAATATAGGCTAATTAGATCTTCATCCAATCTTCTATTCGTTGAAACATCCACCATATGTGTGTGACCCTCTAAGCCCGACACCGAGCTGGCCGTGAGTCACTCCCATCAAAACTCCTTCTGATATAGTGAATTATTATCCTAATAGGACTCCAACAGGTTTAGTCCTAATCATCTTAGTACTAGTCAATAAAAATCCTGTTAGATTGTAATAAAGCCACTCTTATCTTGGTACTTAGCCCTTAGGGCTTAGTAGCCATCGCCCCCCTTACTAGAATGGTCGGTTAGGATTTTCCCCTACTTAGGTCGACTATAGGAGGGGTAAAGGAGTAATTTTACTTAGGTAAGCACCCCTTTCGATTAGGGTTTTGGTCCTTATTTAAAGATATAGCTGTCGTTCTCTTGAATCAGGCAATTATCAATTTTATTTTAGTGTTGTGCCGAATCTAATAGGGAGGAACCCGTACAGCATTCCAAGGGTTGATCCCTTCTCAAGGGTCAAAATCTATAGAGCTCCTTCTAGGGTTCTATCATTTGGTATCAAAGCAGTGATCTTGCTACCCCTATAGCCATTATCCACACCTCTACCTTCCCAAGCAATTCCCACAATTGCTTTTGACATCACCTCTATCGTCACCCACCAAGCCACAGATCCAACAATCTGCTATCTTCCTCTATGTCAACATCAAAGATATGGTAAAACCTCCAAAGCCCACGCCTCTTGCTACTGGTATTCCTCTATCTTATATATGAGAGAAGTTTTCCAAAATTTTCTTGCTGCAAAATTTTACCATCGCAAACGTTATCATCATTAAGAAGGCGAAATACTACAGAAATTTTTAATTGATTATTGCTTCTTGGAACTGAACTTTTAGTCATCCTTTTTAGCTGAAACTATTATACAATTTTGTAGATCGTCTTAGCTTTTATCTATGACTAATCTAATAAAAAAACTCCTTCTAGATCTAGACTTATGGTGCTGTAATTCTTCATCGTACAGTGCTAAGATTTTACAACGGAGAAGCTGCCTTACATTTATTGGCCTCTTGAAACTAAACTTTTGTTCATCTTTTTTGGTCAAAATTTTTATATAATTCCAAAGATCAACTTAGCTTTAATTAGAGTTTGATTTCTCAAAAAAAATTCCTTCTGGAACTAGTTTTCTTGTGCAATCTTTCGCCTAAAATTTCTATGATGAAGGATCTACCTTTCGTCTTTTACCTTATTTCCCTACTGTTATGCTGCCAAAAATTTGCCAAACTTTTTATTGGTATTCCCAACATCTAAACCAAGTGTTTCTATATAATTTTCTTGAACTTTCCTGTAGAAATTATGTTGAGAAGTCATTGTTTCTCTGACGTAAAATCTATTCGGTAGGACTACACATCGCTGTACTTTTTTTCATTGAATTCTATCATATTTGAGTGTTATTTTTTATGGAATTTTAGATTCTCTTTTCTTCATCACCAAACCCTACCATCCTTATCAAAAACCCTTCAAAACCCTACCCTAAACCAAAACCAAACAGCCACCCAAATCAGCCCTAACCGCAACCTACTTCCTTATCGATCTACTTACCTTTTCAGCCAACTTTCGTTACCAATACACCTACCTTTGCTGCAATCTATCCCATATTTAGAATCTATTTCTCTAACCTTCATCTATTGCTATCATAGCCCTAAAACTATACCAATTCATAGCCTAAATTCCATAAAACTGTAGCCTCAAATTGTACCCAAAATAGCCATAAACTGAACCCAAAAACTGAAGCCTTCGATCCACGAATCTTTCCGCCGCATAATCTCCCTTATCCCTTCAACCGCAGCATACATCTTTTGCTACCCAATGCTACTAATAGTGACCTCTTACTGCCATACTCCTTGATCACAGCCAGCAGTGATCCTTACGGCAAAAAGCTACCAGCAACGATCTTTCACTGTAATTTGTTTATATCGCAGCCCGTAACAATCGTTCGCTGCCAACTATCTTGATCACAGCCAGCAACAAATTGAACATAACAGCAGCCATCTCTCACTTCATACCATTACTGCCCTCCTCTGCAATAGCTGTGGACATTGCTGCCCTATCTTCCTCCTATTGCAGTCGCATCATTGCTGCAACCGACGCCACTTGCAGCCACGAAGTTGCAGCGCAGTCGCAACCAATGTTGCTACTGCCCTCTTCTTCCTTCATCGTTGCTGCTACCCTTGGCTGCCATCCTCCACCTGGATACTTCATCCCCGTAGTCCCGACATTGCTGCCATTCACTCCTTCAACCTGAAAATTACAGCTACACTTTTCAATCGGTTTGTTTGACAGGTTGGAGATCCTTATGTCATGACATCGGTGGGCTTATTCGAAGCAAAATTGGAGGCTCTTGAGATGCGTATGGATGTTAAATTATATGCTCTCTTTGAGGAGTTTAGATTGAGTCAATCATCAAGCCTAATAAGATCACAACGAGGTGTAAATTTAGATTATAAAAAGAACATTAGCGAAGGACTAGCGATGATCCATCAAACCGTCACCATCCAAGAGTACCAAACCATGTTTGAAAGGTTATCAATCCAACTTATGATTAGTCTGTGAAACAAATATTGAGAACTTTTATTGAGGGCTTGAAGCCAGAGATTCAGGAAGAAGTTAAAGCATGACAGTTGTACACACTTAAGGCAGCCATCTCATTTGCATGACATCAAGAGGAGAGATTAAACTATGAAGCTCAGAAGACTAAAGTTGCTCCCTGACCAGCAGCACTAAAGCATTCACCTCCTTCTACTACCAACCAACCCCCTCAGCCATAGAAATTAACAAGAGAAGACTTTCATGATGGATCGACAAAGGGCCTATGTGGGTATTATGATAAACTGTGAAGCCTAGAATATAAATGTAAAAAAGAGACACCGTTAATGATTGTGCCCACTGAAGAATCCAAAGTTGAAGATACGACTCTCGAGCCCAAGGAGAAGGATACATCACAACCGACCACCCGCACGGTCCCTATCTTAGCCGGCTACACCAACCTGCAAAAATTGAAGATCAAAGGGTTTCTCAAGTAGCAATCTGTCATCATCTTTATTGACACCGGGAGCACACACAACTTCATGAGCAGTAACATTGCTACCCACTTAATGCTCCAAAAAGAAGATTACAATGGGTTCAAAGTCAAGGTAGCTAACGAACAAATTCTGAAGTGCAACCAGAAGTGCCCGTGAGTAAAATTGATCCTACAGGAGCAAGACATAGTTGCTAATTTTTTTCCTCCTCCCTTTTGATGATTTTGATATAGTGCTTGATATTGATTAGTTATCCACAATTAGAGATGTTTTCTAGAATTTTTTGAAGCTAACCATGAAATTTTTCAGAAAAGGAAAGCAGATGATTCTACGAGGGAGCCTAGCAACTACTACCACAACACAACACTTGGAGGGGGTAACACAAGAAAAATCTAGTGGTTTCCCAATTCAGATTCAAAGGTTTCATGAGATTGAAGATAAGAACCCGGTCCCATAGCTTACTGAAATTTTGGGCGTCTCCACCAAACCAAGCCGATTACCTCCTCTGAAGCTATCTGACCCTCCTATGCTGAACAGACCAAAACTTCTACTAGTTGTTGCTCGATCAGATTGCTTCCTACAACCTTAGAAGGTCAAAGAGAAAAATATCGTCCAAGGATCATAGAGACATGGATTGTTCGGCCATGCTTATTTCCCACTACAACGCATCCCTACATCCTTTTCCTCAGAGATAAGCTACTTCTAAAGTGTTACATCCTGCCGAACTCACCATGGTTGCTGGTCTTAGGTGACTTCCACGGCTTTCCCCAAGATTGGACCATGATGCTTAAAGACTTCCTTGATTATGACCTCCGATCTACGGTCCAAGACCGTGAGAAAATTGAGCCCCTCCAGTGGCAAAATTAGAAAAGGGGAAGGATCATTCGCAGGACTCAACGAAGCATGAACATCATCCCTCTCATTATAAAGAAAGATGCACCACCTTGGCCGAGTGGAACTATAGCCCTCACAACCACGATGTCGCCCATACTAAATCATGGCCAGATGTTTATTATTGGAGCAGACACATCCAGAGTAGGGGGTCAGCACCATCCTCATGCAAAATGGTCAACAGCATGAAGAAGTAAAAATGGGCCTCGAAAAATCACCACTCCTACCCACCTCAGGCTCAAATCAAGCTCACACCACTAGAGATTTTATCAGAGGACAGTCCTCACTCCAAAAGAAGGGACGACTACTATTATAGAGCAACCACATAAGCAGCTCATGCAAGGAAGAAACTTCCCCCTGACAAATGCTGGAGCAGAAGAAAGTTTCATGAGAAAGATCAAGTCTCCTTTCATCTCCAACTCCACCAACACAAAATTCAAGCCTTAAGAAAGTGGTCTTCCTATTTCTTTAGACCTTGCAAAATTGGAGATCATATTGGGGCACTAACATGGAGATCAGATCTGTGCACCATATCAAGATTACAATTGATCCTCCAGGTGTCCCACCTCAGATGGAAATTTAAAGATGACGACTCAACCCAAATTTTTCCAACTGACACCCAAGCTGACAAGGAGTTGAAAACCCGGTTCCCAAAGTTTATGGACCCTCAGCCTTGAGGACAAGGCTGATTTTGAGAGGACGAGTTTAATAGGACTCCAGCAGGGTTGAGTCCTAATCATCTCGGTACTAGTCAATAAAACCTATACTAAATTATAATAAAGTCACTCCTATCTTATAAAGGAGTATAGCTAAAGTTTATATTAGCCCTTAGGGCTTAGTAGTCGTCGCCCCCCTTATTAGAATGGTCGGCTAGGGTTTTCCCCTGCTTAGGTTGGCTATAGAGCCAAGCTACTTCTAAAGGGTTTTCCCCTGCTTATGTTGGCTAGGGTTTTGGTCCCTATTTAAAGATGTAATTGCCCTTCTCTTGAATCAGGTAATTATCAATTTTATTTTAGTCTTGAGTCGAATCTAGGAGGGAGGAACCCCAACAGCGTTCCAAGGGTTAATCCCCCTCAAGGATCAAAATCTATAGAGCTCCTTCTAGGGTTCTATCATATCCCCATAATAATTCACTCGACTTATCGACTATGAACGTACCAGGCCACTACGTCGTAGTCCCTAAACGGTACAAGGGGATCAAATCCATTGGACCTATCTGTCCACAGTTACCATGTATCTATAATCCTTCATCTAACTAATATCCCAGAGACCATATATTAGACATGGTATTGTCAGGTCATATACGGAATCTGTCATAGTCTCGTTGTAATCAAATTCACCTGAAGAACTCTTTCTCTCTAAATCCGAATGACTCTGACCAAGATTTGTTTGAGCAAGCGCATATGGGATATTCCTCTCATAATATCGAGAGTAGATGATCATCTATTGATACTCAATTGTCTTCGTAAGGTTAGCTACCAATCCTGATAACCAACTGTATCAGATCTAGAACTTTCCAAATCTGTAAGTCTGACGATAAAGAAAGGAGTACTCATACAAGGCATCCCTAGTATCTCAAGTTTAAGAACCAGATACACAACTGGGACTATAGAATCATTGACTGACATTAAGTATCATTAATCATACATTATTTCATAAGTGGATCAATCAGTGAACTCATTCTTCAATAAGTACTTGTACTATAATGTTAGTGTCTCCACACAAGTAGCTATGAGACCAGTCGCTTCCATCATATGGATAGATATATAGTACACTAGTATATCTGGTTATCTCGATGTCCCTCTTGAGTAACCTATGATCGAGATTATTTAGGATCTGTGTTTAAAGGTGAATCGATCTCATTATCATGATCTCATCACGATCTGATTCCCATTGCACAGAACTAAGGATATCATAGTATATATACTATAAATAATATAATATGAGAATATGTCAATATTAATCATAAGCAAAAAGATCACACAGCATGTCACATGTGCCATCATTTACGTGATTAACTTGTAAGTGACTTGTAACCAGTAATAACAACCTAGAGGAGGAGGTGTATATGATAAAGTCAAAGGGATTCGTATCCAGAGAGAGTCCATATAAGGTGTGCAGGTTGCTCAGGTCTATCTTTCGAATGAAGCAAGGCTTTCGAAGTTAGAACATAAGATTTAATGAGGCAATTAAATCTTATGACTTCATTAATAATGAAGATGAGCCTTGTATGTACATGAAGGTAAGTGGGAGTGTTATCACCTTCTTAGTGCTTTATTATATGATATCCTAATCATTGGGAATAATATAGGAATGATCTCCATATTAAAGGCTTGGCTATCTAGAAATTTATCCATGAAGGACTTATGAGAAGCATCCTACATTTTGGGGATCCGGATCTATAGAGATAGATCCAACAGGATGTTTGTCTTATCTCATTCCAGATACATAGACTTCATTATCAAAATGTTTGGCATGAAAAATTTCAAGAGAGATCTTATACCGATGAGATATGAAATATCACTTTCTAGAAGTATATCCCTAAATACTCCTTAAGAAAGGGCAGACATTGATATGATACCCTATGCCTCGGCGATAGGGTTATCATATATGCAATGCTATGTATTAGGCCTGATATAATACATGCTTTGAGTGTCACGAGCAGATATTAGGTGGATCTAGGTTTGAAACACTAAAAGGTAGGATAGTGTATCTTTAAGTATTTAAGAAGGACTAAAGATCTTTTACTGTTATATGTAGGAGGTAGTCTCCAGGTGACAGCTACACGGACTCGAGTTTCCAGTCTGACATTGATGATAGCAAGTCAAACTCAGGGTATATCTTCACCCTAGATAGAGTAGTAGTAAACTAGAATAGTTTTAAGCACTAACTCAACCATAGAAGCATAATACATTACTATAACAAAAGCAACAAAGGAAGGGGTATGGATGAAGAAATTCATCGGAGTTTTAGGAGTCGTACTGAGCAACATGGAATCAATTCCCATATACTGCGATAATAATGGGGCGATCGCTTAAGCAAAGGAACTGAGGTCCAATCAGAAGTCCAAGCACATCCTAAGAAGGTTCCACCTGATTAGAGAAATTATAGCCCATAAAGATATAGCAATAAAAATAGTTCCATTCGAAGATAACATTGTAGTTCCATTGACAAAGCTGTTAGCTCAGATTATCTTTGAGCATCACAAGGGTCTGATGAGGATTAGATATATAGGTGATTCGCTTTAGATCAAGTGGGAGATCATTAGTTACAGGTGCCCTACAATCCAATCACGTGAGTGATGACACATGTGATACGCTACACAGTCTTTTTACATTATTATTATTGGTATATTCTCATATTATAATATATATTGAATATATATATTGTGATGTTCTTAGTTTTGTGTAATAAGAATCAGATCATGATGAGATCACAATACTGAGATTGATTCACCTTTAAACATAGATCTTAAATAATCTCAGTAATAGGTTACTCAAGGGGGACATCGAGATAACTGAACAGACTAGTATGTTGTATTCGTCCATATGATAGAGGCGACTAGTCTCAAAACCACTTGTGTGGTGACACTAAAGATACAATACAGGTGCTCATTGGAGAATAAATTCACTAATTAATTTACTTACAAAATATTATTTGGTTAATATTACCTAATGTTAGACAACGATTTTGTAGTCTCAATTATGTATATGGTCCTTAGACTTGAGACAACAAGGATGCCTTATTCGAGTAATCCTTTCTTTGACACCGGACTTATAGGTTGAGAAAGTTCCAAATCTGGTACAACCAGTTATCAAGATTGGTAGCCTACCTTATGAAGGCTATTAATGTCAATAAAGAATCATCCACTCTTAGTATCATGAGAGAAATATCTCAAATGCTCTCGCTCAAATAAATCTCTGATCAGGTTGATCGGATTAAAAGAGAAGGAGTTCTCCGGGAGAATCTGATTAGAGTGAGACTATTATGATTCTAGCTAAAGGAGTCCTAATTTAGTTTCATGGAAGAGGGCAATCATGTAAAATCTAAGGGGCATTTATGTAAATCCTATCTAGTCGGCCCCTATTAAGGAAAGTAAGGAGGTCGGCTAGGTCAGAAATAATTGAGAAAGATATTTAAGGAGAAAGTAAGATGTATATTACTTTAATTAACTATCCCTTATCCTAGTTAAAGAGGGGTTGGTTGAGGAGGGGTTAAATTAGAATTGGGTTAGGAAACAATAAGGCAACCGACCATCCCTAGATGGGCCTGTTGGTAGTTGGACTTAGAGTTGCATTAGGAGTTGGTTGAGGGTAAGAGTCTTGAAGTATGAGTCCTCTTAGGAATTAGGGATTGAAGGTCTATAAATAGCCTTGTAATCATCCATTTTTTTATCATGAATAGATCAATCTTTCTTTAGCCAATGGCTTAAGTACCAAGGAGGGAGGAACCCCTATAGAGTTTCAAGGAGGCCGATCCCCTGTAGAGATCACCCCAAACTTAGAATCCATAAGAGTTCTATCACTTGGTATCAAAGCAGCGTTCTTATCATCTTACTACCCTTCCACGGCCATCCATCAGCCCCCCATAGCCGTCTAAAGCAATTCCCACAATTACTTGAAAATCGTCACTAAATTCCACCATTATCTCCACTACCGCAGATCATCCTTTGATCTCCCTATCAAATGCAACAAGTTCTGGTTTCCTACCTTATTGCTGCTGTAATTTCATTATCCCTATTTAAAAAATACAAAAAAATTGTTTCTATTTGTTACATAAACTTTTCGTCACAAAGTTTTCATCTTTACGACGAAAGTTACACGGCAGAATTCTAGTCGTATACCCCATACTATTTGATTTGCTGCTATGTTTTTACTAATAAAATTTCTACAAAATTTCTACCATGGCTTTATAACTTCCTATCCTTAGATCTTCCTTTAGTTTCATCAAAAAATCATCAAGATAACTTACCCATCTTTTACGTCCAAGCTGCTATAGTTTAGACATAAAAATGTGCTATAGTATCTTCCCGTGATCTTCGATTTTACCAAACCTTTTGCTACCATTTTATTCCATGAAATTTTTATCGGCATTACTTTCCCTTACCAACAGATTCTCTTTGAGTTTTACTTGAATCCTCATTTTGAGCTATTGGAAAAAAATCTCATCTATACTGCTGAAATCTTTCGATGAAAGATTCTACTACAGTACCTTCTCGTATTCCTTGATCTTGCCAAAACTTTTGCTACCGATTTCTTCCATAAATTTTTTGATAATATTATTTTCCCTTGCTAGTAGATTCTTATTGAGTTTTACTTAATTCCTTATTATGCACTGCTGCAAAAAATTTTGACTATATTGTTGAAATCTTTTGTTGAGAAAATTATATAGCAACACCTTCTCGTAATATTTGATTTTACCGATCCTTTTGTTGTCATTTCCTTCTATGAAACTTTTGATGATATTATCTCTTCCTTGCCAGTAGATTCTCTTTAGGTTTCACTTGAATTTTCATTGAGAATTTATGAAAAATATTATGTCTTCACTATTGGAATTTTTTCAATGAAAAATATGTTGTTGCACCTTTGTCTTTCTTCTTCTCCTTAATCCATCGAAACCCAACTAACTTGATGCCACCACCCAAGATATCTTTAGGGTATCCCTTTAGCCTTAAGACAAAACCATCATAATATATTTTCCTTACCTTAACAACACCCAAAACTACAGCCCAAAATAGCGACTATTACAGCTTATCGACACAGAATTCTATAGCACTATCTTTTGTTATTTTTTGCTACGGCCATATATGATCCTTACTTAAATTGTTGTAACCTTTTTTTTATTTCTATAGCTAACCTAAATCGTAGCCTGAATAATGGTCTTCCACAGCCACCGAACCTTCCATCGATCCTTACCTTCCACAGCCAGCAAACCTTGCCAAACCGGTTGCTACTCCAACAGCAACCCTAAACCTTCCTTTCCAACCTTAAACCATTGCCGAAAAAATCCTTTGCAGCCTCCACAGCACCCTCAAACTATAGCACCAATAGTAACTTAAACTATAAGCTATTAACCCTAATTCGTAACTTTGATCTGTCACCCTTTTGGCCACCAATCTCTACTAAATCGGTTGCTGCCATCAATAGCAACCCTAAGCCACCCTTTTAACCCTAAACCTTTGTCATTGAACCCCCCTTATAGCCTCTACAACAACCCTAAACAATAGCATCAACAGCACCCTCTTTGTCGAAAAATTTTGCTGCACTACCTTCGGTATGACTTGTTGTATCCACACCCAATTCCTACCAAATCCGTTGATGTCATCAAAGCAACCCCCTATATGACCCCTATAGCAGCCCTAAATCATAGCCCCAACAGCAACCTTTCAGCCTCAAACTATAGTCATCTACCCTTAATCCACCACCTCTTTCGGCCATCAATCCACCTAACTGTTTTATATCACTGACCTAACAACAAGAGAAGGATATTGACATCTAAGATCTGGAGGCATACGTAATAGCATCTCAAGGTTCAATCGATGCCAAGTTGGAGGCGTTTGAATTATGCGTGGAGGACAGATTGTGTGTCTTATTCGTCGAATTCGAATTGCACCTATCTTCGAGCCCAACAAAATTGCAGCAAAGAGTAAGTTCATAGAGGCCTCTCAAAAAGAAAGTACAAGAATGAAGGTGGACTTCCCTTGATGGGAATAAGGAAACCCAACGGGATGGATTTCACACGTCGAACGTTACTTTCGTCATCACCAAACACCAGAGGATTTCATGGTGGATACTATTGTCATCCACCCTGAAGGAGATGCTATACGATGGTACAATTGGCTTGAATATAACCATAGGGCTCCAACATGGAAACAATTCAAGTACGCAATGTTGAACTGCTTTGGACCAACTAAGAACGAGAATATCAATGGACAACTTGCCAATATCCGACAAACCTCCACGATCCAAGAATACCAAACCAGGTTTGAGAAATTATCTTAACTTGCTCGTGATTGGATTAATCAATAATTATTAGGGATATTCGTTGAGGGACTCAATTCAGAGATTAAAGGAGAGGTTAAGGGGTGGCAACCCCGAACCGTATCGACTATAATTTCTTTCGGCCGAATATAAGAGGAATAGCTCAACCAAGATGCTCAGAGGATGAGAACCACTCATAGACCCATGGCATATGAACCTCCTTCAGCTTCTATCCATCCTTTACAACCAAAAAAATTGACAAGAGAAGAACTAGACGGCTGATCGACAAAGGGTCTTTGTTGGAATTGCAATGAACTTTAGATTTGCGATCATCGCTGCATAAATGGCCACCTCCTACTGATTGAACCTCTTGAAGACATGGAGGAGGAGGTCAAGAAGCATGAGGAAGAGGTTGCAGATGAAGAACAGCAGCTGGTTGATTTTACGATACATACTCTTGCCGGCTATGCGAACCCGCAAACAATGAAAATGGGAGGACTTCTGAAGTAACAACCAATCACCATTTTTATTGACACTACGAGCACCAACAACTTTATGAATGGTAAGGTTGTGCCCAATTAATACTCCAAAATAAAGTTTGTAGTAGGTTAGATGTTGAGGTCACTGACGACCAAATTTTGAAGTGCTACAAAAGATGTCCGCGGGTGAAATTATTGCGACAAGACCAAGAGATACTTGCTAATTTCTTCCACCTTCCTCTTGATGATTATGAGGTCGTGCTTAATGTCAAATGGTTAGTTGTGCTAGGTGATATTCTCTGGAATTTTTCTAAATTTATTATAAAATTTTTTAGTCATGAGAAATAGGAGATCCTATGCGCGAAATGTGGGAGTGACGTAACAACGACTTGCACTCAGTTAACAGAGAAAGTTTTGAATAAAGGAAATAATAGTTCCCTAATGCAACTTCAGCAGCACTTTATGGGGGAGCCAACAAAATTTAAAGACCTAAATATACTTCAATTGTTTGATGAATTTTCAGATATTTTTGTCGAATCATGTAGCCTACTTTCTAACCGCCATCATGACCACCAAATTATGATTCTCTAGGGCAAGCTAGCAGTAAACTCTTGGCCATATCATTATCCTCACCTCTAGAAAGCTGAAATAGTGAGGATTGAAGATGAGATGCTTGAAACAGGGGTCATACAGCCAAGTTGCAGCCCCTACTCTTTGTCGGTGCTAGCTTTACCAGACTTTGACAAAGTGCTCATTATTAATGCATCATGAGCTAGAAATTATATTATCCATATGCAAGATGGTCAACTCCTAGCCTACATCAGCAAAGCCCTCACTCCAAATCACATGAGGCTACTATTCAATGACGAGGGAATGATAATCTTTGCTGAATTTATTGCTTAGTATGATATAGGACAACAGCATGAAGAGGAGATGAAAGTAAGTCTCAAAAAATTATAGCTTCTACTCCTTCCAAACTCATATCGAGCTCACCTTACTATGGACTTTACTAGAAGGCAACTAATATCACAAAGGAAGCCTTGGCTATCAATACGCATACCAGCTCGCACAAGAAAGAAATAGCCGATGCCCGATAAATACTGGAGTAGAAGGAAGTTTGTTATTAAATATTGAGTCTTTCTTTATATTCATCTATACCAGCAAGAATTTATGAAAACTCGAGCCTCACGGAAGTTTTTTGGACTCTACAAAATTAGAGATCACATTGGAGCCGTAAATTATGGATCGGACTTGCGTACTAATTCAAAATTACAACTAATCCTTCAAGTATCTCACCGCAAATAGAAAGGATGGCTCAGCCCAGATCCATCCACTTGACATCCTAACTAATGAGAAAGTTCAAGTTCAGCTGATGATTGCATGGGATCATAGGATCGTGATGCTCCACTGTCCAATTCTACTACCCTTGATGGAAAGATACAAGATAATGTTGGACTGTGGAACGATAGTTCACCTACCGTAGATACCACAAGGAAGCTTCAAGGAGAATTACAAATTAAGACCCAAAGTTCATGGAGCCTCAGCCTTGAGTACAAGGCTGATTTGAAGAGGGTGGATCTGTTAAGACTCTAGCTAAATAAGTCCTAATTTAGTTTCATGGAAGAGGGTAATCATGTAAAATCTAAGGAGCATTCATGTAAATCCTATCTAACCGACCCCTATTAAGGAAAGTAAGGAGGTCGGCTAGGTTAGGATTAATTGAGAAAGATATTTAAGGGGAGAGTAAGATGCATGTTATCTTAATTAACCAACCCTTATCCTAGTTAAAGAGGGGTTGGTTGAGGAGGGGTTGAATTAGAATAAGATTAGGAAACAATAAAGCAATCGACCACCCCTAGATTGGCTAGTTTGTGGTTGGATTTAGAGTTGCATTAGGAGTTGCTTAGGAGTTGGTTAAGGGTAGGAGTCTTGAAGTAGGAGTCCTCTTAGGAATTAGAGATTGAAGGCCTATAAATAGCCTTATAATCATCCACTTTTTATCATAGATCAATCTTTCTTTAGCCAATGGCTAGAGTACCAATGAGGGAGGAACTCCTATAGAGTTTCAAGGAGGTCGATCCCTTGTAGAGATCACCTGAAGCTTAGAATCCGCAAGGATTCTAATAGAGACTTATGCGAATACCGTATATGGCCTGACAGTATAATACCCTATATATAGTCTCTAGAATATTAGATAGATGATGGATTATAGATACATGAGAACTGAGGAATATAGGTCTAATAGATTAGATTCCCTATACCGTCTGAGGACTATAGTGCAGTGGCATAATACGTCCATAGTCGATGAGTGGAGTGAATTATTATGAGATAATAATTCACTGAGTCAGAAGAAGTTCTGACAGGTAGGACTTACAACCAACTCGGTATTGGGCCTAGAGGGTCACATACATATAGTTGATGCTTCAGTGAATAGAGGATTACATATAAGTCATCCAATTAGCCCATGTTCTTATTAGATGAACCCGACATATAGTTGATGCTTCAGTGAATAAAGGATTAGATATAAGTCATCCACTTAGCCCATGTTCTTATTAGATGAACCCGACATTGATGGGCTAATTGCATGAGACTTAATTAAAGACCATAGGAGATTATTGAATATAGATCTAATAATCTAAGATTAGTGGGTAATTGGATAGAGATCTAATGCCTACTAAGGTAGGATCCCTAGGTTTTTGGTTGCGTTCTATAAATAAGAGGCAGGGGCAGCTCTTATATGATAGGTCGTCCTTTTGGCTGCCCCCTCTTATTTGCTGATTATAGGTGCCCTGCAAGCCAATCACATGAGTGATGGCACGTGTGATACATTGTGTGATTTTTTTTTCTTATGGTTAATATTGGTATATTTTCACATTATCTATTACATATATATTGTGATGTCCTTGGTTCTGTGCAATGGGAGTCGGATCGTGATTAGATCATAATAATTAGATCAATTCACCTTTAAAGATAAATTATAAATAATCTCAATCATAGGTTACTCAAGAGGGATATTGAGATAACCGGACAGATCGATGTACTATATACCCGTTCATATGATGGAGGCAGGTGGTCTCATAGCCACTTATGTGGAGACACTAAGGATATAGTACAGGTGCTCATTGGAGAATGAGTTTACTAATTGATCCACTTATGGAATGCTATATGGTTAATGATACCTAATGTCAGACAGTGATTCCATAGTCCCAGTTGTATATCTAGTCCTTAAACTTGAGACACCAAGGATGTCTTGTATGAGTACTCCTTTATTTGATACCAGACTTACAGGTTTGGAAAGTTCGGATCTGGTATAGTTGATTATCGGGATTGGTAGCCAACCTTACGAAGGCAATTGAGTGTCAATAGAGGATCATCCACTCTCGATATCATGAGAGGAATATCTCATATATGCTTGCTCAGACAAATCCCTGGCCAAGGTCATTTGGATTGAGAGAAAAAGAGTTCTCTGGGAGAATCCAATTAGAGCGAGACTATGATAGATTCTGTATGTGACATGATAGTACCATGTTCAATATACGGTCTCTGGTATATTAGTTGGATGAGGGATTATAGATACATAGTAACTGTGGACAGATAGGTCCGATGGATTCGAACGCCCTATACCGTCTAGGGACTATGGCATAGTAGACTAATACATCTATAGTCGATGAGTCGAGTGAATTACTATAGAGATAATAATTCACTATATCAGAAGGAGTTCTGATGGGAGTAACTCATGGCCAACTCAATATCGGGCTTAGAGGGCCACATACATATGGTAGATGCTCTAGTGAATAGAGGATTGGATAGAGATCCAATTAGCTCCTATTCTTATTAGATGAGACCTTATGTTGATGGGCTCCTTGCTTAAGGCCCAATTAGAGACCTAAGGAGATTATTGGATAGAGATCCAATAATGCAAGGTTAGTGGGTTATTAAATGGAGATCTAATACTCACTAAGGCAGGAGCCCTATGGTTTTTTGGTGGCTCTCTATAAATAGGAGGGGAGACTCATGGTTGATAGGCTACAGCTTTAGCCACCACCTCCTATTCTCCTCCCTCCCTCTAAGCAAGATTTACGAGATCAAATTAGAGGAGTTTCGCCACAGAGATCTATCGTGTGGATACCGCTAGAGAGGAGGACGCTTAACATCCTTCATCTTCTTCATCCGGATCTGGAATACAGGGATATACGATCTCCCTAGATAAAATCAATCTCTCTCACATCATAGATTTATCAGTTTTTATGTTTTTCTCGTGACCCTAATCTTTTGCATAGTGATTTGATCTGCGTGGAAAATCGATTTTAATTTTGATTTCCACTGTACATGTGATGCACCCACTAGGCAGGAGCCCTATGGTTTTTTGGTGGCTCTCTATAAATAGGAGGGGAGACTCATGGTTGATAGGCTACAGCTTTAGCCACCACCTCCTATTCTCCTCCCTCCCTCTAAGCAAGATTTACGAGATCAAATTAGAGGAGTTTCGCCACAGAGATCTATCGTGTGGATACCGCTAGAGAGGAGGACGCTTAACATCCTTCATCTTCTTCATCCGGATCTGGAATACAGGGATATACGATCTCCCTAGATAAAATCAATCTCTCTCACATCATAGATTTATCAGTTTTTATGTTTTTCTCGTGACCCTAATCTTTTGCATAGTGATTTGATCTGCGTGGAAAATCGATTTTAATTTTGATTTCCACTGTACATGTGATGCACCCACTGAGGTTTCCTAATAGTGGTATCAGAGCTAGGTTTTCGTGTGAAAAATTGGTTTAAAACTACGTGTGATGATAATGAATCGCGTAGAATCATTCTACGCGTTATTGCTACATTTTCGCATCAAAGGCAACAAGGAAAGAGGGTGGTCGACCATGGCCAAGCCCTCTGCAAGGGTGGTGCACCCGCCCCTCTAGAAGCGGCGGGCCCGTGAGTGGCCGCCATGCCACGCAAGGCGATCGCCGCAAGGAGGCCAGAGGTGCGGCCATGGCATGGTTGGCGCCCATGGAGGCATCCTCGAGGAGCCCCTTCGGGACAACGCCACGCAAGGGAGGTGCTGCGAGCACAAGATCCGTGGGAGCTGCAGCTGCACCCGTCGGCCCATTGGGGGGCAAGGCTGTGACAGTGGCGTTGGATGAGGATAGAAGGGCAGAGCAAGGGCATATATCTTTACAAAAGGATGATCCTGCCTCTCTAAATTTAAAAAATTCTAAGGACTGTCCTCGTGTACAGAATTCTGAAAAAGCCCTCAATAATTCTGGAAATTTCGAGGACTGTTCTCTCGTCCAGAATTATGAAAATGCCCTTGACAATTCTAGAAATTTCGAGTATGTCCTGATTTCTAAAAAATAATTAATTAAATAATTTAATTATTTATTATATATCTAGTAATCCTACATATTATGTGATGTACATGTGATATATAATGTGGATGGACGATCATGAGCCATGTGTTGTGATATATGTAATTGTGATTATTATTACTATTATTAGTATTAGTATTATTATTGGGGTCTGTGTGTCTCTATTTTTCTCGTTTATTATCGAGCCTGTGTGCTTGTGATTATTTATAATTACATGGAGAGGTGTGTCGAGAGCGTGGAGATGACAGCAGGACCAACGACGCCATCGCGGGAGATTACGACGCATAGTGATGCAACGATCTGATAGAACCAATGATGACGAGATCAACAATCACAAGGCATGGAGATGCGCTAATGCATACATAGATCCTATTGTGAGTGATTAGGCATATTGGCTCGGGCTTAATCATATTAGGTGACAGCTCATGATCATCCGATGTGGCTTGCATGTGTGATGTGTTATACACCTACTAGATATATGTATATATATATTTACATGTGATGTAGATATATATTAAATATGTATGTGTATGACATGACATATTAGGAGACCAATAGAAAACAAAAACCCCTCCTACGATAATATTAAGTCAGTAAGTGTGAGGCAATAAGATTGACACACATGGCCTTCCATCGTTATAGGAAGAAATTGAATCCTGATATAGATTGAGTTTGTCGAGTCACTCGAAGCTTACCAATCTACGTGATCGAGTTCTTGCCTATGACATATATACGTCGCCGGTGACCTAAGGACATAATATAACTTAGTCGAGCAGTCGAGAGCATATCTATCGAATCAAACTCATCTTGTAACGACGGTGATGACTTAACTAAACTTCATGGTTGGTTGAGCAGTCGAGACCACGATGATTCAGAGGCCGAACATGATGGGAATTATAACGAGTTTTGATTGACAAGAGTTGCCTACCTTTTGGGCTTAGTGTAGTTGGTCGAGTCTCTCGAGATTGCACAAAGATGCTAATTGGATCCCGATCCCCACTAGGAGTCTGCCGGAGACTTTCGTCTCACGTATCGAGGGTGTTACGTGATTCGTTAGAAAAATAGTGAGAGTATATTAAGATAAAAGTCCATATCTTAATTAATATTTTCTGTAAAATCTATATGTTATTTATTTTTGCTATATCTTATTTATCGCTTACAAAATCCCTATGTGGTATATTTAATGTCAACCGCCTCATTTGTTCAGAGGCTCCATAATTTGAGAATTGTTCTCATGAAAGAGAAAATCATATATGTCATTAATAAGATTGTGCCCACGCGAGAAAAAGACAAGCGAGGATGAGATCACTCGCTTTGTGAAGTATAAAGATAGTCCTAAAGGATAATCTGTATGTTGATCTTATACTTCAGTCCCTACCATATTTCTTTTCACAGTTCATTATTAACTTTAATATAAACAAGTTTGAGGTGACTCTACCTAAGCTCCTCAATATGTTGAGGGAAGCTGAGAGTACCATCAAGAAAGAGAAGTAAGTTCTCTATATTGGTAAGACTAATAGGAAAAGAAATGCTAGTAAGACCCTTAAGAACGGCAAGGGCAAAGAAAGACCGGGTAAGACAAAGGTTGCCAAGAAAGACCTGGCAAAGGATAAACAATAGTGCTTCCACTACGACCAAGATAGAAATTGGAAGAGGAATTGTAAGGACTACCTTGCAGATAAGGTGAAACAGAAGCTTGGAGAAGCTGCAGGTATATTCATGATCAGTCTTCACTTGTCAGATTTTTATAATAACACATAGGTATTGGATACCATGAGTGCTTATCATATCGTTAATTTGTTATAAATTCTGATAAGACCTAGGAGACTAGCTAGAGGCGAGATGGACCTCAAAATGGACAATGGAGCAAGAGTTGCTACAGTTGCTGTTGGGGTGGGGGGTGGGGTGGTGTGGTGGCATCCTACATCTGCCTAGTGGAGCTATTATTGCATTAGATGTATGCTATTTTGTCCCTTTTATTATCAAAAATATTATTTTTATTTCTTGTTTGATAATTAATAGATATAAATTAGTTTTTGAGAACAATAGTTATTCAATAATTATGAATAATAAGATCATCACTAGAGGGACCCTTATAAATGGTTTATATGTGTTAGATACTTCTCCACATATCATAAAGATAAATATATCTAAGAGAAAAGGAGATGAGGTGAAAAATACATACCTATGATATTGTAGGCTAGGTCATATACATGAGGGAAGGATTCAAAAGTTGATAAAAGATAGATACTTATATTCATTTGACTATGAGTCATATACAATTTATGAACCTTGCCTTCATGGGAAAATGACCAACTCTTCTTTTAGTGGAATTGGAGAGAGAGTCACTGAGTTATTGGAACTCATACATAGTGATGTATGTGGTCCCATGTTGACTCAGGCTATAAGTGGTTACTCATACTTCATTACATTCACTGATGATTTCTCTAGGTATGGATACATGTACTTGATGAAGTACAAATCTAAGGTCTTTGAGAAATTCAGGAATATAAGAATGAGGTAGAGAACTAAATTGGAAAAAGTATTAAACTCTTATAGGTGGTTACTCATACTTTATTATATTCACTGATGATTCTCTAGGTATGGACACGTGTACTTAATGAAGTACAAATCTTAAGCCTTTGAGAAATTCAGGGAATATAAGAATGAGGTAGAAAACCAAATTGAAAAGATTATTGAGACTCTTCAATCAGATCGACGAGGAGAGTACTTGAGTACAGAGTTCACCTATTTCCTCAGGGACAATGGGATTATATCCCAGTGGACACCTCCTTATATACCTCAGCTTAATGGTGTATCAAAAAGGAGGAATCGTACCTTGTTAGACATGGTGTAATCCATGATAAGTTTCACTGACCTACCTATCACATTCTAGGGGTATGCCCTAGAGACCGTAGCTTACCTTCTGAACAGAGTTCCATCAAAGTCGGTAGTGTCTATACCATATAAGATATAGAAAGGAAAAAAGTTTGATCTTAAGGTGGTTAAGATTTGAGGCTATCCTACCCACGTTAGAAGACACAACCTCGATAAGTTGGAATCAAGGATGGAACGGTGCATATTCGTTAGATACCCTAAGGAGACTTTGGGGTATTATTTTTATCATCCCGAGGACCTAAATGTCTTTGTTGCTAAGAGAGTTGTGTTTCTTGAGAATGGTGGAAATAGTGTGAGTGAGATAGAATTGAGCGAGGTTAGAGAACCTAGCTCGAGCACCATTCTAAAGCCCGAGTCAATTCAGGTACCTAACACACAAATTTCAACTTTTTATAGGTCTAATAGAGTATCTTACACTCCTTAAAGATATATGGGATATATTAGTAGAGATGACTCTTAGGATATTGATCCTCAGATCTATGAGAAGGCTATTATGAGTATAGACTCCGGGAAGTAGAAAGAAGCCATGAATTTTGAGATGGATTTCATACACTCTAACAAGGTTTGAAACCTTGTGGATACACCTAAGTGTATTATACCCATCGGTTGCAAATAGATCTTCAAGAAGAAGATCGGAATGGATGGAAAAGTAGAGACCTATAAAATAAGGCTGGTAGCTAAAGGATATCGTCAAAGATAAGGAGTTGACTATGATGAAACATTTTCACCTGTAGCCATGCTTAAGTCCATTAAAATTATTTTGGCCATTGCAGTATACTATCTTGAAGATCGGAATGGATGGAAAAGTAGAGACCTATAAAATAAGGCTGGTAGCTAAAGGATATCGTCAAAGATAAGGAGTTGACTATGATGAAACATTTTCACCTGTAGCCATGCTTAAGTCCATTAAAATTATTTTGGCCATTGTAGTATACTATGACTATGAGATCTAGCAAATGGATGTCCAAATGACATTCCTCAATGACAACCTTGAGGAGGAGGTATATATGATACTACCAGAGGGATTCATATCCAAAGAGAGTCCAGATAAAGTATGCAGATTGCTTATATCCATTTATGGATTGAAGCAAGCTTCCCAAAGTTGGAACATAAGATTTGATGAGGTGATCAGATCTTATGACTTCGTTAAGAATGAAGATGAGCCTTATGTATACAAGAAAGTAAGTAGAAGTGTTATCACCTTCTTGGTGCTATATATGGATGATATCCTAATCATTAGAAATGATGTAGGAATGCTCTCTATAATAAGGCTTGGCTATCCAAAAACTTCTCCATGAAAGACTTAGGAGAAACATCCTATATTTTGAGGATCTGGATCTATAGAGATAGATTCAAAAGGATGCTTAGTTTGTCATAGTTTAGGTACATAGACTCCACCGTCAAAAGGTTTGGCATGGAGAATTCCAAGAGATGTCTCATACCGATGAGACATGGAATATTACTTTCTAGGAGAATGTTCCCAAAGACTCCTGAAGAAAGGGCAGACATGGATAAGATAACTTATGCCTCAGCGATAGGGTCTATCATATATGTGATGCTATGTATCAGGCTTGATATAGCACATGCTCTGAGTGTCACGAGTAGGTATCAGGCAGATCTAGGTTTAGAATACTGAAAGGCAGTAAAGCGTATCCTTAAGTACTTGAGAAGTACTAAGGATCTTTTACTGATATATAGATAAGGTAGCCTCTAGGTTGAGGTTTACACGGACTCGAGTTTTCAGTCCAATATTGATGATAGCAAGTCAAATTCAGAGTTTGTTTTTACCCTGAATAGGGGAGCAGTAAGCTGGAAGAGTTCCAAGCAAGATACTACTACTGACTCGACCATAGATGCGGAATACATTACTGCAGCAAAAGCAACAAAGAAAGCGGTGTGGATGAAGAAGTTCATTAAAGATTTGGGAGTCATACCAAGCAGCGTGGAGCTAACTCCCATATATTGTGATAGCGATAGGGTGATAACTCTAGCAAGGGAACCCAGGTCTCATCAGAATTGTTCTGAAGATGTTTCATCTGATTAGAGCAATCATAACCCGTAAAGATATAGCAATGGAAAGAGTTCCATCCAAAGATAGTATTGTAGATCCATTGACGAAGTCGCTAGCTCAGATTGTATTTAAGTATCACAGGGGTCTGATGGGAATCAGACACATAGGTGATTGATTTTTGATCAAGTGAGAGATTGTTGGTTACAGGTACCTTACAAGCCAATCACGTGAGTGATGACACATATGACACACTGTATGATCTTTTTTTCTTATGGTTAATATTGACATATTCTAATATTATCTATTATATATATATTGTGATGTCATTGGTTCTGTGCAATAGGAGTCGGATCGTGATTAGATCACGATAATAAGATCGATTCACCTTTAAACACAGATCTTAAATAATCCTGATCATAGGTTACTCAAGAGGGACATTAAGATAACCAAACAGATCGGTGTACTATATACCCGTTCATATGATGGAGACGGCTGGTCTCATAGCCACTTGTGTGGAGACACTAAGGATATAGTACAAGTGCTCATTAGAGAATTAATTCACTAATTGATCCATTTATGGAATGTTGTATGGTTAATGATACCTAATGTCAGACAGCAATTCCATAGTCCTAGTTATGTATCTGAACCTTAGACTTGAGACACTAAGGATGCCTTATATGAGTACTCCTTTCTTTGACACCAGACTTATAGGTTTGGAAAGTTCTAGATCTGGTACAGTTGGTTATTGAGATTGATAGCCAACCTTACAAAGGCAATTAAGTGTCAATAGAGGATCATCCACTTTCGGTATCATGAGAGGAATATCTCATATATGTTTGCTCATATAAATCCCTAACCAGGATCATTCAGATTGAGAGAGAAAGAGGTCTCCAGGAGAATCTAATTAAAGCGAGACTATGATAGATTCTATATGTGACCTGACAGTACCATATCCAATATATGGTCTCTAGAATATTAGTTAGATAAGAGATTTTAGATACATAGTAACTATGGATAGACAAGTCCGATAGATTTAATCCCTCCTGTACCATTTGGGGACTATGACGTAGTGGCCTAGTACGTTCATAGTCGATGAGTCGAGTGAATTATTATGGGGATAATAATTCACTATATCAGAAGGAATTCTGATAGGAGTGACTCACGGCCAGCTCGGTATCGGGCCTAGAGGGTCACACATATATTGTGGATGCTTCAGCGAATAGAGGATTGGATGGAGATCCAATTAACCCCTATTCTCATTAGATGAGACCCTATACTGATAGGCTCCTTACTTAAGGCCCAATTAGAGACCTAAGAAGATTATTTGATAGAGATCTAATAATACAAGGTTAGTGGGTTATTGGATAGAGATCTAATACCCACTAAGGCAGGAGCCCTAGGGTTCTTTGGTGTCTTTCTATAAATAGGAGGGGAGACTTATGGTTGATAGGCTGTAACTTTAGCCACCATCTCCTATTCTCCTCCCTCCGTCCGAGCAAGACTTGCGAGATTAGATTGGAGGAGTTTCGCTGTAGAGATCCATCATGTGGATACCGCTAGAGAGGAGGACGCTTGACCTCCTTCATCTTCTCCATCCAGATCTGGAATACATGAATATATAATCTCCCTAGGTAAAATCAATCTCTCTCACATCGTGGATCTATCAATTTTTATATTTTTCTCATGACCCTAATCTTTTACATAACGATTTGATCTGCATGAAAAACTGATTTTTGTTTTGATTTCCGCTATGCATGTGATGCACCCACTGAGGTTTCCTAACACTATTCTCTTCCCTCCCTCATTTTCTCAATCGACCAGCTCCTCTTTGCTGTGAGAGGACAGTGAAAAATATGTGATATTCTTTCATGTGTGCTACGAGAAGGTATACAAGAGTTGTTAGTTTTGGGTCGTGATTGGAGGAGCATCACTACAACTATCTATCGTGTGAATACCGATATAGAGGAGGATGCTTGACTTTCTTATCTTCTCTATCTAGATTTAAAATTTCAAGGATATTCAATCTCTATAAGTAATCAGTCTCTTACATATCATAGTTTTTATTTTTTATGATTTTTTGTGCATCAATCCTTGCATAATGATTTAATCTACATAAGAAATCGATTTTTGTTTTGATCTTCTACTGCGCATATGATGGTCTTACTTAGTTTTCCAACAAATATCCCATATGTTCTTGCTTAAGCAAATCCCTAACTATGGTCATTCAGATTGAGAAAGAAGTTCTCCAAGATAATTTGATTAGAATGAGACTAGAACGGATTTCATATGAGATCTAACAGTATTATACTCGATATATAGTCTTCGGGATATTAGATAGATAAAAGACTACATATACCAGATAATTATGGATAAACAGTATTGGTTGCAAGTGCATATAAGCTAATCATATGAGTGATGACATATGTGACATGTTGCATAGTTTTACTTACTACTATTATTAGCATTTTTCTAACTTTATATTGTATGTTGCATATATTGTGATGTCCTTGGATATGTGCAATAAGATTGGATTATGATGAGATCATGATAATAAAATCAATTCACCTTTAAACATATATCTCAAATAATCCCGGTCATAGGTTACTCGAGAGAGACATCAAGATAACTGGACAGACCAGTGTGTTGTCTATCCATTCATATGACAGAGACGGTTTGTCTCAAAGATGCTCGTGTGGGGACACTAAAGGTACAGTACAAGTGCTCATTGAAAAATAAATTTACTAATTGATCCATTTACAAAATACTAGATGGTTAATGATACCTAACGTTAGACAACAATTCTATAGTCTTAGTTGTGTGTCTAGTCTTTAGACTTGAGATACCAATGATGTCTTGTTTGAGTATTCTTTTTTTTTAAGTCAAACTTACAGGTCTAGAAATTCTAAATCTAGTACAGTTGATTATTAGGATTGGTAGCAACCTTACAAAGTCAATTTGATATATAAAAAGAATGAAGGATTATATTATCACATATATGAAAAAAATCAACTTAAAATAATATTATTTTTAAATATTATTCTATAAACTACCTCCATAACAAAAAGTTCACTTTATATTTTATTATTAAGTAATGTATTATTACATTAAAAATAAAAATAAATTTATGATATACTTTAATGCCACTAAACAAGCTTTATGACTATTAAAATTTATCTCAAGACTTGGTATAGTTTTACTCATTGTCAAGTTATTGAAAATACTTTGTGTCATATCAGGTAGTTTTATTCTCCAAACATAGCAAATACTTAGTAGTTCTATTCATTATGATATAAAATAATTATTAGTTAGAAAAAAGAGTCTAAAAAAATTAGTATCAATTAAAAACTTCAATTTTATTATAATTTCTATTTTATTCATTTAAAACTTATTGTCTAAAGTATTTTAAAGAATATATTCTTATGATTGGATTTATGAGCGACCCATAAAATATATGGTAATATATGTTTGAATAAATAATTTTATTTATATTTATATATGTATATATTATGATCGAATGTGTATAACAAGATTATTATAACCAGATAAATTATATGGATCATTTTAAACTATATTAGGAAGTATTAATAGCATTGTGGTATATAAAGAAAGTATGACACTTATAATATGACATTTATGACATATGCTCACTATGACTTACATTAATAGATAGACTTAATATGATATTATTATATATATTAGACTTATTTTTCTATTTTATAAAATTCATGTGCACATCTAAAATATTGTTTTTAAGTTTTAAAATTCAATTAAATAAAATTGTTTTTAAATAACTTTTATTTTATTATAATATGATTTATTAGAAGATGGCATTACTGGAATGAACTCTTCTTATTATAAACTTAAATAATCTTGTCAAACTTGATATAGCAAATTTACTTTTGTGATGAAGTCATCGGGGCTTCAATTGATTATTTATGATATTGCTCTATAAAGGTACGACTATGCAGATATTATATCATAGAAGTCAGTTAATCACAAAAATTTCCATCTTGTTTATAATAGGATGACTTAGAAGTGGGCATGGCAAGTTAGACTTATTATTACCGAATGGGCTAGCGATGCGTTCAAAAGTTACAAATGTCATCAATGAAACACATCATATTATTAGTGCATGAAGATAGACATTATTTCACACTACTGAAACGGACACCCAACTCATATCTAGATGCCAACAACAGACAATTGGATCCTTATTCATCATGGCACACAGAGAGATAAATAGTAACCTCCACAAGAGATGGCTAATCCATCATAGACTCCAAATGCAGTGAGATACTCGGTAGTTGCATGTCCAAATAAGCCCTTAAATCTCATCATATTCTACAATGACTTCGTAAAACGTTCCACCCCCACCTCCATATGGGCCATATGTCTTTGCAAGACTGGTGGTAAACTTCACATACCCAGAAACGGAGGTGAGGTATTCATATTGCATGAGAGTAAACTGCGAGGCGATTAGAGGAATGTTACATTTAGCTATTTGTAACAGCTAGCTATAGTGCGTTTGATAGGAGGTATTAATTAGTATGAGGATGGAGGCTGGAGAGGCATGCCTGGAATAGTTCACCGTCGGGGCCTCCATATCTGGGAGTTACGCGAGTGGTTCCGACTCTGTCGAAGGTTATCTTAATGGAGTTTACGAACGAAGCAGCGCCAACGCTGATGCCAGTGATTTTGTCTGCAGGTTCCATGCTCCAACGAGACTGGCGGCCGTCGCATGGACATTTGCGGACGTCCCCTCGAGCTTGCGCGGCCGTCTTGATCTGGTTTGAGGCCTGCACCACCACAATGCATCCATCACAAACCACAAACAGTAGAATAGAAACTGCAGTACTACTACATAGATAGGCGTCACTCTAAGGGAAGCACAGCTATATTCTTTCGGTGGAGGCAGAATATCTATATCGCGTCTCTCTCACCATTAGCGAGCTTATGAAGCAATTCCTCTCACAGCAGATGATATATATGCAAACACACACTCGATGGAGAGAGCGTGGATGGATGGATGGATGGGGGAGTATTCATAGAACCAAAAGGGGCATGAAGTTGTCCAATATTATGGAACCAATGCTGTATAAATGGGACTTGTAACAATACAGAAAGAACCAGCACCGGTACCGCTTCCAAGTCAATGTTTTCCTTAAACCTAGTGGATTGAGTTCTTTGCTGTTTTCTTCCTTTTAGTCAGGTTTATGTGTGGATAACATCATCAATAACCTAAAAAATTAAAGCATTGGATTCATAATGATTGGAAAATGTGAATACTAGTTAGGTCTGTTGGATTACTTCAAATATGACTTCCAAGTCCAGCTCAATCCAAATTCAATCAAAATTTTATCACTCCATGCTGATCTTCGTTTAATCCGAAGTCGATAGAAAATTTCCATGGTTTTGAAGCAACTCCTGTTATACCACACAATATAAAAAAAGCGATGAGAGGCATTAATATATAAGAACCAATATAGATTTTATTATGAATTGAAGCTGATCAGAAGACTCCCGGGAGTCTTTTACCATTTTACTTTTATTATAGAACTTGTAAGACTAATACTCTTCTATTCTTTCAATATGCATTTATGTTTGTCTCCTAGACTATTGATTGGGCTTGGGTCATATTTAATTATCAATAATACCATGGGCTTAATCTTCCATGCTATACTAGTGAAATTTGACATTGTAGATGATCCATTCACATCCAGCACATTAGTATGTCTATCTTGTACCTAAAAATAATAAATCCTTGGAATGATCATACCGTTATTCATAATTTTTCGAAAGTCTTAACTGTTGGAAAATTCAATTTCGAGTAGTAATCGAAGTTGAATTTAAACTAGTTATTATCAATTCTATACATATACATGAAGATAAATGATTATGCCTATAGTTTTTCTATATTTGAATTCAGATTTTCGTTTATATATATATATATATATTTATATCTTCTTAAGTATCATAACAATGGTATGAGAATAATAAAGAAATAATAATAATAAATACTTTTTTATTATTTCCTCTCTTTCTCTCTTTTAAGAAGACCTGAAAAAGTTACTAGTAAACTACAAAAATAAAGTTTTGGTAACAATGCCAAAAGAATTCACCTTCAAATATAAAGGTTACTTGAGTCAGCCCATCTAACATGATGTAGTTTACGTTGATAGATAGTAAACACCCTCCACTAGGGTTGGTTAAGCCAGCAAGGGAAGGAAAAGAAACAAGAGTCAAAGTGATGATGGAGAGTTTAGGTATTTCAGGCTAATCGATTGATGAACTTAAATATTTTGCGTGAGCAAAACTGATATTTATAAAAATAAATCTCAATTAAAAAGCCAAGGCACCATATGGTATATAATGATTTTAGGTGAGTTTATTAGGTAAATTTCCAACAACAATTGACATACCGATATCTGAAGAACTCTGGAGAATGCTCTTTCACGCTTCACTGTTGAGATGTAGACCGTCACAGATGCAACAGTGTCCGGGAGAATCTCAAATTATCAGTGATCTCGAGAAAATTTCTCCGAAGCAAAAAAAAAAAAAAAAAGGGGGAAAGAAAGGGGAAACGAACACGGAGCTCAATTGGAATCGACTAGCGACAAACCGTCGTCACTTCTCACCCATGACATCTATCCGTCGCGGCCCATTGGCCATTCATTCGCACAGCCCATTGTCACTGCAAACACATTTTATACTCTGCAAGTCGCCTGCAACCCAAGTACCCATCGGATCGGTGTCTTGTTCATACCGCAACGCTACTCTCTCTCTCTCTCCTCAAATGGCTGGGAAGCACTTCCCCACAGGTGGCCTGAGATCCACTTCCTTCCCCTTCTCCTCCTCCCTCGCCGTCACTTCCCTCTCCCTCCTCGCTCTCTTCCTCACCTTCTTCTTCTTCTTCCACAACAATTCCTCTTCCTCTCGCTGCGTCTTAATCTCCGATCCCCTCGACTCCCCGCTCCACCTCTCCAAGCGAAATCCCAACCCTAGCTCTGATGCCGGCCCTCTTCCCGAGTACTCCTTCGTCGCCTCCCTCGAGAAGTTCCTCACCACCCGCGCGCCCCCCTTCTCCTCCTCCTTTCCCGCGGATGCTGCTGGATCTCAGTCCGTCGAGCCTGACGATGGTGGTGCTCCCACCGCCGCCGCCAAGGCGCTCGACGACTCAATGTGGAAGGAGGAGACGGAGAGGCTTTACGGCGATCCGCTAGATCCGTGGTCGGCGCCCTCCGTGGTCCGGGTCTACGTGTATGACATGCCCACCAAATTCACCTACGATCTACTGTGGCTGTTCAGGAACACCTACAAGGAGACCGTGAACCTAACCTCCAACGGCAGTCCCGTGCATCGCCTGATCGAACAGGTACTTTTGACTGTCTTCTCTGTTTCCAAATGGGTTGTTGAGCTCTAGTCGAAGAATGAGGGGATTCTTTTGGAAAATGATATATGATTCATTGCATTGACTTAACATTATCGATGAGTTGAAACCACCTGCAAATCTAGTGCATTGAGCTAATGACAATGATTGGTTGGAACAACTTGGATTCTAGATCAATACTAAAAAAAAAAACAGTGAGATGTTTGAAACTCCATATACTTTGTTGGTAAACCACATTATGTCAAAACAGTACTTGTCAGCTCCACAGAGAGGTCTTCAATCCTAGAGTTGCATCACATGAGGTCAGCTTTTTAGAATTGAACTGAAATGACTGGATTGATATTTGGAACAGCTTGCCAATTCTAAATTTATAATTTCATATGGTGAACCTTGACTGGTCTTGGATGAACATCATATGGGACTGTGATGGTGCATAAATTTATAATCAATGCATACAATGAGTCCTTTTTGTTGATGCTCTTGGTTGGTTGAATCTCTTATAAAGGGCATGGAATTTGTAATTTCTTTTAATTAAGTATTTATTGTCATTAGTAATTCTTATCTGATTATCAAAACCATTGTCTGAAAGCTAAACTCGACCAATTTGTTGAATTTGTGATATCACGGTGTCTAATAATGTTGTGTCATTGTGTCATCATTTTCTTTATGATATTTGAGTAAAAATTAACTCAGGATTGGTATCCTAGCACATAACTATACTCTTCTAATGCTTCCTTGTCATTGTAGAATTTGATTTTATAAGCAAACTTTCTTTTTCATTGTTTTGTGCAGCATTCTATTGATTACTGGCTTTGGGCAGATCTGATTGCTCCAGACTCGGAGAGGATATTGAAGAATGTTATTAGGGTTCATAGACAGGAGGAGGCGGAACTTTTCTACATTCCATTTTTCACAACAATTAGCTATTTCTTACTTGAGAAGCAACAATGCAAGGCACTTTACAGGGTCTGATGAATTATCCAAATATTTATTTTAGGAGCTGTTATTTTGTTATGTGATTTTTGATCTTGTCAATTGTGGTACATAAATAACTGACATTTATATTTTTATACTTGCAGCAAAGATAGATAAGCTTAGGGCAGTGACTACTTACAACTGTCAACTTATTTTCTCTATACTGAAGGACACTAAGAGGTCAAAACTTAGTCAAGTTATCTATCTTCTAATTTTAAATTAAGTATCTTATTTTGGTAGGATGCCTCCACATAAGAAAAGCGAGGCAAGTGTAGAAAGTGAGGCAAAAAGAGAAACATTATCTAACCATATGATTTAGGATGCATATAATAATTTATTTAAATTTGTGGGGCAAAAAGCTAATTTAGGAACATAACAACCTAACTATAGTATACCTATGTTAAACATTTTTGGATTTTATCTTATATTGGGACACTACAATAGACGCTAGAAACAATGACAAAAATTCATAAATATTGCTTATTAGGTTTCCTCCCCTGTCTTATTTTCTTGGTCTTATTATGATATTATTAGGATTCTTTTGGAACTTCTCTTGGTAGATTGATTCTAGGTTGCTTTTGATGGTTAAACCATAGCTTAACTGAATCCTATTTCCATTTGGTAGTCATGCTTGAATTTTGTGCCATTTGTTAATCTACTATGATTTCAAGTGGCAAATGGTCTTCAGACCTAGTAAGATTGTCATCTAAGCTGGTCTATTGCATCGAGAAAGATGTCCCATCATCCCATGCTATATTAGCCACTAATGTGGCATCAGGGCCCATAAAATAGGGCATACAAGACCAACTAGAGTTGTTCCAAGTTCAATTGCTGATAGGCCATATAGCCTTTTTGTTCGGCCGCCCCTATCAAGGGATGTGAGGAGGATATGCGATATGCCAGCAATTGAGAACAAGGTCTAGCCTTGGTCTGAATTTGTGTCTGCTGTCAAGCTCGGTATATGGTAAAAGCTGAAAATTAAATTCTTGTTTTTGTCGTAGCATTGCCTAGACTGTTTAGTGGCTAAAGAGGCTGAACCTTGACCTTCAAAATCACTCGATCATGCAGTTCAAGGCCCCAACCAGTCCATTAAAGCCTTGGGTAAATTTGACCTGAGTTTGGGCAAGGGTGTTAGAACCCTTGCGGATTCTAAGCTTGGGGTTTGATCTCTATAGGGGATCAGCCTCCTGGAACTATATAGGGGTTCCCTCCTCCAAGGTATTCGGCATAATGGCTTAAGAAAGATTGATCTTATTCATGATGTGAAGATTGTGGCTACAAGTGTTTATATAGGGTCTCAAAACCCTAATCTTAATAGGACTCCTACTTTACTAAACCTCTAAACCTCTCCTACTTCAACTAACTCAACCACGACTCCAACTCCTAATCTAACTCCTAAGCAACCTTAGAGAGAGTCTCATCTAAGTGAAACTCCTCCTCTAACCCTAGCCGCCTCCTCTCAACCTAGCCGACTTTCTCTCATCAAGGTGGGCTGCCCATTGGGTTGATTACAAGCTTATCTTGGTTGACTCTGATGCGAACCCAACTTCGATTCCTAACCCGACTCTAGTTCAGTCGAATCCTAACCCTACTAGGATTTGGGCTGATTTATTACAATGGACTTAAATCTCCTTCTAGCCGACCTAATGTCAGGTCTAGGCTAGCCAACAGGGCCTAATCTAAGGACTCGACTCAATCGACTAGGACCCGACTTAGCTAGGGTCCTAATGGACTCGCCCTCTTCAAATCAGCCTTTGTTCTCAAGGCTGAGCTCCATGTCTCTGAGTCCTGATCTGCAACTGCTCATGAGGCTCCCGCATGGCCCCTGTAGTAGGTGCATCCTGCTCCTGCGGTCCATCATCACCAATAGTGACTGAACGGTGATGTGTCACGGTCCTATGATCCCACGCGATCATTAGTTGAACTTGGGCCTCCTCATCAGCTTGGGTGTTGGTTGGATAGATCTGGGCTGAGTCATCCTTTTTAAACTTTCATTTGAGTTAGGATACCTGGAGTATCAACTATATTTTTGATTTAGTGCATAGATCTGATCTCCAGGTTACGACCCCAATATGATCCCCAATTTTGCAAGGCCCAAAGTAGTAGGGAGACCACTTCCTTGAGACTCGAATTTCCTACTGGTGGTGCTGGAGATGAAGGGAAACTTGATCTTCAATAGCAAACTTTCTTATGCTCCGACGTTTGTCGGGGGGATGTTTCTTTCTTGTATGGATTGCCACGTGGTTGTTCTTTAATAGTAGTCGGGCCTTCTTTTGGAATGAGGGCTGCCCTTTGATAAGGTCCCAGGTGGTATGAGCCCGATCTGAGTCTGAGGTGGGTAGGAGCTGTGATGTTTCTGGGCCCATTTTTACTTCTCCTTCATGCTGATGCCCTGTATCATGCTAAACTTCAGTAACAATTAGTATCCCCTTATATATTAGAAGCCTTGTCTGAAGTGTAGGGTTAGCCTCGGTGCGGATTAGGGGTCGGCCAACATGCAAGAGGGTGGTGCCGATCTCAACTCCTGTTATGTCTGCTCCAATTTCGAACACCTCATCATGATATGGTAATGCTAGGACTGATATAGATGGCATCGTGGCTATGAGGGCCCTATAGATGGTGGACATGTGGATGCCTTCCTCCCGTTCCTTTAGAATTTTGATCTCCATTCAGTCACATATTCCATGCTGGTACTGTTGCTGGAGGGACCCGATCTTCTTGCGGTCATCGGTAGTGGAACAGAGGTAGTGGAAGTAGCCCGAGATTTGGGAGCGCTGCATCATAAGACATAGCTGGTTCAGTTGGATGTGGCTCTTCAGGAGGAGATTATCCCTGAAACAAAGAGGCAATGCTTTCGGAGATAAAGTGTAGTTGTAGGGGAAGATAGTGGCCGAATAATCTATCTCCTATGTCTCCTGGACGATCTTTTTAGCTTCGGCCTTTTGAAGATGTGGACAACAATATAGCCGAATATGTGCTGGTGGTTCCTCTTGTAAGATCAGCATACAGAGTTGTGCAGTCTGGTAGGAAGAAGTTGGCTCAGTTCGACGGAGGTGCTTGAAATTTCAGCAAGCTTCTCCAAGCGCTATGTCGAGATCGTCTTTTCTTCACTCTCTCGTTTCTCGCGTAAGGTCACATGTTTCCCATTGCCATTCATAAGGTCGTTGGGGCTCTTGGTGTGGGTAGGATGGTGACAAGTTGATGCTTAATGAGGCCATCAACATTCATTATCTGCGAGTTCACGTAGCCAGATGAAGCATGAAAGGTGCTGGCGGTCGGTTGCGGTTTTCCTCCATATCCTTTTCCTTGGACTCGAGAGCCACATCTTCTAGTTTGGGTTCTTCAGTGGGCTCGATTATTAGAGGTCTCTCCCTTTTACAATGGTGGTCTCGGCTCTATAATTTATCGCAATGCCAACATAGGCCCTTTATCGATCTGTCCCGAAGCTCTTCTTTTGTTAATTTCTTTGGTTGAGGGGGACGGCTGAAAAAGTGGATGGTGTTGGAGGTTTATATGCTTCTGGTTGTGATGTGGTTCTCGTGCTCCCAGCATTTTGATTGAGTCGTTCTTCTTGGATTTTCAGGAAGGAGATTGCAACCATCAAGGTGTAGGGCTGCTACGCTTTTACTTCTCTTATTTTCGCTTTAGTCCTTTGATGAATGTCTCTAATAATTGCTTTTCAGACCAATCACAAGCTTGGTTAGATAATCTTTTAAACCTGGTTTGGTATTCTTGGATTGTGGAGGTTTGTCGGATCTCCGCGAGTTGACCGTTGATGTTCTCGTACTCGGAAGGTCCAAAGCTGATCAGCAGCCCTCTCTTGAATTGTCTCCATGTCGGGACTCCTTGGGTGTGCTCAAGCCAATTGTACTGTTGTATTGCGTCTCTCTTAAGGTGAATGACAGGGATGTCCACCATAGAAGCCTCCGGTGTCCGGTGATAAGTCAAGTAGCGTTCCGCGCACGAAAGCCATCCCGTTGGTTCTCCCTCTTCCTATCGAGGGAAGTCCACCCTCATGCGTGGCTGTGTCAAATCAGTGGCTTGTTCTTCCTTCTCGGGAGGCCTCTCTTTGTGATCCAAATTTTTACCTCCTTGTGATTTCGTCGGGCTCGATGATCATCCTAATCTGAATTTTGCGAAGAGAGCGCGTAGTTTGTCTTCCATGCGCGTCTCAAAGGCCTCCAACTTAGCACCGCTCAGATCTTCCGATGTCATGGCGTAAGACCCTAGATCTGTGGTGTCAAGATCATTCTCTTGCTGTTGGGTCAATGGTATGAACCGGTTAGGTGGGGTGGTGCCCGAAAGAGGCAGTGGATCAAGGGTAGATGGTTGCGTTTTGGGGCTGATAGGTTGTTGTTTTTTGTTGCTGTTGGGGCTATGGTTTGGAGCTACTGTAGGGGTTGTATAAGGGGTATGATGGCTGAGGGTTAAGGTTAGAGGGATGGTTTAGGATTGCTGTTGATGACAACAATGGATTTGGTAGGGATCGGGTGTGGATGCAGCCGCATTTTTTCGTTAAAGGGGGGTGCTGTTGATGCTATTGTTTGGGGCTGTTGTAGAGGCTGTAAGGGGGGTTTGGTGACAGAGATTTAAGGGTGGGAAGGAAGGTTTAGGGTTGCTGTTGGAGGCAGCAGCCTGTTTGGCAAGGTTCGGGTGTTAGTGCAGCAAACTATGCTGAAGGGTAATGCTGCAGGATTCTTCGTCAAGGAACAATGGTTTTACAACGAAAGAATTCCAATAGTATGCTAAGGGTTTTGGGATGGTTTTGTCAGCAAGAAATGGATGATGATTAAGGCCAGATCAATGTAAAGTATTAAAGAGAATATGGAAATAAAATATGACAGCGAGTTTTTGGTAAAAAATGAAAGCAAAGTAGTAGGCAGCTGTTTTGGCTGCAGTTTTACACTGCTGTTTGGGCCGGCTGTAAAAATCGGAAAAAAGCTACGACAGCTGCATCTTAAGGCTCACGGGGTGCCTTAAAGACGATGTGGTTGGTGGCAGCAAATTCAGTAGGATCTGGTGGTTTACGAGAAGAAGAATGGCAAAAGGTATGGCGGCAAAATTTTTCGTCAAAAATTCAGTAGTATAGGCATAAAATTTTCAATAGTTCGTAACAAGGATTCGAGTAAAACTCAATGGGAATCCACTGGTAAGAAAAAGGTAATGTCGTTAAAAAATTCGTGGGAGAATATGGCAGCAAAAAATTTGGCAAGATCAAAGAATTCAAGAAGGTGCCACGACAAATTTTTACGTCTAGTTCAGCAGTTTGGTCGTAAAAGATCAGCGGTTTGTATCAACAATTTATGCACAGAACTCAAAGGAAATCTGTTGATAAGGAGTGCCAAAGCCGTCATAAAAAACACATAGAAGGTAGGGCAACAAAGTAATGGCAGCAAGATCAAGATAGGGCAGTAGTATGCGGCTGAAATATGCACTGTAACTTTCATTGTAAAGATGGTAACTTTGCGATGATGAGTTTGTGCAGTGTAATAGATGACTGCTTTTTTGCGTTTAGGATAACTAAATTGCAGCAGTAGTAAGGTAGATTACCAGAATCTGATGCAATTTCTTGTGGAGACTATGGGAGGGAATCTGTGGCAGTGGTGATGACGGCGGAATTTAGCGACGATCTTAGCAATAGTGGGAATTGCTTGGGCGGCTAGATGAAGGTGGTGGGCGGCTGTGGAAGGGCGTCATAGCACCAAGGAACGCTGCTTTGATACCAAGTGTTAGAACCCTTACGGATTCTAAGCTTGGGGTTTGATCTCTATAGGGGATCGGCCTCCTAGAACTCTATAGGGGTTCCCTCTTCTGAGGTATTTGGCACAATGGTTAAAGAAAGATTGATCTTATTCATGATGTAAAAGTTGTGGCTACAAGTGTTTATATAGGGTCTCAAAACCCAAATCCTAATATAACTCCTACTTTACTAAACCTCTCCTACTTCAACTAACTCAACCAAGACTCCAACTCCTAACCAACCCTAGAGAGAGTCCCATCTAAGTGAAACTCCTCCTCTCTCTAACCCTAGCCGTCTCCTCTCAACCTAGCCGGCTTTCCCTCATCAAGGTTGGCCCATTGGGTTGATTATAAGCTTGACTTGGTTGATTTCGACCCGAACCTAACTCCGATTCCTAACCCCACTCCAGTTCAGTCGAATCCTAACCCTACTAGGATTTAGGCTGATTTATTACAATGGACTCAAATCTCCTCATAACCGACCTAATGTCAGGTCTAGACTGGCCAACTGAGCCTAATCTAAAGATTCGACTCAATCAACTAGAGCCCGACAGCTAGGGTCCTAACAAAGCCTGCATCTTGTCAATTTTAGAATGCAATGATTACTCATACTGATCATATATCTTCTAACCTTTTTTATAAACAAAACAATAATATGACATTTACTACCTAAAGGGTTTTGACATAAGTTGTTTCATTAGTTAAATATTTATCTTTGATTTCTGATAGTTTACATGGTGTAACTCACAAGGTATTTAGAAGAAAGTAAGTGGTTTAGTCATTGTTGATTTAGATGCTTGGTTGTACTTTCTGAGGCTTATGTTATTTGTTGACTGTGCATCTTTGCTTGTTCCATGTTTGTTTTGTACACTATATTCCTTTGTGTAACTACCCAGAGGGATGCAAACATGAACATGGATATAGAAGAACTGAACAAAGGGTTTATCTTGTCAAAAACAATCTCGATTATACAGTCCCCCGACATTTGAAGTTCTTTTTGCATCTTGTTAGTCTTGTCTTTTGAGACAAATCTTAATACTATTCTTGGTTTGTGCCATGATGAAATACTTCCCACATAACTTGCAAAGATACATATCATAGCTTGCTTGTAAATTTAATAAGATACCTACTGTGCAAGCTTCTTATTCCAAACATTCAAACTTACAGAAAGATATTATATGCTAAAGAGCCTATCTAGTGGTTGTCATTTTGTATTATCAACTCTTAGGTATACGTAAAAGGATAAAAACGTGACCACCAACTTTGTCTAATATGAAGTGGCACAGTTTAAGGAATATGATTAATTGCATTAACATGATCTCATATTGAAGGAACCAAATCTAATAGATTAAGGAACCAAATCCCTTATCTAATCAGTATAGTTTAATATAGTGGTAAAAGTACCAAATCTTATTTTAGGTGTGGTACACTTCGGTATGCTCTAGTAAATTGCCCATTGACACCGGATCAGATTGATACGATGCAGTCATTGAATGTGAATCCATGCCCATAATTAATTGAAATTAATAACTAATTTAGTAATATATATTTGAAACTAACTGTATATATAAAACCTATAATTACTTATCTAAAGTTCGATACCTGACTAGTGCTCTAAATTTAATTACCGATGCATCATATTAAGAAATGGACAAGTAATAAGTGTTGACTTTCACTAAAGTTGCAAGAAAAAATTTGTTTCATCAATGCTTGAAGTGGTTTTGTTGGGTACCATGGATCAAAGATCTTATTTTGCAGTTCTATTTGAAACCAGGAGGCTTTAAAGTGGGTGACTGACCAGGCTGCCTGGAAAAGATCTGGAGGTAGAGATCATATACTTCCAGTCCATCACCCTTGGTCTTTCAAATCTGTTCGCCGGTTCATGAAAAAAGCAATATGGCTTCTACCAGATATGGACTCCACTGGAAACTGGTAATAACATCATGTGCCTTTTTTCCAGTAATCTATAGACCTTCTCATATGTGTTATGCAGTAATCTTGAATTTGGATCTAACTATGGTAGGTATAAACCAGGGCAAGTCTGGCTAGAAAAAGACATTATCCTTCCTTATGTTCCCAATGTTGAATTTTGTAATTCACAATGCTTACATGATGCACAGTCAGAAAGAAAAACATTGATATTCTTTCGTGGAAGGCTTAAGAGAAATGCTGTAAGATTTGCCTCCACTTTTCATAAAAATGATGATCTTCTTGACTAGTATGTTACTTTTGTTTTGAGCATGAAGCTATTTGTCTTTGTATTCTCATACCAAGGGTATATTCCTTGTCCAGGGAGGTAAAATTCGTAGTAAACTTGTGGAAGCATTGCATAACACCAAGGGTGTTGTTGTAGAAGAGGGAAGCGCTGGTGAATCTGGGAAAGCTGCAGCTCAGAATGGCATGCGCAGGTAATATGTTTATGCTATCAGTTATTTATCCTTGTAGAACCTTGTATTATTACACCTATCAACTTATTTGTGTTGCATTCATGGTAGATCTCTCTTTTGCCTCAGCCCAGCTGGGGATACCCCATCCTCTGCTAGGCTGTTTGACGCAATAGTTAGTGGATGTATACCTGTTATTGTCAGTGATGAATTAGAGCTTCCTTTTGAAGGAATACTTGATTATCGGAAGGTAATGCATCTTTTACAATTGTATATTTTAGCTTTGAAAGTTCCTTTATGTTTTTTGGATAACCAGTGGATTGAGGACTTGATACAGTAGTTGCTCAATTAAAGTCATTTCATTTTACTTGGTAAGGCTGCCATTACTCCACTATGTGTGATGGGAATTTTGTTGAAAGCAAAATCCTGAATGGGTATGGTCCTTCTGCCTCTAGGACATGAAGTATTTGCATAGAGATGGGTCAGCATAAATACAACTACTTGGTGAATATTCAGCCTTGAGTAGATGTTCAAATGTGGAACTAGATAGGACTCCTAGTCAATGTTTGTTGTACCGTCTGAGTCGATATGGTACGGGCGGACCGGTCCAACTCGCCATCGAGATGCGGCTTGCCAAAGTCCCTAGCGGCATGCCCCAATGTATCATGTGTCGGTGTACCTGTATAGATCGATACATATCGTATGACAAATCTCTGAGACGGGTCCAGTACCCAAAATGGCAAACCGCTCTCCTACCCCTATGTTAGTAAGCCACCCATTTGTTTATGATGAATTTGGATTTTTCTTTTCATTACTCTCTTATGAAGGATGGACATGGACACTATGCATACATGATGATGATGACAGAAGTCTTATGTAAGAGATATATAACATGCCTGGATGCAAAATTAATCAATTTAGGCAATTATTACCATTGTGTATGTGACATATAAGCAGTATAATCATATGCATAAATAACAAATACTCACCGAAATACTTCAAACACAAAACAATAAAGAGAAAGTCAGTAGCCTGGCTTAATGTATAAAACCAATTATTCATCATGACTTCGAGCCTTTATAAATGATGTCTCTCTCATGCTTCTTATTAAGCACCTTCTTTCTTTGAGGGAAGGGCACCTCCAAGAAAGTAAAGCAGAAAGAACAAAGAGAAGACAAATAGAAGGAAACAATAAAGATAGGAAATTTAATAACAAAATTTGTGATGCATCAAGGATTTATGAGAACTTAGTTAACCCTCTCTTGTATCCAACCAGCATAGGATTAATAACTTGATTTTATATTCTTTGAAGTATCCCATGTCACCAGAAAATCCCTCTTGATCAGCAATTTAGAACTTGGAATTCAGACTAAAAATAACTAGCATAATCTATACTACACCCATATTAGGGCATTTGCTTAATTAAATCGAATAGGACTCTAGAGGATTTTAAAAAATTTTCTAAAAGACAATGATGAAATTTTAATTATATTTTAAATTCATACAAGATAAAGGCCTCTCAAAATATTCTCTATAGTCTTGACTGGATCCAGTTTATATGGTCACGATTTGGATGTCAGACCCAACCAAGTGTTGTGGGGCCTAGGAAGGATCATCATAAATCCAAGTTGACTATCAGGCCTTGAATTTTGTAGAATATTTTGGATTAAGAGTTTTCTGGATTGTTAGAATTTTTCATTATAACAAATCTTCATCCCTCAAGTACACCTTATCTGTGAGAAGGTACTCATGAAAATTTCAACTTGTTTCTTATTTAGATGATCATCAAAATGGTATCTGTTTGGATTTGGAAATTCTGCATTAGAAATAAGTCTTTTGTGAGGTCTTGCTGATGCAAGTTTTACTAGGTTTATAAATCCAGAACTGTAGTTTAAGAGACAACATGTTGGATTTTCTCTTGTTGAATTGCGTAATGTTGATCTGTTGTAAGAGCTTCTTGGTGTCTAAAAAAGACTCGACTGAAGTCACCAAAACTGGTTGTCATTTGATTGTGCAGCCAATGCTGAACAACAAATCAAGTGTTTCTATAATAGAATTATACAGCAGGCTGACATTTATGTCAATTTGTGCACAATTTTCAAAATTTTCTTTAACATGTAGTCGGGAAAAATTTATGAACAAAAGGTTGTAGGAGAGTACCCCATCAAGTGGGGTCCAAGATCAAACATAAATTTGGCTGCTGCCATCCGTTATTAGTTCATTTTTTTTCAAACCATATATATTAAATAAATTATCACCTCTGACCTTTGATCGTGTTTGTCTATGGTGGTTTGAGGATGACCATAGAACAAACCGACCTAGGTTTTTTGAGGATTGCATCTTTAAGGAATTTTGGCCTCTCAAGTCTACTTGATTGCCACACTAGTAGGCCAGGATGTTTTGACGATATTGCATCATGAAATTATTATTTTACTTGCAATGTGAGGGATGAAGAGAGATGTTACATACGACAAATTGTAAAGACAAAAAAATTCATTACTTTTAATTAAAAGATATTGCTTCACCCGTATAAAGGAATATTTGCTAGTGTGCTAAATTGGATTAATATAATTAGAATCTTGTGCTGCAAATTGTAAGGACAATTTACCCACCATTTGTGCAGAGAGGAGGATGCATAGCCTAGTGTAGATTTCATTCACGAGGGTTGTTCAAGATATTGTAGTTCATTTGAGTCATCATTAGGATAGGACTCCTCTTTGTCTACCACTTGACCGACCCCTTCTCAGGCTTAGGATGGCCTTGGTGTAAGACCTAAGAGGCCTGGTTAGCCTTAACACTGAGTGTCAGGCAGCAATTGATTTGTCGATTGTGTAGGAGCACAACTCAATGTGATAGTGGTGATTATTAAAGAGGCATAGTTTTAAAGGACAGAGTCTTTGTTGCTTAACTCAAGTCATTTGGCCATGTAAGGAGACAGAATATGTAGCTTTTAGTTTTGCCCAAGTCTTCTTGCTATGTTGGCATAAAAGGTAGATCCTACCGGTGATTATCGTACCATCTGAAATGATATAAAATGGGCAGTAAGTACCCGTCCATGTGCTGATTGGTACTTGGACCTATCCGTTCCATGCAGAATGCATAAAGCAGGAGTGTACATCAGTTTCCTCTTGTATCGGGTGATATGATTGAAACCCGTTCGCTACTGACCTGTATCGGTCATTAGATTGATCATACTGGTTTAGACCTAGGTAAAATCAGCTTCCAACGGTCAATTTGACAATTGGAGGCTGGTTTAACCCCTTCAAATTAGCCTTCCTCCCCTTCTTTCCCTCACTCTTATTCTTGCTCTTTCCCACTCTCACCCTAACTTGATTAAACTTCCTAATCGACGAGTACTGCAAATCAAGCTCTTCATTTTGTGGGATTAGAACCTAGGATTCCATAGAAGTTCTCTGAAATTAAAGGTATTTATTTTCTTGCTATGTTTTATTTATCATTTCATGTAATTAGATATATATTAATCAAGGTTTGCCAAATCGTATCGTACCAGCATACCAAGCTAAGTTCGGTGTAGTATGGTACGCTGGTATCGCTAGGCACATCGCTTGATACGTATATATATATATATATATATATATATATATATATATATATATATATATAAAATAAAAAAAGGGCGAGGTCACCTCGTTTGTTCTCCCCACGTGGGAGAAGAAATCGTCCGCGGGCGATCGATCGAGATTAGGAGAGTAGCGTCAGACATCAGATTCTCCCTTTTCTTCTTTCTCCCTCGGCTAATACCGCCCAAAATCAGCCGCCGACGATCGAAATCGATCGTTACCGCCCGATAGCGGTTGGCGACGGTCGAAATCGATTGTTACTGGTCGATTTTGGGTGGTAACAAGGTGGAAATAACCCCAATTGGCGGTACCACCCAGTAGTGGGCGGTCCGCATTCTAGTCAGTGGGCTGACCAGTATGTACCGCTTGGTATAGGCAGTATCTATCGGTATTGCAGACCTTGATATTAATATGTAATTACGAAGAATTAAGGGTGATTAGTGTCATTCTCTTAAGTTTAGGTTCAGTTGGTTCATTATCTTACATTCAGCCCCCAAATTGGTGGTAGTTCGATCTAATCACAGCTTGTTAAGTTTGATTAGTGTCTTTCTTTTAAGTCGGAGGGATAGAGGAAAGAGGAAGGCAGTCAATGACTTTGAACAGATATGGTAGAGCCTCCATGATGTTGACACTCCACGCTTATTTGCAATCTTTATATTATGGAGGATCTTATGACCAATAAATATATGGTGATAATTTGTCATTTTCTTTCAAGCTTGATTGTATATACAATACAGAATAATAGGTCAATGGTGATAGCAAAAGATCCAGTGCACTCCAACCTCCCTAGCCTTATATGCCACATTCATACTTACTCAAGGCTCCTCAGACACGTGTTGTTAATGACAATGAGGCATCAATCATTATCATGTTGATGCATCAATGATGTGTCTTGTTAATGCAATATATCATGGGGGCATTTCCAAGATTCGGTGGTAGTTGAAATCCTAAATTTTTGGTGCATCAATGACCACTAGTTGTGGAACCCCATCATCTATTTTGGTGGTAGTTGAAATCTTAAATTTTTGACACCTAATCCAACGTCTCAACTCATATCTTTGTTGTTGATTGAAGATCAATGCAAGCAATTCCTTGGAAGGAGGATCGTGCGACAAAGTTGCATCTCAATGAATCATAAAAGATAAATTCTCTTTCTCATCCTTATAACCTTGAGTTTCTAACCATTTTCATTGGTGCCTTGTATACACTATATTCTTATTCAAATACAATAAAAACCATTAAATTAGGATAAAAACTCTAAAATAGGATTTTTAATTTTTAATCAGTTTTAGGTATTTCACTGAAAGATATATACCTATGTACCTATTACATCGCAAAATGACATCCTAGAGATGTGAAAGTATCTTAAACAACATATTTTTCAACCATCCAAAATTCGAAGCCGAGGATCCATAACCTAACACTTGAGGACACCAAAAGCATTCAGTTCTCAACATACTGTAAAACTTGTGCAATTTTTAATCATTTACTATGTCACTTAACAAAGCTATAAATCTCATCAATAAATCATATCAATCACTTGTAACTCAAACACCATAACCATAAACCAATCATATACCACAAGTTATATCAATAAGAAAACTTCAGATTTAAAATTCAAACTGTCAAAACATGAGGTCTTCTTAGGGATCCCACTTATCAGTAAAAGATTGATAGGACTCCAACAGGGTTGAGTCCTAATCAACCTAGAAGTAGTCAATAAAAACCCTGTGGTATTGTAATAAAACCCCACATAGCCACTTCTATCCTATAAAGAAGTGTGGCTAGCATTTAGATTGGGGTCTTAAGGCTTAGTGGCCGTCGCCCCCTTTACTGGGCTGGTCGGCCATGGTTTCCTTCAGCTAGGTCGGCTATAGGAGGGGCAAAGGGGTAATTTTACTTAGGCAAGCACCCCTATGGGCTAGGGTTTAAAACCCTATATAGTGATGTAGCCGCCCCTCTCTTTTAAAAAAGCAAAGATCATCTTTTATTCAGCCTTGTGCCAAGTTCTAGGAGGGAGGAACCCCTATAGCGTTCCAAGATTTGATCCCCCTCAAAGATCAAAATCTATATAGCTCCTTCTGGGGTTCTATCAAAGATTATCTTTCTCCGATTGCAACCCCAACATGCAATCCATAGCAAGTAGAATCTAAAGCTGGAAGAGTAATTATCTTTCCTATGCTAGTTGTCTCCTATCGATTAAATCAGGATGGGCAAAATATTATTCTGATGTAGCGTTTTCAGCTTACCATAGAGGGTGATTCTTCGACTTGAACAAATGATGGCTCGATTTTTATAGAAAGGGGATGACACTAAAGGTCTCCACAAAGTTGCTTGGACCAACATTTGCAACGATTATAAGGCAGGGGACTTGGTATTCATAATCTCTATATCCTAAACCAAGCATGTTTACTTCGTTTCATTTGGGCGATTGCCTTAAAAAAGGATTCCCTTTGGGTTAAATGGATTGTGGGGAGATATCTAACCCAAAACTCAATCTGGACCAAGGTTTGCAATTTCGATCTGTATCGTCCGGTACGGACAGTACATACTAGTCCATTAGGTTAACGGTATGTGGACCGCCCATTACCAGGCGATACTACCAAAAATCGACCGTTAGCGGCCGATTAAGGGAGAAATTGATCGTCGGTTGTCGATTTCGGTTGTCGGCAGTCGATTGAGGGAGAAAAATGGAAGAAGAAGAAGAAGAGGAAAAGAAGAAAAAAGAAGAGAAGAAAAAAAGAGAAGAAAGAAATACCAATCACCGTCCTCGCTTGCGAGTCCCCCGCGCGTCGTTGCCGCCCTCACCCGCTTTTTCTCCCGTGCGAGGAGAAAGATCGGTGTCCCGTTTCTTTTCTTTTTTTAATATATTTAATATATTAATATAATATATATATTGTATTATATTTTAATATTATCGGGCGGTATGCACTGTGCATACCGCCCGGTACCGGTATTGTATCGGTACTGAGATAATCTCGATACACTGATACGGATCGGTAAATCAAACCTTGATCTGGACCATCCTAATTCCTAGTGTATACTCATGGAGTTTCAGGAGCATGTTGCACACAAGCGGACATGCGGAATTTATGATTTCTCATATAATTGGGAATGGGAAGGACAGATTCCTCTAGCTTAATCCATGGCACCCAAGAGGTATTCTAGAACTTGTCTTCAGGGACTATATTGATTGTGAAATTTCCACCAACCTATTAGCCAATGTCTCTGAAATATGCAAGGATGGAGCATGGGTTGTTGGTCACCCCTTCTCTTTGGCTTTAATCCGTGTTTGGAATGCCCTTCTTAAAATTTACTACTTTCCCCCATTCTTGGAATGATCAAGTGGTGTGTCCTACATCCGGTCTTTTTACTCTTAAATCAGCTTACAATGTCATGGATGAGCCTCGTAATATGGTTGCATGGAGTAATATTTTATTCAAGGGCAACATACCATGATATTCTTTCATCTATGGGCTTGTTTGTTTGAACAAATTAAGCACTTTGGATAGGCTGATAAAGTGGGGAATCTACACCAATTCTTCTTGCTACTTGTGTAGTCAAGGAGATGAAAGCATCCATCACCTATTCTTTGATTTTACTTTCTCATCACGTGTATGGGGAGCCATATTGAGTAGATGCAACCTATCCCACCCCCCTTTAGTGGTGGAATGTAGAATTGGCATGGGTATGCAGTCAATGAAACAATGAGAGTTTCTTAAGTCGAATTGGAAAACTATCTTTCACAGATCTAGGTTGAGAGGAACCAAAGATTTAAGTCAAACATCCAAAAACCTCCAGATGTCATTATCTTAGCAATTGTGCAAGACGTGAGCAAGAGAATCCAGAATGAATCCACAACCGTGCAAGACGTGAGAGGAACCAAACATTTAAGTCAAATGTCCAAAGACCTCTAGATGTCATTATGTCGGCAATTGTGCAAGACGAGCAGGAGAATCCAGAATGAATTCACAACTGTAGCAAACATTGCTTCAAGTTGGGCCATTACTGCAAATTGGAATCTATATCCAAACTTTGCAACTGTCTACACCCCCCCTCGCAGAGGGCATTATTGCCTTACATTCCGATACATCCCTTTCCACCTCCATGGCTAGGTTAGCATGTGTTTTCTGAGACCATTTCAGGAGCTCCCTTTGTTCTATAGCAATAGGTAGACTAAAGGTCCCATTATTCAACATGAATTATAGGCTATCCTCCTTGGCTTTTCTAAAGTTAGAAGAAGGCAATTCCACTCGGTCCATCTTTCATCTGATTCACAAGTCAGGGTGGGTATCGTCAATGGTCGTTATAGTGCGCCATGGTGGTGCTGGATTACTTTAGAGTATATTCTTGTTATTCATAAGTGCTTTGAGTTTTTGGAATTCTCCATCCATCGAGAAGAAAACAAGCCAACTGGCTTTCTCACTCACCTGTGTAAGTCTAAGGAGAAGATCTTGTTGTCACCTTCAGAGTTCTCGGACGAATTGCGAAGGCTGATTGAAGCTGATATGCTAAAAAAGAGAATACATTAAAATGACGTGATTCTCATGGGTCCCGTGCATGTTTTGGCTGTCCCTAAATATGGGGGTGGCCTCCTTTGGGGGATGTTTGTGATGCTCTGCACACTTGGTGTGGTGGAGCTTGACGCTTTGCACATTGTAACCATCTTTATTTTTTAATACAACGTCTCTTGCATTCTTTCCCCCAAAAAAAAAAAGACAATGAGAGATTGAGAAAGAATGAGAGAGAGATTGACAGGGTAGAGAGGTGCTTATAGACTCCCTAAAGAGGTCCTAATGGGCAATTCAATCATTGGGGGTTGGTATTGACCATTGGGGACTGGTACCAATCGAAATTCGATCCTTACCTACTTGTACTAGTTAGTGATGGTCGAATTTCGACCATATCGAATAATATGAAGGGTATACCACCTGGTATTTGGGTCAAAGCAGCCAGTTTGGCCTTGTTTCAGGTATCGGTGTTCGGGTGGCATGGTACAAAATTGTGCGTACTGCCAATTTCATACCATGCTGTTTGGTATTGCAGTCGTTACCTGCAACCACATAAAATTGCATTAGTAGTATCATTTCGGATAACAAATCCTAATTCACTCTTTAAATCAAGGATTGCTGTTTCGACATGTACTACTCTGTACGAGCAGTACATATCAATCTGCCAGCTGATCGGTGCACGGACTGCCTGCTACCGGGTGGTACCATCGATTGGGGCTGTTTCCGCCCTATTACTATCTGAAATCGACCGGTAATGGTCGATTTCGATCGCTGGCGATCGATTTCGGGCTGTATGAGCCGAGGGAGGAAGAAAGAAGAAGCAGAGGAAGAAGTGTGAGAAGAAAAAATATATATACCGAGCAGTACCCCTATGTATATTGCTCGGTACCGGGTACCATACTGTACCAAGCTCATATCGGTACGTCGGTATGGACCAGTATGGCAATCTTTGCTTTAAATATTTCCATGAACTATCTACATTAAGTTTGAACCACCCAAGGGAAGGTTTCCAGTCTAACTTCAGTGCAATCTTTCTTTAGTGCCTTCAGATTGATAATTTTTCTACCACTGGAGATAGAGATTTCAAGGTTCTATAAAGATACTAGTAGGGCTACAGTTAGAGCCCCTAAAATATGCATTCCCTTCCTTCGGAACAAGTATATTAGAACTCCTAGGATTTTAGTCTTTTCAGGAAAGTAACTACCCTTATAGATTAATTAGACTAGAATAGGATTCTAGAGAACTTTCAAAGGTTGCCTCCAAAAACAATGACCAAAATGAAAGAATAATTTTAATCTGAATATGATTGTGTTCTCTTTAGCACTCAATCTGGTTATTGGATCCAATCACCAAGAGACTTGGTTTGGATGTTTAATATAATCTACTATCTAGACATTGGGCTCTCGTTGACATGCAACTGCTATGGAGCCTAGGAGGGACTATAAGACCAATTCAATTTGACTATTTGCCTTTGGCTTCCATAAAGTATTCTAAGCCCCCCAATGAGTTACAGGTTGTTAGACTTTTTCATCATAACATTCTACGGTACATATTTCATTTTGGTTCTTTATCGTTTTTCCATTTTTCTGTTGGACTTCACTATTTTGTATATTTTCTTGAAGTATAGATGCGAGTATTTCACTATCATTGATGTAATTCATAAATGTTGTTCCTGACACTGAAGTTTTATATTTTGATGTATGCAGATCGCGCTTTTTGTTTCTTCTAAAGATGCTGTACAACATGGATGGCTTATTAAGTTCCTTAAGAATATAGATTCCAGGCAAATCAAAGAAATGCAGATCAACATCGCCAAGGTTCTCTTTCTGTATGACTAGACTATTCTATGTTATTTTGTTCTGCTCGGAATCTAACAAAGCTAGTAGCTTGATAAAATGAGGATAAACCTTTTTTCCCCACCTAAAAGATATGGTTGTTTTTGTTGGACATTTACAGTACTCAAGGCACTTCTTATATTCAAGTCCAGCTCAGCCTCTTGGTGCAGAGGACATGACGTGGAGAATGGTTTGTTTTCCTTAATATGAAATTGGTTGATCTTGTGCTCACAATAATTACTTCAGTTGTACTAATGATTTCTTGACGTCATTTTGTTCTGTTTAATTTTGCTTGCTTGTCGTCATTTTTTTAGGTCAGTAATTAAAGGAGAAAAAGAAAAAGAGAATAATATAAAAGGAGGTGGAATAGATTGCATTTGCTGATTTCTGTAGATTGTAATTCTTTTATTTCCTCCATTTGGATACATCAGATTGCTGGTAAATTGGTGAACATCAAGCTGCAGACAAGGCGGTCACAACGCATGGTGGAAGGTTCAAGAAACTTGTGTACATGTGAATGCAGACCAGGAAATATTACCAGAGTATTCTGATTGCATTTTCTTTCTTGATCTGTATTTTTTTTTTTTTTTCGTATCCTCTTATGCTGATTTGTTTATCCATATGATATAACTAACAGCTGTATAGGAAAAGAAAAAGTCCTATGTTTCTTGTAACTGAGAAAATGTTGCTTCCCATGGTTGTGTTCCTGGTTGTGATCCGGCATTCCGTCACATATGCAATATGTATCACAGTAACGGTATTGTTTTATCCATGCAAAGAAATATTCTGATATCCACCTGGACTGCTTCATTCTTGCAGCCTGTTGTCACTCCAACCAGTAACTTTTTTTTTGTTTGTTTGTGTGACTGATACTTTGTTTAGTATAAAGCTGCAATTAGGCAGATTAAATAAGGTTGTAGGGAAAAACCAAATGTAAATCTGATAATAGAACATAAAAATCCAAATTTTGCCTGATGTCATCTGGTTGGTTGTTCCACTCTAATCCTAGCTGACAAAATTAAGCCCATCTGCCCCAACTTGCAGTGCACTGAGATGCTTTGTTACATGTTGGCCTCTAGAGTTTACCCTAATTAATTTTGTTGTATTTATGCCTTTAGTGGCTTGATGATATTAACCAATGTTTCTGTCTTTCTTGGAAAGTGTAAGCGGTGATGATGGGAATTGATGCTTAAATTTGATTTGAACTTGCCATCAATAATTAAGGCTTTTACCAGCTAGCGTAGTTGGTGGCATGTTCACAAATATGTTTTGAACCTTCATTGTCTTGTAAGTTATCGTCGTCAAATGAATATTTTAAATATAAAAAGATTTGTTGAATGAGACTGAATCTTCGTAAGTTATAGTCGGATGTTGTAGATCCGCTGGACCAAACTCTGGGATAATCCTCCTCACCCAACAAAAAAAAAAAAAAAAGGGGGAAGATTAGAGATTATGGAACAGAAAGTGAAGTAGGCCAAACTCTGGGATCCTCCTCACCAAAAGAAAATTACAAGAGATTACTGAACAGAATCATAAGTACGGTTTTTATGCTACTTGCCTGCCTTTATATGTCACTTTCCGCCGTTGTCATATCCATTTGTTTACGTTCTTTGGCTTGTGTTTTCCCCCCCCCTTTTGAATTTTCATTGACAGCCTATGCAGAGACATGTCATAGTTTCTTTTTGTAATGACTATCCTCTTGAAATGATTTTTTTGGTGGAAAGCTCCTGAAAGCGGCAACTCCGAGTTCCATTTTTGGGATTGGACTGCGCCACCTACATGGAAGTGTCCTGAAAAATTTAGTCCGTCCATCTTACCAAATCTCTGCAAATAGCGAAGAAAGAAGATAGGATCGTTAGACACGAGGAGGACAACCATGGGTCCGTAAAATGAAGGCATGGACTCGTTATATTCCGTGATTAAACAAAAACACCCTTGCCAAGGTTTTGATGGGAATCATCCTATTTCTTGTTGAGTTTATTTATCATTATACTCTTGCGCCAGTATTTTGATGTCACTACATCTGAATAGACACGTCCATTAAGGCTTTAGAAAGTAGCGTAACAGAAATGTTCGTTACGAGAGTTGATGTTGAAACACTCGATGATCATCCATGTAGGCACATATAAAAAATAAGGACTTGTTCACTAATTAAACCGGTGAAGTTGAGATTAAATCGGAAGCTAACCTACTCAAAGAACTCAAAACGTGATCCTAGTCAAACCACAAGGATCTTACAACGGGTGAGCTTAAAATTACTGGTCTTTATTTGCAGGATCGCCTACAACCGAGATGAACCTTAAAATGCCCTAGGATATTTAAGATGCATTGGCACAACTTTACATTTGATATCAAATCAAGCGTATCAGACTGACTGACTGACTGACCAGTAGATCCATAGCTTCACGAAGAATCAATCATAAGGCAGCCGAATTGCGAGCTAAGGAACAACTAGTAGACGACTGAGGCAGCAGGAAATCTAAGCAAATGAGACAAGATTTTTTTTTTTTTTAGCTTGAAAGAATATTTTTTTGCTTGGAAGCATTTAGCTTCAGCTATCACAAAGATAGCCGGCTTTAAAGTACATGGTGATGATCCACATAGTCTCCTGGTAACATTTCTGATTCCAGATTGTGCCTATTCCCCCGACTCTCCACACATCAATCACTATCCTTCATTGGCATGTATTCAAATCGCAACCATCTTGTCAAAAACTTTTGCTTATGAAAATGTTCTCCAAGTCATATAATATGTAATCACATTAATTAACAGAAACAGAAATGAATACATTTATTAACTTTAGTGTGTCTTCCTTTTAATATATAATATCCGTATTGTGTCATATTCTTCTATCCTCGTCCCGTATTCATGTTTGTGCCTCTCAAATGTCCCTTCAAGGAACTGTTTTCAACTTAGTGGTCATTAAATGCCAGCATTATTGATTTCGGTTTGATAAAATACAACAAAAAGCAAAAAAAAACAAAAAGGAATCTACTTCAGCCATGAAAAGAACAACCAAGCCTCACCATTATACTCAGTAACAATTAAGTTATCCGTTCATGTGCCATAGTGATCCATTATGTGTATCTGCATAAAGGTCCCGTTCCTAAGCTCAGATCTAGATGGTTTGTCTTCTTTTGGTGTGCAAAAGATTATTATGCATTATAAATAATAGAGCAGAACCGATGCGAGGCACTGATGCAAAAAAAGCAGCACAGTGGATGGGCTCCTGTGGTACAAGTTTAAAATATCATTATCCTGGATGAACCACAAAATAATCTAAAAAAAATAAGACTCAAGGTTTAAATCATAATCTACAGAATTCTAACCTAGACCCAGATTAAACAAGAAATAATGAACTTGGATGTTTTGGAAATGAAACAAAGTTCATGTGAGAGACCAGAAGAATCACGGGGGGGGGGGAGGAAGGAACTGAAATCTGACTCTCTAGACTTGAACAAGACCTGAGAAAAACTCAAACTGAACTGTAACATGACTAAACTAATATAACAATGGACTTTATTCAAATTTTAGGCCTCGGCAAGGCATGTCAACAAATGCATTGACTAGGTAGGACCTTCATGTTTTTAGTGCTCAAATCCACTAGTCATACCAGTTAAGGGAGCAACAAACTATTTAGAGAGTTTATCCATACCTTCTAGTTGCACAAATGCTTGAACTTCTGCCGATAGACAGGCAGATTTTTCACCTTAATCAAGGAAGGATATGAGAACGAAATATGAGAGGATATGTGCAACACCATCCACTGCTCCAGAACCGCAATTAACAGATTCAATATTAATACAACATTGCGTACAATGATAAAGAGAATATGTTCAGTTCTTTTTTGAGCATCGGATGAGGATGAATACTGCAATATCCTACCACAGATAGAAGTGGGCCTTGCTTGAACTTATTGTGGAAGGCAAATGCAACTGGCTTTGGCTTTGACTTTTCTCCTGGTCCTCTAATGAATCCACTAGATTTAACAAGAAAATGATCCATTAGAGCATATATTACAGCTTTAGGAATCATATAAAAATAAAAAGCATATTGCTGCAAAATTATAGTGCTAACACTCATGATGCTGAGACGAGAGGTGTCCTCTTCGTATATGGCAATCAGGCCGCTGTACATGTCATCACCATCTTTGTATGACAAAGCTGAGAAACTACAAATAGAACATTAGTCATGATATATATATATATATATATATATATATATATATATATATATATATATATATATATATATATATACAACCAATAATGCATAACTTACATGCTATAACTGCCATAACATACTCAAGACAACATGTGCAGGAAAACATAAACTAGAAAACTAGAAATATATAACAGACAGTCATGATTCATTTGCTTTACTTTGCACTAATTTTCCGTACCACATTATAAGCTATGTCCACATCCTTGTAAAAGGTAATTTATTTATGCATCACACTATTGTTAACCCTTCCTTGTATTGTAAGTAAAGTTCAACAGTCCACCTTATCTAGAGATGAAAAGGTTTAATGAGTTCGATCTCCTAGTTAATTTTAGTCATCTAAGATTTAGTTTACTATATTTTCATATTTCAGAGGAAAATGATATTGCTAGTAATTAAAACAATGCCCCCTCCTTTGTACAAACTTATATTGCCAATTGCTGGTGATTGCAATTATCCCTCAATGTTCTACATATATTAACTCTCAAGCCCACTTTCACATGGATGGAATCTGTCTCCTATGGAGTAATGATAAATGTTGCAATTCATATGGGAGGCCGGCGGACAGAAGCTACCATGTCATGTGCTGCTTCTGAATGGGGCCTCAGTGTCTATTACCTCAGAACGGGCACCAATACCTCAACCCATCCACCCACATCTCTCCAGGAATTTTTCTACTCATTTCTGCACCATGTCATAACCCAGTAAGTTTCCAAGAATCCTTTCCTGCCAAACTATTCCACTTTTAAGCAAATGATGTTTATATGATACCAATATAGCAGAAAGTAATGATTTGGAACCCGAATATCTGCATATTCTTAAAAAAACTTCCCACAAATTGTACTCCATCACGGACATCCTCATGAGTCCAAAATTCCAGCAGTTCCATTTCAAACATCATGGGAATTAGATACAAGGTTCACCAATCCCAGCACTATGTAGGGTGTCAATGTGTTAAATCAGGTTTCTGCATATTGAGATGCAAACAAAACAATAGAATTTATCAACTCAAACCCCACATCTGACAATAGTGTCAACATATCAAACAAGAACATGTCTAATAATTTGTTCAGGCCCATGGCTAACATGATTTGAATTGAATAACTCATAGCCAGCTAATAATAGTATTAACCATGTAAACACATGATTCAACACACTTACGAGACTGCACCACCGTTAATACACTAACCTGAAAATTGCACAATAACATATTTAACTTGGCTATTTCTGGGTGATCTGATAAATCCTAATTTTTTTAAAAAATATTTAATAAAATCCTACTAGATTATAATAAAATCATTCATATCTTATAAAGTAGGGTTAGGATTTAGATTAGCCCTTAGGGCTTAGTGGCTGTCATCTTCCTTACTGGTTTGGTCGGTCAAGGTTTTCCCCTGCTTAGGTCGGCTATAAAGTCAATCTAGCCACCCCATATTCCTATTAAGATAGATCGACTATAAGAGGGGCAAATGAATAATTTTACTTACGCAAGCACCCTCTTAAGTTAGGGTTTTGATCCCTATATAATGATGTAGCTGCCCCCTCTCTTGAATCAAGCAATCTACAATTTTAATTCAGCCTTATGCTGAGTCTAGGAGGGAGGAACCCCTACATTATTCCAAGGGTTGATCCCCCTCAAGGATCAAAATCTATGGAGCTCCTTTTGGGGTTCTATCATCTGGTATCAGAGCAGCAATCTTGCTACCCCTATAGCCATCATTCACGCCTCTACCTTCCCAAGCAATTTCCACAATTGCTTTTGAGGTCGCTTCCATCGTCACCCACCAAGTCGCAGATTCATCAATCTACTGCCTTCCTCTGTGTCAACATCAAAGATCTGGTTAAAACTCCAAAGCCCACGTCTCTTGCTACTGCTATTCCTCTATCTTATATGTGGGAGAAATTTTTCTAAAATTTTTTTGCTGCAAAATTTTACCGTCACAAACGTTATCATCGTTGTGAAGGCGAAATGCTGTAGAAATTTTCAACTGATTATTGCTTCTTGGAATTGAACTTTTAATCATCATTCTTGGTTGTCGATCGTCTTAGCTTTCATCTAAGACTGATCTCATAAAAAACTTCTTCTAGATCCAGACTTATAGTGCTGCGATTCTTCATTGCGCAGTACTGAAATTTTATGACAGAGAATATGCCTTCCGTCTATTGGCCTCTTGAAACCAAACTTTTGTTCATCTTTTTTGACCGAAATTTTTATACAATTCCAAAAATCAACTTGGCTTTCATCTGGAATTAATTTCTTAAAAAAATTCCTTCTGGAACCGGTTTTCTTATGTAATATTTCACTAGTAAGTAGTTCTCAAATTTTTATGATGAAGGATCTACCTTTCGTCTTTTGCCCAATTTTCCTACTGTTACACTACCAAAATTTTGCCAAACTTTTTACTAGTATTTCCAACATCGAAACCAAGAGTTTCTATATAATTTCCTTGAACTTTCTCTAGAAATTACATCAAGAAGTCTTCATTTCTCTGACATAAAATCTGTTCGGTATGATTGCACATCGCTGCACTTTTTTTAGCTACTTTCCTTACCGATACACCTACCTTTGCTGCCATCTATCCCATATCTAAAATTTATTTCCCTAACCTTCATCTAATACTATTATAGCCCTAAAACCACACCAATTCGTAGCCTAAACTCTATAAAACCGCAGCCCCAAATTGCACCTAAAACAGCCACAAACTGCACCCAGAAACCGAAGCCTTCGGTCCACCAATCTTTCAGCCACCCAATCTCCCTTATCCCTTCAACCGCAGCATGCATCTTTCGCTACCCAATGCTGTCAACAATGACCTCTTGTTGTCATTCTCCTTGATCGCAGTCAGCAGTGATCATTGCGGAAAAAAGCTACCAGCAGCGATCTTTCACTGCAATTTGTTTACATTGTAGCCCACAATAATTATTCACTACCAACTATCTTGATCACGACCAGCAACAAATTGAACACAACAACAGCCGTCTCTTGCTCCATACCGTTGCTAGCCTCCTCTGTAATAGCAGTGTACATCGCTGCCCCATCTTCCTCCTATTGCAGCCGCACCCTTGTTGCAACCGATGCCACTTGCAGCCACAAAGTCGTAGCGCCAGTCGTAATTGATGTTACTATTGCCCTCTTCTTCCTCCACCATCGTTGCTACCCTTGGCTACCATCCTCCACTTGGAGACTTCACCCCTGTAGTCCCGACATTGCTGCCATTCACTGCCTTCGACCTGAAAATTACAACTACACTTTTTAGTCGGTTTGTTTGACAGGTTAGAGATCATTACATCATGACATTGCTGGGCTTATTCAAAGCCAAATTGGAGGCTTTCGAGATGCGTATGGATACTAAATTGCATACTCTCTTCAAGGAGTTTAGATTGGGCTGATCACCAAGTCCAAGAAGATCACAACATGAAGCAAATTCTGATTGCAAAAAGAACTCATCATAGATAAGAAGTAAGGAAAAGACATGGTAACCTTACACCTCGACGATGTCGATCTTCTTTATACAACTTCAAGAAGGGCACCTCAATCAAGATGCTCAGAGTATGAAAGCCACATCCCAACCAAAAGTATATAAACCTTCAGTACCAATCAATTACAAGAACCTTGATAAAGAACTAATGAAGATTCGTCAAACCTCTACGATCCAAGAGTACCAAATTAGGTTTAAAAGGTTAACTAATCAAACTCGTGATTAGTCTGAAAAATAGATATTGAGGACTTTCATTGAGGGCTTGAAGCCGAAGATTCAAGAAGAAGTTAAAGCGTGACAACCATACACACTTAAGGCAGCCATCTCCTTCACACGACTACACAAAGATAGGTTGAACCAAGATGCTCAGAGGACCAAAGCCGTTGTACAACTAGTAGCACAGAGACTCTTGACCCCATCTACCACCAACCGGTCATCTCAGCCGAAAAAGTTAACAAGAGAAAAGTTTTGTGACAGATCGACAAAAGGCCTATGTTGGCATTATAATAAACTGTGGAGCCGAGACCATCATTGTAAAAAAGAAAAACCTCTATTGGTTAAGCCCACTGAAGAACCCAAACTCAAAGATATGGCTCTCGAGTCCGAGGAGAAGGATATGAAGGAAAAACCACAATCAACTGTCTGCACCTTTCATGCTCTACCACAGATATTGGACATTGATGGCTTCATCAAGCATCAGTCCATCACCATCCTCGTTAACACCAAGAGCTCCAATGACCTTATGAATGACAAAAGAAAACATGTGACCTTATGTAGGAAAGGAGAGAACGAAGAAAATATGATAACATAGTGCTTGGAGAAACTAGCTGAAATCTTAGGCACGTCTGCTGAACTGAGCCGACTCCTTCCTATCAGACTGCACGACCCTCGTATGTTGGTCTTACAAGGAGAACAACCAGTACATATTCAGCCATATTACTATCCACATTTTCAGAGGACTGAAGCTAAAAAGATCGTCTAGGAGACTTGAGAGATACGGATCATTCGACCACAACCTTCCCTTGCAATGACACTTTATCTCCAAAAATTTTGCCTCTTTGTTTGCAGGGATAAGCTCTTCCTGAAGTACCATATTTAGCTGAACTAGTTATGAGTTCTAATGCAGTGCTCCCTCATCTTGGGCTACTTCCATGACTTCACCGAGGAGCGGACCATGTTGCTAAAAGTCTTCCCTGATAATGACCTCAGATTCACAGCCCATGATCGCAAGAAGGAACAGGAGAAAGACATCCATATGACCCCCATAGCCATGATGCCATTTATATTGATGCTAACATTACCTAAACGTGGCAATATGTTTGTACTTGGAGCAGACACATCCAGAGTTGGGATCGGCGTCACCTTTATACAAGATGGTCGACTCCTAATTCACACCGAGGCTTCCCCTATACTTCACATGAGATTTTTAAAGGGGATACTCATTGCTACCAAATTTAAAATTTGGCTGAATACATATTCATGGCATGAAAGATGAGTAAACCTAAAAGAATTACAATTCATGCTCACGCCAGCACATGCAAAGAAGAAATGTCCTCCCGACAAACTTCAGAATGGATGAAAAATTGAAGATCAAGTTTTCTTACACCTCGAGCCCGATCAGTAGGAAACTCGAGCCTTAAGGAAGTGGTCTCCCTATTTCTTTGGGCCTTGTAAAATTAGGGACCACATTGAAGCCCTAACTTGGAGATCAGATCCGCGCACTAGATCAAGATTACAGTTGATCCGCCAGATATCCCACCTCAAATGGAAATTTAAAGAAGATAACTAAGCCCAAATCCATCCAACTAACACCTCAGCTGATGAGAAGGCCAAAATTCAGTTGATAATAGCATGAGAATCATATAAGGAGCTTAAGACCTAGATCCCCGAGTTCATGGAACCTTAGTCTTGAGGAAAAGACTGATTTTAAGAGGACGGGTTTGATAGGGCTTCTGCAGGGTTGAGTTCTAATCTCCCCAAGAAGTAATCAATAAAACCCTGCTAAATTTTAATAAAGCCACTCTTATCTTATAAAGGAGTATGGCTAGGGTTACATTAGCCCTTAGAGCTTAGTAGCCGTCACCTCTCTTACTAGGTTGGTCGGCTAAGGTTTCCCCCTGCTTAGGTCGGCTATAGAGTCAATCTAGCCGCCCCCCTTTCATATTAAAATAGGTCGACTATAAGAGGGGCAAAGAGATAATTTTATTTAGGTAAGTACCCCTTAGGCTAGGGTTTTAATCCCTATATAATGATTTAGTCATTCCCTCTCTTGAATCAAGCAATCTATAATTTTAATTCAGTCTTATACCGAGTCTAGGAGGGAGGAACCCCTATAACGTTTCATGGGTTGATCCCCTCGAGGATCAAAATCTATAGAAGGAGCTTCTAGTTATGTCATAATTTATGACCAAAGCACAACTCAGATCCACTAATTTTATGTTAGTTTCACATCAGTTGGCAATTCAGGTCAAGAATTATCAACTCTAATATTTTTCATGTTTCAACATGTAAAAGTTAATTTCTTTAAAACCTCATGATACTCAGAGCATCTCTAATCATGGGTTCCTAAAGTGATGATGACATTATTTGATTGATACAATCAGTTGGGACAAAGTGTACAAAGTACAAAAACTTGAGACAATAACCAAGGGCTCTTAACCAGGCAGGACTGAAACTAAATGTGTAAAATGCAACTTTGGTACCATGGAAAAGAAGAGGCTGCGCTGCATTCATCAATTAGAGGTAACTTCCACCAAGAATAAATGAAGTACCATAAATTAAGATCTATTAAAACATCAGTTAGGTATAGTTAACAATTAATTCATACTGATTTATACTGATGGAGAAAGGGGAGAGTAATCAAGAAAATATATACTTTATCAGAAACATGAATTTGGTGGTTTCTAGTTTGATTATGGATATTGCAGTATGTGGCCAAAAGACAAAAACAAACAAACATGTAACCAACACTAGATGAGACTTATAGATTACTTTGTAGTTTTGTTTCCATATTGCAATTTTAAAAAGTTATGTCCATTGAATTTGCCAATTCTTTTGAAAACTTGTTAGACCTTGATTTCTGATGCTGGAAGTACCATATAATTACATTTTGGGCAAGTAGAAAGTAATACTTTAACCTAATATCATCATCATTTTGATTCGACCTCATCACATAGGTTGGGCATGTTTATTTGGACATTCTCCAATTGGCTCATGCATGATGTTTCAAACTTTTATGGTAAATTATACCAAGTGGAGTAATGCAAAATATCATTCATTTCGTTCCATTGTTTAATTTATAGATACTAGTGAAATTACGTTAAATCAAGGTTCGTCGTATCGATCCGTACCAGCATAATAAGATTTTCTCAGTATAATATGATACTCGATACCGGATGGTATGCACAATGGATATTCCAATATATTATAATATAATTTAATAATTTTATAATATAATATAATATATATTAAAAAATAAAAAAAATAAGACAGTGCCTCATCTTCTAGTGGGAGAACGAGGCACCATCTCATTACCGCCTCGCCTTCCAACAGAACAATGCGACAACACCTCATCCTAGCGAAGGAAGATGAGGCATCACCTCGTTCGATTATAGGAAGACAAGGCGCTGCCTCATCCCCACATTTTTTCTTATTTTTTAATATATATTTTATATTTTATAATATATAATATTATATTATTTTTATAATATAATATAATATAATATAATATAATATAATATATCACCTGGTATAGAAAGGTCATAATACTGACACCCTATCGGACTGGTATAAAATAAAATGATAATCATTACATTAAATGATTAATTATGATTCATAAACATCTATGATAAATTTAGGAGGTTATGAGGTAGAAAAGAATGACTTAACATACAATAAGGTGGTTAACATTCATTACCTTCCCGTCAAAGAGACAATTTCTGACAGCTCCACAGGCATGTGAGGTCAAATGACACAAAGATGACAAGATAGTTATCAATCAGCCAAATCAAAGATTATATCAGAAGATACTATAGATTCAACTGTGCTGATATAGATACTGGACAAGTAGTTTTCTATTGAACTTTTGCAAATATCGATGATGATCAATATGTCTCAAATAAATAGGTAACAGAATGTGCATCAGGAATATATAACTATTGAACACCACAGTACAATTATTCTAATTTTTTTTAACAAACAAAAGAATCGCTGTTTCTAAAGCAAAAAATTTTGTACTTCCCAATTTGAATTCTACAAAACATCTAAGTGAAGATACCATGACGTCTTTTTATAACTCAGTATATGATAGCACATGTAACTAAATTTCTATGTTTAGGCACTATTTTTTTAAACTTATAAAACACAAAATTACTTTACATGAAAAGCATATTTAATCAGTGAGGTTCTTCAGAACTTTTGTGTCTTAACACTCACTATTAGCGCTATTACACCTTTCTTATCTCCCTCTGAAATTAAAGTTAGATGAAGTTGAACTACAAGTGTCCTATCAATTCCAATGTGCAGGAATAGCAACTTTTTCAAATAAAGAGATTTCAAATATGGTATTTTGCTTCCACTTTCACAGCTCTAACACAGCAGTAAAACGATCATAATTTCACCTTCATTTTCATTAGATTGACCTGAAACAATAGCATTGTTTATGTCACAAACAAGTCAAAAGCAAAGAAAGATGACTTTGAAGGATCCATTTGAGTAACATGGAAAGTGGAGAATGAGAATGAGAATTACATTGTTGATGTTTAAAAAAATAAATTAGTCTTGTTCTTATCCCCATTATGATTATGAAACAGAATTGGTTTACCCTTGGAACCAGGAATTCGATCTAGCCCCCCTCCTGGAATCAATTGCTGAACATATTGCTCATTTGACATTGAAGCTCTCCCTATCCCTAGCATTCTTTTCAACATATATAGAACATATTTAAACTAATGCTAAACTAAAATTAACATAATCATTAAATAACACAGTTATCGAACAACATAATATATTATATATCACAAAAAATAAAATTATAAAATAATATACCATAATGAAAGTATCAAATAATATAATAAAATAACAATAAATAAAACAAACGTAATAAGTAAACAATAGCATATATAATCAAATAAATTTTAACATAAGGTAAAGCAGATATTAAAAAAAAAAAAAAGATAATTATATAAATATAAAATCAAGAATCTTCATTTACTACTAGACGGGAGGGGAGGTACATACTATATATAGGTTAGGCATGGTCAATCAGCTTGTGCATGCGAACAATACAATCCAATCCAACCCATTACAAAAATTTTTAACAACTTAAATCTTCAATTAGGGGCATGCGAACATAAGCCCTCTTTTCGGAGGGTGCATGGAATTGCTCTTGAGCTATTGCCATTAGACGCTGCCACCCACTACTGCTATATATACACTAGTGTATATCTTGTCTTCTTTTTTCTTTCTCATCCACTGCTTCCACGTCTTTCTTACTACCACCTCCTCTTCTTCCTTCATCTTCCTCTTTCTTCCTCCTCCATTGTGCCTTCCTCTTTCTTCTAATATACCGGTATATACCAATACTCTAAGGACCGATATGGATACGTAAGTGATATGGTATTCCTTGGAAAAAAAAATTATGTTAGTATAAAAATTAATGATATAGAAAAAAATATATGGTATACAAAACAAAAAAACATAAAATATATCACATACATCGATAACATCTCAGGTTAAAAGATTTTATTATTAGTTGGTTAAACTAGAGTTCATAAAAACAAAAAAAGAAAACATGTAAAAGGAATTGGTGATTTGATTCCAGTCTTGGATAATGTAAATAAAGTAGAAATGCCTGATCATTCTGATTCTAGTTCCAAACGCTTTCAACTCTAATTCTAACTATGAACCAAACAACACCTGAGGCATACTTGTAGACTTACAACCAAAAGAAACCACAATCTTTCTTTTTCTCTAGCATAAAGCATTGAATATATGTAATGGTGTTGGAGTTACACGAAAACTAGAATAATTAGCAACGAGATACTATGTTGTGTGATACTAAATGACCAATAATGGCACATGTGAATTTCGCAAGAGAATAAAGGCAGAACTAAGATGAGAATTAGCTATAAAGAAATGCAACAACTAATCCATAAGCCAACAACTTGGATTGGTCACATTGGTCTTCATGGAAACTTCTGAGTTTTAGCTATAAAGGGTGATACTATCCAATCGCCTTAGAGTCACGGTGTCCTTCCTACCTCACTGCTTCTAACAAAGATTTATTTGATCTAATTGCTCCTCATCATTACATGTAAAATGCATGAAATATAGATAACAAGAAATTAAGCCATCTAGTTTGATTAGTGATAAGAAAAACATCTACCTCTACCAACGAAGATATTATCATTTCTCACTACTTCTAACCAATGATTTGTCTTATTGCCTAAAACGACACAAAATAAGCAAAATTTGAGATGCACCAATGGGCTTAGTGGGCCGAATGGGTTCAGCCTAATTGATGTAGAACAAGATAGAGGAATAGAAAAAGAAAAAGAGGAGTGAGATTAGAGATTAAGAAGGAGAGAAAGATAGAGAAATAGAAAAAGTAAAAGAGGAGTGAGATTAGAGATTAAGAAGGAGAGAAAGATAGAGAAATAGAAAAAGTAAAAGATGAGTGAGATTAGAGATTAAGGAGAAGAGAAAAAGAGGAATGAGATTAGAGATTAAAGAGGAGAGAAAGAGAGGAGTCATCTTAGAGATTATAGAGGAGAGAAAAAGGGCCAGAGGAGAGAAGTTATAATTCTTTTTTATTTAAATATGAACTATTTATAGGGGTTTAGGAATTTTGGTACAATTAATAAAGATAATGATTGTCAAGAATAACCTTCTAGGGAATTAGTATGTCTTTTAAAAATTCAAAATATAACTTCCAGGCTACCTAAATAGTAAATGAGTAGACTTAATATAAAAAGAAGTTCCTATAAAGTTTTAAAACACTTTTCAATTTTCAATACAATTCTTAAAATTTCTATACCAACAAATCAATAATTTTTTATCGATTTCTTTAGCCAAAATAATTTTTTTCTAAAATTCCTAGTAAAGCTAAATAGTTCTCCATCACCATCACTAAGCAAGCAGCTCTAACCCGCCTTCTCACTTTTTTTTTTGTCTTATTCTCCTCCCTAAACCAGATAAGGGCACAATTCCTTTGCCAAACTTTTCACCTATTCTTCCTCATATTCTCAACCTTCTCTTCGATCATGCTTAAGAATGCTAGTATTGAGGAAGATTGAGGTTAAAAAACCTAATTCTTTCCTAGCTATACATAGTATTTCAGTTTCATTGTTTATAGGCTGCTATTTTCTATTGATTTTGAGTGACCTAGGGTTTGAATTAAGATCTTTTTTTAATATGTCCTGCATGACTAAGTTAAGATTCTATGGCTTTTGGAATGACTTTAATTTGAGTTTTGTGCTTAGAGTTATAGATCTGTCGCTCTAAAGCGTGTAAAATCTTCTATTTTATGTAAAGGATTCTATTCAAGCTGAATTGACCCTCTTAGCAATATGATTCGATTATGTTCTTTTAATATATCTTAAAATGATCTCTTAGGGTCTTGTAGGATTTGAAATTGACTAAATATCATCTCTGTACACCAAAATATAATGTTTAGAAGTTTAGACAGTCTCAACCTAGTTTTAACATAATTATTTTGGATGATGGTAGTTGAATTAGGAGGATGGTTTAGCCTCCAAATGATTATGTTCGAAGCTGAAATTTGATGTATATCTAGTTTTATGTCTCCTAAGTTTTTACAAAATTTCATAACACTATTAAATGGTTTGGTCAGCAAAAAAATAGAGAAATAAATTACTTCACAGAATTGGATAATTGTTTGATTGATAGTAATTAGGTCATTTGATTATAGAGTGAATTGTTGACAAATTGGTGGTGAAATTTAGATGAACTTAAGGTTGAGTATAGCCTAATTTAGAGGAGATTCTATCAAAATTAGTTAAGGCATCTTATGACCCTTTGCTCCAAGTTTGAAATATTTACCACTTCTTAGCACACTTGATAATTGAGGATTGTGGTCCTTTACTGGTATTTTTATTTTGAATTAAATCAAATATAAGTTTAATTTATTGTAAGGTAGTGGTCCTATGTATTGTGTGCATTCACGATGTATGTCTGAAAATATGTTTTAAATGATACATATGCCATGAACTAAAAATAAGCTCAATGTTAATGTACTCATTAAATAAGCATAGAAATATATGACTCACGAGGAAAATGCATTGTATGTATCTATATATGATGAAGTACTATTACAAATAAAGTTGCAAATGGAGTGTTTTATGTAATGCTCATGTATGTTTATGTCTTTCTATTTTGTTCATGCTTTGCATAGCATGTAAAGAGGTTATAGTAGTCTTTTAGTCTCAGTTTAGTTAGCTATTATGACTGTTCTAGGCATGTAAATATAAGTTGTGTGCAATTGTCATGCAGAGACAAAACTATTAAAAAATAGGCCATCCAAACAGTCATTTTGAGGATTTTCTAACTTCGCAGAATGATGCGAAGTGTCAGTTAGTATAACACCTAGAGTTACCTGGGTGGTACATGGCTGGATGGGCCTTTGGGATATTGTCTAGGGTTGGTTTGTGATGTTGTTTCACAATAATGTCACGTGAGCACTTATGGGGACATTGGTTTATGGTGGACCACCTTGAATCCTTTGTCGTGTAATTATTTAGAACTTATGAAGCATATATTTATAATTTGCATTGCCTATGAAGTGTTTGCTGAAATAGCTGCTTGTGGATCCCGAGATAAACATTTTCTCTAACTCATCTTCTCTTTTGTAAATCCTCAAAGGATATAAGAGGTTTCGGGGAGGTTGACCCTTTACGAATGAACATGCAAGGGTATCGTACAACTTAGGTAAAACCAGCAAGTCCATGATGGATGGTATCAGAGCTAGACAAATGCACTTAGAAACACTTGGCATGCAAATATTGGGGCCTAGCGAGGCTATGTTAAGGGCAGTCAGCATGCGTGACCATTTGGGGGAAACAAATGTTGACATATAAGGTAATGAGTCACTAGAGGAGCAGACATCTGAGATTAGCATTCAAACGAATGACCAACCCTTCACACGAGAGGCACCATGAGAACAAGCAAGCTAGGAAGAACATGTAGTGCATAAAGGTTAGGATGGCTTAGTTCTAGCTATAGCTCGATATTGGCAATTAAGCTTGATGATGATGTTCTTAGCAAAGGATGAGATCGAAGATAGGATAGGTTGCTCAACGATCAAAAGAGTTGTACAAAGCTCACAAAGGTAAGAGGAATTGCTAACTTGAAGAATTTAGTACTTATGCAAGGGCTTGTATGTAAATAGATTGTCTATGTCCATCTTAAGACAATCGAAACTCAGTGTCATGGAGCATTCAAACTTTCTCTTCGGCATCAAAATGGTACATTCGTAGGAGGCTGAAGGGTATAACTAGTTCAGCATATTGCTAGGTCTTGAGGGTGCAATAGGAATTGTATCAGTAAAGAGTAACAATCTAATAAATACATTCGCTAGGGTAAAGCAATACACACTTTGATCAGCAAGGTAGAGTAATCCAAGGGGATGATGGTCTCCAAAACTTTCAAGGAGCAAGATGTAAAGAAGAAAGTTGCTATAACTAGACAGATATCCAGGATAGATAATTTTTGGTTCTTTAAAGGGAGAATAATTTGCAACGGACCTCACATGTTAAGAAGGGGTAACTCGAGAAAACAACTCAACAAAAGCTCAATGGATGGAGTGAGCTATCATGGACAAAGATATAAATAAGGTGTCCGATTGAATGCTCATATATGTCTATGTATTTTGATTTTTATTCATGCTTTATACAATATGTAGCGGGCTACTAGTAGGCATGACAGCCCTAGCTTGTTTAGCTTTTGTGGTCCAGTTTAAAAATGAGAGTTGTGTCATGTGGGTACTTGTGAGGATTTTGGTCTGTAATGAATCATTACCCTTTATTATGCTACCGTTCAGAGCTTTTGAAATCTATGATTGTAATTTGCATTAGTTATAAAGTGTTTACTAAAATGGTTGCTTGTGGATCCCAAGTGAAATGCTTTAACTAACCTATTTTTTCTTTTGTAGGTTCTAAGGGACCATAGGAGATTTTGGAGAGGCTGACCTTTGTGAACAGACATGCAAAGGTATTGCACAACTTAGGCAAAACTAGCTAAGTTTATGATATTTGGTATCAAAGTGGAACAATCACATATAAAACACTTAACATGCAAACGTGAGAGACCTAGCAGAGCTATATTGAGGGCGGTCAACATGTGCGATCGTTTAGGAGAAACAGACATTGAGATGCAGGGAAGGAGTCGCCAGACATCCAAAAATGATATTCAAAGGAATGGTCAAACCTTCGCGCGAGAGGTACCATGAAGACAAAGAAGCTGGGAAGAATGCATAGCGCTTAAAGGTTAAGATGGTTGAGTTCGAGCTATAGCTCGACGTTGGAAATCAAACTTGATGGTGCTCAAGGCAAGCGGGAAGCTTAGTAGAAGATGAGATCATACAAAGGGAGATAGGTTGCACAGCGATCGAAAAAATTATGCCAAGCTCACAAAGGTGAGGAGAATTACTAACTCAAAGAATTTAATCCTCGTGCAAGAGCTTGTATGTGGATGATAAAGTATTCATGGTCATCCCAAGGTGACCAAAACTCGACGTTATAGAGTATGGGTTGAAGTGTGCAATAAGTTCAACATGTTGCTGGGCCTTGAAGGGTTCAACGAGAGCTGTGTTGTGAAGAGTTACAATCTAGCATGTGTAGTTGTAAGGGTAGAACAAGGCATAATTTGTTCAGCAACGCAAAGTAGTCCAAGGGGATGGTAGTCTCTAAAACTTCTAGAGGGAAGGATGTGAAGAAGAAAGTTGCTCTAATAAGATAGATATCCAAGAGGTATAAGTCTTGGTTCTCCATAAGGAGAATTATATGCAATGGACCACATATATTGGGGAGGAGTACCTCAATACAATAACTCTACAAAACTAAATAGATCGAGCGAGCGACAAGGAGTCATTGTATGATCTTGCATGAGATAATGATTGGTAGATGTATTATGAGATTAAGTAGGGGAGTGACCAATGGTAATATCAAACGAATGCATACTTAGGGACGATATGAGAATCAGACTTAATGGAGGGATGACCTATGGAATGGTGGGTACGAGGGCCACCATCAACTTAATGCAAATCAAGAGGCAGAACAACTTGGATGGAACTTGGTAAAGTGTCTAAGCCGCATGAAGGGAGATAATTATAAGATAAAACATGAAGCAAAAGCATGAAGTTTTTCTTAGACAAAAGTCAATGATATGATCTCTTGGAGAGGCAAGAGCGGAATCATGTTGTTCCATAGATTCTTCGTTTTGATAGAGCAGACTCATCCTATATGGTGCCAAAGAGGAAGGAAGCTTCGAGACACATACAACTTATCTCTATTGGAATACCATGAAAATATCACATGCATAGTAGAAAAATAAAATAACAGTTTCTAATGTTTATCATGTCGTCATGCAATGATTGGTGCACAAAAAAATTGTAAAACTGAAAACTATGAATCGTGTGAGATTTATTACCTAGAGAGATCATTTATCCTGAAACTTCTATATCCAATATAAGAGGATGAAGAAGGTCAGATGTCCTCCTCTCTAGCGATATCCACATGGTGGATCATAGAAGAGATATTTCTCAAATCATAGCCAAAAGCTCATAACTTTTGTTCACCTCTATCGTAGCTTTTGTGCACCACCTTACAGTGAATGTGGAAGATCTCCTATCTTCTTCGATGTCCTCTTATAGTAGGGAAAAGGGTGCTTGGCTAAGAAGAGATGGGAGGGAGGAGAATAGGAGAGAGTGACCGAAGATATAGCCTATCACCCTGTTGGTTGCCCCTGACTTCTATTTATAGAGAACCACTAAAAACCCTAATGGATCATGTCTTAGTAAGTATTGGATCTATCTAATTATCTTTACTTCTTGAATTATTGGATCTCTATCCAATAATATTAATTGACCTTTAATTGAGCCTCAAGCAAGGAGTCCATTAATGCTAGGTCTCATCCAGTGAGAATAGGGGCATATTAGATAACTCATATCTAATCATCTACTCATTGCAATCATCCATCAAATGTATGTGACCCTCTAGGCTCAATACTGAGCTGGCTATGAGTTTCACATATCAAAACTCCTTTTGATTTGATGAATTGTTATCCTATAATAATTCACTCAACTCATCGACTATAGACATACTAGACCACTATGTCATAATCTATAGACAGTATAAAAAATCTAATCCATTGGACCTATCTATTCTCAATTACCATGCATATATAGTCTATCATTAATCTAATATCCCATAGACCATATATTGGGCATGGTATTATCAGGCCACATACAGAATCTGTTTAAGTCTTGCTCTAATCAGATTCTCCCAGAAAACTCCTCTCTCAATCAAAATGACCCTGCCCAGGGATTTGCCAGAGTGATAACACAAGGATATTCCTCTCATGATACCGAGAGTACATGATTCTCTATTGACACTCAATTGTCTCCATAAGATTGACTACCAATCTTGATAATCGGTTGTACCGAATCTGAAACTTTTCAAAATTATAATTCTAGTGTCAAAGAAAAAAGTACTTAAATAAGGCATCCTTAGTGTCTGATGTTTAAGGACCAAACACACAACTGAGACTATAAAATCACTGTCTTACACTAGGTTTTATTAACCATCCAAAATTTTATAAGTTGATCAATCAGTGAACTCATTCTCCAATAAATACGTGTACCATACACTTAGTGTTCCCACACGAGTGGCTATAAAATCAATTGCTCTATCAGGGACATGTATATAGTACACCAATATATCTAGTTATCTCGAGTCCCTCTCGAGTAACATATAGGATTTATGTTTAAATGTGAATGAGTCTTATTATCATGATCTCATCATAATCCAATTCCCATTGTACAGATCCAAGGGCATCACAGTATATGCAAAATACAACATAAAGTGAGAATATATCAATTATAATAATAAGCTAAAATATTATACAACATGTCACACGTGTTATCACTCACATGATTAGCTTGCAAGCCACCTGTAACTAGCAATCTCCCACTTAATATAAAGCCAATAACTTACGTGTATGATCCCCATCAAACCCCTATGATGCTTAAAGACAATCTGAGATAGTAGCTTTGTTAGTGATCTGCAATGTTATCTTCATATAAAACTCTTTCCATTGATACATCCTCACATGCCACAATCTCTCTAATCAGTTGGAACCTCCTTGGAATAATTATGATAAAACCTGGGTTCTCTTGCTAGAGCTATCACCTTGTTATTATCATAATATATAAGAATCAATTCATCGCTGCTATATACGACTCCTAAATTCAAAAGGAAAGTTAATATAAGCTCCCAGATTTATAGTGGTTCAACCACAACTTGGCTTAGACCTAGGTTTCCTTCCTAGAGCTATTGCCCTGTTATTATCACAATATATAAGAATCAGTTCCTCGCTGGTAGGTAGAACTCCCAAATTCAAAAGGAAAGTTAATAGAAGCTTATAGGTTTATAGTGGTTCGACCACAACTTGGCCTATGTCCACTTCCCGAGTCCTCTTCGTCAAGGTCCACCGGTGTCCACTACCAATCTTCTTTGGGTAAAAACTAAACCCTTACACTTCCCGCTCTCCTTTTCATAGGCTCAATGAAAGAAGACTTACAAAGATTACAATACTTTTTTTCCTCACTCTCTTGCCCCCTTTCTTTTTCTTACACACTTTTAGCACACTATTTTTCTCAAAATTCTAACCTAAAAATTTTATGCTCAATGCAAGAAGACTTAGGGTATTTATAAACCCCAATTGGCTTCAACAATAGAGCTAAAATTTAAATCTTTTCATAAATTTTGTATACGAGCAGTACTACCACCGCCATCGATGGTACTACCACTGAAAGTGCCCTGAAAATAGGGTTACAATAGTATTACCATCAAAAATCAAAGCTACTTTTTTTGTACTTTTATATACCCGACTTGTACCTCTTGTTGACCCATTTCAAAGTCAACATGATAGGACTCCAGTAGGGTTGAGTCCTAATCTCCCTAGAAGTAGTCAATAAAACCCTACTAATTTGTAATAAAGCCACTGCTATCTTATAAAGGATTATGGTTAGGGTTTAGATTAGCCCTTAGGGCTTAGTGGCCATCACCCCCTTACTGGGTTAGTTGGCCAGAGTTTCCCCCTGCTTAGGTCGGCTATAGAGCCAACCTAGTCCCCCCTTGTTCCTATTAAGACAGGTTGGCTATAGGAGGGGCAAAGGGATAATTTTACTTAGGCAAGCACTCTCTTAGGCTAGGGTTTTAATCTCTATATAATGATGTAGCCACCCATCTCTTGAATTAAGCAATTATCAATTTTATTTTAGCCTTGTGCCGAATTTAGGAGGGAGGAACCCCTACAGTGTTCCAAGGGTTAATCCTCCTCAAGGATCAAAATCTATAGAGCTCCGTCTGGGGTTCTATCATCTGATATTAGAGCAACGATCTTGCTACTCCTGTAGCTATCTTAGCTGCCTCCACCTTCCCAAGCAATTCCCATAATTGCTACGCACCTCCACCTTCCACCCTAGTAGTAGATCAAATCAGTGTGCCGCTGCCCCCTGCGTTTGATCTAAAATTATGGTATATTTTTATTATCCACGCCTCTTCAATACTATAAGATTCCTTACTTTACACATTGAAGATTTTTTTCAAATTTTATCCACTGTAAATTTTGTTCATCGCAAACGTTATCATTATTGCAAAGGCGAAACGGTGTAGAAATTTTTAGTTGATTATTACTTCTTAAAACTAAACTTTTAAATATCCGTTTTGGATAAAACTTTTATATAATTTTATAGATCATCTTAGATTTCATTTAAAACTAATCTCGTGAAAAAACTCCTTCTGGTTTTAGACTTATAGCTCAACGATTCTTCATTGCATAGTATTAAAATTTTATAATGCAGAATCTGCCTTTCGTTTATTGGCCTCTTGAAACTGAACTTTTGTTTATCCTTTTTGGCTAAAATTTTGACACAATTCTTAAGATCAAGTTACCTTTCATTTGGATTTAATTTCATAAAAAAACTCTTTCTGGAACTAGTTTTTTTGTACAATCTTTAACCATCATATAGTTTTGAAATTTTACAATGAAGGAATCTGCCTTTCGTCTTTTGCTCTATTTCCCTACTGTTATGCTATCAAAAATTTCGTTAAACTTTTTATTGATATTAACAACATTTGAACCAAGGGTTTCTATATAATTTTCTTAAACTTTCCTCTGGAATTTATGTCGAGAAATCATTGTTTCTCTGACGTAAAACTGGTTTAGCAAGGTAGCACATCGCAATAGTTCTTTTCACCGAATTCTATCATATTTGAATGCTATTTTTTATTGGATTTTGGACTCACTTTTCCTCATCTCTAGACCCTACCATCCTTACTAAAAATCCTTCAAAATATTACTCTAAACTGAATCTAAATAGCCCCCAAATGAGCCACCCAAATTAGCATACTTCCTTATCGATCTACTTACCTTTTTAGCCAACTTTCCTTATCGAGACACCTACCTTTATTGCCATCTATCCCAGATCTAAAATCTATTTTTATAACCTTTATCTACTACTATCATAGCCCTAAAACCATACCAATTTGTAGCATAAACTCCACAAAATTGTAGCCCCAAATCTGCCCTAAACTGTAGCCTACTTCCATCCAAACCGATTTACCTTCCAACCGGCCACCCCCCCTTCTCCAAAATTCCCATGCCACTAACCCAACAATAGAAAAAAGATCTTAATATTACAGATCTAGAGGCATATACTATGGGATCAGAGAAGGCTATCAATGCAAAGCTTGAAGCCTTTGAAAATCGTATGGAACAGAAGATGCAATCCCTTTTCACCGAATTCAGCATTGGCCGACTGTCGAACCAGAGGAAATCATAACATGGAGAAACTTCAGATCGGCGAGATGATCCTCATGAACATGGCCACATCACCACTGATCTCAATAATCCATGCATGAAGGTTGACTTCCCTAGATGGGAAGAAGGAGACCCGATCGGGTGGATCTCACGCGCAGAGCACTATTTTCGGTTCTACCAAACAACCGACGCCACACGTGTGGAGATTGCTGCCATCTACCTCGAGAGAGATGCTATTCAGTGGTTTAATTAGTTTAAGCATACCCATGGAGGACTCTCTTGGCAACAATTCAAGGAAGGACTACTATACCACTTCGGACTAACTGATTTCAACAACATCGATGGACAATTGGCAAAGATTCATCAAACCTCCACAATACAAGAATACCAAATAAGGTTTGAGTGTTTATCTAGCTAAACTGAGAATTGGTCTGAAAAATAACTTTTAGGTACTTTTATCGAGGGCCTAAAGCCAGAGATCTAAGGAGAAGTAAAGGCGTGACAACCATACACTCTTATGGCGGCGATTTCCTTCGTGTGTATCCAGGAAGAACAATTGAATCATGAGGTATGAAGGACAAGGGTCACTCCCCGACCAGCCATACCGAGGCCTACTGCCCCCTCTACTGCCATCCAAGACCTTTTACTAAAAAAGTTGACAAGAGATGAGCTTCGCGAATGATCGGCCAAGGAGTTGTGCTGGCATTGCGATGAACCGTGGAGCCGCGAACATCACTGCAAAAAGGGCCAACTTCTCATGATTGAACTAGTGGAGGATGAGGATAATAAAACATCTAAAGAAGCCCTTGGACCTAAAGAAGAAGCCATGTAGGAAGAGTCCCAACCAGCCAACTATGCAGTGCACGCATTGGCCAGCTATTCCAAATCGCATATAATAAAAGTTAGAGGACTTCTAAAATAGCAACTCATCACCGTTCTCATCGACACGGGCAACACCAATAACTTCTTCTATAGTAAGGTTGCTACACATTTGGTGCTTCAAATCAAAGGTTACAACAAGTTTGATGTAAAGGTCGCCGACGGCTGAATCTTTAATTGCGACCAACGGTGCCCACGGGTGAAACTACTCCTCCAAGACCAAGAAGTAGTAGTTGATTTCTTCCTCCTACCCATCGATGATTGTGAATCCATACTCGGGATTGAATGACTCACAACACTAGGTGATATCTCCTAGAATTTTTCTAAATTAATCATAAAATTTTATTGCAAATGGAGACAAGTCACATTACGAGGCAAGCGCGGGAGCCAAATTTCCACCATCTCATCGCAATAAATGAAGAAAGTTTTGCACAAAGCACATGGTGGATTTTTGATATATATTTAGTAGCCATCTATGGGAGAGAATGTACAAAACTCAGATCTTAAGCTTGCCCTTTGCCTAAATGAATTCGCGGATGTTTTCTTGGAGCCACGTGGGCTGCCCCCTAACCGGCTGCGTGACCACTGCATTCCTATTTTGCTAGGCAAATCTCTAGCAAATTTACAACCGTACCACTCTCCTTACTTGTAGAAGGATGAGATCGAGAACATTGTTAAAGAGATGCTTGACACCGGGGTGATTCGACCGAGCTGCAGCCCTTACTCCTCACCGGTGTTGCTAGTGCGCAAGAAAGATGGTACATGGCGGATGTGCGTTGACTACCAAGCTATAAACGTCATCACCGTCAAGGATAAATATCCTATCTCATTCGTAGATGAACTCTTGGATGAATTAAAAGGAGCCCGAGTCCTCACTAAATTGGATCTCCGATCCAGATACCATCAGATTCGGGTATACACTGAAGATATTCTGAAAACTGTATTCCGCATGCATAACAACCACTACGAGTTTCTGGTAATGCCTTTCGGACTTATGAATGCTCCTTCTAATTTCTAAAGCTTGATGAATGATATCTTTCAGAGTTTTCGACGTAAGTTCGTATTGGTATTCTTTGATGATATTCTCATTTATAGCCCTACGCTTGATATACATTTTCAGCACTTACGAACTGTTCTAACGATTCTTCGGGAAAATACTCCTTATGTTAAATAGTCAAAGTGTAGCTACTTACAATGTAAATTAGAGTATCTTGGGCATATTATATTAGAGGATGGAGTGGCGATGGACCCAATAAAGATCGAGGCAATGTAAGGATGGCTGAGACCTATAAACGTACAATCATTACGCAGTTTCCTTGGATTCACGGGCTACTACCAAAATTTTGTGAAAGATTATGGCAAGATCAGTGCCCCGCTCATGTCCTTACTGAAGAAAGACTCCTTGTGGTCGGATAAAGCCTCCGCAACCTTCGAACGACTCAAGGCAACCATAATGATGACGTCAGTCCTAGCGCTGCCCGATTTAGGTCGCACTTTGGTCATTGAGGCCGATGAGTCAGGAGTTAAAATTTGGGCCATTCTTATGCAAGATGGTACATGACACGAAAGAGGAGTTAAATTAGAAAAATTACAATCCATGCTCATGCTAGATTGGGCTCTTATCATCCTAAACCATACCAGAGGGCAGTCACCATTCCAAAAGAAAGATTGGCTACCACTAAACACTAACCATGTGGTAGCCCATGCAAGGAAGAAACTTCCCCCTGACAAACGTTGGAGCAGAAGAAAGTTTCCTGAGAAAGATCAAGTCCTCTTTCATCTCCAACTCCACTAGTATAAAATTCAAGCCTCAAGAAAGTGGTCTCCCTATTTCTTTGGGCCTTGCAAAATTAGGGATCATATTGGGGCCCCAACCTGGAGATCAGATCCATGCACCAGATCAAAATTATAGTTGATCCTCCAAGTATCCCACCTCAAATGAAAATTTGAAGACGACGATTCAGCTCAAGTTCTTCTGACTGACACCCAAGCTGATGAGGAGCTGAAGACTCGGTTCCTTGAGTTCATGGAACTTTAGCCTTAAGGACAAGGCTGATTTTAAGAGGGTGGGTTTGATAGTACTCCAGTAGGGTTGAGTCCTAATCTCCCTAGAAGTAGTCAATAAAATCCTGCTAGATTATAATAAAGCCACTCCTATCTTATAAATAAGTATGGCTAGGGTTTAAATTAGCCCTCAGGGCTTAGTGGCCGTCGCCCCCTTACTGGGTTGGTTGGTTAGAGTTTCCCCCTACTTAGGTCAGCTATAGAGCCAACCTAGTAGCCCCTTATTCCTATTAAGGTAGGTTGGTTATAGGAGGGGCAAAGGGATAATTTTACTTATACAAGCACTCCCTTAGACTAGGGTTTTGATCCCTATATAATGATGTAGCTGCCCCCTCTCTTGAATCAAGCAATTATCAATTTTATTTTAGCCTTGTGCCGAATCTAAGAGGGAGGAACCCCTACAACGTTCTAAGAGTTGATCCCCCTCAAGGATCAAAATCTATAGAGCTCCATCTGGGGTTCTATCACAATGAAATGAGCTTAACCTGAGCTTAAATCTAACCTAAAGTGAACCCGATTGCCTCACATTGAGTTAATTTGGATTCCTTTTAAATCTAACTTAATTTAGACTCTAAATCAAACCGATGCTAACTACGATATACTAAGGCAAACAAATATAATCAATTGATTTATGTAGACTATATTTCCTAAATAAACACTTATGAGCAAAGTGTCCACATTTACTATAAAAATTACATCTATTTTTGGGCAAAGAGTGTAATGTGGATCTTTTAATACATGTAGTTGGCTTTTGTTGATTATTGCTCACTATGCCAATACCTTCCTACGAACATGATCCTTATTTGCAAGGATCATGTTTAGGGATTTATTTCCTATTTTAATTTTTGGTAAAGTTGTTTTAACATGATATTTTCCTTTTTAACTACTAATATTTTATGTTTAGAGTAAGAATTATGTCATGGTGATACATCATGCATTTCTTCAAGTTTACTAACTAATGATGCATGATCTTTCTTATGTAGTTTATAGAATTTGATAATCATTCTAAATTCATCATAACACTTATAAAAAATATTTGATAATTTATCAAAAGTAAATGAGACATTGGAGGAATCACTTACCTCATTGTTGGTGGCCATAAGCGTGAGATTCTCCACTTCTTCTTAATTGTGCTCTTTATCTTTGTAGCGCCTCAACTTCTTACATTCATAACAAGAGGTTTTATCCAATTTAAGTTCACTTTTATTATTTTTGCTCATTAATTATTTTGATTCATTTATCAAAGTTTCAAAGTTCTTATTACTTGAGATTTTACTCGATGAGTCATATGTTATTCTCAGCCCTATTTCCTTCATGTTCTTTGGAAGGTATAGTTCTTCTATTCTCAATTTGCAATCCTTCTTGTTCCTTAGAAGATTTTGTGTTTGTGTTCGTAAAGTACTTTCCTTCCTGATCTCTAGAAGGTGTTCTTCAAGTTCATTTTTATGGATCAGTTTATTTAATGATTCATTTAATTTAGTTGTGCTTTCATATGTGATTTTTAATGTATGCTATATATTAAAAGCCGAATCAGAAGAAGAAACTCAATCAAACTTATTTTTATCAAGAGCACAAAATAAAATATTCATTGCTTTTGCATTTAAAGAAAAAGTCTTCTTTTCTAAATCATCTCATTCGTTCATTGGTTTGAAATATTTTTCAAAACCGTTTTCAACTATGTGTCATAAATTAAAATCCATAGAAATAGAAAAAATATGCATTCTTGTTTTCCAATATGTGTAATCCATCCGAACATGAGAGGACATGTAATAGAATGTCACTTATTCATGCCAAACGAAGCCATTTACTCACTTGGGTGTTAGTCCAATGATAGAATCTCGCTCTGATATGAATTGTTAGGATCAATTAGCACTAAAAGGGGGGAGGTGGGGGTGTGAATTAGTGCAAGTGTAAAAATACTAGGTTTAAGGAAAACTTCATTCAAAGTAAAACCAAGATCGAAAGCGTTTCATTCAAGTTAAGTAAAAAATTTAAACTATTGAATGATACTAAGTTATGATCTTGCTTAAAGAAGGCTCAAGTAGAACATGAAAATTCAAAAAGAAAGTTAAGAGAAGCTCACAGATTTATAGTGGTTAAGTCACAACTTAGCCTATGTTTATTGAATCTTAAATTTTGATAATGAAAACAATTGATGGGTTATTGATCTAATAAGTGTGTTAATGATTATTGATGCAGGATTAACTACGACAGAAAGAATTACAATCAAATATGGGCAAAGTCAAGTTTAGGGCATCGGGTCGGGTTAAGACAATGTTGTTGGGAACTCGCTTGGAGTGCGTCGGGAGCTTGCCGTGGGTATCGAAAGCTTGTCAAGAGTTTGCCAGAAGCTTGTTGAAGGAGATCGGGAGCTTGCCAAGATAACGCAAGGAAGTTCACGGGAAAAAGATAGAGAGACTTGTTGAAAGATTATCAAGGGTAGCCGAAAAGCTTGTTGGGAGTTGGAAAGGTCTTAAATTGGATTTGTTGGCCATGGTGATTATAATTAATTAAGTTATAGTTAACATCAATTAAGGTTGAGTCCTACTTGAATTAGATTTGGAAGGGATCCAAATTAACTCAAGTGAGGCAAACTAAGTCCACTTTTGGGAGTGGATTGAGCTTAGGTCGAGCTCAATTAGTTGACCAAGAAAGTGATAAACTGAAGCCACATGTCGGGATTGGAGAAGTGGAGGGAATTACTTTTTCGAGTTTTTCAGTGGTTGTACTGCTAGTGAGTGACGGTCGTACCACCCAGGTGATGGTTGTACCACCTAAGTTGATGGTTATACTATCGCCATCCTATTTTCTAGGCTACTTTCAGTGACGGTGCTGCTAGCGCCGGCGATGGTACCACCCGTACCCAACTTTTCCATGTGCGTTTTAAATTTTGACTTTAAATTTTGAAGCCAATTGGAGCCCATAAATACCCCAATTTTTTTTATTTCATACAATAATTTTGGGCTAGAAATTCGAAGAAAAAAATTATGTGTTAAACTTGTAAGAAAAAGAAAATGGGTGTGGGGTTTGAGGAACGTCTTGTAATTATTGTAAATCTCCCTTGTAAGGTTGTAAGCTCCTAATTCTGGTAAAAGGAGAGAGAAAGTTATAAGGGTTTGATCTTCACCCAAAGAAGATTGATAGTGAACGCTAGTGGGCCTCGGAGAAGAGGACTCGGGAGTAGACGTAGGTTAGGTTAAGGCCGAACCACTATAACTGTGAGTGTCTTTATTTGCTTTGCTTTTTATTCTTTACTGCTCTCACTTTGCTTATAGTTAAAACTGAGCTTCAATCTCTCTGCTTCTTCCAAATTGGCTTTAAATCAAAATATAAAAAGAAGGTTCTGATTTTCCTTCTTCACTTTTCGAAAGCAAAGGTTTTTAAATGAGCACGAATAATCTTGCACTAATTCACCCGCCCCCCTCTTAGTGCTAATTGATCCTAACAACATCCACTTCCTAAGTGCTCTTCGTCGAGGTCCATTAGTGTCCACTACTGATCTTCTTTGGGTGAAGACCAAACCCTTACACTTCCCACTCTCTTTTGCACAAGCTCAAGAGAGAAATTTTATAAGCTTTACACTTACGACTCACATGGGAGACCTTTACAAAGATTACAACACTTTTTTTTCTCACTCCCTTACCCTTTTTTTTTTCTTGCATACTTTTAGCATACTATTTTTCTTAAAATTCTAGCTCAAAAATCTTGTGCTCAATGCAAGAAGACTTAAGATATTTATATACCCCAATTGGCTTTAAAGTCTGTGTACGGGCGATACTACCACCGTTATCGATGGTACTACCGTCAAAAGTGCCCTAAAAATAAGGCTACAACGGTACTAATGCCGCATAGGCAGTACCACCGGTTGCCTGGGTAGTACTATCATTGCTCACTAGCAGTACCTCCTGTTGACCCCTTTCCAGGTCAATCAAATGAGCTCAACCTGAGCTCAAATCTACCCAAAGTGGACCTGATTATCTCATATTAAGTTAATTTGGATTCCTTCTAAATCTAACTCAATGGACTCTAAATCAAACTGATGCTAACTATGACATACCAATGCATACAAGTACAATCAATTTGACCAACGTGTTAAGTGACCTTCCCAACTCCCGACGATCTTCCCAATAACCTTCGACAAACTCTTGACGAGTATCGATCATCTTCTGGCGAACCCCTGGTGCATTCCCGGTAAGCTCCTGATCACCTTTGGTGAGCTCCTAGCGAACTCCCAATAAGCCCCTGATACCTTCGGCGACTCCCGAGGAACTTGCAGTGAGCTTTCGACGAACTCCCGGTAAGTCCCCGATACCTTCGGTGAGCTTCCGACAAACTCTCAGCAAGCCCCCGATACTTTCGGTGAGCTTTCGATGATCTCCAGGTGAGTTCCCACTACATTATCGGAACCTCGGCCTAGTTCTCGAACTATCTGATTGTATGGTCTTGTCCTAGTTAATTCTATATCATTTATCTCTAACACACATGTTAGATCAACAAACAATCAATTGATATCATCATCAAGATCTAAGATTCAACACTAGGTACCTAAACAAGCTCGATCTCTAGAATGGTGCTTGAGCTAGGTTCTCTAACCTCACTGAATCTATCACACTCCCATTGTTTTCACCAAGAATTATTCCTTCTCAAAGAACACATCTCTCTTAGCAATAAAGACATTCTAGTCCTTGGGATGATAGAAATAGTAACTATAAGTTTCGTTAGGGTATCCCACAAACTTGCACTGCTCCATCTATGATTCTAACTTGTCGAGGTTGTGTCTTCTAACAACCTTAAGATCGAGATTCTTCCCTTTTCATATCTCATATAGTGTTGACACTACCGACCTAGATGGAACTTTGTTTAGAAGATAAGTTACAATCTCTATGGCGTATCCCCAGAATAAGATGAGTAGGTTAGTAAAACTCATTATGGACCGCACCATGTCTAACAGTATGTGATTCCTCCTTTCTTACACACCATTATGCTGAGGTATATAAGGAGGTGTCCACTAGGACAAAATCCTATTATCTTTGAGGAAATGGGTGAAATCTGTACTAAAGTACTCTATCCTCAATTTGATCGAAAAGTCTTAATACTCTTCAATCTGATCGAAGGTCTCAGACTTATACTTTATTAAGTATACATGTCCTTACCTATAGAAATCGTTAGTGAATGTAATGAAGTTTGAGTAACTACCTATAGCCTATGTTGATATGGGACCACAGACATTCCTATGTATAAGTTTCAATAACTTACTAGCTCTCTCTCAAATTCTTATAAAAGGAGAGTTGGCCAATTTTTCATGAGGGCAAGTTTTGGTGAAAGGACACCCCTATAGACAATTACCATATGGCATTCTGCTTGCATAAGCTACCTTTGCAACCAATCACTGCAAGAACACATAGAACAATTATACGCGATTCAATCTCATCACATACAGTTTAAAAGACAATCTTTTGCATGAGCAACCTGGCTCGATACTATTATTGGGAAACTTGGTGGGAACATTACACGTACAGTGGAAGAAAGAAAATAAAATAGGTTTCCCACGTATATCAAGTCGTCATGTAGAGATTATAGTGTGAAAACCCCATAAAATCAAAAACTAGGATACATAAGAGATTGATTCCTTAAGGAGATCTTATATGAATGATCTTCTAGATCTAGATGGAGAGGATAGAAAGGTCAAATGTTCTCCTCTCTAGCAGTATCCATATGATGGATCATTACTGCGATGCTCCTCCAATTACAGTCCAAAACTCACAACTCTTATATACCTTCCCGCAGCACTCATGGAAGAAGATAATGTATCTTCTTCACTGCCCTCTCGCAGTAGGGAAGGGCTAGTCGGTCGAGAAGATGAGGGAGGGTGGAGAAGAGGAGGTGGCAGCCAAAGGTGTAGCCTATCACTATTGTGTCGTCCTGCCTCCTATTTATAGAGAGCCACCAAAAACCCTAGTGGATCCTGTTTTAGTTTGTATTGGATCTTTATCCAATTACCCTCACTCTTAGGATTATTGGATCTCTATCTAATAATTTCAATTAGCCTCTAATTGGGTCTCATGCAAGGGATCCATCAATATTAGGTCTCATCTAATAAGAATAGAGCTAATTTGGTAACTCATATTTAATCTATATGATAGATCATTGCAGCCATGCTCCCCCAATTGCAGCCCAAAACTCACAACTCTTGTACACCTTCTCGCAGTACTTATGGAAGAAGATAATGTATCTTCTTCACTGCCCTCTCGCAGTAGGGAAGGGCTGGTCGGCCATAAAGATGAGGGAGGATGGAGAAGAGGAGGGGGTAGCCAAAGGTGTAGCCTATTACTATTATGTCGCCCTGCCTCCTATTTATAGAGAACCACCAAAAACCCTAGTGGATCCTGCCTTAGTGTGGAGACATTAAGGATATAATACAGTGCTCATTGGAGAATGACTGATTGATTCGCTTATGGAATACTATATAGTTAATGATACCTAATGTCAGATAGCGATTCCATAGTCCCAGTTGTGTATCCGGTCCTTGGACTTGAGACGCCAAGGATGCCTTGTATGAGTACTCTTTTTTTTTACACGGACTTGCAGATTTGGAAAGCTCCATATCTGGTACAGTTGTTTATCAAGATTAGTAGCCAACCTTATGAAGGTAATTGAGTGTCAATAGAGGATTATCCACTCTCGGTATCACGAGATGATTATCCCATATGTGCTTGCTTAGATAAATCCTAGCCAAGGTCATTCAGATTGAGAGAGAAGAAGTTCTCTGGTAGAATCGATCGAGCAAGACAAACTGATTCTGTATGTGACCTAACAGTACCATATCCAATATACGATCTCTGAAATATTAGTTGGATGAGGGATTATAGATACATGGTAACTGTGGACAGATAGATTCGATGGATTCGATCCCCCTAGCCACCACCTCCTATTCTCCTCCCTCCCTCTGAGCAAGAGTTGCAAGATCAGATTGGAGGAGTTTCGCTGTAGAGATCCATCGTGTGGATACTGCTAGAGAGGAGGACACTTGATCTCTTTCATCTTCTCTATCTGGATCTGGAATATATGTGATATATGATGTGGGTGGATGATCATGAGCCATGTATTGTGATGTGTGTAATTGTGATTATTATTATTATTGGGGCTTGGGAGCCTGTGTTTTTCTCATTTATTGTTGGGCCTGCATGCTTGTGATTATTTGTAATTACATGGAGAGGCGCAGCAGGAGCATGGAGGTGACAGCGGGACTCACGATGCTGTAGTGGGAGATCATGATGTATGACGATGCGATGATCTAACGAAACCGGTGATGACAAGATCAACAATCATAGTGCATGAAGATGTGTTAATGCACACATAGATCCTATTATCAGTGATTAGGCTCATTGGCTCAAGCTTAATCATATTAGGTGACGACTCATGATTATCCGGTGTAGCTTGCATATGTGATATGTTATACACCTACTAGATATATATATATATATATATATATTTGTATGCGATGTAGATATATATTAAATATATATATGTGTGACACGACATATTAAGAGATCGACAGAAAAAAAAAACTCCTCCTATGATAATATTCAGTCAGTAAGCGTAAGGCAATAAGATTGACCCACATAGCCTTCCATCATTATAAGAAGAAATTGAATCACGACATAGGTTGAGTTGGTCGAGTCCCTCGAAGCTCACCTATCTACGTGATCAAGATCTTACCTACGACATAGAGATGTCACCGGTGACTTGAGGACATGGTATGCTTGGTCGAGTCCCTCGAGGGCATATCATCGAATCAGACTCACCTTGTAACGATGGTGATGACTTAACTGAATGTCATGACGGGAATCACAAAGAGTTGTGATTGACAAGAGTTACCTACCTTTTAGGCTTAGTGTAATTGGTCGAGTCCCTCGAGATTACAATAAGACACCAATTTGATCCTGATCCCCACTAGAAGTCTGCTAAAGACTTTCATCTCACGTGTCGAGGGTGTTGCATGATTCGCTAAGAAAATAGTGGGAGTATATTAAGATAGAAGTTTATATCTTAATTAGTATTTTCTGTAAAATCTGCATATTATTTAATTTATGTTATATATTATTTTTTGCTTGTAAAACCCCTACATGGCATACTTGATGCCAATCGTCTTATTGGTCCAAAAGCTCTACAATTTGAGAATTGTTCTCATGGAAGAGAAAATCATATATATCCTTAACATGATTGTGCTCACGTTGGAGGAAAGGATAAGCGAGGATGAGATCGCTTACTTTGTGAAGTATATAGATAATCGTAGAGGATAACTTGTGCGCTGATCTTATATTTCAGTCCTTACCAAATTTCTTTTCATTGTTCATTATTAACTTTAATATGAACAAGTTTGAGATGACTCTACCTAAGCTCCTCAATATATTGAGAGAAGTTGAGAGTGCCATCAACAAGGAGAAGCCATTTTTCTATATTGATGAGACCAAAAAGAAAAGGAAGGCCAGCAAGACCCTTAAGAAGGGCAAGGGCAAAGAAAGACCAGGTAAGGCAAAGGTTACTAAGAAATACCCAGGAAAGGACAAAGGATAATGCTTCCACTGTGGCCAAGATGGACATTGGAAGAGGAACTACAATGACTACATTATAGAGAAGGCGAGATAAAAGCTTGAAGAAGCTTTAGTTATATTCATGATCAGTCTCCACTTGTCAGATATTCATGATAACACATGGGTATTAGATACCGGGAGTGTTTATTATATATGTAATTCATTATAGGTTTTGGCAAGACATAGGAGATTGGCTAGAGGCCAGATGGACCTCAAGATGGGCAATGGAGCAAGAGTTACTACAGTTGCTGTTGGAGAGGTCACCCTACATCTGCCTGGTGGAGCTATTATTACATTAGATGCATGTTATTTTGTTCTCTCTATTATCAAAAATATTATTTATATCTCTTGTTTGACAATTAGTGGATATAAATTAGTTTTTGAGAATAATAGTTATTCAATAATTATGGATGATGAGATCATCACTAGAGAAACCCTTATAAATGGCTTATATGTGTTAAACACTTCTCCACATATCATGAATATAAATATGTCTAAGAGGAAAAGAAATGAGGTGAATAATGCATACCTAAGGTATTGTAGGCTAGGTTATATATATGATGGAAGGATTCAAAAGTTACTGAAAGATGGATACCTAGATCCATTTGACGATGAGACATATGCAACTTGTGAACCTTGCCTTCGTGGGAAGATGACCAACTCTCCTTTTAATAGAACTGGAGAGAGAGCCACCGAATTATTGGAACTCATATATAGTGATGTATGTGGTCTCATATCGACTCTAGCTATAGGTGGTTACTCATACTTCATTACATTCACTGATGATTTCTTTATGTATGGACATGTGTACTTAATAAAGTACAAATCTAAGGCCTTCGAGAAATTCATGGAATATAAGAATGAGGTAGAGAACCAAATTGGAAAGAGTATTAAGACTCTTCGATCAAATCGAGGAGAAGAGTACTTGAGTATAGAGTTCACCCATTTCTTCAAGGACAATGGGATTCTATCCTAGTGGACACCTCCTTATACACCTCAGCTTAATAGTGTATTAAAAAAGAGGAATCGCACGCTGTTAGACACGGTGCGGTCTATGATGAGTTTCGCTGACCTACCCGTTTCATTTTGGGGATACACCCTAGAGACTACAGCTTATCTTCTGAACAGAGTTTCATCAAAGTTGGTAGTGTCTACACCATATGAGATATCGAAAGGAAAGAAGTCTGATCTTAAGATTGTTAAGATTTGGGGCTATCCTACCCATGTTAAAAGATATAACTCCGATAAGTTAGAATCAATGACAAAATAGTACACATTCGTGGAATACCCAAAGGAAACTTATGGATATTATTTTCATCATCTTGAGGACCGAAAGGTCTTTGTTGCCAAAAGAGTTGTGTTCCTTGAAAGGAACACATTCTTAGTGGAAATAATGGGAGTGAGATAAAATTGAGCGAGGTTGGAGAACCTAGCTCAAGCACCACTCCAGAGCCCAAGTCTATTCAGATACCTAACACACAAGTTCCAACTTTACGTAGGTCTAATAGAGTATCTCACCCTCCTGAAAGATATATGAGATATATCAGTAGAGATGACTCTCATGATGTTGATCCTCAGACCTACGAGGAAGCTAATATAAGTATAGACTCCAGGAAGTAGCAAGAAGCCATGAATTCTGAGATGGATTCCATGTACTCTAACAAGGTTTGGAACCTTATAGATGCACCTAAGGGTATTGTACCCATCGGCTGCAAATGGATCTTCAAGAAGAAGATCGGAGTGGATGGAAATGTAGAGACCTATAAAACAAGGCTGGTAGCTAAAGGATATCGTCAAAGACAAGGAGTTGACTATGACGATACCTTTTCACCTGTAGTCATGTTTAAATCCATTAGAATTATTTTAGCCATTGTAGCACATTATGACTATGAGATCTGGTGGATGAATGTCAAAACAGCATTCCTCAATGGCAACCTTGAGGAGGAGGTATATATGATACTGCCATAGGGATTCGTACCAAGTTCATTAAAGATTTGGGAGTCGTACCAAGTAGTATAGAACTAATTCCCATATACTATGACAATAATAGGGTGATAGCTCAAGCGAAGGCACCCAGGTCTCATCAGAAGTCTAAGCATGTTCTGAGGAGGTTCCATCTGATAAGAGAGATTATAGCCCGTAAAGATATAGCTACGGAAAGAGTTTCATCCGAAGATAATATTGTAGATCCACTAAAGAAACCGCTGGCTCAGAATGTATTTGAGCGTCATAGGGGTCTGATGGGATCAGATACATAGGTGATTGGCTTTAGGTCAAGTGGGAGATTGCTAGTTATAGGTGCCCTGCAAGCCAATCACGCGAGTAATGTCACGTGTGACACACTGCGTAATCTTTTTTCTTACGATTAATATTGGCATATTCTCACATTATATTATATGTAGCATATATATTGTGATGTCTTTTATTTTATTCAATGGGAATCAGATCATGATGAGATCATGATAATGAGATCAATTCATCTTTAAACATAGATCCTAAATAATCCCGGTCATAGGTTACTCGAGAGGGACATCGAGATAACCGTACAGATCAGTGTACTATATACCCGTCCATATGATAGAGGCGGTTGGTCTCATAGCCACTTGTGTGGAGACACTATGGATATAGTACAGGTGCTCATTGGAGAATGAGTTTACCGATTGATCCGCTTATGGAATATTGTATAGTTAATGATACCTAATGTCAAACAGTGATTCCATAGTCCCAATTGTGTATATGGTCCTTAGACTTGAGACACCAAAGATGTCTTGTATGAGTACTATTTTCTTTGACACCAGACTTACAAGTTTGAAAAGCTCCAGATCTGGTACAACTAGTTATCGAGATTAGTAGTCAACCTTACGAAGGCAATTGAGTGTCAATAGAGGATCATACACTCTCGGTATCATGAGAGGAATATCTCATATATGCTTGCTTAGACAAATCTCTTGCCATGGTCATTCGAATTGAGAGAGAAGAAGTTCTCCGGTAGAATCCGATTAGAGCAAGACAAACTGATTTCGTATGTGACCTGACAGTACCATATCCAATATATAGTCTATGGGATATTAATGGGATGAGGGATTATAGATACATGGTAACTGTGGACAGACAGGTCTGATGGATTTGATCCCCTTGTACCCTCTCGGGACCATGGCATAATGGTCTAGTACGTCCATAGTCGATGAGTCAAGTGAATTATTATGGAGAGAATAATTCACTATATCAGAAGGAGTTCTGATGAGAGTAACTCACGGCCAGCTCGGTATCGGGCCTAAAGGGTCACACACATATGGTGGATGCTTCAGCGAATAGAGGATTGGATGGAGATCCAATTAGCCCTTATTCTCATTAGATGAGACCCTATGCTGATGGGCTCCTTGATTAAGGCTCAATTAGAGGCCTAAGGAGACTATTGGATAGAGATCCAATAATATAAGGTTAATAGGTAATTGGATAGAGATCCAATACCTCCTACTAAGGTAGGAGCCCTAGGGTTTTTTGGTGGCTCTCTGTAAATAGGAGGGGAGACTCTTGGTTAATAGGCTGCAACTTTAGCCACCACCTCATATTCTTCTCCCTCCCTTTGAGCAAGAGTTGCAAGATCAGATTGGAGGAGTTTCGCTGCAGAGATCCATCATTGGATACTGCTAGAGAGGAGGATGCTTGACCTCCTTGATCTTCTCCATCCGGATCTGAAATACAGGGATATACGATCTCCCTAGGTAAAATCAATCTCTCACATATCGTGGTTTTTTGGTTTTTGTATTTTTCTCATGACCCCAATCTTTTACACGACGATTTGATCTACATGGGAAATCAGTTTTGGTTTGGATTTTCGTTGCACATGTGATGCAACCACTATAGGTTTCCCAATAGGATCTTCATTCAATTACCCTCACTCTTAGGATTATTGGATCTCTATCTAATAATTTCAATTAGCTTATAATTGGGTCTCATGCAAGAGATCCATCAATGTTGGGTCTCATCTAATAAGAATAGGGCTAATTGGATAACTCATATTTAATCATCTGCTTGTTGAAACATCCACCATATGTGCATGACCCTCTAGGCCTAATACCGAGTTGGTCGTGGGTCCTGTCTGTCAGAACTCCTTTTGACTCAGTGAACTATTATCTCCTAGCAATTCACTCATCTTATCAACTATGAACATAGTAGGCCATTGCGTCATAGTCCACAAACAGTACAAGGGATCTAATCTATTAGACATGTATGTCCTCAATTACTGTGTTTCTATAGTCCCTCATCCATTTAATATCCTTAAGACCATATATTAGGTATGGTACTATCAAGCCTCAAACGGAATCCATCCTAATCTTACTCTAATCAGATTCTTTCAGAGAACTCATTCTCTCTCAATCTGAATGACCCTAGCCGAGGATTTGTTTGAGTGATAGCACATAGGATACTCCTCTCATGATACCAAGAGTGGACAATCCTATATTGACACTCAATTGTATTCATAAGATTAGCTACAAAAGATTATACCAGATCTGAAACTTTCCAAACCTATAAATCCAGTGCCAAAGAAAAGAGTACTCAAATAAAGCATCTTTTGTGTCTTAAGTCTAAGGACCAGACATACAAATGAGACTACAAAATCATTGTTTGATATTAGGCATCATTAACCATCTAATATTTTATAAGTATATCAATTAGTGAATTCATTCTCCAATGAGCTCTTGTATTGTGCCCTTAGTGTCCCCACACAAGTCGCTATGGGACTAGCCACCTTTATCATATGGATAGGTATACAGTACACTAGTCTATCCGATTATCTCAATATCCCTCTCGAGTAAACTATGACCATGATTATTTAGGGTCTATGTTTAAAGGTGAATTGATCTCATATTCATGATATCTTCATGATTCATTTCTCATTTCATAAAACCAAGAAAATCACAATATGTATGCAGTAGACAATATAATGTGAGAATATGTCAATAATAATTATAAGTAAAAAAAATTACACAGCTTGTCATATGTGTCATCACTCACGTGATTGGCTTTATTGGCTTATTGGGCACCTATAACCAGCAAATAGTACCATGATTCAAATAAATTTAAGGGTTAAGGTCCATTTTAGCCCTATAATTTTGGTCATAGATCACTTAAGCCCTTATGGTTTACTCGTGTCTAAAATAATCCATACATTTTTAAAAATATAGCAGATAAGCCCCTCTCATCAAATCTAAGTTAACAGACATTAGAGTTTACTTATGTAACATACTCACAATAATATATTAATATAATAATATATATAATTTAAGCTATTTTAGCCCCTATGGTTTTAATCATGGACCACTTAAGCCCTTATGATTTTGCTTATATCTAAAATAACCTATATATTTTTAAAAATATAATAAATAAGCCGCTCCTATCAAGTCTGAGTTGACAAACATTAGGTTTGCTTATATGACATGTTTGTTAGGATCAATTAGCACTAAGAGGGGAGGAGGGTGAATTAGTGCAAGCTAAGATTTTTCTTTCTAAAGTAAAAGCTTTTCAAATAAGATAGAATAAGAAATTAGAAGCTTTTCATTTTTAATAAAACAAGTGAGTGATTAAAAGTAAGAAGCTAGAAACATAATCGCATTTGAGAAAAAGAACTTATCGTCTTACTTTCAAGGAGTTTAGTTAACTTGGAAGCATCAATTCAACAACATTCAAGCAATACAAATATGAAACACTTGCAATTTTATAGTGGTTCGATGTCAACAGCCAACGTCCACTTCTGAGTCCTCCTTCTTAAGGCACACCGGCATCCACTACCAATCTTCTTTGGGTGAAGATCAAACCCTTACACTTGAGCTTACAAGGGAGATTAGATTTACAACTCTAAGCTCTCTCCCTTACCCATTTACTTTTTCTTACAATTCTCACACAATATTTTCTCATAATATAATCTCTCAAAAGTATTGTTCTAAATGTAAGAAAACTTGGGGTATTTATAGGCCCCAAATTGACTTCAAAACCAAAGCCAAAATCCAATCGTGTCCGAAAAATTCAGGTATGAACAGTTTATCCGCCGACCTGGGCAGTTTACCCATCGTCAGCAGTTGGCTACCACCTAGATTCTAATGTACGGGCGATTCACCCGCCACCTGAGTGATTTACCCGTCGAAAGCTGTTGTCCACTGTTTGGATTCTATGGTACGGGCGGTCCATTTGTCACTCACCAATAGTTTACCACCGGAATTTTTACAAAAGTGGTTCCCTCCACTTCTCGAATTCTAGCATGACTTTTACGTTGACCAGCTCTTTGGACAACTGATTGAGCTCAACTTGAGCTCAACCAAACCCAGTAGTGAATTTGATTGCCTCATTGAGTTGATTTGGATTCCTTCTAAATCCAACCCAATTAGGACTCTAACCCTAACTACGACTCAATGATTATAACACTTAATGATAAATTAAGCCTAATTAAGACCTAACTCCTGTATACTCTAGCAACCTCCGATAATCTTGTGGCAAGTCCTCCAATCTTCTTTCTGACGATCTCCCTTCGTGTTCCAAGCGAGCTTCCTGATTCCTTTGGCAAATCTCCTACGAACTTCTGGCGAGATCCCACTACATCATCCAAACTTGGCTCGATACCTAGGCTTTATCTTGGTCCATCATCTGGTTGTAACTTCATTGATCCTATCATAGTTAGACCTGTATGATGCTAATTATGACTTAATTAAATATAATCATAATTACCAAAATATCCATTGCAAGACCATCCTGACTCTCGGCAAGCTTTTCGGCTACCCATGACAATTTTTCGTTGAGTCTCGATCTTCTTTTGGCGAACTCCTTGTTCCATCCTGCAAACTCCCGATACCCTCGGTGAGCTTCCGACACACACCGTCGAGTTCCTAAATGCATCGACTCGATGCATGAACTTAACCTTGGCCAACCTTGATTGTAATAATCCTTTTATCGTAATTAATCATGCATCAATCAGCTCTAATAATCCTATTAGATCAATAATCTATCAATTGATTTCATCATCAAAATTCAAGATTCAATAATCTCCCCATTTTTAATGATGATAATTAATTAATGATAAAATTTAATCCTAACTCCCCCTAAAACCATACCACTTAAATTTAAGAGATACACTCACTCTTAAATTCAAGCAATCAATCATTGATGTAAATTTCAACATAAATTTATATCAAGTCATCAAATCATGAATTGTAAAATATCTAAGTTATATCATCAAGTGTTATCAATGAATATTTTTCAATATCATGTGTCATCAATATATATTTTCCCCCTTTGTCATTAATAAAAAAGGTAAAATATAAAGCTAATAATTTCAAAAACACATGATGACATTACTCCCCCTTAGTATATATATTAATATAGAAGACTTAAATTCAAGAGGGTCACATCCTCTTGAATTCAAGTAAATCAAAGCAATAAGCATTTCAAACATATAACGTTCCAAGTATAATAAAGATTTGCTTTTAAAACTTTTCAACTTATCAAGAATTTTTAAGGATTGCCATGAAATTGAAAATATATGAGATTTTTCTTCAAATCATCAAGCATAGAAAATTTTCAAATCAATAAGCATAGAAAATTTTCAAGTCATAGAGTATAGAAGATTTTTAAGTCATTGAGCATATCTTTCTCAATAAATTTAATATATTTAAAAATTAATCTCTAATCATCAAAAATATACCTTTTATAATTAATAAGGAGAGAAATAGGGAAGGTGTTGTTGAATCATTTCCTCATGAGAAGAACTCTTAATAAATTTTAAAAGCAATATTAAGATGAGCTCAAAAGTCCAAAAGATTTAAAGACTACTTATGTATTTCAAACATAGTAAACGTCATCTCTTGATATATAAAATCATCTCTTATGAATTTCAAATGTAGCACAGCTTCATGCATTTTCTGAAAATAATAAGATACTAAATCATAGAGAAAGTTTTTAAAAATATTATCACAAAAAGTTTAATCTCATGAAATCTAGATTAGCAATTTATATCTTTTCATGATTTAGCATTTCTAGGTCTCAACCTCAATCTTGTAGATATATAAAATTCGAATATGAGCTCAACACATTTTTCTCATGTAAATTCTAAGAAAATACAATAAATAAATTTAGTAAGTTCTTTCTTCTTTTTCGCGAAGTGCAAGCTAGTAAGCACATTATCGTGATCTCATCACGATCCGACTCTCATTGCACAGAACCAAGAACATCATAATATATATGTCACAGATAATATGAGAATATGTTAATATTAATCATAAGTAAAAAGATCATACAGTGTGTCACACGTGTCATCACTCACGTGATTGGCTTGTAGGGCACCTGTAACCAGCAATCTCCCACTTAACCAAAAGTCAATCACCTATGTGTCTGATCCCCATCAGACCCCTGTGATGCTTAAATACAATTTAAGCCAGTGGCTTCATCAGTGGATCTACAATGTTATCTTCGGATGGAACTCTTTCCATTGCTATATCTTTTTGGGTCATGATCGCTCTAATCAAATGGAACATCCTCAGAACAATTCTGACGAGACATGGGTTCCCTTGCTAGAGTTATTGCCCTATCGTTGTCATAATATATGGGAGTTAGCTCCACACTGCTTGGTATAACTCCCAAATCTTTGATGAACTTCTTCATCCACACCCCTTCCTTTGCTGCTTTTGCTGCAGTAATGTATTCCACCTCTATGGTCGAGTCAACAGTAGTATCTTGCATGGAATTCTTTCAACTTACTGCTCCTCCATTTAGGGTGAAAATAAATTCTAAATTTGACTTGCTATCATCAATGTCGGACTTAAAACTCGAGTCCGTGTAGCCCTCAACCTGGAGGCTACCTTCTTCATATATTAGTAAAAGATCCTTAGTGCTTCTCAAGTACTTAAGGATATACTTTACTGCCTTTCAATGTTCTAAACTTGGATCTACCTGATACCTGCTCGTGACACTCAGATCATGTGCTATATCAAGCTTGGTATATAGCATCGCATACATGATAGGCCCTATCGCTGAGGCATAAGGTATCTTACCATGTCTGCCCTTTCTTCAGGAGTCTGTGAGAACATATTCCTAGAAAGTGATATTTCATGTCTCATCGGTATGAGACATCTCTTGGAATTCTCCATGCCAAACCTTTTGACAATGGAGTTTATTTACTTAGACTGGGACAAGCCAAGCATCCTTTTGGATTTATCTCTATAGATTTGGATCCCCAAAATATAGGATGCTTCCCCTAAGTCTTTCATGGAGAAATTTCTGGATAGCCAAGCTTGTACTGCGGAGAGCATTCCTATATCATTCTCAATGATTAGGATATCATCCATATATAGCACCAAGAAGGTGATTGCGCTCCCACTTACCTTTTTTTATACACAAGGCTCACCTTCATTCTTAACTTAGTCATAAGATCTAATCACCTCATCAAATCTTATGTTCCAACTTCGGGAAGCTTGCTTCAATCCATAAATAGATCTAAGTAACCTGCACACTTTATCTGGACTCTTTTTGGATACGAATCTCTCTGATTGTATCATATGCACCTCCTCCTCGATGTTGCCATTGAGGAATACCATTTTGACATCTATCTGCCAGATCTTATAGTCATAGTGTACTATAATGGCCAAAATAATTCTACTGGACTTAAGCATGGCTACAGGTGAAAAAGCTTCATCATAGTCAACTCCTTGTCTTTGACAATATCCTTTAGCTATTAGCTTTGCTTTATAGGTATCTACCTTTCCAGCCACTCCGATCTTCTTCTTGAAGATCCATTTGCAGCCGATAGATACAATACCCTTAAGTGCATCCATAAGGTTCCAAATCTTATTAGAGTATATGAAATCCAGCTCAGAATTCATGGCTTCTTGCCACTTCTCGGAGTCTATACTCATAATAGCATCCTCATAGGTCTGAGGATCAACATCATAAGAGTTATCTCCACTGATATGTCCTACATATCTTTCAGGAAGGTGAGATACTCTACTAGTCCTACGCAAAGTTGGAACTTATGTGTTAGGTACCTAAACAGACTCGGGCTCTAGAATGGTGCTAGGTTCTCCAACCTCACTCAATTCTCTCTTACTCCCACTGTTTCCACCAAGAATATGTTCCTTCTCAAAGAACATAGCTCTCTTAGCAACAAAGACCTTTCAGTTCTTGAAATGATAGAAATAATACCCCAAAGTCTCCTTAGGGTATCCCACGAATGTGCACCGTTCCGTCCTTGATTCTAACTTATCAGGGTTGTGTCTTCTAACGTGGGTAGGACAGCTCCAAATCTTAACAATCTTAAGATTGGGCTTCTTTCCTTTCCATGTCTCATATGGTGTAGACACTACCGACTTTGATGGAACTCTGTTCAGAAGGTAAGCTGTAGTCTCTAGGGCGTACCCTCAGAATAAAATGGATAGGTCAGCGAAACTCATCATGGGCTGCATCATGTCTAACAGCGTGCGATTCCTCCTTTCTGATACACCATTGAGCTGAGGTATATAAGGAGGTGTCCATTGGGATAGAATCCCATTGTCCCTGAGGATATGGATGAACTCTGTACTCAAGTGCTCTCCTCGATCTAATCGAAGAGTCTTAATACTCTTTCCAATTTGGTTCTCTATCTCATTCTTATATTTCTTGAATTTCTCGAAGGCCTCAGATTTGTACTTCATTAAGTACTCGTGTCTATACCCAAAGAAATCATCAGTGAATGTAATAAAGTATGAGTAACCACCTATAGTCTGAGTCGACATGGGATCATATACATCATTATGTATGAATTCCAATAACTCATTGGCTCTCTCTCTAGTTCCACTAAGAGGAGAGTTGGTCATCTTCCCATGAAGGCAAGGTTCGCAAGTTGTATATGTCTTATAGTTAAATTGATCTAGGTATCCATCTTTTAGCAACTTTTGAATCCTTCCCTCATGTATATGGCGTAGCCTATAATGCCATAGGTATGCATTATTCACCTCATCTCTTTTCTTCTTAGACATATTTATATTTATGATATGTGAAGAAGTGTCTAACACATATAAGCCATTTATAAGGGTCCCTCTAATGATGATCTCATCATCCATAATTATTGAATAATTATTATTCTCAAAAACTAATTTATATCCACTAATTATCAAACAAGAGATAGAAATAATATTTTTGATAATAGAAGGAATAAAATAGCATGTATCTAATGCAATAATAGCTCCACCTAGCAGATGTAGGGCGACCTCTCCAACAGTAATTGTACCAACTCTTATTCTATTGTCCATCTTGAGGTCCATCTCACCTCTAGCCAATCTCCTAGGTCTTGCCAGAATCTGCAATAAATTGTAGATATGATAAACACTTCCGGTATCCAATACCCATGTGTTATTATGAAGATCTGACAAGTGGAGACTGATCATGAATATACCTGAAGCTTCTATAAGCTTCTCTCTTGCCTTCTCTATAAGGTAGTCCTTGAAGTTCCTCTTCCGATGTCTATCTTGGCCACAAAAGAAGCATTGTCCTTTGTCCTTTTCTGAGTATTTCGTGGCAACCTTTGCCTTACCTGGTCTTTCTTTGCCCTTGCCCTTCTTAAGGGTCTTGTTGGCCTTATTTTTCTTTTTGGTCTCACCAATATAGAGAACTGGTTTCTCCTTCTTGATGACACTCTCAGCTTCCCTCAACATATTGAGGATCTCGGGGAGAGTCACCTCAAACTTGTTCATATTAAAATTAATAATGAACTGTGAAAAGGAATTCAGTAGCGACTGAAGTATAAGATCAATACACAGGTTATTCTCTAGGACTATCTATATACTTCACAAAGCAAGCGATCTTATCCTCGCTTATCCTTTCCCCCAACTTGGGCACAATCATATTAAGGACATATACAAATTTCTCTTCCATAAGAACAATTCTCAAATTGTAGAACTTTTGGACCAATGAGGCGGTTGGCATCAAGTATGTCATGTAAGGGTTTTGCAAGCGACAAAGAAGATATAGCATAAATTAAATAACACACAGATTTTATAAAAAATACTAATTAAGATATAGACTTCTATCTTAATGTACTTCCACTATTTTCTTAGCAAATCATACGACACCCTCGACACATGAGACGAAAGTCTCCAACAGACTCCTAGTGGGGATCGGGATCCAATTGGTGTCTTAATGCAACCTTGAGTGACTCGACCAATTACACTAAGCCCAAAAAGTAGGCAACTCTTGCCAATCACAACTTCTTATGATTCCCATTATGTTCGGTCTCTGAATCATCATGGTCTCGAGGGACTCGACCAACCATGACGTTTAGTTAAATTATCACCATCGTTACAAGATGAGTCTGATTAGATAATATGCCCTCGAGGGACTCGACCAAGTATACCATGTCCTCAGATCACCAGTGACATCTCTATGTCATAGGAAAGAATTCGATCACGTAGATAGGTGACCCTCGAGTGACTCGACCAACTCAACTTATGTCGTGATTCAATTTCTTCCTATAATGATGGAAGGCTACGTGGGTCAATCTTATTGCCTCACGTTTACCGACTTAATATTATCATAGAAGGGGTTTTTGTTTTGTATCAGTCTCCTAATATGTCGTGTCACACACATACATACTTAATATATATCTACATCGCATACAAATATATATATACATATATCTAGTAGGTGTATAACACATCACATATACAAGCCACACTTGATAATCATAAGTCGTCACCTAATATGATTAAGCCCGAGCCAATGGGCCTAATCACTCACAATAGGATCTATGTGTGCATTGGCGCATCTCCATGCCCTCTGATTGTTGATCTTGTCATCATCGGTTCCATCAGATCATCGCATCACCATGCATCATAATCTCCTACCACGGCATCGTGGGTCTCGGTGTAACCTCCACACTCCCACTGCGCCTCTCCATGTAATTACAAATAATCACAAGCACACAAGCCCAACAATAAATGAGAAAAATACAGGCTCGCAGGCCCTAATAATAATAATAATCACAATTACACACATCACAACACATGGCTCATGATCATCCATCCACATCATACATCACATGTACATCACATCATATGTAGGATTACTATATATATAATAATTAATTAAACTATTTAATTAATTATTTTTCTAAAAATCAAGATATGCTTAGAATTTCTAGAATTGTCAAGGGTATTTTCAAAATTCTGAGGACAATCCTCGAAATTTCTAGAATTGTTAAGGGTGTTTTCGATATTCTCGATGAGATGACAGTCCTCAAAATTTTCAAAAATGTTAAAGGCATTTAAGAAATTCTGTATAAAGGGATAGAGCTAGAATTTCTCAAATGTTGAGGGGCATAATCATCTTTTCTCAAAAAGATGCCACCGCCACCAAGGTACCACTAGAATTACCCTGCACATTGCAGAATCATGGTGCCGGGTCGCCTTGCATGGGGGCCTTGGCTCCGATCGCCCCTACAAGGGCCTTGGACATGGCTAGCCACCTCTGCATGCAAACAACATGCATGTGGCTGCCCCTCCCCCGCAAGCAGCACCTACTTTCGCTGCCAATCACTGCAACAATCACGTGGAACAGTTCTACGCAATTTAATCTCATCACACGCAATTTAAAACCAATTTTTACACGAAAACCTTGGCTCTAATACCACTGCTAGGAAACCTCAGTGGGAGCATCACATGCGTAACGAAAATCAAAACAAAATATCGGTTTCGAACGTAGATCAAATCATCATGCAAAAGATTGGGGTTGCGAGAAAAATGCAAAAACCGATAAAACTATGATGTATGAGAGATTGATTTTACCTTAAGAGATCATATATCCTTGTATTCTAGATCCGGATGGAGAAGATGAAGGAGGTCAAGCGTCCTTCTCTCTAGCGGTATCCACACGATAGATCTCTGCAGCGAAACTCCTTTAATCTGATCTCGCAACTCTTGCGCAAAGGGTGGGAGGAGAATAGGAGGTGGTGGCTAAAGCTGCAGCCTATCAACCATGAGTCTCCCACTCTTATTTATAGAGAGCCACCAAGAAACCCTAGGGCTCCTACCTTAGTGGATATTGGATCTCTATCCAATAACCCACTAACCTTGCATTATTGGATCTTTATCCAATAATCTCCTTAGGCCTCTAGTTGGGCCTTAAGCAAGGAGCCCATCATTATAATGTCTCATCTAATGAGAATAGGAGCTAATTGTATCTTCATCCAATCCTCTTTTCGTTAAAGCATCCACCATATGTGTGTGACCCTTTAGGCCCGATTCAAAGCTAGCTATGAGTCACTCTCATCAGAACTCCTTTTGATATAGTGAAGTATTATCCTCATAATAATTCACTCGACTCATCAACTATAGACATATTAGGCCATAATGCTATAGTCCCCAGATGGTACAGGGGATCGAATCTGTCGGACCTGTCTGTCCATAATTACCATGTATCTATAATCCCTTATCTAAATAATACCCCAGCCAAGGATTTGTCTGAGCAAGCACATATAAGATATTCCTCTTGAGATACCGAGAGTGGATGATCCTCTATTGACACTCAATTGCCTTTGTAAGGTTAGCTACCAATCCCGATAACCAACTGTACTAGATTTGGAACTTTCCAAACCTGTAAGTCTGGCATCAAAGAAAGAAGTACTTATACAAGGCATCCTTGGTGTCTCAAGTATAAGGACCAGATACACAACTGGAACTATAGAATCACTATATGACATTAGGTATCGTTAACCATATAGCATTCCATAAGCGGATCAATCAATGAACTCATTCTCCAATGAGCACCTGTACTATATCCTTAATGTCTCCACACAAGTGGCTATGAGACCAACCGCCTCTATTATATGGACGGGTATATAGTACACCAATCTGTCCGGTTATCTCAATGTCTCTCTTGGGTAATCTATGATTGGGATTATTTATTATCTGTGTTTAAAGGTGGATCGATCTCATTATCATGATCTCATCACGATTCGACTCCTATTATACAGAACCAAGGACATCAAATATATATGAAATAGATAATATGAGAATATGTCAATATTAATCATAAGTAAAAATATCATACAGCGTGTTACACATGTCATCACTTACGTGATTGGCTTACAGGACACCTGTAATCAGCACCGATGTTGTCATAGTAAATAACAAGCGTAGAAGTAGAGTGACTGTGAAGCTCCTTAAGCAAGTTGGTGATCCATTTATGTTCAATAGCAGTAGTGGCAATAGCACGATATTCAGCTTCAGTAGTAGATTTAGCAACTATCTTTTGTTTCTTAGAACTCCAACTAATCGGATTAGCACCAAGAAAATAATATAACATGATGTGGAGGTTCTATCAGCAACATTTATTGCCCAATCAACATAGGCAAAGGCATGAATCTGAGGGAAAGAGTGTTTGCGAAGAAAAATGTCATGATCAATGGTCCCCTTAAGATAACGCAAAATACATTTGACAGCAGTCTAGTGTAAAGTAGACGGTCGATGCATAAATTGAGATAATTTATTAACTGCAAAGGAGATATCTGGACGAGTAAGAGTGAGATATTGTAAGGAGCTAACTACCTGCTGATACTGAGTAGAGTCTGTAGCAGGACTACCATCACATAACTTTAATGAGTCACTAGAGGACAAAGGAGTGGTAATCTATTTTGCACCCTGTATATTTGTCTTCAACAGTAAGTTATGAATATACTTTCTCTATGAAAGGAAGAGACCGAAAGACATAAACATGGCCTGGACATCGAGAAAATAATTCAGGTGGCCAAGATCTTTAAGAGAAAATCTATCGGTCAATTGCTTAAAAATAATTCAGTGTAGTCAATACCAGGGTGTTGACAAAATCCTTTAGCCACAAGTCGTGTTTTATAGTGAGCAATCGAACCATCATGGTTTCGCTTAATTCAATAGACCCACTTGCACCCGATAATATTTTGCGTGGAATGAGAGGGGATAAGAGTCCATGTAGTATTATGAAGAAGAGCATCATAGTCCTCACACATGGCTTTAAGCTAATGTAGAGATTTTTGGGCCTAAGAAAAAGATGACGGTTCAGTAGAGTCGGGGGAAGGTTTGGTGCTAACATGGAGGATAAGAACTTGATGGGGTTTAAAGACCCCACTCTTGGAACGAGATTATATTGGATATTGGGAGGTTATAATAGTATTGGAGAGTAAGAGCTGAGGGTTATCACTAGTGGAGTCAGATAGAAGGATGACAGAATAACCTGAATGATGTGAGGACAAAGGCTGGGGTTCTAAAAGAGGAGAAGCTGGAAGAGCCGGAGGAGAGGAGGAAGAAGAAAAGTATAGAATAGAAGTAACAAGAGAGTGTGGATCTGGCAGAGGAACTCAATGGGACAACAGATTACCCATGATCTCAAAAGGGAATGACAGACTCCACAAAAGTGACATATCTAGAAACAAAGATTTTAGCAGAGTGAGGATCATAATATCAAAAAAGTATTATATTCAAGAGAATATCCGATGAAAAATACAAGGACGAGAACGAGGCTGCATTTTATTAAAATTATATGGACATAACCATGAATAATAGAGACAACCAAAGGCTTTTAATATTTGTAGATTGGGGCATTTTTAAAAGAGCTTTTCAAATGGTGATTGATAGTATAGAATAGGAGTGGGCATGTGATTAATGAGGTAGACAGCAATTTGAAAAGCTACGGACCAAAAGGTAGATGGCATGGAAATCGAATAGAGCATTGTCAGACCAGTTTCAACAATATAACAATGTTTACGTTCGGCACAATCAACCAGTTGAGGTATATATGGGGGGGACTTAAGATGTTGAATATCATAAGTAGATAAATGAGATGCAAGGGCTTGATATTCATCCCCTCTATTAGAATAGATAGTTTTAATAGTGGTCTGAAAGTAGTTTTTAACTAAGTTGTTGAAGTTAGAAAAGACAACAGTGACATCAGACTTTTGATGAATAGGATATAACCATGTGTACTTCGTAAAATAGTCTACAAAGACAACATAGTATTTAAACTTATCAAAAGAAACAACTGACGTAGGATCCCAAACATCAGTATAAACTATCTTAAACGGTTTAGAGCAGGAAAGAGAGGAGGTACCAAATAGCAGTTGATGACTCTTATTGTTAAGGCAAGCATCACAGTGAGTAATAACATTACTGGATTTAAAAACAGGAATTGAATAGCGATAAAACAATTTTTATTGAAGAGATATAGAGGGATGACCAAGCCGACGATGTCATATGTCAACTAGAGCAGCAGTGGATAAGTTGGTAATAGGCTGAGTGAGAAACAAGGCTGACGGCCATTTGTAGATGTTGTCTTTATTTAGACCGCAAACTAGGGATGCCCCCATGCTCAAGTCCTTGACAAAAAAATAATCAGGAAAGAATTCAATGAAAGTATGATTTTGTTGACAAAATTGAGAGATTGAAATAAGATTTCTTTTGATGTGATGTGCACACAAAACATTATCGAGTGTGAAAGAAGTGGTATTGGAATTAAACTTTGTAGAACCAATATAAGTAATATGAATCTTTTTACCATCATCGACGATGATATCTTCATGTCCACTATAGCCATTGTGGAGCAACAAATTCTGGAGATCGGAAGTGATATGGTGGGAAGCACTAGAGTCCATAATCCAATTGGGCTGACTGTCAGAAGGAACAGTCATGACATTTACCTGAGGTCAAGTTGATGGAGCTGGGAGGCAAGGTTGAGACTGGCAAACTTTGGTAGTGTGACCAATTTTGTTACATAATTGGCATACAACTAGTTGCTAAAACATAGGAGGAGGATGACATGGCGACAATGAAGCATTCAGACAATGGTTGAGATATGGAGGATATGGAGGAGAAAGCGATGGGTGGTTACTTATAAAGGTCGTAGAAAAGTTGGCCACACATTTTGAAGCATTCTTGTTATATTTGCGGTTGTGCCTTTTGGATGTGTGGTTGAACTGAGCTGTGATGGGAGGTCCTGACAGAGGTCCTGATAGCTTGGCATCACGCTTCAAGTAAGTTTCATAGTCTATCAACTTGTCGTAAAGTTCTTCAAAGAAAATTGGAGAGTCGCGTGCACGAAGTGCTACTACTAGTTCTTTAAACTCTGGACTCAGTCCATTAAGCATGTGGATGAGTATCTCTTCATCAGAAAGTAAATGACCTATCAAAACCAGGTCATTGATCATTAGTTTGATATGTTGTAAGTAGTCGACAATAGTACTGCCCTCCTACTTGAAGGTCATAAGGTTGGAAAGTAGTCCAAGCATGTGGGTCCGTAAGCGACTCGCTAAGGTAGGTTATAACTTGGTCCAAGTCTCCGCAATAGTGGTACAGGAGGGCACAAGCAGGGCGATGGATCCAGTAACATAAGCTTGAATTGCTTGGAGAATGAGCCTATCTTGGCGTAACCATAGCTTGTTGGTTGAATTTGGTACTAGGTTAGGTTCTCTGGGAACTTGAATCATTACTGGTGGACAGCTAAGAGAGCCATTAATATAACCTAATAAATCATAGCCAAATAAGAGATTAGAGAATTGAGCACGCCAAGACACGTAGTTGCCACCTTTAGATAACTTAAAGGGAATGAGGGAGGCAACATTAATGGAAATAAGTCCTATATGTGAAGAAGATGTCCCAGCAGGTAAGAGAGTTGTGGCGTCATAGGTAGACGATGAGGAAGACATATGGAATAAGTCAAAAGGAGCTCAGGAGAAATGACATGATAGTGTATAGAAGTAGATGGTGTCACAATGATAAAAAGGTGATAATGATGAAATAGGGAAGAAAGAAGAAAAGAACCTCAAGTCGGAGTAGAGAGATCTCAATCATTGGAGGCTATTATTTCAGAAAGTTGCAATAGCCTAATATTGTAGTGTCAACCTCTATGAAGTGGGTCTAGATGTCGAAGTCGACAAATGCAATGAAGTAGATGTGTGAACAGTTTTGCTCACTGCAAGTGGCGTAGGATTGAAACTACTGCTGAAGAGGGAAGGAGTCGAGGCCGAGAGCACATGCACACAGATCATCAACTGAGGAAGGTCTGCTGGAAGCCAAAGTAACAGCAAGTGCTGGAGAGAGCTATCGGCACGAATATGTAGACTGGAAGATACAGTGCGATAGGCTAGGAATGTGGCCATAGAAGTGCCGCTACTCGTCGAGGCTGATGCAGCAGTAGTGAAGCACGAGGAAGACTGCCTTGTGCAGGACTCCTCGCTGATGAGGCGAGACCAGACAGCCGGAGGTGGGGGGAGGGACAATACTCCATCGCCACCCACTATAGCAGGGTCGTAAGCGCCAATTGGTGCCAGAACTACTGGAAGGGAGAGAAAGTGTCCGGATCAATGCATTGCCAATTCAAATCGTCGACGCTCAGATGTGCGTCATGCCCTTGAAGAGATGAAGGCCAGGAATGCAGTTCTGTGATGCTCTATTTGATGACTCTTGAAGAGATGAAGGCCAAGAATGCAATTCTGCAATACTCTGATTGATGGAGTTGTGGTAGTGGAGTTTAAGGATGCAGTGGCTGGTTCCTGCGCGAAGAAGACCATGTCAATGTCTGCTACATAGGTAACGTTCTGCAATGCTTTGTTTGATGGAGTTGTGGTAGTGGAGTTTGAGGATGCAGTGGCTAGTTCCATGGAATCACTAGATTTTGAGGATGTGGTGGCTGGTTCTGTGCGAAGAAGACCATGACGAGGTCTGCTGCATGGGCGGTGTTCTGACCGCGAGGTTGCTGCAGCAAAAGAGAGAGAGATAGCGTGAAATCACTGAGAATGGTACAATAATAACACCGACAGATGTCCTATGGCTGACTTCAGAGTTGCAGATGGGGATGAGATCAATGACCATTGGAATTCGTTGGAAGTGCAGTGTCTGTCTCCGCCGAAGGCTTCTCAGAAGTGTAGATTTTGGTGAAAGGTGCTTATGTCGTCACTGGAAGCGCCGAGGGCATAGGGAAGCAGAGGACGCAAGAGCTTCATTGGCAAGAGAAGCAGTAGTTGTGCCATAGACTACTTCTCTTGAGGACGAGTGAGAGAGCTGCGACAGTGACCGGCGAGGGTGGTTAGAGACATCGGGACTGAACAAGTCTCTGGACCTATTTGAGGCAAGCAGGCACCGAAGAAGGGACGCCACAGGATGATGATGGACTGTCGTTTGACAGAGAGGAGAGCACTGCTTGTGCAAGTGGAGAAGAAAAGGAAGCAGCCGACGATGATGAGTGATGTTGGTTGTGAATAGGGGTGGGACGCCACAGGAAGCAGGGAGACTGAAGGAGAGGGTAGTGGTTGCGACGTGAAGCAAAGGAAGGGCAACAATCACGTCGAGGTGTTGGGGTGACTGCTGCAACAGGGGAGGAAGAAGGGCTAGTCGGCAGCTATAGCAAGTGCAATAGAGAAGGCCGACGGAAAGGGGCAGTAGTTGCTGTGGCAACAACAAGGGCTGTGATGAGAGTAGCGGGCAGGGAAGAGATGGGCTGCAAAAGCAGGACGCTTGTTGTGCGCTGTGATATTGCTGGGCCGATCTCAGCAAGAAAAAAAAACACAAAAGGAAACATAGTAATGGTTACTCTATTTCTATGGATGTGATCGACAGTGGTGATTGCAAAAGCCAAAAGGAAGAAGTGACTTGAAGAAGAGGGCTATGACCAAGATCTGCCGTTTGACAACGGGAAGTAGCGGATGTGGGTTTCAGGAGATCTATTCCAACGAGGAAGAGAAGGTAGTAGCACTCGCTGTGAGAAGTTGTCCGGTGGCTGCGGCTTCGCAGAAAAGGGATAGATAATGCTGGGAGATCGGTGATGATCTCGTTGGTTCCATCGGTAGAGGAGGAAGATGTGCCACGATAGTAGATGGGCAAGAGTCGACGATAGAATCTGCACACGATCGGAAGCGGTGGAAATTTACTGTCGTTTGACAGCAAAAAGAAAACTTGCTCTAAGCAAATTATTCACCATGTTCTAATAGAATTGAGAAAATAAAAGACACACATTATTTATTGAGTAAACACTTATTTATATAAGATTTAATTGAAGATTTTTCTGAAGAAGATCTTCACGTTCAGGTGTAATTTTGTTCAGCTAACAATGAGTACCTGGCATTTCCCTTTATGCGGTCCAGTTTGAACATGACCACCGTGCACTCTGGCTTTCTGCAGATTAAACGTGGGGACGGCGCGCCCATCGAACAAAGGGTTTGAGCCGTCGTTTACACCGTAAGGTTCGTTCGAAGTAGCTAATGTTATGTTGAGATACTCCATCTCAGCAAATTCGTTTTCGCCGTGATAGCTATCAGCGTGCTGCATGATCGATATGGCTACACCAGAAAGAAACGAGTCCCACATAAAATAGCTCTGCATACAGAATCGAATCGAAATGATAAGACTCTTGTCAATAATCAGAAAGAACTTCCAGCTAGCTGGTATTGACACTGCATGCCAAAGATGCATGAGGAGCTTACTGTATAAAACTGATCGCCGAACCAGGTATCACGAGTAAGCTCAAGAGATCCGAAGCAGTATTGTGCCTCCAGTGTCTCTTGATGTTGCTCGAATGCATCGAAGAACTCCCTACTTACGGGAATACTGTTGGTTGCGTCAAGTGGGACGAGGGTAACTGGAATCCCAGAATGGAGGACTACCATATGCCTCAATGCAGGAAATATTAGATGCCATAATGTGCAGAGATGGCCATAGCAAATCCATGTCAATGCATGCTGTGTACGCAATCATTGCACCTGGTATGCGGCAAAAAGATCTACAAACATGTTGAACTCTGCATACGGATTGGTGGTGTACGCTGTGAACAGGTTCCCGCGGTCACCACACTGCCGAGGCTTGCAAGAAGGGTTGGCTACATCCGGTGGGCAACAGCCTGTGGGGTTCTTCGATCTCACGCCACCGCCCATGCTGTAGATGTGTTCGATATTTGTCTTCAGATGTGGGTTAGTCATGAGAAATAGAGTAACGTTCGTGTGAGATCCAATCACAAACAAAGTGGTGCGGCCAGCATGTAAGTATCGATCATCACATGTTGAGCTGTGGGCTGCTGAAGAGGAATGTATCTCCTTTCACCCTGGTCACCACCATGGAATATTGTGAGCCATCCAAATTTTGTAAGGGTTGATGAGTAGGATTGGATTTTGTACCTGAGGAAGAAAGCTCCTTCTCAAGCCATAGTTAGTGTTGATATCTAATCTTCCACCAACACCCACTGGAATAGCCTGTCGATAACGGCAATCACCTGCTGTTGACAAGCCCTGGGGGATTGACTTACCATTCGTACCTGGAGCTCAACACTTGGGACGTGTATGCTCGCACAAGTCAGAGAGATCAGAACCATCGATAACTGTCCAAATTCAGAACAAAACTAAGCAAAATAGTCATTAGAAACCAAGGTTTTGCTTAACTTGATAAAAGATATGATTTAGTTAGGATTTAGATATGATTTCCCCAACTGAATGAGGAAATCTAGTATGTTAGTTGAGGGAAATCCTCCTTTTCATTATGTATAAATAAACAATGAATCAATCAATCAATTGGGTATTTTTTTATTACTTCATATTATTTCCAACATGGTATCAGAGCCCCTCTCTCTATAAGAGAGATTATCTTTCTTTTATTCACTGTCAAACGATAGCTTCTATCATCATTTGTTCGTGGACAACTCCGCTGTGAAACCACAGATACCCAGGGGTCATCCACCGCCATCCTCTCAGACATCCTTTGCTTCCTTTGCTCCGAAGTAACTCTCTCCTCATCGGTGCAGATTTATCTCTTCTAACTATCAAACGACAGTCTCTCGTCGATGTCAAAACTGGAGATTTCTAGTGCATCGGCTTTCTCTTCCTCTGTTAGACCTTGTTGGCTTTCTCAATTCCTCTACTAAAGCATTCTTCTGCACGAGGTCATCTTCCTTATGCACCACCATTGTCACATCAGCTCCAACAAGCAGCGGCACCTTGCCTACCCCATCTGCAGTAGACGATGGCTTCTACACCTGCTCGCCGGCGCCATCCCTCCTGCAGCCTCTGTTGCTCTGTTCTCTTTGCTGAGAGTACCAGACGGCCGCCGCTATCGCTCTCGCCTTCTCTGAGCGGGCACAATAAGTTCTTTCTGTCAAACGACAAGAAATCTACGATCGTAGCGCTTCTCGTTGCCACCACCGCCACACACAACCGTCAGTCCTTTGCTACAACCCTTGCTCTTTGCCGACATCACCGCCAAAGTCAACTATCGTCAACGCCAACCACCGCCGTCTTCACCGCTTGACAACACAGCAGCTTCCTTCCTTCAGTTTCATTAACATTGATTCAAGATCGACATCCTTAGTTCAAGATCGACGTCCTTACAGGAGCTCGATCTTGCGGGGGCATGATAAAAGATATGATTTAGTTAGGATTTAGATATAATTTCCCCAACTGAATGAGGAAATCTCGTATGTTAGTTGAGGGAAATCCTCCTTTTCATTATGTATAAATAAACAATGAATCAATGAATCAATTGGACATTTTTATTACTTTTTCTTATTTCCAACATAACTAAGGTTTCAAATAATGGCATTAGTGTACTAGATGAGAGATGGTCTCTCTGTCTCTCCCCAGCCCATATCCTTCGTCCCACTCCAGCATTTCAGATCCCGATCCCTGTCAACTACCCTTAAGATTAGTCTCCGGATCCTTTTCCCTTTTATCCTTTACTACTGCTTCTAATACCCCCCAAATTCTGTCCCTGATTGGCGAGGCCCCTTCGCAGACCAGTAGTACTACACTGATGACTCCTAGAATATCCTAGGAGTTCCTTCGCAGAGCTAGAATAGAGGCTTATCCCAGACCCGGAATACAAACTCAACAAAATTCAATATAGTTCTGAACTCTCCATTGTGATAAATCCAATTGATATATTCTTATGGCTAGTTAGTTTTTAAGTCACGCTCCTTCCTTGACCTGATTAGATCGAAATTATCTAGGTTTTCAAGTTTTTCTTTTGAATTTTAAATTATCAACCTTAAGATTGGAATTTTTTGTTTAAAGTTTGGATCAGAACCATCGTCTTTACGTGGACATCCCCTTCCCTTGTTTTCCTATTCTATTAACTTTCAACGACTTATAGAATTTATGTCGTTATGGACTTTGATAGGGAAATCCTTCGATCTTTATTTGCTGTCTAATGACAACTTCTATCATCGCTTGTCCATAACGGTCTTTCTTCCTCATCGGCTTTCTCCTCACTCCTTTGCCGAGGGCTCCTCTTCCTCGCCCTCTCCTATTGTAGCGAGCACATTCTCTGCCGTTGCTTGTCCTGGAGAGACCTAACCTAGCTTGGCTTTGGCTTTATCGTCAATGCCAACATCTCCGTCATGAGCCGTAAAAGACACTGTCAGGCCTCGCCTCTCCCTCTACTGAGCACACCGAGCAGGCCGATAGGTGCGAGCATACACCTAGTCACTTCTATCCTATAAAGAAGTGTGGCTAGGGTTTAATTTGGGGCCTTATGGCTTCCTAGCCGCTATCCCCCTTACTGGGTTGGTCGGCTAGGATTTCTAGTAGAGGGGCATGGCTTATACAGCTACTTAGGTCGTCGCCCTTATATTTATGCATGGTAGCTATAGGAGGGGTAAAAGGGAAAATTCACTTAGGAATCACCTCCCTAGGGCTAGAGTCTGGAGCCCTATATAAGTATATAGCCTCCACCTCTTTTAAGACAGAAAGATCAATCTATAATTCAGCCACATGACCAACTATTAGAAGGGAGGAACCCCTATAGCGGTCCAATGGTTAATCCCCCTCAAAGATCAAAATCTATAAAACTCCATCTGGGGTTCTATCACCCCACCCTGACATTGCCTTCGTGTAGGACTCCCTTTTGCCATGGGCCCGAGGTGAGCATCCCGAGATGCTGAGCCCAGGCGGGTGCTCCCCAAGGCGTCACACTTGAGACTAGAGTACGAAGCTCGGCGGACGTCATGAGCTCACTCACCACTCCCCGACCGATGTGGACTAACTTACACACACGAGTAGGACCAAGCCGTGCTGGTTCCTTGGCCACAACACCAAATCTCACAACATTTTTGGTGATAGGAGGGCTCAAAGTCGCAAGAACATCTGTCGAATACCTTGAACCCATAACATTTCGGTGGACCAACACATATTTCCCAGCCCACCCTGCAAACCGGAGGACCGAGTTCCTCGCTCCCGACGGAGGAAATAAATGTGTCGACACCAACGCTGAACTGCTATTGGAGGCTTTTTTATTGAATCTCATATTTTGATGATGAAATCAATTGATGGGTCATTGATCTAACAAGATTGTTAGAATTGATTGATGCAGGATTAATTATAACAGAATGATTATTACAATTAGGATTAGCCAAGATCAAGTCCATAAATTGGGTTGATGTGGTTGGAAACTCGCCAAGAGTACGTCGAGAGCTCGTCGTGAGTATCAAAAATTTACCAAGATAGCACAAGGGAGTTCGCTAGAAGAAGACTGAGATTTATTAAAAGATTATCAGGGGTAGTCGAAAAGCTTGTCGGGAGTTACGATGGTCTTGTAATGGATGTTTGACAATTATGATTATATTTAATTAAGTCATAATTAGCATCGTGCAGGACTAACTATGAGAGGAGCAATGGAGTTATAATCAGATAATGGGCCAAGATCAAGCTTGAGCATCGGGTTGGGATTTGGACAATGTAGTGGTATCTCGCCGAAATTTGCTAGGAGATTCGTCAAAGGGATTGGGAAGCTCGCTGGGAACACGCCAGGAGATCATCAAAGGAAGACCGGAAGACTCATCGTAAAAATGTCGGAGCTACCAGATTGACATAAGTTAGGTCTTGGTTTAGCTTGTTGGTTATTAAGTATTGTAATCATTGAGTCATATTTAAGAATTGAGTCTTAGTTGAGTAGGATTTGGATGAAAATCCAAATCAACTCAATAAGATAATTGAGTCCACTATAGGGTTTGATTGAGCTCAGGTTAAGCTCAATTAGTTAACCAAGGGAATAGTTAATTGATAGTTCAAGCTGAAATTTAAAAAGTGGAGGGAACCACCTTTGCAAAAATTCCAACGGGTAAATCGTCAGTAAGCAATGGATGTACCGCCACCGCCCAGGCTTTCGGGTGGTTGATGGAGGTTGACCCGCTCAAACTAGGCAGTTGAACCGCCTGTACTTAGGAATCGAGTACTTTCGACGGTTGACCCGCCCAGAACCAGTGGGTAAACCACCCGTACCCTAGTGTTCAGGCGGTTGAGTTGATCAGGTCGACGGGTAAACTGCCCATACCTAGTTTTTTCGAATATGTTTGATTTTTGGCTCCAAAAATCTGAAGCCGTTTGGGGCCTATAAATATCTCAAGTTTTCTTGTATTCTAAATAATAATTTTTGATGATTATATTTTAAGAAAATATTATGTGAGAATTGTAAGAAAAAGAAAAGAGGTAAGGGAGTGATCAAATAGTGTAATCTTGTCTCTCTTGTAAGCAAAGTGTAAGGGTTTGATCTTCACCCAAATAAGATCGGTAGTGGACGTTGGTGTACCTCAAGAAGGAGGACTCGGGAGTGGATGTAGGCCATTGGCACCGAACCACTATAAAAATTGTGAGTATTTTCTTGCTTTCATTACTTATATATTTTTGTATTGATGCTTCTGATTTAACTCAACTCTTTGAAAGTAAAGTTTTTATGATAAATTCTTTCTTTCAAACGTTGCTTACTTTCTAGTTTGCTTATTAACTTAGCAACTTTCTTTTAATTACTTACTCATTTCACTAAGAATGAAAAACTTTAGATTTACTATCTTAGTTTAATTGAAAAGTTTTCATCTAAACTAAAAATTTATACTTGTACTAATTCACCCCCCCTCTTAGTGTCAATTGATCCTAACAATTAGTATCAAAGCAAGATAGTTACTCATTAGATTAACACCCACTTGAGTAAATAGCTTGTTTTAGCATGAATAAGGGACATTCCATCTCACATCCTCCCATGTTTAATGAGATAGATTACACATATTGGAAGACTCGGATGTGAATTTTTATTATCTCTTTAGACCTTGATTTATGGACTATTGTTGAAAATAGATTTGAAAGGTATTCTCTTCCAATAAATAATTGTAATGATTTGGAGAAGAAGCCTTTCTCTTTAAATGCTAAGGCTATAAATGCCTTGTTTTGCACCTTAGATAAAAATAAATTTGATCGAGTTTCTTAATTTGATTAGGCTTTTGATATATGGCATGCATTAGAAATAACATATGAAAGTACACTTAGTATAAATGAATCATTAAATGAAAATACTTCTAAAAATGAATAAGAAGAACAACTTCCTAAAAACCAGAAAGAACGTGAACTGAGAAGAACACATGACTCCTCGAGTAAAATCTCGAGTGATGAGGACCTTGAACTTATGATAAATAAACCAAAAAATTGATGAACTTGAACCTTAAAAATAATCTAAAGAAGGACAAAACATCTTGCTATGAATGCAAGAAGCCAAGGAGCTCCAAAGATCATATGCATAACTAAGAAGTGGAGAACCTTGCTCTTATGGCTATCGATAATGAGGTTAGTAATTTATTAAGCATTTCTTTTTCAGAATTATTAAGCATGTTCCATAATTTGTTTGATGAATTTAAAAAACTTAGCAAGTTCTTTAAGACGTTAAAATTAATTTTCTATAGGATTATATATATTCATTATTTATTTATTTATTTATTTTTATTAATTTAAATAATAATTATGTATTTATTGTGAATAAATATTTAAAAATATTAGAAGAATAAATTTGTTACATAATATTTAATAGTTTTAAAAACGTATTAAATAATATTTATATCAATGCATATCTAAAATATAGCCTTCATTTATTATTTATTAAATACTCAAAGTATTTCACAACTATAAATTTACTTAAATTTTTGTCCAAATATACATTAAGAATATCATTATATTCCAAATGCGATTTTAGAAATTTCCATGACTATTTATTTTATTTTCAAGGATCTTTCATATTTCCTTATTCAAAATTTTGTATGGTTACTTGCGACACAAAAAGAGTGTAAATATATTCATTTTGGCTGAAGATCTTATGAAAAATATATAGTTTTAGAAGGACCACTTGATTCAACTATTTTTTAAATACTCCTTAAAATTTAACGCATAACATGGATTCAATTATTCTCCTACTTATATGCTCTGTAAAATTCATATTTTACATCGACTAAAAATGATAATCCTGTTGAATCCAACTCTAGATACAATTCGATCTAAACTGGGCGTCGATTGGACTGAGTCATAAGCATATCTTAAATACAAATTGGTTCGAGCCCCGATCTATAAATAACCTCAATCAACGCATTTAATCACATCCCGGCGCAGTGATGTTCGAATTATTTGTAAATTACCTCTATATCAGTTTCTTTATTAAAAATTATAGCTCGAATTATGCTTCCAAAAATTATCGCTAAAATTAACTGAAAAGTCAATTGTAGATTATCAACACTGTGTACTTTGGGATGATGTTTAGGCGGTTTTATTACAGGCGGAAGCCCAGAGGCAGGCAAGGAGTTTGAGCGGTGATTTGGTTTTCCATTTCCGTCATATCGCCTTATATTCATTTCACGTCTCGTCTTCAGCCTTCGCTCCAAAATAATCTCGACAAACGCCTCCTCCCCCTTCTCCTCCCATCTAGCCGTGATCGCAAAACCAGGAGAGACTAGAGAGTGAAATCCTCTAATCCACTCTTCTCCCTCCCTCTACCTTCTCCCTACCGCCATGTGAAAAAGGAGTATAAACCCTAACCCTTCTTCTCTAGGGTTTGTGCCGAGAAAGAAAGAACATGGCTCCAATCCTCAACTACGAGCAGCACGCCCAGCGCCTCATCGAGTCTGATCTGCGTACGCGTCCTCTCCTCCCTCAATTTCTTCTGCTTCCTTCGATTACTATTTTCCCCTCCCTTTTTTACTTCGATCATCAAGATCTTGAAGGAGAGGGAGAGAAGACTGGGGGTTTTGCTGTTGCCTTTGCTCCGAATGAATGACTCATGGTAGTGCCTGTGTTTTTTCAGCGGTGCAGGCGCGGCTGCAGATGGTGATGGAGGTGCGGGACAGCCTGGAGATCGCGCACACCTCGGAGTACCTCAACTTCCTCAAGTGCTACTTCCGCGCCTTCTCGGTGATCCTGACGCAGCTGACCTCGCCGCAGACCACCGAGAGTGCGGAGCACAAGCTGCGCAACGTGGTGGTGGAGATCCTCAATCGTCTTCCCCACAGCGAGGTTCTCCGCCCATTCGTCCAGGACCTCCTCAAGCTATCCCTTGCCGTGCTCACCCGCGACAACGAGGATAACGCTCTCATCTCCATCCGCATCATCTTCGACCTTCTTCGCAATTTCCGCCCCACAGTGGAGGCCGAGGTCCAGCCCTTCCTTGACTTCGTCTGCAATATCTACCGCAACTTCCCCGCCACCGTCTCCCACATTTTCAATTCTCAAAACAACCCCAATCCTCCGTCTACCTCCTCCTCCTCAGCCGTCACTGCCACCTCCCCTTCCCCACCCCCTCCTCCTCTCCCTCCTTCCCACCCCATCGGGAGCAGAGGGGATGATGGCGGTGGGCTCGATGTGCCCCCTGGCATCAGCAGCAGTAGCGTGGGGTCGTCGACAACCTACACGGCAGCCGGACAGTTGAACCCCAGCACAAGTTCGTTCAAGATAGTTACTGAAAGCCCCCTCGTGGTGATGTTTCTGTTCCAGCTTTACACGAAGCTCGTGCAGACGAATATACCGTACCTTTTGCCACTCATGGTCTCTGCCATCTCCATCCCCGGCCCAGATAAGGTTTCCAACAACTTGAAGACCCAGTTTATTGAACTAAAGGGCGCTCAAGTCAAGGTTTCGTTTTTTTTTGGTCCCTCTTTCATCCAGTTCTGTTTTACTGGGCAATGTGGTTTGGTCTCATGCTTTCTTTTTCATTACATTACAGACACTGTCATTCTTAACCTATCTGTTGAAGAGTCATGCTGATTACATAAGACCTCACGAGGAGAGCATATGCAAGAGTATAGTAAATTTGCTTGTCACCTGTCCAGACTCTGTCTCCATTAGAAAGGTGAGGGTTTTGGGAGATCAGAAGATCTTGGTAATTTGAGTGAGTCATCAATGAGGCATCACTTGTAAGGATTTCTGTTGTTTCAATGACAAATGTTTTTCCATGTTTTTCTTCAGGAGATGCTGATAGCTTTAAAGCATGTTCTCAACTCGGATTTCAGACGAGGGCTGTTCCCATTGATCGACACCCTTTTAGATGAAAGGTATGATGGACCTTTATAGTAATCGTGGAGTTTTCTTTTTTATATTTTCTTGCATCTGAAATGTCCTTAGGTTTAGCTTTGTTTAACCTCATAATATGACAAGGGATATAGACATATCTATTTGGTGCACATTTGTGCTCTAACTTGTTTTGTGGCTAAGTTTGTGTTGTTTATATGCTCAGTTCTTAATTACCACCTGGGATACTTTTCAATAGGATCCTCCTTTTTTTTTTTTAAATCTTTTTTTTTGTCTCTGGATCTGTGTAGACCATAGACCACTGTCATCGATACTAAACTTCATGCAGCATCATGGAAAGACCATCTTTGGTAATAATAGACCATCTTTGTTACGTTTTCTGCTTTGCTTTTCAATAAACTTTTTTTTTCTCCTCTTAGAATTTAAAATCAGTTAATATGTCAACCTCCTTCATTTTACTCTACCAAGGTTTAAGGGAGCTTTACAGAGATATTTGCATGAAGGTGTACTTCAGTGTTTCCTAACAAACGAAGTTACCAGTTGTTCTTTCCATACTGTAATATTGCTTAGAACAGGGATATTTTTCATGAGAGTGTATTTGAATGTCTCCAACAAACAAAGTTCCTAGTGGTCCTTTTTGTATTGTTATATTGCTTAGAAATGTACTATCAGAATGTGGTTGGATTTGTTCATTGAATGGTTGTCAGTTGAATTTTGGGTTCTAATCCATGTTTCTTCTAATGAAAATGAATTTGGCTAACTATATATGTTTCAGAAGCTTTTTTTTTGCTGGAGTTGGATGAGCTATGTCTTTCGCCTTCTTTCTTGGCATTGTGTGAAACTTTTGAGATTCTAGATATATTTTCTATTTTGTGGAACTATATTTGAAGAATAAATATGATCACCAGATAACTTCTAGGATGAATTACTCAGCATTACTCAGTTTTACAAAGATACAACATTGGTTATTTTGCATATTGGGAATTTTTATAAGCTTTGTTAAAATTTCTTTCCTCTCTTTTGAAATTAAGGTAGCCATCTATCACTCTCATTTGTTATCTTTTTTGAAGTTATACTCATATTTTTGATATATATATATCTATTTATTTATACATCGTTTATTTGCCCATTCTTCATTTGAAGATATATCTGTTCTTATGGATATATATTTACCCATCTATGACACATATTACCCATCTTTTATGCAATACATTTTTTTTTTTCACTTGAAGCTTAGCCTCGTCCCTACTATGTATAATATAGTGAGACCATTATTTTCTTTTATTGCCGTTCATGACTTGGCTTTACTAGCACTCTCTTTCCTTAGTGAAAAGGCTCAGGTTCATCAATATTGGTAAAGAAAGCATAGTACATCTAAGGTGAATGCAACTTTTGGCTTTATTAGGCTACTCTTAGTTAAAAGGCTATGGTTCATTAACATTAGGAAGGAAAGCATAATGCGGCAAGGTAAATACCTCTGGATGGTTTTAGGAGGGTTTGATGATGTTCTTATTACTTAAATGAACGACTTTGTGTGGATGATCATTGTTTCAATCACTTCTGATAATTGTCACAAGCTTAGTGCTACATTAACAATCAAATTTATCACCATGAAGTTGGAGATGATATGTTTTCCACTTGTCATGGAGGGACATATCTACCATCTGCCATACCAAGACTCTTGTTCTTTAATACAATACCAAAGTTTACAGGTTTTATATCTCTATTGTAATCAAGAAATGCAAATGTCAACTTCTTATCAAATTTAATTCTATTCACTTTTGGCACTTAAACATAAGCTTTGTAACAACATATTCTGAAATGATAAATTGGAGATCTTTTCGCTCCAAATGAATTGACATATTCTGTTTAGTAATGTACTTGCATATCTGTTACAGCTGCTTTGCAGCGTGAAATTGGTAGGCTGGAATGAGAGAGCATGCATCTTATAAGGACAACCATTTGTTGATCATTCATTACTCAATTCTCTTGTATGATATTGGAGATAGTGTATTCTTTAGATGCCTTTTTATATATTAAAAAAGAACGAATTTACATCGATTCTTTCGCTATTTTTATGCGTGGGCTCCTGAAAGTTTCACAGTTCATCTTTAGATGGCAAATAATTGATTCAAAACTTCTTTAATAGTCAGTTCTAAAAGTCACAAAATACGAAGCACCATTAAAAGACTCCTTAAACAACAAAGCCACATGCTTCGTAATAGATCACTTGTAATCTTTTCTTTCTTTTATATATGCATTTCTCTTAAGCTATGCTCTAGGTTGCTTGTCCATTGTGTTACACATGGAGAATTTAACAGATAAATGCTCAAAAATGGGACTGACTTCCATTAATCTTGCAATAGGTTCATTCTACATTCACTAAGATAACCCAATCACTGTGTAACAAATGTATACATGTTTAAATTGTTGTTACTACTGTACATCATTTAGGTGTACTAAACAGATATACGAATCTATATTCTTTTGCCTTTCAAAATCATTATACAGCCTCTTGACATCTTCTTTGAATTGTTATTTAAAGTAATAAATTCATAATCATCCAATTGTCAAATTGAACTTAGGTCTTTGCTATCACAAAAAGATGCATTGTATTTGTCGAGTGCCTCTTTATAAAAAAAATTCTTTGAATAATATCAGCAATCTTCAAAGTTTTACAAGTATGATTCCTACTAAGATACACATATCCCGATGATATCTATAGGTGGAGTAATATATTAGATTCTGGTACATAGGAAAAGTAGCATTGGATTGCATAACCTGAAGTACCGATCTCTAGATGCTGCGGTAGTGATGCTTTTATATAATTTACATTGTCACTGTTGAAATCTGTATTACTTTCACTATTGACATCCTTGCCTTTCCTCTTTTTCTTTATGGTTAGACGTTTCTTCCATGCATTATCATGTCTCTTATAATGCTAAGAATCAACTTTTCCACCTTCCAACCATGATCTTTTATTGCTATGAGATTTCATTTTCTATCAGAAGATTGTCCTCTTGTCAGCTATTCCTGTTATTTGCTAGTTATTGGTTTGATTCTTATGATAACTATTCAATGACTTCTCTAGTTTCATTCAACAATTTTAGCTGGCATCATTCGATTTTAATTTCTTTTCCATTGTACGGGCACATTTTATTAAGAAGATTGGCCCTTCCACAAGGTGACAAACATAAGTAGTCCCAAAGGTAGAAATTAATTCCATAACATGCATCTTGATCATGCCAAAGGGTTGCTTATGTGAATGCTTCAATCATCCAAATTCAAAAGCTTTCTTGCAATAACCATCAAATAATACTGATGGTAAATCAGGAATATCCATTCATATTTTTCATGCCATTTGGTTATGTGCCCTTGCAAATAGTGATAAATATGCAGCCTATCAACAAGATAGCTTTTCTGTCATAATTTTCCAAATGGGATCAGACCAAGGTGTAGCTAAGGTCTGTTTGACTATATGCCAGCGTTCTGGTTATTGAAAGGCTTAAATATGGAGTATGATTAGATCAGGATTGCTTGGTTACAGCCTTTGGAGCCATCATTCCAGCATAATAAATCACAAAAGAGGGCGATCGTCATAATGAGTGGCGTCCATGCGGCAGTCCCTCAAACCAAAGAAGACTGTTATATGGCTTTGGAAAAGGAAAGAAGGCATATTCAGCTTTGTTCTAGAGTAAACAACTCTACCAAGTTGTTCTAACTTCTAATGGTGGAAAACTCTTTGTGAAGACTATCCTAGTCAAGTGAAAAAGGAGAGGATTAAATAGGCCTCTTCACTAACTTCTAGTAGTAATAGCATAAACTCCATCTTTTTATCTGTTATTTCTGGAGGTTTTCATTATTATTTGTGGATTTCATTGGTCAAATGAGTCCAAGTTTGTGTCTAGTTAGTGTTCTAGGGTCTCAGTATGAGTGTAATATAGGTTAGGTAAGTTATTTTGTTTCTAGAATCTGTATCCTGAGAGTGCTGGGTTTCTCTTCTTAATGGATTTTAATGGGGGTGACAAGATTAGCTTTTACTTGCATAACTGCTGTATGTGGAAGGACTATAAGCCTAAGGGTTTTTGTAGATGATTATTTTTGTTATAATAATATTATTTTATATTAGCTTTGCAAGATTAATCATTTGGATGACTACATTTGTCATAATAAGGTTATTTTATATTATAACAAAAGTAGTCATGCGGATGGTTACTCTTATGTTTTGGTCTGCGAGTTGATTAGCTTTGCAAAATCTCTTCTTTGAACTGGAGAAATGTGCACTAGAGGTGACACCATTACAGCTAATTTCTCACATTCAGCTTGTCTAATATACTGCTTGCGAATTATAAATAACAAGTGAATGACTACTGAACAAGCTTCATTGGGCACAAGAACTTGGACAATGACCTAATACCAATTGCACATTTGGGCATGGAATTTGGAGTTGCGTTGTAGAACTGTCTTTACCTCTCTCCCCTATGTTTGGAATGTAAATGTGTATATCTATTTTCTTTTGCTATGTGTTCTTCTTAATGAGTAAGATATAAAACTTATCTTTTAGATTGTATTGTGTGCACTATCATGTTTGTCATATGCCATTCATTGTTGAGACTTTGTGTTTCCTGCATTGTATTTTTTGTAAATAATTCTGACTGTATTCTGTGCTTCATTCTTCAACAGAGTTTTAATTGGGACAGGTCGAGTTTGTATTGAGACGTTAAGACCATTAGCTTATAGCCTTCTTGCCGAGATGGTACACTATGTTCGAGGAGAGCTTTCTCTTGCTCAGGTTTCATTATCTATTATCCTTTTCACTACAAAATTTTTGAAGTTATTCTCAAGAATGATAACATAGGTCACAATCTTGTTTTTTTAAATAACTTACACAGAACATTCATTTTGTATATGACAAGCTTATTCAGGCCTAGCTGTTTCACAAACCACTTACACAAGAAGAAATTTTATCATCTTGACTCCTGAGCAGCTTGTAGTAGGCTGAGAAGTAGGGAATGAGAAATGTAACATTGGAGCGGAGACATATTAAACCCTAGGACTTCAGCACAAGGGGAATTTCATGATAATTTTCTTTTCCTCTTGGACAAAATCTCAATATGAAGGGAGTTTTGGAACCCTTCGAGGTCAAATGCATGTTAATGAAAAATTGTTAGGTTTTTTTTTTTGTTCTAACTAGGGATTGAAATTTTAGAATCATACTGCTTGTATTGGGTGATACGTGTAGGTCCGCCCGTGAGCCGGCACGCAGACTGCTTGCTACCGGGCGGTCCACTCAATATAGCCTAGTATCGGACAATACAGGGTTGTTTCGGGCGGTAACGGTTAATTTCAACCGTGATTGCCCACTACTGAGCGATATCAGCTTGGCTGCAATGAGGGAAGAAGAAGTGTGGAGAAGGAGAGGGCGTTCGAAGAAGAGGGAGAATCAGGAGAACCTCGACGCAAAGCCCTTTCTCGGTCTCGATTCGACGCCGCCCTCCCTCGACGATCCCGATCTAGGAGGTATCGGCGAGGTGACAGCTAGAGCAGCGGAAGAGGTGGTCTCTTTCATCGCCTTGCCTGCGACTCTGTCGCTTCTTCATCACGTTCTTTGTTGAAGGTTGGAGATGTCTGCGGCCTTTGATGTCTTCGTCGGTTTCTTCGCTAAATGTTGTATGTGAGGCGATGAGGAGAAGAGGAGGCGATGTCACCGAGGCAGCGTACGTCTTCTTCTTAGATTTTTTAAATATTATTTTTAAATATTGATTTATATATATGTATGTATATATACATATATGTATATATATGTCTGTAAATAAATAAATAAATAAATAAATAAATAAAAATATATATAGACATATTGCCTTGGTATGTCGTATCATACCGTATCAAGCAAAGCTCAGTACATTGGCACGATACAAAATTTCAACCCTGGTTTTAACTATTATAGATTAACTATTTTTCTTAATTATCTGAACCTAATAAATCTAATTATCCTAACTACTAAAGTCAGAGTGTCTATTTTATGTCTATTTTAATTATTTGAATTCATGATTGACGATCATCTCAAAATTAGAATCTAATAGTGCAAAAATTGCTAAAAGGCAATGTTATTAAAAAGTGCTCAGTTAAGGCGAGGCTTGAGTGCCTTGCAAATCCTTGGGGTGAGACAATTCAACGAAGAACCGCTCAGGCGCTCTCTTGAGCCCAAGCACCTCGGGTGAGTGCCCAACAAATTAGGTTGGGGTTCGAGCATGGTTCAATTGAACGGGCTAGTTGGTTCAATCGAACCAACCAGTGATTTAAAAAGGCACTTGGGTGCTTACCTAGGCGCTCGGGTGAGGCGAGGCCTAAGCGCCTCATTTAATGGCTAGGCGACGGGCTTAAAAGAGGCGTCGCCTGGGCGCTCGCCTGAGCCCAGGCACCTGGCGGTTTGGGTGCGCTCCCAATTTAAACAAGGTGACCAAACCAAAATTTTAAGTGGTTCGGTCGCATTTATGTTAGTTGGTTCGATTGAACCAATTAACACGCATATCAGCCTCCCCCTCATCGTGACTTCCCCCAACCCTATGTGCGGTTCTGCTGTTGATAGTTCCGCTACCTCTCTGCTGCGTTGTTGCCTCTCGCTACTCGTTGGTGTCTGCTGGCACCGCCATTGCTATATGCGCTTTTTGTCATTGTCGTCTCGCAACTTTCATCATTGCCGTAGTCCGTAGCTTGTTGTTGTCCTTCGTAGCGCTGCCACAACTATCTTAAACTAATAATCCGTTGCTACTGCTGTCGGCTTCTCACTGCTGCCTTCTCACTGTTGTTGCTACCAACTATTGTGTTCTCACTATTGTTATCACTTTCCGTTAGTTTTTATCCCCCTTTGTTACTGTTAACCAGTGATTTAAAAAGGTGCTTTAAAGAGGTGTTGCCTGGGTGCTCGCCCGAGCCCAGGCATTGGGCGGGTGAGCGCTCGGATTAAACCAGGCGACCGAACCAGGCTTTTAGCTCTAGTTCGGTCGTTCGTGTTAGTTGATTCAATCGAACCAACTAATGCAACAATATATGTTTCGTGAGTCAACCCTAATCTTCTCATCTCGAATCGGGATTATGTCGTTGACATCTTGCTGCTGTTGTTGGCTCATTTGTTGTCATTGCCTCTGTTGTCTTCGTCACCGTCGCTGCTCTTCGCCATCGTCGCTACTCTTCGCCATCGTCGCTGTTGTCACTACTCTTCGCCACTGTCGCCGCTGTTGCTGGTTTTCACCGCCGTCGCTGCATTTCGCCGTTGTCGTTGCACTTTGCCGCCATCGCTGCAATCCACCGCCGTCGCTGGTTTTCACCGCCGTCGTTGGTTTTCACCACCGTCGCTGCGCTGCCATTCGCCGCTATCGCCTCGCCTCGATCGTCGCCTTGTCTCGCTTTCTCGCTCACCGCCACTTGCGTTGCCATTGTCCTCATTAAGCAGCTTTCGCTCTCGATTAGCGCCTTGCCTCATCTCTAATGTTAATAGTATACTATATAATTTTTATATATTTTATATATTTATTAATTATGTTATATATATATTTTAATTTTAGCTCCTTGCTTTGCTCGAATGAGCGCCTAGCGCCACAGACTGCTGTTAACAGTATATTTTTAAATTTAATATCATATTTTTCTTTCAATAATTCTTATTTTTTAATTATATTATATAGTTTTTATATTTTAATATTTTAGAATGCCTCACTTCGCTCGGGCGAGAGTTTAGTCGAGCGCCTTGGGCGTTTTGGGACCTTGGCACCTAGTGCTTTTTAATTCAATGGAGTCATTTTCCATTGCTGCCTTTGTTCGTAGCTTTGTTAGCAACTTACGTCTGTCGTCACCACCCTCCCGCAGTTTCATCTGCCGCCACCTTCGCCTGCAGCTTCATCCGTTGTCGTTGCCTTCGTCCGTTCTCTTCGTTGTTGTAGCTTCGTTTGTTGCCCTCTACTTCCTCCATAGTCTCCAGTTACTTATCTTCAAAGTCATTCTTTCTCATTTCGATTAACTTGCTGCACCATATTGTGGTGTTGCACTGTTACTCACATTGTTAGGAGTTTGAACTATTTAGCACCATATTGAAAACATTGTTTAGCATAGGTCTCCATCAGGAGATCCTTCTTTAGTATGTCATTTTTATTTAATGTGTCATTTTTATTTTTATCATCATATTTATCAATTGTAATAATTTTTTTTAAATTTAATATTCTGGAGTGCCTCGCTTCGTTCAAGTAGACGCCTATGTGAGCGCTTAGCGCCTCTGGCGTTTTGGACTCTGGTGCCTTTAGGCACCTAGCACTTTAATACACTACTACAAGGTGAGTTGCAGATTGATGATTTGGTAGATCACTTAATGTTTTGGTATGGAAGGAGTTTTTGACTAATCGATCACCCTTCACTTATTGTTGCTTATTGCCTTTTATTTTCTAATGAATATTTGATAGTCATGGCATAACTTTAGGGTCATAACCACTATCTATTGTACATTCTGGATCTTAGATTATTGAGAATCACTTTTGAAAGCCTTCTTTACTTCTTCAATTTGTGTGACTATTTCATTTTATAGCATTCTGCTACTTGATATTTGCATTTCCTTTTTATTATACTAACAGAGCTTATCATGTGCAGTTGTCGCGGATTATATATCTATTCTCAAGAAACATGCATGACTCATCTTTAACCCTCGTCATTCACACAACCTGTGCCCGTCTGATGCTGAATCTGGTTGAAGATTTACTTTGCCTTTAAAGGATTAGGATAAACTTTAGTGCTGATATGATTTCCAATTTATACACATATTACTTAACAAACAATTTAGATTGCAACATCTTTATCAATGTTTAATACTGTACCTGCATTTCTTTTTTGTTATTACACTTGCATATGTTTGTCATCATATTGTGACTGTCTGCTTTGGGTTCCCAGGTGGAGCCAATATATGACAAAGGTGTTGACCTTCAAAGCATGGATGAAGCACGAGTTCTACTGGTACCAATGCTTATGTTCTTGATTTGGATTTTCTTGTTAATGAGAAACAAAATTATTCTACTTTTCCCCTTGGATTGAGTTTAATTGGTACAAAATTACTTTTCTTATTGTTTTCTCATTTTTAGGGCCGCATCCTGGACACTTTTGTGGGAAAATTTGGGACCTTCAAACGCATTGTACCTCAGGTACTTATGGATCTTTGTTGATTCCCTTTTATATGGACTATTTCTGGATCTGTCTATTTATATTTTTAGGTAACTCCAGAACCTGATTTTCCTTTAACATTTTTCTTTGTGTTGGAACCTGCATCCATTTATCTTGTATAGTGATATCTTAATTATTAATGCTGGCTATAGTTTTTTTTTTCCGTTGAAGGTGTTGTAACTTTTTCATGGAGCATACAAGCAATTTAAGAGTTATTTAGTTAAAAATGGGAGCTGGTGATATCTATAGAAATCCAATGTGCTTGTTCTATATTTCCGGCTTTATTTTTAGTCTGTCGAAATGTCTGGAATCATGTGAAGTTTTAGCTACCTGATCAATAACTATCAAGATGCTATTGAAATTGTATTGTGATCGATAAATATTTCAAGTTAGTTGTGAAATACACCTCAGACAGGTTGTCTTCACGATGTAGTTGGTCTTATCTCATTATCCATTGTTTGCTTTGGTGCTTATGTGTCTTAAATCTTATGGTTCTGGTACATTGATATGCTGGATGGACATCCCAGCCAACCATGTTGCCTTTTATATTGAGGTGTTAGGCTCAGAATTTACTTAATTAACTTTCCCTTAGTCACTGGTATAGATCTGGTTTGATGCCTGGGTCAAATGTGCTTTAGCATGTAAATTACACATTCATTTCTGTCACTCTGTGTTTAATGTGGATAGTGGATTGCTTACTTTACTTTCATATAGATTACCTGTACAGATGTAGTTGTCTTTGGTTAGGACTCTTGCTTCTATGACAATTCTTTTTTCCGCTTCCGCAGCTCCTGGAAGAAGGTGAGGAAGGAAAAGAATATTCCACCTTGAGGTCGAAGCTTGAAGTTCCTATCCAGGTTATGTAGTAACTTTTTACTGAGATTTATTGGTGCATTAAAAGGAAATTTATATTGTCTACAAATATCCAATTTATGTTGGTCTTGTTGTGGAATCAGTTAATTTTCATTTTAAGTAGTCTTAGAAGAAACCATCGTGTTGGTATAGCAGCTTTACTTTTATTTTGCTTCAAACCATTTCACAATATTGCAAAAGAGCAGCATTTTGTAGTTGCCTTATCAAAGTATCACTTAGAAGGTTTTTTTCCTTCTGAATTTTAAATCTTTTACAGATGACTGGAAAGGCTTAATGTCAAGTAAGCTTAAATAGCCTGATTAATGTTTCTCGTCTTTGTGGCTTCTCTAATTTTATATGTATCTTTTTCTGACATGCTCTACATTTCTTTGTTGACTTCCAAAATTTGGTTTTTACTTGGCTTCTAACTTTTTTATAAGCTTTAACAAAATATATCTATGCTATGGGATTTCTCATAATTTTTGGTATCTAATCTGCAGGCGGTTCTCAACTTTCAGGCTCCAATGGAATATGCCAAGGAAGTCAGTGATTACAAAAATCTAATCAAAACTTTGGTGATGGGTACTATGACCATATACTCAAAACCCTGGAATTTTCAAACTCAATTAAACATATCACTGTCTAGTACACTTGTCCTTTCTCTTTTATTTAAAGAATTTGTTTCCTCTATTTAGTCCTGAATTTGATGTCTCATTGAAAGAGAACTTGAATATCATAATCTTGACTTTGGTCGGTCATTTTCTAATGCACTAATATATTCTGCTTCGTGGGGGCTTGTTTGTTTGTGTTTGTAGGAAGTAATATATTCTAAAAGTTTCTGTGCATTTCCACCTGTGTTGTCTCTGTATTTGCAGGTATGCCTTCTATTATTAAGGTGTGTAGCTGAAATACCCCTATAAATTTTTACTGTGCCCTTGATTAGCAAGAAAACAATGCTGTACCTTAGAAGTTGGTCTTTGCAGGGACCTTAGATCGTAAGCAATTTGTTTATGCAAATTAAGACCGTTGAGGATTGGGCTTAATTTGCCTCAGAACCCTGTAAATGGGGTGGTTTGACTCTTGCTTGATGGTTGAACTTGTATGGGCTGGATCTTTTTCTAAGGTCTTATGCTTTGTTTAGGCCAAGTCAAGTTTATCCTTGACTTTGGGTTTTAGATGGGCCTTTATGTTTTGATGGGAATGCTTATGTGAAGATGATTCCTAGAGGGGTATATATGCAAATATTTATTTTCTGGTGGTATATATGTATTGTCGAAACAATCAAAGTGATAAGATCAAGGATTGCCATATTGGTCCATACTGGCGTACCGAGCTCAGCTTGGTATGGTACGGTACCCGGTATCGAGCGGTATGCACATGGTATACCGCTCGGTATAATATAATATAATATAAAAATAGTTAAAAAAATATAAAAAGGGGTGATGTTGCCTCGTTCCTTCTCCCCACGTAGGGAGATGTTTCTTCTCCCCGTGCGTGGAGAAGAAATCACCCGCAGGTGAAAAAATCGTTCGTGGGCGACAGATCGACAGACTCTAGATTTTTCTCCCTCTTCTTATTTCTCCCTCCCTCGGCTGCTATGGCCTGAAATCGGCTGTCGACGATTGATTTTGGGTGGTAACGGCGAACTTAATCGACGTCCAAGAGATTCAGCGATCGGTCACCGACGGACCAATACATACCGCCGACGGTGGTACTATCCGATGGTAAAGCTTGGATAAGATAACAACCAAGGTTCTCCATCGAGCAGAAGGCCTGTACACCCAATACATACCGGAGTCGATCGAGGCGGACCGGCCACCGAGCGATCGCTAAAATCGGCCATCGGTCGTTGACGGAGAAATCGACCATCGGCGGTCGATTGAAGAAGAAAAAGGGAAAAGAAGAAGAGGAAAAGAAGAAAGAAGAAAAGTACCTTGCCGTCGTCCTCGTCCGCGCGCCCTAGTCGCCCGCGGGAGACTATTGTCCCCGCACGGGAGATGAAACATCTCCCCGTGCTAGGAGAGATCAGGGCGTCGCCATTTATTTTTTTTTAAATAGTTTTAATATTTTTAATATACTATAATATAAATATTATATAATATTTTAACAATTTAATAATACCTGGTGGTACGTTGATAACAACAAAAGAAAAGATGAAAGAAAATAAGATCAGGTCAGAGGCAGGATTTTCATTTTCTTATTTCTATCTTTCTGTTGAAAAAGATCTTGCACTATTCACATCATCAGTTTATTGTAATGCTAATAATCGACCAACATGAAGCCAGCAAATGTATGAGTCAGCTAGTCTCTGGTTCAACTTCCAGGTGAAGTCAACGGTTTAAATAACTTTTTTGACAAGAACAAAATAGGATATATTTTAATAATGGTCTATACGATGTAAAACATTTACTATTATGAGTATAGGAAGCTCAAAGAAATTTTTTGGGCTTGTGATATAATGTCTAAAGTACTAAAACAGTATACCAGTTATTTAATTTGAATTACAACGAAAGAAGCTTGCATTATAATGTTATCAAGTGGTTATTCTCATACAAAGTCCTAGTATTGTTGCGGGTGAGAGAGATCATCTATCAATGAATAGTGAAGTGACAAGGTTGTGTGTCCGATGCCCTGTGTGTGTGAATTTTTCTTGTCGGTGAGGTTGGTGTTGTTTTTGTGTCAGGCAGCTGAAAGGAAGGGGCGGGAGTCTTGTTGGTGGCTGAATATGTGAGCAGAGGTGGAAACTTTATTACTTAGAGCATCAGTTATAGGTATAATAAACATCAAACTGAATGGTTCTCTCTTTGGAAGAATCCTATGAGATAAGGCCACATGGATACCAATTAACTGGGAGAGTGGGAAGCCTGGTCAGTCTTTAGCGTTGGTACCTTGCAATATTGATGTTAGGAACCACCAATGGGGAGTGTCACGGATGAGAGGAACCATTTAAGTGGAAGAACGTGACTTACAGGAATCAAATAGGAATTTGTCTGGTTTATGTATTTGGCAAACTGAATGGTTGTCTCTTTGGAAGAATCCTATGAGATAAGGCTACATGGACACCAATTAACTGGGAGAGCGGGAAGCCTGGTCGGTCTTTAGTGTTGGTACCTTCCAATATTGATGTTAGGAACCACAAATGGGGAGTGTCACGGATGAGAGGAACCATTTAAGTGGAAGGATGTGACTTAGAGGAATTGAATAGGAATTTGTCTGGTTATGTATTTGGCAACTCTTCTTTGTTTGTTGATTGTTTCTTCATTATTAAAAACTGACCGAAGTTTTTATTTTAATTGGGTATGTAGTGTACAACAGTAAGGGTGATTTAAGCTTTCAGCAAGGAACTCATTACTTGAGTAGTTTGTGGAAACAGGTCTTATTGTATGATAATAAAGGCTGTTTCTCACGGGTTTATCTTTATCTGGTCGATGCATTCTTTCTTAGGATTGAATTATTTGGCTTTATCTCTTTGTAAACTTCCAGTAAATAAGGTAAGAACTAGGGTAATTTTGGTAAAGGTGGTCTGGCTTCAAATTTGTGATATTTCTTCTGTTCTATGTATGACATGTTTTTTGGATTACAATGTGGAGCAGTTTGGAGGAATTATTTCTTGTAAATGTAAGGTGATGGATCTCTGGGCTATAAAAGAAATATAATAGTTAATAATTGCATTAAATGATGTTTCCATCCTAGAATAAATGAGATGCCAGCATATAGATGGTCTTGTGGCATGATGATAATTCTGATATATATATATATATATATATATATATATATATATATATATATATAGAGAGAGAGAGAGAGAGAGAGAGAGAGAGAGAGTATGTGTGTGTGTGTGCACGCTTTATGGATGCTCAGCTAGAAAACAATACAATTAAACTATATCGATATGAGGATTTTGAGATATACATAAGAAGTTATTAGAAAAGACAGAATATGCATTAGTAATGGTATATTAATTGGGAGTGATATGAGCGAAACCATTTGAAATGTGTTAGAAAGTTCAGACGAGAGATATAAATGCTGTGGTTACGCGAGGCGTATTGATTCATATCTGTGGTGAAGTACAGATAGAGGAAGAATTAAGAAGCCTTGATTAGAAATAACACAATGGCATTTGATGGCTTTTAGTTTGACTAAGCATTTTACCATCATTAGAGTTCAATGTCAAGAAAGACCCATGTGGCAAACTTATGTAGTTGTGGTCTACAACATGATTATTGCATGAGTGGAGCATTTATATCCTGTCCGTAACTATGATATATTTAACTTGACTCTAGATTAGTTAATGCTTTAGTACTGATATTGGCTAATAAATGTTGCAGGAATGAAGACTATAATTTGGAGCATTACTAATGCTCATATGGCACGCCCACAGGTTAAAATCTATTTATTAGGACTGCGCAGTTGTGGTCTTAGATCTGTTTGTCAGGACTGCACAATTTAATATCATATTGCTTTCTTATCTGTTGTTTTTCTTCAGGTCTCAACATCATCACATGGCACACATCAACAAACGCAGGCCTCCCCATCATCCAATATGCCACTTCCCCAAATGTTCAAAGGGATGAGGGAAGATGAGGTACTCCATGTGAAGGTTTTCAATTTGTATCTTTATGGTTCGAGGTCTTTTTATGATGATTTAGTGCTTTTATAGGTCCGTAAGGCAACAGGTGTCTTAAAGAGTGGTGTTCACTGCTTGGCGCTTTATAAAGAAAAGGATGAGGAAAGGGAAATGTTACAGCACTTTTCACAGATTCTAGCTATAATGGAGCCACGAGACCTCATGGACATATTCTCGTTGTGCATGCCGGAGCTTTTTGAATGCATGATAACCAACACTCAGTTGCTTCATATATTTTCAACACTTCTGCAAGCTCCTAAGGTCCTCCGACCCTTCATGGATGTCCTTATTCATTTTCTTGTTAACAACAAGCTTGATGCTCTGAAGCATCCAGATACCTCTGCAGCAAAGCTTGTTTTGCAACTTTTTCGGTTTTTATTTATGGCTGCTGCAAAGGCACCTGCTGACAGTGAACGCATACTTCAGCCTCACATACCTGTGATAATGGATGTTTGCATGAAGAATGCTACTGAAGTCGAAAAGCCTCTTGGTTATATGCATCTTCTTCGTTATATGTTTCGATCAATGAATGGTGCAAAATTTGATACCCTTCTGCGGGATCTTATTCCTTCGTTGCAACCTTGCTTAAATATGCTGCTATCTATGCTTGAAGGACTTTCTGGTGAGGAAATGAGGGATCTTATCTTGGAGCTATGCTTAACCTTACCTGCACGTTTAAGTTCATTGCTTCCACACATACCTCGCCTTATGAAACCTCTGGTTCTTGCTCTTAAAGGAAGTGATGACCTTGTAAGCTTAGGTCTCCGGACCCTTGAGTTCTGGATTGATAGCCTGAATCCTGATTTCTTGGAGCCTAGTATGGCAAATGTCATATCGGAGGTTATTCTTGCTTTATGGTCTCACTTAAGGCCCCTTCCATATCCATGGGGTACAAAAGCTTTACAACTTCTTGGTAAGTTAGGTGGTCGAAATAGACGTTTTCTTAGAGAGCCCCTTGCTCTTGAGTGCAAAGAGAATCCTGAACATGGGCTTCGTTTGATTCTTACATTTGAGCCTTCTACACCATTTTTGGTACCTTTGGATCGTTGCATATATCTTGCAGTGGCTTCAGTTATGCAAAATAATGGTGGAATGGAGGCTTTCTACCGGAAGCAGGCTTTAAAATTTCTTCGAGTATGCTTATCATCACTATTGAATTTGCGGGGAAATGTACAAGGAGAGGGAGTGTCTCCTGGTACCCTTGGAACATTGTTAGTGTCTTCGGTGGATCCTTCTAGGCGTCGTACAGAAACATCGGATATGAAGGTCTGCTTGAAGTATCCGGCATCCTCTATTTCTTCTGTTTATTATTTGTTCCACATTTTTAAATCATTTATAGCATGTTGTTTCTTCTGTGAAATTTATTGTTATGATTTGTCTTTAAAAGAATCGTTTTTTGTCACATCCAAGATCTGTGTTCTTTTTTTTGTTCGTGATGGTGCATCTGTGTAAACATGTTGCATAAGGGCTACATGCACATAATTATAATTAGCTAAGTTGCATAAGGGCTACATGCACATAATTATAATGAGCTAAGTGATAATTCAGGCATAGGTGTGTACAGATAAGGGCTACTTGCTCTCCTGGAAGTCTTATCCATCTCTGGAGGTATGTAGAAGCATTTGTTCTTACTAAATGAATTGGAACTTGGACAATTTTTTAAGACTGAATCCTGGAGGACCTTAGAAGGTAAAGATTTTGGACTACTAAGATTACTTGGTGCAACATTGGAACTATTTGTAAAACTAAGGATTTGTTGCAACTATGGCAATAGTAGCCTTCCATGGGACCCTCAATTGGCTCAGGTTGATAGGCATCAGAATTGCTTAACTACTCATAAGAACTCCCAATATTTGTTAATAATTGCAGGTATCAAAAGTAAATTTTGTAAAGCATTTAGTTGATATGTTTGTTTAAATTTATAGCTTAACTAGTAGGAATGCAAAAGGATTAGGAACCTAATCCTTGTACGACAATGACAAACTGAATGTCCCACCAACTAAGAGCTGGTTGCTTCTCTTGCCATTGAGCTTTATCTAGGGCAATATCTCTAGTTAAGTCAGAGGCATTTAATTTTTTTATTATTTCCAGCAAAGTCTTCTTAGGTCTCCCCTCACTAGTACTAAGCAACTTACTACATTTTACCAGCCTAATCAATATTTGTCTTATCTTCAAATGGTTTTGCACTCTTTACAAAGGAGTGCTGTGCCAACATCACAAGTTGAAATGAAGCACGCCAGAAAGGTATTGACACATGTCATGCCATCTTGTTTTGGACATGCCAATATATGGTTCAAGTCAAAAGATTTTTCTGCATTTGTTGGGATGAGGACATTCTTACCAGCACAACATGAAATCATACTGAGATAGTGGTATCAACACACATTCATACCATGATACAGCAACTGTTGCCCTTTACTCCTTAACAAATATATAACTTCACCAGACTGTTTGCACTTATAAAATGGTGATATGATATATTACATAGTGGTATTCAATTTTGTTTTATTGTTGTTCTTTAAAACTTTCTTAGTGTTGTTGTTAGTGAACTTTAGGGGTTTCTGTGTATCAACTTTCACTTTTGTATGTTCTTTTGGGTTTCTTGCTGTGTACATTTGTGGTCCTTTAGATCTAAAACATCCTCAACATCATGTTCTTAATTTTGTTAAAAAACTTAGTTTTTAAATTTCACAGAAAATTTTGTTAAACTTTTAATTTGTTTCTATAGATTTTAATTTGCTTTTTAGAAGCCATGTGTATGAGTGTTACAGATAAATTTAAATTGGAAATGATAATTAGCTTTCTTCTGACCAATTTACTACTATAGTGTTTTTTTTCCTGGCAATTAATAATTTCTTGACTTCAGGTTGACCTGGGTGTGAAGACAAAGACTCAGCTAATGGCCGAGAAATCTGTTTTTAAGACATTACTTATGACCACTATTGCTGCTAGTGCAGATACTGAGCTCCAAGACACAAAAGATGAATTTCTTGTTAATGTATGTAGGCATTTTGCACTGCTTTTTCATGTAGAATGTTCTTCATCAAACTTATCTGGCACAACGGGCCAGCATGTTGGTTCCATGATTTCATCAAGCAGTGGCATGACTTCTAGGTCGAGAGGTAGCACTTCCAATCTTAAGGAGTTGGATCCTCTAATATTTTTGGATGCGTTGGTTGAAGTACTTGCTAGTGAGAACAGGCTTCATGCCAAGGCTGCTTTAAATGCTTTGAGCATGTTTGCTGAAACACTTCTTTTTCTTGCACGGGCAAAGCATAATGGTGTACTAAGTTCAAGGGGTGGTCCTGGTACTCCAATGATGGTTTCAAGTCCATCCTTGAATCCTGTGTATTCACCACCCCCAAGTGTTCGGGTTCCTGTGTTTGAGCAACTTTTACCTCGCCTTCTGCATTGTTGTTATGGATGTACTTGGCAGGCTCAACTTGGTGGTGTAATTGGTCTTGGGGCTTTGGTTGGCAACGTCTCTGTAGAGACTTTATGCATTTTCCAAGTGAGAATAGTGCGGGGCCTTATATATGTTCTTAAAAGGTTACCAGTGCATGCTAATAAAGAGCAGGAAGAGACAAGTCAGGTCCTCACGCAGGTTCTTCGTGTGGTGAATAATGTTGATGAAGCAAATAATGACAGTCGTCGACAGAGTTTCCAGGGAGTTGTTGAATTTCTTGCTTTGGAGCTTTTCAACCCAAATGCATCCATTGTTGTAAGAAAGACCGTGCAATCATGCTTGGCTCTTTTAGCTAGCAGGACCGGAAGTGAGGTTTCCGAGTTGCTTGAGCCTCTTTATCTACCTCTACTTCAGCCTCTCATAATGAGGCCGCTTCGTACCAAAAATGTTGAGCAACAGGTACTGATTATTGGCATATGTTCTTATTATGCTTGAAATTTACTTCTTTTCCTTTGTCTATTGAATTGATCTCTTTCTTTTGCCTCTCATAGGTGGGAACAGTTTCTGCTTTGAATTTTTGTCTTGCCTTAAGACCTCCTCTTCTCAAATTGACGCCAGAGTTGGTCAACTTTTTGCAAGAAGCATTACAAATTGCTGAGGCTGATGAAACTGTGTGGGTCACCAAACTAATGAACCCTAAGGTGGTTACTACACTAAACAAACTTCGAACAGCATGCATTGAACTTCTTTGTACTGCAATGGCTTGGGCAGATCTCAAAACACCTAATCATACTGAACTTCGCGCGAAGATCATTTCTATGTTTTTCAAGTCTCTGACTTGTCGGACTCCGGAGATTGTTTCCGTTGCAAAGGAAGGGCTTCGTCAGGTTTTATATTTCACTTTCCAGTAGCTCTATGAATATTTGAATTAAGTTGTTTTGCATGAATGTATAATAATGAACATAAATACATGTTTCACTGTTTTCTATTATTTTTTCAAGTCACAATGTGGTCATTTAAGATTTTGTCTGTAGGTTGTTCAACAACAACGACTGCCAAAAGAACTTCTGCAGGGCAGCTTGAGGCCTATCTTAGTTAACTTGGCACATACTAAAAGCCTTACGATGCCTTTGTTGCAAGGATTAGCCCGCTTGCTGGAACTTTTGTCAAATTGGTTCAATGTCCAGTTGGGTGTCAAATTACTGGACCACTTGAAGAAATGGCTTGAGCCTGAAAAACTTGCTCAAACTCAAAAATCTTGGAAGGCTGGAGATGAGCCGAAGGTTGCAGCAGGTATGTTATAAAAATTAGTTTTGCCTATTTGGTAATCTAATGTAATCTGATTCTGGCTTAACCAGCTGTAGCTTCTGCATGTTACAGCCATGATCGAACTCTTCCATCTGCTCCCTCAGGCAGCTGGGAAATTTCTAGATGACCTTGTAACCATAATTATTGATTTGGAAGGGGCACTACCACCAGGACAATTTTACAGTGAAATTAACAGTCCATATCGACTTCCACTTACCAAGTATTTAAACCGTTATGCAACAGATGCGGTGGACTATTTCCTTGCTCGTTTAAGCCATCCAAAATATTTCAGAAGGTTAGTTGATGCTGGTAAAGTAACATATTCATTCTGCATAGAAAATATTACATTATGAATTTCTGACCAAAGTATATTTTCAGGTTTATGTATATAATATGTTCGGATGCTGGACAACCCCTAAGAGAAGAACTTGCTAAGTCGCCACATAAGATACTTGCAAATGCTTTCCCACAATTCTTTCCCCATTCTGAAGGGTCTGTTGTTCAACCTTCTTCGTCAGTTAATGATGAAGTCCTCATGTCAGACACTTTCACTAGTCCACCTTTGGCAGCATGCTCTGATGGTTATTTTCATGGATTAGAACTTATTTCCACTCTAGTCAAGTTGATGCCAAATTGGTTGCATGGTAATCGTATTGTTTTTGAGACATTGTTACTTGTTTGGAAGTCACCAGCAAGGATTGCTCGTTTGCAAAATGAACAAGAACTGAGCTTACTCCAGGCAGGTTTTCTAGCTCATTGAAATAGTTAATAGAAGCTGATTTTTGCAATGCATAATTGCTGTCCATCATCATATTCTCTGGTTATTCCATTTATATGGTAGCTTCATGTTCTTGCTGTTGCTAATTGTTTTTTTTTTCTGCATTGATATATTTTTTTTTGAAATCATATACCTTGTTTTTCATGGTGGTTGGTCATTCCTACAGGTCTAGAATAAGAGCTCTTTTTAAGTTTTAGTTATGTAAAATCATGATATATATAAAAAAGATTTCTTGTACTGATTTGACCAAGGTGTTATGTTAAGGATAAGAAATTCTCATGTTCCTGCTTAGTTGACTTTATTAGTCTTTTATCTCTTGGGTTACATATTGAGCTCCTTTGCTACTTTTCTAAGTTGTCTATGGTATTCAATTTATCGCACATAAGCTTGTGTCTAAATAGATTCTTCATTATTATTGTTCTTTGTGCTTCCAATGGATTGTCGTTTTTGATGTTTGTTTTCCCTATTCTTGTCACATATCCTTCTTTCTAAATGATTATGCACTTGTCATCCCCATTTATCACATTTCTCCTCTCCACTATTGTTCACGAAGTGTAGACGTAATTTCTTGTTCAGGAAGCTCACGTTTGGATAAAATGTCAAACAAGTTTCATATAGGTAGACATAGGTGCTAAAGGTTTATTTTTTGTGACAACTTCTGTCTCAAAGTGTTGCAATCATTGGCTACTTGTTATGGCTTCCATATTCTTTGCCTTTGAGGGAAGCTTCGATCAATTTTATTTTCATGCGCCACCTATTTTCACTCTTATTAGAATCGTTTCTCTTAGTTTATAGTTCCTGCTTGTATGTTTTCTCTTAGTTTATAGTTTCTGCTTGTTTGTGTTCTCTGAGTTTACAGTTCCTGTTTCTCTGTTTTCTCTTAGTTTATAGTTCCTGTTTTTTTGTTTTCTCTTAGTTAAAAAAAGTTCCTGCTTGTTTGTTTTCTCTTAGTTTACATTTCCTTCTTGTATTTCTAGTAAAATCATAAGATGCTTGTTGGTGCGAATTCTTAAGTACCCTCCGACTTATAGTGTCATTAAGCTTAGACTTACTAACAAAGGACAAGCACATGAAGCGCCAGAGAGAGTATTTTTTTCTTGAGGATTTGATAATAATGGAAGGAAAAGAGAGAAAGGGAAAGATAATTCCTGAACTTTCATTTTCAGGGAGTCCTCACTCGTGATTCATGGCTTCACACTAGACATGCCTTACACAAGGAAGATGACATCACATCATTTGTGGTGAATATTGTCTCCAAGGGTCCCTCCTAAGGATGTTTTCTCACAACCCACCCATATTATGGGAAAAAATTCTCATTGAGAAAAAAAAACTCTCATTGAGCCATATTCTTGAAAAGGACAGTTTTCCACTTTTTATAGACTCCAAAATACAAGAAGAAAAATGAATTATTAATAAAGAAATTCTATTTCTGAGTAATCAATCATCCCATCTAGCATTTGTTGAGAAACTTGACTTCTTTTTTCCCTTAGAGAGATGATCTTTCTTATTCAATTTTTTTTTTGACTGGAACCGAGTTCCATCCTTGTAGAATATTTATATCAAGCATCTCTCTCCAGTATTACATTTTGGCTCTTCTGTTTTGTAAATCATGTATCTCTTTTCAATCTTCTTATGTTTAAGTTTTTTTTTAAAATTTTCCTTGGACAATGTGTCAAGTGGAGTAGACAATACATGAGGTGTTGCCATGTCACAGTTTATTATATTTGCAAAAAACTTCCTAAAACACAAAAAAATGATTCAAAGACAAGATAAAATTTATCCTTTGATGATTGCAATATCCTTAGATCAGCAACGATGATTACCTTCAGAAATTTAGATATTAAGGGTGGAAAAAAACACAAGAGGTTTGTTTTTCTGTCTAAATGGCTTTGTTGGGTACTATTATATGACATTTGTTGTTGTTTTGACAAAAATATAGAAAATTTTGATAAGGCTTTGAAATATGTACTAATGAACATTCTGAATTTGATGTACATCAGATTCAACTTCCAAGACTTGAAAATAATATTCGCAAAACCCTCTGTTCAAAAATGATGATCACCTTTAGAAATTTAGATACCAAGTGCATGGAGATGCAATTCGGTTTCTTTTTCTGAATGGCTTTTCCTTGGTACTACTATATCTTGGTCATTGTTGTTTCAAGGTAATTATGGAAATTTTGATAAGGCTTTGATTTGTGTGCTAAGTTAACATTCTGAATTTGATTTAAATTAGATCCAAGTTTCAAAACTCTAAAATAATATTGACCTTGAAGTTGCTTGGGCTAGATGCAGTAGTTAGTTCCATGGTTTGACTTCGGTCGTCCGTATCACATATTGTCAAAAGCAGTACTGCCAGCGGTATCTTTGTAAATAATATTGACCTTGATGTTGCTTGAGATAGATGCAGAAGTTAGTTCCAAGGTTTGACTTATCGGTCTATATTGGTGTACCGACATATTGTCGGTATGGTACCGGTATCGGGCGGTACGCATAGTGTGTACCGCTCAGCAAGGTTTACAATTTCGATCTGTATCGGGCGGTACATACCGGTTCGTTAGGTCACCGGTACGCGGACTGCCCGCTACCAGGTAGTTCCGCCAAAAATCGATCGTCAGTGGTTGATTTCCGTCGTTGGCGGCTGATTGAAGAAGAAATCGACCGTCGACAGTCAATTAAGAGAGAAATCGATCCTCAACGGTCGATCCCGCGAGCCGTTGTCGCTCGCGGGTCGCCCGCGCCCGCGGTTGCTTTTTCTCCCGCGCGAGGAGATGGAGCGTCTCCCCGCGAGGGGAGAAAGATCGAGGCGACGTTGCTCCTTTTCTTTTTTTTAAATATTTTAATATTATATTATAAAAATATTATATTATATTTTAATCGGGCGATGCGTCTGCATACCGCCTCATCTAACGACAATATGTTGATACACATCGGTAAGTCAAACCTTGTTGCTATATTAAAAATATAATATAATATTATATAATATAATATTAATATATTAAATATATTAGAAAAAGAAAAGAAAAGGGGTGACATCGTCGAGGCGATGTTGCCTCGATCTTTCTCCCCACGCGGTGATATGTTCCGTCTCCTCGCACGAGAGAAAAAGCGAGCGAGGGCGCTCACCCGGTGATGGTGCACGAGCGACCAGCGGTGATGGTGTGTGAGCGAGAACGGCGCTAGGTTTTCTTCTTCTCCTCTTCATTTTTCTTCTTTTCCTCTTCTTTCTCTTCTTCCCTTTTTCTCCCTCAATTGAGCCGATTTCTCCCTCAATCGACCGTCGATGGTTGAAATCGATCGTTGACGGTCGATTTCTCCCTCAATCGGCCGCTGACGGTCGAAATCGATCGCCGGCAGTCGATTTTTGGCGGTACCACCCGGTAGCTGGCGTCCCGCGTACCGGCGACCTGGCGGACCGATATGTACCGTCGGTACATGTCGAAATTGCAAACGTTGGTTAGTTCTATTGCAGAAAATTTTGGATCTTAAGTATGTTAAATTGAATCGATGATTTGAAGACTAAGGCAACGTTGTAAGGAGTAAGATGCAAAATTTGGAGGGCCTCAATGGCATTCTTGAGTAAGAAAGGGGATTGATGAGATAAATATGAGTATATTTGAAATGATTATTCTATAATTTTATTGGCATTAGGAATCAACGAAATTTGCAACAATTATTCTATATTTATTCTAATATCTATAGTAAACTAGTTATAGATTTTACCGAGTATTATTTATTTGTCCAACAACGTAAGGGTTACATACTCACTAATTTGCAACAATGGTTGCCAAGGGGGGGGGGGGGGGGTGTGTGCGGGTGTGTGGTTTACCTAGTGCCTATCACCTAGTGCTAACAACAATAACAAAGCCGTAAGTCTCAACTATTTGGGGTTGGCTGTATCAATTTTTTGCCTCCAATGAGATCTGTAAAAGGTCATATGTTTAGTTAAGTTCAAAGTACTTAAATTTATATTTATAATTTCTAATAAAGTCTTTTAAAGTCTTTCTCTACCTCTTTGTATACCACTAATATTAATTTATTCATCTCTTCTGGCTGTTGCATCCATAGGTTTCCTCAGCATATGCTCATACTATCTTATATGCTTATACTATCTTAAACAGTTTACTCTTATCTTATCCTCAATCGAAGCAATACCTAGTTATTCACGAATAAAAGTATTTTATTTCATTTTCTATCTTTTTTAGTAACTCCACACATCCATCTAGATAATACAAACTTTTTATATATGTTTTTTCTTAACCGCCCAACACTCAGATCCATAAAGCATTGTTTGTCTCACAACTGCCTTATAAACCTTTTTTTTTTAATCTTAAAGGTATCTAATGATTAGTTAAGACTCCTGACGCCCCTCATCATTTTAACCATCCTGCTTTTACTCTATGAGTAATATCTTCATCGACCTCTCCATCTTGTTGAATAATTGATCCAAGATACCTAAAGCTTTTACTTAAAGGGACTTTTTATCCATTAAATATAATCTATTCTCTTGTTTATTCCTAGAATTATAAAAATTATATTTTATATATCTAGTTTTAGTTCTACCTAGTGTAAGGGAGGTCTATTATGTAAATGACTAGTAAGTTCATCCATTATCATGAAAAAAAGGGAGAGACTTAATGTGGCCATTTGGTGTATCTATGCTAATAAGAAACTCACTAGACACACTCCTTATAGTTCTAACACTAGTAGCTATATTCAAGGTTTGACTTATCGGTGTACCAATATATTGTTGGTACCGGTATGGTACTAGTATTGGGTGGTACGCACAGTGCATATCGCTCGGTATATTAAAATATAATATAATATTTTATAATATAATATAATATAATATTAATATATTAAAAAAAGAAAAAGAAGGCTACGTTGAGTCGATCTTTCTCCCTGCGCGGGGAGACGTTCTGTCTCGTCGCAAGAGAGAAAAAGTGGGCGAGGGCGCCGACGACAACCCGCGACTGGTGAGGGGCGGGGGCGAGGATGGTGCTAGGTTTTCTTCTTCTCTTCTTTTTTCTTCTTTTCCTCTTCTTCTTCTTCTTCCTTTTTTCTCCCTCAATCGACCCGATTTCTCCCGAAATCGATCGTTGACGACCGTCGACGGTTGATTTCTCCCTCAATTAGTCGTTGACGGTCAAAATCGATTGCCGACGGTCGATTTTTGGCGATATCGCCTGGTAGCGAGCGGTTCGCATATTGGCAACTGGAGAACCAGTATGTACCGCCCATACCGGGCGGTACAGGTCGAAATTGCAAACCTTGGTGACATTATCATATATATCGTCAAAATTGCAAACCTTGGCTACATCATCATATATATCATTTATAACATCAATATAGTTAGGTGACACACTTTTCTTTTCTAAAACCCACCATATTAAATCTTTAAGAACCTTATCATAGGTTTTTTCTAAGTCAATAAAAATCATATGCAAATCTTTGTTTTTATCCCTATACTTTTAAATTAATTATCTTAATAAATAAATAGCTTTTATTGTTGATCTTTCAAGAATAAAACGAAATTAATTTTCAAAGATATTTGTTTCAAGCCTTATCTCACTTTCAATAACTCTTTCGTAAAGTTTCATAGTATGATTGTGATTTTAATTCCTCTATAATTTGAATAATTTTGCATGTCTCTTATTTTTTGTAAATTGACGTTACAAAACTCTTTTTCCATTCTTTAGGCATTGAATATCATGTTTTGTTAAATAAGCTAGTTAACTGAACTACTTCCATGTCCTCTAAATTTTTTTAGATCTCAATAGGGATACCATCAGTCTCACACTCTTAGCTATTTTCATCTTCTTTAATACGTCTTTTACTTTATTTGCTCTAATTTTATGAATAAATCTATGATTATTAAATATATTATTATTATTTATCATTAAATCTAAGTCTTATGTGGAATATTCATTATATAATTTATAAAAATAATTTTTGAGCTTTCCATACTGTTATCCCTAACAAGTATTCTTTGATCTTCGTCTTTAATACCATCTAATTTGGCCTAAATCCTTGCTCTTAGCAATTCGATATATATCTTTTTCACCATCTTTAATATCCAATTTATTATAAAAATATCATAAACTTTATATCTTGTAATACTAATTGCTTTTTTCCCTCGTTTTTAGATTCTTTATATCTTTTAAATTTTTTCTCATTTTTATAATTTTGCCAATCTTTAAAACATGGTCTTTTAGTAAAAATTGGTTTTTGAACTTCCTCACACCATCGCCAATTCTCTTAATTTTACACCTCTACCTTTAGTTTCCCCAAGAATCTCCTTTGTTAAGCTCCTAATCCTATTAGCCATCGTAGTCTAAATAATATTAATATTATCTTTATTTAAGTTCTAGGTCTCCTTTCTTTCCATTTTATTCTCAAAATGCTTGCATTATCATTTTTAAAATTCCATCATCAGGTCCTAGTAATTTTTTCCTATATATTTTTATTATTTTATTTTTTATAGGAAATATCTAATACCATCAACCTATGTTGATTCGTCAAACTTTTGCTAGGTATTACTTTATAATTCTTACAAATAACTTTATCTAGATTTCTAGTGAGAAAAAAATCAATTTGACTATAGTTGTGACCACTCTTATAAGTAATTAAATGTTCATTTCTCTTCTTAAAGTGAGTATTTACAATTATAAGATCATACGAAGTTCCAAAATCCAAATCATACCACCATCTTCATTTCTCTCCCATGACTAAAGCCCCTATGCACCCCTTTATATTCATCATATGTTTTCCCTATTGACCATTAAGATCTCCTCCAATTATAAGTTTTTCGGTTATAGGCATTCCTTGAATGATATCATCTAAGCTTTCCTAATATTTTCTTTTGGTTTGATCATCCAATTCGACTTGAGGGACATAAGCACTAATGACATTCAAAACATTTTTTCCTTTCACAAATTTTAGAACTATAACTCTATCTCCAAATCTTTTTGCATCTACAATATTGTTCTTAAGATCTTTATTAACAATAATTCATGCACCATTTTTGTGTTTAACTTTCTACTATACTAAATTTTAAATCCAGAACCTTCAATCTCTCTAGATTTGTCCCCTACCGACTTTGTCTCTTATAGTCTAATAACATGGATTCTTCTATGATTATAGTGTTTACCAATTCTAATCCCTTTCCTAAAAGTGTTCTACTATTCTAAGATGCTAACCTAACCCTATGTTCTTGGACTAATTTCTTTACTCCTATTGGTCCAAAACAATAAGAAAACCCTTGCCTACGTGGCATCATATCCAAGCATTGATGTGATGGGTGGCTTCTAGGTGACCTTCTAACCCACTGTTTACAATTTGGGACACCTAAGTGTGAAAGTGCCTCGCGTCACTTCCAGGTGATGACTTAGCTCTATACCGAATGATAGTTGTAATAGCTTTTAATGATGGGTGCCTCATTTTTATTGCTTTCTTCCCATGCTCTCTATCTTTTTCTCCCTTCTCTTGATGTTGCTTCTCTATCTCATCCTCCTTGCCGCCTTTTGATTGTCATTCCATTGCCTCACCGCGGTCGCTCTGTCGCCTTATTGTCGTTAATTAATGACCTTACTGCTTTCCTTACAAAACATAAGGGATATAGACTAACTAATTTCTCTTGATTCAATCAACAACAGTGGTTCCTTTTCCTCACCTACTATTTATTTGTTCGGCAAAAAAAGGGTAAACCGACTCACTGATCTCTTGGTTTGATCCACAATAATGGGTACCACCCTATCACGAACAAAGATGTCTATGTCTTTCGATTTTGTTCATGCTTTGCACAGCATGTAGAGGACTTGCAATAGGCTTGACAGTCCCATTTTGGTTGGCTTTCGTGGCTGTTTCAGGCTTGTAAACGCAAGTTGTGTGCAGTCATCGTGCAGAGGAAAAATTTCACAGAAACAGGCTGTCCAAGTAGCCTTTTTGGGAGTTTTCTAGCTTCGCAGAGTGGTGCGAAGTGTCAACCAGTACAACACTCAGGAGCAGTGATTTAAAAAAGGCCAAGCGCTAAGGTCCCAAAATGCCTGAGGTGCTCGCTCGAGCGAAGCGAGACACTAAAATATAAAAAATATATAATATAATGAATAAATATGATTGTTTTAATAATTTATCTTGAAACCCTAACAATAATTTCAAATAAATAAAGATTAGTAGTATTAAAATTAAAGTAAGATATTATTAATTTAATAAATAAAAAATATTGTTAACATTATACTGGTACTATACTATTAACAGTATACTGAATCAATATGAGATCGAGGTTGCTGACCGAGAGAGAGGCTGCTGACTAAGAACATTGATAGTGGCAGTAACAGTAGTGGCGACATCAACGACATCGACAATAGGGAGGAAATGTCGGTGGTGACATCGCCAGTAGGGTTGGGGTTGGGGGAAGTCGTGAGGGGGAGACTGATATTGGTGCGATAGTTGGCTCAAATGTTGGCGACGGAATTACGAGGAAGTTTGAGGTTGGGAGAAGTCGCGAGGGGGAGATTGATATTGGTGGTGCGAGGGGGAGATTGATATTGGTGGGCTAGTTGGTTCAATTGAACCAACTAACACAAATGCGATCGAACCGGACCAAAAATGTTGGTCTGGTTGCCTGGTTTAAACCGGACACTCACCAAGCTCTCGGCGCTTGGGCTGGGGCTAGGGCCCAGCGACGCCTCTTTGAAGCGCGTTGCTGGACATTAAATGAGGCGCTTGGGCCTCGCATCGCCTGAGTGCCTAAGTGAGCGCCCGTGCACCTTTTGAAGTCATTGCCTAGGAGCTACCCAAGTGGCACATGGCTGGATGGGCCTTTGGGGTATTGTTTAGGGTTGGTTTGTTGCCTTGTTCCCCAACAGTGTCATGTGGGCACTTGTGGAGACTTTTGGTTTGTGGTGGACCACCTTGGACCCTTTGTCATGTGATTGTTTAGAGCTTGCGGTCCATGTTTCTCTAATCCATCTTCTCTTTTGTAAGTCCCTAAGGAATCATAAGAGGTTTTAGGGAGATTGACCCTTTGCGGACGGACACGCAACGGTGCTGCACAACTTAGGCCAAACTAGCTAAGTTTGTGACAACATGGTAACCCTATCAAACCGGGTAACCTCCAGTTTTATTGATCAAAATGGGGGGTATCAAGCGGTAAGCCTATCACCTTGTGCCATTTTAATTTATTTTTTTGTAGCTTTTGATGATGGTTGTCACATTTTAATTACTTTCCTTTGATGTTGCTCTCTGTCTCTCTCTTTCCTTTTTCCCTTTCTTCACTCGATGTTGCTCTTCTCAATCTTGTCCTCCTTGCTTTCTTTTTGTTGTTGTTCCATTGCCTCACCGCAGTCACTTAATCGCCTCATTGTCTTTGGTTCGTGACCTCACCGCTTGCCTTGCAGTGATGCTAACTCTTCAGACACTATTGGTCCATGACTTCACTGCTCCACATTCAGTGTCATTTCCTCGTACTCTTGGTCTATATGACCTCCACCTTCTCTTTCTCTTTCTCTTTCCTCCTTATCCTCCTCTTTTGTCCTTTATTGATCCATGAATTTGTTATGACTTGTTCATCATTTACTGGTCTTCTGAGCTTGAAATGATCATTCTTTACATGGTTTTCAATTTTCAAAGTGAACAAAAGAATTTTGGAAATTTTATAGTTAAGGGTCATGAAGAGCTGGAGTAAACGGTAATTTTTTTTTGCAAACCATTTGACAAATAGATCTTTTTAAAATTTATTTTATCTGAGCTAAAGCTGAATACTCTTTATTCTAAGTAGCCAAGCCTGCCTGTTAGTCAGTGTAAAATAGTGATGTATTTAAATAGCTAAAATACGAATTTTCACTATTGTGTGGACAAACCAACCTTTATTTTCTAATCAAACATGTTAAAGGAAGAAATTAATAGAAGTTAAAATATTAAGTATAAAATGATGATGTTGCTGAATTCTGTTCTTTTGGGAGTTATCCTGTGCCTGTCATAAAAGAACATTGCTAAAAAATAGGCGTCGTGATGTAGAATAGAGTAGAAAATTAGAGAGAGAGAGGGAAAGAGAAAGAAAGAGAAGTGTAAGATTAAAGAGGAGAGTAAGAGATTACAAGAGACGATGTTATTTTCATTCAAATCTGAAGTGTTTCATCCATTGACAAACTCTACTATTTATACTGGGAAATGCAACAGGACTTAATTTATTTGCAGCAATTTTTTAAAACACTATTTTTCATCATTGAGATTTTTTCCAAATGTCTTGCAAAGGAACTGTGTTTTTTGTGAAGTTCGGACCTTTTTGGTGAATCCTATCTTTTCATGCTTAATCTTTTATTTAGTTCCTCTCATGAAGTAAAGTCTTGTCTTTTGACAGCTGTGTGATGAATTCCCTGTTTATCCTTTTGCCGTTGTCTTTCTCATTATAATTGTTAACTGATTAAATAATTGACATTACCAGTCGATTCACATTCTCAGTCTGGTAAGGCACAAGCAAGTTCTATCTCTATCTTCGAAGATTTTGAATATCTCGAGTTCTAGTGTAGAACTGTATGGAGCAACAACTCTTGTGTGCATGAGAATAAGGAAAGGTCATTGATAGAATGTGTTCTTGGCTTAGGTTGGTTCCATCTAGATCTTGTGGGAAAAAGATTAACTATTTGTTTGATTAAGCTGCGTGAGGAGCTGTGTGTGATTTACTTGAAACTACATTTTGTATTGCACTTTTTGCTATGAATTGTCTTCATTTTAAGTATAGTCCATGACAAGAACTAGATTTTTGATAATGCGAGATGTTTTAGACTCATAGCACAATTCATGCAATAATATTCTATGCATTTTCATATGATTGGTCTTTTTCTTTCTATTATCCGGACACTGATTTATTGTTCTTCTTGAATCTACAGGTCAAGGAAAGCAAGCGGCTTGTGAAGTGTTTTCTAAGTTACTTGAGGCATGATAAGTCCGAAGTTGGTGCACTATTTGATATGCTGTCAATTTTCTTGTTCCAAACACGTATTGACTATACCTTTTTGAAGGAATTTTACATTGTCGAGGCAAGCTGGATATTTTCTTTTTTTTTTATTTGCCTTGATTTTCATGTTTATACTAAGTTTCAATCTTAATTTTTTAATATTAATGTTCTAACTTACTGTTGCAATTGTGGACTAGGTTGCGGAAGGATACACTCCTAACTTAAAGAAATCGATTCTTTTACACTTCTTGAGTATCTTCCAGTCAAAACAATTTGGACAAGATCACTTGGTCATTGCAATGCAAATTCTTATCCTTCCAATGCTAGCTCATTCTTTTCAAAATGGCCAGAGTTGGGATGTTGTTGACCCTGCTATAATAAAAACTATTGTTGACAAGCTTCTTGACCCTCCTGAAGAGGTGATCTTTTTTTGTGTTTGGTCTTGTTCCTACATATCTGTAAATGATTTTTGAATGAAAATTTCTTAGTTGAATGCCTCTTTGGACTTTCAGATTAGTGCTGAATATGATGAGCCTTTGAGGATAGAACTTCTACAGCTTGCTACATTGCTGTTAAAGTATCTACAAAATGATCTTGTTCAACACCGCAAAGAGCTTATAAAGTTTGGTTGGAATCATCTTAAGCGTGAGGATAATTCCAGTAAGCAGTGGGCATTTGTTAATGTATGCCACTTCTTAGAAGCTTATCAGGCTCCTGAAAAAATTATTCTTCAGGTATTCTTTTAAACAAATGCATATGAGTAGGTTCTTGCTTGTTGCACAAGCTGACATATCTTAGTGGACTATGATTCCATTTTCACACTTACGGACTAAAACATTTTCACACTTCAAGGACAACAGAAACTTGAATGGAGTTTCTGATCTGTTCATAAATAACTTTAAAGCGTTGACTCATTTGTTGCAGAGTATATTTTGTGCTCATTAATATTTAAGAATCTGATATATGTATAAGGGTATGTCTTGTTTGATACAGGTTGATTGGATTGAAATTTTATACCTCAGTTTCCTGTTGCTTTAAGATATTGAACCTTATCAAACTGAATTGCCCTTTTTTTGTCAGTGACACCTCTCATGCAATAAACTGGTAACATACCACAAATTTAAATTTCTGCAGTGACTGATTCTGTTTTTGCATGCCATCAGAGCTTCTCTAATATTCTTTCTGTGTGGACTTGATTTCACGCTGCAAGCAGGGATAGACATCATCAGGTGGTTTCATGAAAGATGCGGGTTTAAACATGGTGTCATAGATATGACCAAGGTTTGCAATTTCGACCTGTACCGCCCGGTATGGATGGTACATACCGGTTTGCTAGGTTACCGGTATGCGGTAGCGGGCGGTTCCGTCAAAAATCGACCCTCGGCGGTCGATTTCGACTATCAGCGGCCGATTGAAGAAGAAATCGACCGTCGGCGGTCGATAGAGAGAAATCGATCGTCGGCGGTCTTCCTCAAAAGGGAAGAAGAAGAGGAAAAGAAGAAAAAAAGAGAAGAGGGGAAGAAAGAATACCTCATCCGCACGCCGTCCTCGCCCGCGGGTCGCCCGTGGCCATGGCCGCGGCTGCTTTTTCTCCCGCGCGAGGAGACGGAGCGTCTCCCCATGCGGGGAGACAAATCGAGGCGATGTCGCCCCCTTTTCTTTCTTGTTTTAAAATATTTTTAATATTTTAATATAATATAATATAATATAATAAAAAATATATTATATTATATTTTAATATTGGGCGGTACACACTGTGCATACTGCCCGGTACGGGTCTCATATCAGTACCAACAATATATCGGTGCACCGGTATGGACCGGTAAGTCAAACCTTGGATATGACAAAGGGTGGCTTAAAAAATGTGGCCAGAGATGGTAGTGCTATATGGTCCAGCAGCAACTGGCCTCAATGCCTGTTAGATCTGGCAGATTGCAAGAGAATGGGCAGCATGAGGGTGGGTGGGTATTATGGACTGGGCTTTTGTTGATGTGTTAAAGGGAGAAAATGCAAATAAAAAGGGGGAAAGAGGAGAGAGGGGGGGTGTTGAGTGTGTGGAGGGAGGGAAGGAAGGGGTGTGCGATCGACTATCGGATGGATTAGGTTTCTAAGTGTTTTGGGATGAAATCTATCTTCTTTTTTGGTTAAATCGGACAGCTGCAAGAACCCATGCATTTTAAAATATTTTTGATCTAAATTGAGATCCTGTGAATTGATCTGGAATTGAATTGGTACTTTTTAAAAGGAATGGACTGAAGGACAAGCTGGTTCCGTTAGGCTTCCCTGTTTGTCTGTTTCGTTGCTTAACCATGTTTACATGAGTTATTTGAAAGTAGTTAATTTTTCGCTTAAAGTATTAATTCTACATTGGTCTTCTCCATGCTGGAAATGAAAGGACATTTTCTAATAAATCAGGTTATTAACTCTAGAGAAACTAATGACCTGTTGTGGTACATCCCTATGCTGTTTTGCAGCTGCCATGATATGTGCACTAAGGATGTTTCCTTTTGTAAACTAAGATTTAAAATCTTGGTCCAGTTCTAATACCTGTCAATGGCTGCATATGGACTGACATACGAAGACTTGGTTCAGGATGGTATGCAGATGGAAGCGGAGGGAGAGAAGAGGGAAGGAGTAGGAGATAGGGAAGAGGATAAAGCAGCGGTGGAGCCAGCAACCAGGGCGAGGACACCTTGGCTTTGTGGCAGGGCAGAGTGGGTGGTGGTGGCAAATGCCAATATGGTGGGCAAGAGGTGGAGGTTGGGAGAACGAGGGAGGGAGGGCATGAGAGAGAGAATGGAAGAGAAAATAAAAAGGGGATAGCTGTGGCAGCTGTTAAAAAAGCAAAAACAAAGATATTGCACTGTGCAGTAAGCTTATCACATAACGCAGTTCATTACCAATATGTTCACCATTGTTTAAGCCTGGTATGGCAAGCTTACTGAACAGTACAGTCCATACTAGAACTGAGCGAAATCGTTTGGACTTCTAAAATCTCTGTATCAACCAGTATAAACTGTATTTATATCTAAATATAAACTATGGTTGTTTCAGAGAATCATTGATGTTAGCACCATATTGTTAGGTAAATGTGAATTTGAAGGTAGCATAGTTGTACCTTATTGTTGTTGGCATCTGTACTTCTCTAGGTAACTCTTAAACCACTCTGCAAATTTATTAGTGACCTCTGATGGAAAGCACTCTGGAGTGTGAAAGATTTTCTTCTATGCATCATGATCGTACCAGATACACAAAAAAGTGCTGCTGATGTTCCTAATTTTAGTTGTAATCAGTCTGAAGGTTGCTTATTGGTTCACCACATAACTTGATACTGTTATGATTTGAATTCAAGCATATAGAACCTCGTAATTTATGATGTAGTTATTGTTCAGTAAAGATCAAGGTTCATTGTACTGCAGTATACTGCACGGTATGGGCGGTATATATCAGTCCGATAGGAGACCGGTATAGACAGTACATATCAATCTATCAGTATGTCCCACCATATCATGTGTCGGTAAGTCGGTACATATCGTACCAACAATCAGTCAGTTCATCAGTACAGACCAGTAAGGTGAACTATGGTAAAGACAACTACTGCATAAATGAGGATTAGCAACGTACCACTTGGATATAAATTTCTGATCCAATATGTGAACTGTGTGGTGCATTTGAATTTTAATGCTTATTGGAGTAGTACTTATGTCTTAGATGTGTTAGTGTATGGTGTATCTTGTCAATTTAAGTTCATTCTAAAATCTAGACACTGTTTATTTCATAATTGATTTTTTTAACTGAAACTTCTCTTCATGTAGGTTTTTATTGCCTTATTGCGAACTTGCCAACCAGAAAATAAGCTTTTGGTTAAGCAGGCTCTTGACATATTAATGCCTGCACTTCCTCGAAGACTACCACCTGGAGAAAGTCGTGTACCAATATGGATTCGCTATACCAAGAAAATACTAGTTGAGGAAGGTCATTCAATTCCTAATATGATACACATCTTTCAGCTTATTGTGCGGCATGCAGACCTCTTCTATAGCTGTCGAGCACAATTTGTTCCGCAGATGGTAAATTCTTTAAGTCGGCTAGGGCTGCCATACAACACCACTTCTGAAAATAGACGCCTTGCAATTGAACTTGCTGGCTTGGTTGTTGCTTGGGAAAGACAAAGACAAAATGAAATGAAAGTTATGCCTGGCACCGAGGGATTTAATCAAATAGGTGATGCATTAAATCCTGCTTCTGTTTGTGATTCAAAGCGATCATCAGATGCTTCTGCATTTCCTGATGATATAAGCAAGAGAGTGAAGGTTGAGCCTGGCCTTCAGTCTCTTTATGTGGTGTCTCCAGGTGGAGCTTCTATACCCACCATCGAGACACCTGGATCTGCTGGCCAACCTGACGAAGAGTATAAACCAAATGCAGCAATGGAAGAGATGATTATCACGTTCCTTATTAGGGTGAGAATAATTTTCTGCTTTTTTCATTGCAGTAAATCAAAATGCTATAACTCCTTCCGACTCTAGTTTTTTTAGGAGGTTTTGGGTAGTTATCATTGGCTAACAGTGTGCTCAAATTATGCTATGAAAATTGTTTTTTATTAGTTTCTTAGGAACATACAGTGATCACACAGACCATCGACGCCACTCTCCTTTTTGATTGTCCAATCTTTGTGACCGATGAGTAAGACGAGCCTGCGATTTTTTGTTTAGACGAATGAAATTATTATCCAATAGTATTGTGTGTCCATGTTTCATTAATAAACAAAAATTAGGAAATAAAATCTTGAGCATGTGACCATTTTCTCTACATGGTGTCTTACATTTGGCCTTCAGCATCTACTCCTAAGATGCAAAATACATCAATTGCACCATCACTTGTTTGAACATTTTATAATGCTTTGTGCAATCAAAATTTCAAATCTTTTTTACAAAGCAGGTTGCATTGGTGATAGAACCTAAAGATAAGGAATCCACCTCTATGTATAAACAAGCTTTGGAGCTACTAACACAAGCTTTGGAGGTCTGGCCAAATGCCAATGTTAAGTTCAATTATCTCGAGAAGTTGCTTGGACATCTTCCGCCTTCTCAATCAAAAGACCCGGCAACTGCTCTTGCACAGGGTCTTGATGTCATGAACAAGGTCTTGGAGAAGCAGCCACGCCTGTTCATCCGCAACAACATAAATCACATTTCACAGGTGCCATTATTGTAGGATTTACTACTGTTAAACTTTCAGAGTTTTGAACTTAAATTGTTTTGCAGATATTGGAGCCTTGTTTTAACAGTAAAACCTTGGATGCTGGGAAGTCACTTTGTTCCTTGCTGAAAATGGTTTTTAGTGCTTTTCCACATGATGTGGCTAGTACACCACAAGATGTGAAGATACTATATCAAAGGGTTGGAGAGCTTGTACAGAAACATCTTGCTGCAGTGACAGCTCCTCAGATATCTCTTGAAGTTAGCAATGCTAACTCAATGATAACTTTTGCTCTCTTTGTCGTTAGGACCCTGACTGAAGTTCAGAAGAATTTTATTGATCCATTCATTCCCTTGTTGCTTCGTGTACTTCAACGCCTAGCACGAGATATGGGATCCTCTTCTGGTTCACATGTCAGACAAGTATGATATCCTAAATTTTTTTTCGGTTTTTACCTTAAGTTCCTTGGTATTCAGTTCTGTAGTTTATTTTCTAATTAGTACTGTCCTTACATCTAGTTCTTTTTTTTCTCTTTTGTAAATGATGTCTTTTACCATTATCAGAGCCACAAACTTGTAATCTTTTGGAGCTTAAAAAATCAGTTCAGATTTATTGGTGCTATGATTCTTGTTTTCTTAGCCATATATATTTTCTTTTATGTTTATATTTTTTTTATTTTTTAGAATGATCCTCATTATTCTCTTTGCCTTGTGGACCTTACTTTTTTTTATTGAACTGGTAATTTCGAAGAGCATTTCTGATTTCTCTATTAGAAGATTACATGAGAAGGTTTGCTTAAGTCAGTTGTGCAACCATTCTCCGATTGGGTTATGGGGCTGATAACATACCCATTGGAGCCCTGGCCATTTATACGTGGACAGTGTTTATTGTTCAATGATCATGACCAACACTACACTGCATGGTCCACACATATCATGCCACATGCTATGCCAGCACATTTTTTCTGCCTTGCCCATCAGGCAGGGCCAGAAAAGGTAAACCTGCATTGCTGTGGGACTAACCAGTCAATTCCTTTGAGTTGCACTTTGCCAATTTTGCCTTCTTAGAGTAGAAACCCATGTCTTTTGATAGAAATATGCCTTCTAATAAGCATTAAGAAATATTAGTAAATGACTCCTGAAAATAAATTTTCCTTTTAATGTAAATAAAGGATGTTCTTCATGGGTACTTAGCAGCCTTGTTCAGGGCCTGGAATTTGCTTATAAGTTTTAGGAACATATAATATTAAACATCAATTGTTAATAGAAATGTATGTTTCTCATGGTTGTCAAAGTTGAACCTCTGTCTAATTTAAATGCAACTACTTCTCAGGCAGCTTCATATGAAATTAATTCTTTCAAATGTACAATAATGAAACAAGTACTTTGCAATTTTAATTTAAAATGGTTATATTAGAAATCATATTTCCGTCATACTTAAAATTTGAATATTGGCATTATCAAGCCTGGATTTAATTTGCTTGTTTAGCCTATCTGGAATTAATTTTTGACACACACAAAATGGTTTTGCACTTATTTCTTCTGAAGATTTCTTGATAGCTGCATCTCTTATGTTACATTGAACTTTTTGTGTGCTAACCTTAGCCCTTGACAAATTTATAGAGTCATTATTCCCATATAAGCCTGCACCCATCAATAGGGCCTCAGGTAAGCCTATTGCTGGATGATGATATATAGGTGTTCTAAAATTTGATTTCTTGCAGAAATAGGAGTGGTAATTAACTAGGTTTGATATTGTAATGATTGCCATATTCTTTGGGTGTCAATTGATGCAATATGCCATACTTGCTTTATTGACAGAGAATGATGAAAATCATCAACTTAGCAACCATACACCCCAATAGCTAAAGAGCTATGATACATATAAATTGACACCCTCCAACGGATTGAAACAAGACGGATCTTTTAAGATTGAAGTAAGAGAAATTATTCTATCATTTTATCATTGGAAAAATTATGAAATGATTAGAACAACACTTTAATTCTCTTAAAACGCCACAAACTAAGAAGTTTGATAAGTTGAGAAGCAAGCAAAGATTTTTTGGGGTCTTGAAAGCCACAAGCAGAAAAGCTTGATAAGTTCCAAAAGTTCATGCAAGAACTTAAAACAAAACAGTCACTAATATTGGAAGATGGTTATAATTTTGAAATTGTTTTCTTACAAAGGGAGTTAGCCTTGTTTATATAGAACAAGGCCAAGTACAAAGTGAATGAACCGATTAAATACATTAAATTACATTCATATTCCCAATTCGTGAATGTAGATCATTCATGAATCTATCTTAAACTTCTTATGGTTAATCAAAAGACATACAACCTTTCCTTTTAATAAAATAAGCCCACAATTGCTAATATCAGTGATTTAAAAAGCGCTAGGCGCCAAAAAGCGCCAAGGTCCCAAAACACCCGAGGCGCTAGGTGCTCGCCCGAGCGAAGCGAGGCGCTCTAAAATATTAAAATATAAATAATATAATATAATAAATAAATATAATTTATTTAAATAAAAAGATAATATTAAATTAAAAATCTACCATTAACAGTATATTACTTACTGTTAATAATAATTAGACGGGAAGGAAAGGGGAGAAAATCCATCGTTAACAGTATATTATTTACTGTTAACAGTAGTTAGAAGGGGTGACATAATTATTAACAGTAAAGGGATATAAAAAGTCATGAAAGTGGCAAGAGAAGCAGTGGTGAGAAGTCGAAGTCGGCAACAAGACCGGCGAGGACTAGTCTAATCTGACCACGCAGGTCTGCGAAGAGCGGACGCCACGGACACCGGACAACAATGAAACGATGGCGACGGCGGCAACAAATAACGATGCGACGGATAGCAGAGGAAGATGAGGAGACTCGATCGGCGACAGAAGAAGACTTGGTTCGCTGCACCTACGATGGAGGCAGCAGCAGAAAGCGCAGATGGTGGAGGCAACGAGAGAAATCGTCGGCGGGGGCAGAAGGAGAAGGTGCATGCTAGGGTTGGGAGTCAGGGTCGCGCGCATCTAAGGTTCAATCGGACCAACTAACGCACATTTAATCGAACCAGACTTAAAAAAGTCTAGTTTGGTTGCCCTATATCAACCGGGCGCTCGCCCGAAGCACTCGACGCCTGGGCTCGGGCGAGCGCCCAGGGCGGTGCCTCATTGAAGTGCGTTGCCTGGTCTTGATATGAGGCGCCGGCCGCCTAAGCGCCCGAAGCACTCGACGCCTGGGCTCGGGCGAGCGCCCAGGGCGGTGCCTCATTGAAGCACGTCGCCTGGTCTTGATATGAGGCGCTCGTGCCTCGCCTCGCCTGAGCGCTTAGGCGAGCACCCGAGCGCCTTTTTAAATCACTACCTAATATGGTCCAACATGGCTAAATGACCTTTATTATTTAAAATGGGTTAAAATTCGTTATCTCTGAAGGCTGAACTTTCTCTTCATAATTTGAACTTATTTAAATCATGTTGACCATTTTAGGCTCTTCTTGCATCCATAGAACCTTGACTGATTCTTGATCGAGTCTTGACCAACGTGCTCCTTCCAAATGTCTTCCAATAAACAAGTTAAGACTTCTTTCATCTTTTTAGCTTTAGCTCTTGTCATTGGTCCTCTACCAATAGTAAAAGGGTCTGGCAGAATTATGATCAACTAGTTGGTTTATATGAGGATACATTTTCAATGGTTGTATGAACTTTACATTGTTGGTGGAACTTCTCAATTAGACAGTCATATCACCATAATGTTCTAAATAGATGAAAAATGGTGGCCTAGTGCATAGGACTTCTATCGATGTAGTCTTTCCCCTACAAACAAAATTATTTTTTAATCACCTAGGTTGCAAAGAAACAACTTGATTGTAACACCAAGAGCGACCCTCTATCATCATAATGTTCTGACTTATTCTGGCCTATTATGTATCCACACTTTCTTGTTATTCTATTATCCCTATAGATTGATCATGCTTTCCCAAATGCTATTTTATTATGGGTATCCATGTTTATTAATCTCTTAAATTTTTAATCTTCCAAGAATTTTACAATGTTTCTGAAGTTTCTATTCGAGTGATTGGATTGTTGAATTATGTCAAGTTATAATCATTAATTGATGACAAGTTTTACAATGACTCAAATTTATTATGATCTCATTGTTGTATGCATCAGGATCCAGTCTTATCCTTGATCATTTTTTCAGGGACAGAGGGCAGATCTGGATTCATCAGTCAGTTCACGTGCAACAGCTGACTCAGCTTGTGTGATCTCGAACATGAAATGTGTCCTAAGCCTTGTAAGTGAACGAGTTATGCATTCTCCTGAATGTAAACGGTTAATTGGCCAGATACTTCACGCGCTGCTGTCTGAGAAGGGCACAGAATCCAGTGTACTTTTGTGTGTACTTGACACAATAAAGGTATGGATTGAGGATGACTACAGACATTCTTCCTCTGGTGCTTCAAGTGCTGCTCTAACTCAGAAGGAGATAGTATCCTATCTGCAAAAGCTTTCATTGGTTGATAGAAAGAACTTTCCTCCAGCTGTGCAAGAAGAATGGGATGGAAAATATTTACAACTTCTGTATGAGCTTTGTGCAGACTCAAGCAAGTATGGAATGCAACATCTGTTTGCTTGTTTAGATTAAAATATCTTTTCTTTTTTTTATTGCCTTTTTAATGCTTAGCAGGTATCCAGTGCCCCTTCGCCAAGAAGTGTTCCAGAAGGTTGAAAGACAATATATGCTTGGTCTAAGAGCAAAAGATCCAGAAGTTAGACAGCGGTTCTTCATGCTGTATCATGAATCACTTGGAAAAACACTGTTTAACAGACTTCATTTTATCATCCAAATTCAGGATTGGGAAGCTGTAAGCGATGCTTTTTGGCTGAAACAGGGACTTGACCTTCTGTTAGCTATCTTAGTAGAGAATGAACCTATCATGCTAGCACCAAATTCTGCACGAGTGCCACCACTTTTGGCATCAGGCACTTTTCCTGACATGACTGTGGTTCAGCATTCAGCATCTGATATATCAGATTGTTCAGATGGGGCTTCTCTTACATTTGATTCTCTTGTGGCTAGACATGCACAATTTTTGACAGAGATGTGCAAACTTCAGGTTGGTGTCTTGGCTGCCTTGAACTATTTAACCTATTTTTTGGGTTCTTTTGGGTCTAATGCCTTCACCTACCGTTTACCAATCTTCTACTTTGTTTATGTATATATGTTTATATATATTATTTTTGTGTTTTTTGTTTTTCATGTAGGTGGCTGATCTTGTGATTCCACTAAGAGAAGTAGCCTATGCTGATGCTAATGTTGCATATCATATGTGGGTTTTAGTCTTCCCAATTGTTTGGGTGACTTTACAGAAAGACGAACAAGTTGCTCTTGCTAAGCCCATGATAGCTCTTCTGTCAAAAGATTACCACAAAAAGCAGCAAGGTAGCAGACCCAATGTCGTGCAAGCACTCCTTGAAGGGCTTCATTTGAGCCACCCCCAACCTCGGATGCCGAGTGAGCTCATCAAATATATTGGCAAGACTTACAATGCTTGGCATATTTCACTAGCTCTACTAGAGAGTCATGTCATGTTGTTCATGAATGATGCAAAATGTTCTGAGTCATTGGCAGAGCTTTATAGACTTCTTAATGAAGAAGATATGAGGAGTGGATTGTGGAAAAGAAGATCAATCACTTCTGAAACAAGAGCTGGGTTGTCACTTGTTCAGCATGGTTATTGGCAGCGGGCTCAAAGCCTTTTTTATCAGGCCATGATCAAGGCAACACAAGGCACTTACAACAACACAGTTCCGAAGGCAGAGATGTGTCTTTGGGAAGAACAGTGGCTTTACTGTGCTGGCCAATTAAGTCAGTGGGAAGTCTTGGCAGATTTTGGCAAGAGTGTAGAAAATTATGAAATTCTTCTTGATTGCCTATGGAAGGTTCCTGACTGGGCTTATATGAAGGAGAATGTAATACCTAAGGCTCAAGTAGAGGAGACGACTAAGGTTCGTCTAGCTCAAGCATTTTTTGCACTTCATGATAGAAGTGCCAATGGTGTTGGAGAAGCTGAAAATATTGTAGTGAAAGGTGTTGAGCTTGCATTGGAGCAATGGTGGCAGTTGCCTGAATTTTCTGTCCAATCTCGAACCCCTCTATTGCAGCAGTTTCAACAATTAGTTGAGGTTCAAGAATCTGCAAGAATACTTCTGGAGATTGCAAATGGGAACAAACAACCTTCAGGAAACTCAGGTGGCAATGTTAATAATGCATATGGGGAGCTCAAGGATATCCTTGAGACTTGGAGACTACGGACTCCTAACGAATGGGATAGCATGTCTGTTTGGTATGATTTACTGCAGTGGAGGAATGAGATATACAATGTCGTGATAGATGCGTTTAAGGACTTTGGTCAAACAAACCCACAACTTCATCATCTTGGTTACCGAGACAAAGCTTGGAATGTTAATAAGCTTGCTCATGTTGCCCGTAAGCAGGGACTTCATGATGTCTGTGTAAAAATACTGGACAAGATGTATGGGCATTCAACAATGGAAGTGCAGGTACATGTTTTGAGGATAAGTTTTGAATATCCTTTTCGTGCTTTAATTTTTCTCTTGTTTGATGCAAAAAATTTGTCTTTGCAGGAAGCATTTGTCAAAATAAGAGAGCAAGCAAAGGCTTATTTGGAAATGAAAGGGGAATTGACCAGTGGTCTTAATTTGATCAATAATACTAATTTAGAGTATTTTCCTGTAAAACATAAAGCAGAAATTTTTCGCATCAAAGGTGACTTCTTGTTAAAGATGAATGATTGCGAGAATGCTAATCTTGCATATTCCAATGCCATAAGCCTCTTCAAGCATTTACCCAAAGGATGGATAAGCTGGGGAAACTATTGTGACATGGTACTAAATGTTATCATTTTATATCATGGATAATAGTTGTCAAAGTCTAATTGTTGGTATTGCTTTCTCTTTCTCAGATATACAAAGAGACACGTGATGAATTATGGTTAGAATATGCTGTGAGCTGCTTCTTTCAAGGTATTAAGTATGGTGTTTCAAACTCTAGGAGCCATCTGGCTCGTGTTCTGTACCTTCTTAGTTTTGATACACCAAGCGAACCTGTTGGGAGGGCATTGGTTAAATATTTAGATCAGTTACCAAATTGGGTTTGGCTTTCTTGGATCCCACAACTTCTGCTTTCCTTGCAAAGAAGTGAAGCTCCTCATTGTAAGCTTGTTCTACTAAAAATTGCTCAAGTGTATCCTCAGGTACTTGGAGCACATGAAGGATGTATCTTTAATTAGTTTAAATGCTTCCCTTGAATAGATATATATTTGTGCATTAAATGTTTCTTGAAATCATCTACAGGCCTTGTATTATTGGCTGCGTACATATTTAATGGAACGTCGTGATGTTGCTAATAAATCTGAATATGGAAGAAATATAGCATTAGCTCAGCAACGAATGCAACAAGCAGCCTCAGCAAATACTGCATCTTCACATAACTTGGTTGATGCAAATTCAAGAGGGCCCAGTCATCTTGGAGCAACATCTGAAAGTCAGGTTCATCAAGGTTCCCAAACTGGCGGTACTGCTGGTTCACATGACGGTGTTAATTCTCAAGGACAAGAACCTGAAAGGCCTGCAGCAATGGATGGCAATGTTAATAATGCACACGACCAACCACCACAAAATCCAACTGTTGCAGAAGGCACTCACAACTTATTGAGACGAAATGGTGAACTTCGTTTAGCTACTGTTGCTAGTGCTTTTGATGCAGCAAAAGACATAATGGAGGCTCTTAGAAATAAGCATCAAAATTTGGCAAGTGAACTTGAGGTATGAAATATTCATTGTCTTCATATTGCCCTCTGATTTTTTTCTACTCATCACCCTGATATTTTGCATGCGACAACTGTATAAGAGGTGCACCATGTTCCTTCTAGAACAAGTCTCTCAGAATGTAATGAGGCTTCCTTTTTAGGGACTAGTAATAGATAAATATTCGGTGAACATGGGTTGCAATTTAGACACACTGTATATGACCTAGTTTTGTAGGTTGGCCTGTTTATGATGTTCCATTTGGCATTCAGCAGTCTGTCTCTGTATATGTTTACTTCTAGTGCAGGATTGGAACTAACCTTGTTGGAATTGTAATACTATGGTGATCATGAGGAATTAAGTATCATGGTACATGTAGTTTGGCACCTGGTATATGCATCAAGCTAAAGAAATTTGAGAAGTCATGGTTGGAAAACATTTGAAGATTTTGTGATAGCAACTGCTTGATGAGATCTTATATGAGCTTATGATAATGAAACTACTAGTTTGGATGATAGAATAATTTTCACAAGAACCTGTTTTAGTGGTTGACCAGATCTATAGAGTTCTTGTTTTTGGAGATATATTCTTCTATTACTTAGTATTAACTAGTCTGTATTGTCTCTTGTGCTCCAAGTGCCCTAGGAGAGTCATAATCTCGTATTGCATTTAATTGTAGATGGATTTGGGAATAAGTAGAAGTTGTCTTCTTGTTCAAATTTTGTATGTTCTATGGTGCCTGCATGCATCATGGTGGGGATTAAAATTCTCCAATGAATTTCCCATTTTTACTTCAGTGATGCTGTTTTTGCTTATAATCATTCCCCAAGTTCATACAACTTGATCATGTATCAAGGCATGAAACATTACTGATGGACCTCGCTTAAAAAGGGTTGAACAGGTTACTCAACCAAAAAAAAAATAAAAAAGAAAACTATGGTTGACCCACAGATAGCCCCAGCAACTCTGATGGTTGCCCAGTCCTCTTAGATTCATGTAGGAGCATTTCTAGCTTACCTATGTTCCAGCTGATTGTTAAATGGATTATTTCAGGTTCCTGTGCCTATAACCGCAGGCACTTTATGTGACTAGACCCAAAAATGGTAGCTCTTCTGGGTCTTTTGGTGGTACTTCTTACCTATGATGACTACTGTGTGCAGGAAAAACATAATAAGATGTGTTTACTTAACAGGTATTTTGTCAATGGGACTGTTTGATATCAGAGCTGAATAGATCAAAGAAAAAAGATTCTCCTTTTTGTGGCTATATAAGAAAAAAATTCCATGGTGTGTGTGCTGCAAAATTATCTGTATCTAGTTAAGAGATTCTCTGTTTTGTGACTATATAAGAAAAAACTTCCATGGTCTTGTAGAATCATGTTTGGTTGTTGTCTGTGGCTTCAGTAATCTGGAATGTCACTGACACATGTTCAAACTCTTTGATTTTCATTTTTGTAGAATTATTACATGATTATTACTTCTAGCAATGTATCATAGTTGGTGAGAGAGAGGATTGTTCTTTGTTTGTCTGATGGATAGATGTTTACTGTAAGCTTGACTAAGAGCAGCTTTTGATTACTCAAGTGGATGATTTAGTATGCTGACTGATTATTAATCAATCTTCAAACAACTGGGATGCATAACCATTAAAACTTTGAAGCTTATGAAATATGCTTCTGTTAATGTGAGAAGTATCAGGTCACTTTTCAGATTTGCTTAAACATTTTGCTTCTGGACATATTTCAGGAAAGCAGATAGACTGCTGTGTCTTCAAGTTTTGGACATTTTCATAAGTTGATGTTAGAATTGGTTGGACTACTTATTTTGGTTAGTTTAACAATAGCCCTTTCTGACCTTTCAGGTTTTACTTTCTGAAATTGGTTCAAGATTTGTTACGCTTCCCGAAGAGCGACTTTTAGCAGTGGTTAATGCGTTGCTTCATCGTTGTTACAAGTATCCTACAGCTACTACTGGAGAGGTACCGCAATCTTTGAAGAAGGAACTGTCTGGTGTTTGCAGAGCCTGTTTTTCAGCAGATGCAGTGAACAAGCATGTTGAGTTTGTTAGAGAATATAAACAGGAATTTGAACGTGATCTTGATCCGGAGAGAGCATCAACTTTTCCTGCTACACTTTCTGAGTTGACAGAACGGTTGAAACACTGGAAGAATATTCTTCAGAGCAACGTTGAGGACAGATTTCCTGCTGTTTTGAAACTAGAAGAAGAGAGTAAAGTACTGCATGATTTTCATGTTGTTGATGTGGAAATGCCAGGCCAGTATTTCACAGACCAGGTTGGTATAGATTTGCAAGCCAGTGTCGTGTTAATATTAATCAAGATGTCTTTTAATTGCACAGCATGCATTTTAAAATTGACTTGTTGTTGCAGGAAGTTGCACCTGATCATACAGTAAAGTTAGACAGGGTTGGAGCCGATATTCCTATCGTCCGGAGGCATGGAAGCAGCTTTCGCCGCCTTACTCTTATAGGATCTGATGGTTCCCAGCGCCATTTCATCGTCCAGACATCATTAACTCCAAATGCTAGGAGTGATGAACGCATGCTTCAGATCTTTCGGGTGTTGAACAGGATGTTTGATAAACACAAGGAATCGAGGCGCCGCCATCTGACCATTCATACCCCAATAATAATACCTGTTTGGTCACAGGTCTTCTTTACTTTTTTCTCATACTTGCTGAGGTTTAGAAAAGTAACTGTTTTTTTTTCTTTCATGTTTTTAATCACCTTTCTTGTTGTAAATGAACTTCTATCTGTTTTTCCTTGTTGCAAATTATTTGTGGTTGTTATGACTTGGAAGTAACTGTTCCTATTCTCAGGTACGCATGGTGGAGGATGACCTGATGTATAGCTCATTTCTTGAGGTCTATGAGATCAATTGTGCACGGCACAATAGGGAGGCTGATATGCCCATTACACTTTTTAAAGAACATCTCAACCAGGCCATCTCAGGACAGGTCACAGCTGAAACTGTTTTGGAGTTACGTCTGCAGGCATATAATGAAATTACCAAAAATGGGGTCAATGATAACATATTTTCTCAATACATGTATAAGACACTCCCAAGTGGTAACCATCTTTGGACCTTCAAGAAACAATTTGCCATTCAACTGGCGCTCTCTTGTTTTATATCATACATGCTGCAGATTGGGGGCAGGTCCCCAAACAAGATTCTATTTGCGAAAAATACTGGCAAGATATTCCAAACTGATTTTCATCCTGGTAAGCTGGAGTAGTCATTTGGATAATAGAAAGTGATTAAACTCTCTGTTTTCTGAAACTAACTGTTTTTACCTTTTGGGGGAATCTTGAAGCTTATGATGGAAATGGAATGATCGAGTTTAATGAACCAGTTCCCTTCAGACTGACCAGAAACATGCAGTCTTTCTTCTCCCAGTTTGGAGTAGAGGGACTTATTGTATCTGCAATATGTGCCGCTGCGCAGTCCGTAATTTCACCAAAAGTATGTTATTTTCTTTTCCATTCTTCCTAGGTGGTTGGTAGTCGCACATAAGTTGTGTGAAACATTCTTCCAGCAATTAATACATATATATATATATATATATATATATATATATATATATATATATATATATATATATATATATATATTTGTGTTGTGTGCATATCCTTGTCTTTACCAAGTATGTACTAATAAATTTATTTGGTCCAGCAAAGCCAGCATATATGGCATCATCTTGCCATGTTTTTCCGAGATGAACTGCTGTCATGGTCATGGAGAAGACCACTAGGAATTCCTCCGGCACCAGTCGCTGCAGGGGGGATCAACCCACTGGATTTGGAGCAGAAGGTGACAACTAATGTTGACCATGTGATTGCACGTATTAAAGCAATAGCACCACAGTGTTTTCCTGAAGAGGTATGTTCCTTCAGTCCCTGCTGTTTGCTCTCCTTAGTAGCTATTTAAAAATCATATGCTTTTGGGAATAATTTTGATGCATCTAAATTATGAGAATGTGGGAAGTCATTGATTTAATGATGGGAACCTTAGGCTGGATTTCAATGCATTGCCTAATCCTTAAAACATGTTCCCAGTGTTATGTAGCTCTCCCCCTCCCAAATTATGGCATTCTCTGACAAATTATTTCTTTTTGTTTTAGGATGATAACACTACTGATCCCCCACAATCTGTACAAAGAGGTGTTACGGATCTGGTGGAAGCAGCCTTGGAACCGAGGAACCTATGCATGATGGATCCAACATGGCACCCCTGGTTCTGACTCAAGTCATTAAAATCAATCCAGAAGAAACCTACACAAGTCAACATGTAGGTAGGTGATGGGCGGGGGTTGCTGGTCTCTCTGAATTTCTATACCGAAAGTCAGTTAGATTAATTTGAGATACAGGCAGTATTGTATATACGCTTAGCATGCTGCTGATAATTTAGTTTTTCTAAAATTTACCTGGTTATCTTTGTGCGGTGTTACTAGTATATATCACTGGGTTATCCCAGTGAACTTTCATTTTTGACGTCCATGGATGGACCTTGGACAATTGCAAAAACAATGATAATATCCGGTATTGCATGTAACGTGTTGCTACCCGTGGAACCTTAGAGGTCACATTGTTATGATCTGGCCATGCATCTGTTGGCAAGTGGATGAAAAAACCGACATGATTAGCTTGTTTGGTAGCGCCTCGTTGACGTCTCTGCCCGAATATCCATCCATGTTTAGGTCAAGCTTCGGCGATTGTAGCAGAGAGGTCCGAAGCTTCTCATGGTCCCCATCGAGTTGACTAAAGTGGATGCCCCGCCCCCAACACTGAACGTCTGATTCATTGTTGCTAAATGTTGTAGGAAGAAGAAATATTTTAATTGGTGGTGGTTGAGGATGGGAATCACAGAACTCAGAATGACCTTTGGTTTTTGGGAATCCTGCACTATGCGGGGCATCACCTTTTGGTCTGATATGTATGCGGCTTCAAATTCATGAGCTGAAATGCCTGCCTGGACCCAAAAGTTCTAGAGACTTTGAAATGCTCTCAAGATTACAAAGGCAAAAAAAACAAAAAGAAGAGATTAGGACAAATGGTTTATTGCTTTTGAGCATGGCTTCACTCGAAAAGAAAGAGAAATTAACTGCCCCTTCTGTCTCCAATGTGTGCACAACTGACAAGTGGGCGGAGTCTTCCTGTTTGCCAAAAGCGATGCAACTCCTCTTGCTAATGGAAGAATGGGCATTAGCCTAAATGGAAGGGATAATGACGAACTTTTATTTTTTTGAATCATGTAGTTTATTTTTTATTATTCTTTATACATGTGAATAAGCTTGGTGGAGATAATAAATTGAATTTGAGATGTAAAGACATGCTGGGATTAGCTGGATATTCATTAGGTTTCATATTTTAGGAAAAATACATATAGGAAAAAATTATAGTTCCAAGCAATTATCACAAGGTGTTTAAGGAAGGAAATATAAACCCTCAACTTCATGAAGCGAAAAAAATAAAATAAAAAAATTCATCCACAAGTGATTTCCAGGTATCAGAACTGTTAATTTAGTAAGAAATAAAAAAAAAAATCTGATGTGCTCTGCACATTACTGTTGGGTCAATAGTGCATTTTGTAAGAAAAATTTAAAATAAAAAATAATAGATACCAATAAATAAATAAATAATGCATGAAAATTTTCTATCTTTAGGGAAAATAAAACAAAATTCTTAACTCCTTGTTGGAGAACTTCAATCCTAAGCGAGAAACTCTCTATCGTAAATGTCTTATCTCGTTCTTCCGTCCTACTTGAATCGAGTCCTTGATCTCAATCTAAATTCTAATCCACTAAGAAATTTAATTAAGATTTCTCTAAAATCTAAGCCTCAATCTAAGTCCTAATCCACTAAGAAATTTAATTAGGATTTCTTGCTCTTTTCGAAAAAAAATCTCTATCTCATTGTCTTATACCGTCTTACAAGTATAAATTTTTCTCTACATCAATATTTCAATATTTTTGCATAAGAAACTTGTAGGTACCTATGCATACTGTTTCTATCCATTTAAGCTAGATGGTATAACCTTATAATTTTTTAGGATCCGTTTGAACTCCATCTTTAAGTAGTCATAATTCAGAAAATCCAAAAGACTCAAAGAATTAGATTTTTATACCTTCGACAAAAAAAGTACATCCTCTAAAGCACCAACCACTTCATTATCAAAATGTTTTGACTTTCATTGTAAAATCATCATCCAGTTTTAGCTTAGTCAAAATAAACATTCTAAACTGAGTAACATAATTAGAATTTAAAAACTAACTTTTTGTTTTTTCTAAAGATGCATGGAGATTGTGAGGATATCTTCATCACTATCAATTACAAAAGAGCATTCACTAGTCTTTTGTTTCCTTTTTTTTCACTTAATTTTGCTTGATATGTTGGTACTCTTTGGAACATCATCGAGAGATCTAATCTCTAACTTTTGATCTCATACCCACTCATATCATAAAATACTCCTCATCGACCTCCACCATAAGCAACTATGCCTCACTATATTATCAAATTTATCCTTTTTCTTAATAACATGAGACAAATAAAATCTTCTTGAACCTATATCATCTCCATCAAATTGCCATGGGAGTTGATATATTGTGGATCTCATCCACAAACTGAGAAGATGCATTCCAATTGAAGTTCATACACATCTGATGAGATTTCCTCATCGCTTAGATATATGGCTTACAGAAGAGAGTTATTTCTCGAATGGACATAAGTCTTGTCAAGCGAAGCCTCGCCGGATTCTCCTCGATACAGACATGGATACCGATGATTTCTTCGCACTTTTGTACCTATTGAAGCAGAGTTGATCCCAATTCAATCTCAATTACTGAATTGCTATTCTAGTGCTCATACTGTTCTTGGTTTTTTCTTCTTGTTGGCTTTTCTATAGGGAGAAGGGAAAGATAATAGTAGAGGATACCAGGAGTACTTTCAATCTGTAGTCTTCGGGCATAGTGTCTTGGAATGAACTAAGAGCACTTATTTATATTGATTAAATACTAAAAAATCTATCACATAAATCTCATCCTTATCTAAACTAATCTTATTCTCATCTAAACTAGATTTAGATTTAAAGTTTTATCTAATACTAACTACTTAAATTAATTTTAACCACTTGAATTATTTTCAGCACACCCCCTTAATTCAAGTAGTATTAATTTAAAAAAAAATTTCGCGAAGATGTCGATAAGCTAAATTTTGCAGTGGCTATTCTTATGTTTTTCTTTGTTCATGAATTTTTGAGAACTTCTGACCTGAAATCGTTTATCCTTTGTCTTAGATCTATAATTTGATATTTTTCTCTTCGGTAGTCATCTTTGATGATCTGATGGAGTCTCTATATTTGTAGGATCGAATCACTTTCTCTAATAAACGAGCATTCAGGAGTCTTTTGTTTCCTTTTTTTTAGTTAATTTTGCTTGATATGTTAGTACTCTTTGGAACCTCATCGAGAGATCTAATCTCTAACTTTTGATCTCATATCAGAAAACACTCCTCACTGACCTCCACCATAAGCAACTATGCCTCACTATATTATCAAATTTATCCTTTTTCTTAATAAACATGAGATAGTAAAATCTCTTGATTTATCCATAAGAAATCTTAAGTTATCAAGTTCATGATTTGTATAAAAATCTCCTTTTAAATAATATGAAGACACGTCACAAAAGATTTTGATTCATAAAATTTTTCAAATTATAATTCCAAGAAATCAAAACCACGATATAGATAAATCACTCATTCAATTTCAAAATTATCAAAATCACTTTCAAGAGATTCAAAATGTAATTAATATACTTATTAGTCTCTTGAAATGCTAGTGATTTTCTTTCTCCGCATGTGTGAGCAAGAAGGTAGAATCAAGGTAGAGAAATAAAAAATATAATATCACAAAAATACTTAATTTTAAAGATGTAAATTTTGAAATTAAGCACAAAACTTCAAGATATTCAAGGAGATTCAAAAGTTTAAGAGCTACTCATGCATTTAAAATCATCTCATGTAATTTCAAGTATAGCAAAAAATCTTCTATTGTAAATTTTGATAAAAAGAATCAAGAATTTCATAAGAAGGCTTGATAGTATATTAAGCTCAAATTGTAAATAAAGTATTTTACATATATTTAAAAAAAATTTAATTTTCTTCTAAGAAAATTGTTTCTCACTCAAGGTTATCATATCCAATTTACTTCTACTTATATTAATAATTTTATCTCTCCCTTTTTGTTATTATCAAGAAAGAAATATGATGACATAATTTCTTCTTAGTAATCATATTCAAATTACTCTAACAAGTACAAGGAGATCATGTTATTAAAGATAAAATCAAAATTTTGAATATCAAAAGACATGATTTCGTTTAATAAGTTTCTTTTTTTTGTGAATAATGAAATGAGTCTTACGGGATAATCTCAATTCATCCAAGATAAATCTTTATAATAAAGAAGAATGATCTTGATAATAATTTTAATTAATATTGTTAAGATCATAAAACATATTTTTATTTAAAAGAGAAAAATATAGAGATCAATAACGTGATTCCCGTAACATATAAGTCAAGTCAAGAAATTAAAGGAATATTCATGATAATACAAATCTCTTTTAATTTTTAACTTATCACAAATTTAAGAAATACTAATTTTGGTGATAAGTTATGTTATTCATAGTCTTAAAATAAATCATGTCAAGATAAATATTGATATCAAAAGACATTCATAAATATTAAAGATATGATTTAATTTAATAAATCTTTTATTAGATGATAAAGTAGAACCATAAGAGAACAGGGAAGAGTCTTCATTTTATAAAGATATCATATTATAGATATCAAGATCATGAGTTAATTTTTTTTTAAAAAAATTAAAAGATCTTGATATATATATATAACTTCAAGTTTTTAAGAATATGGTTCATAAGAAAATTTTCAAGTTTCATTTCTGCCAAAATCATAATACTTTATTTAAGTTCAAATCATCAAATCGTCAAAATCAATTTCATAGTTCAAGAGAGTCATAAAAATAATATAATTGATTCATTAATCTATTTTTAAAAGAAAATCATTTGAAAACTTGTCCAAAATCATAAATAAAAATTATTTTTCAAAAAATTTCAATAAAGTCATTATAGATTGTTTTCCAAAAGAAAATAACTAAAGTTTTCTATTTATTTTTGTAGTTAAAGAGATTCAACAATAAATGTATTATTTTATCTTTGTTGAAGGATTCATGGGATATATATTCTTTCAAGAAAAATTATCCTTCTTTTGAAATTTATTTTAAGAATGTATTGGCATTTAAATTCAAGAACAAAATTTTATTATAATTATTACAAAAATATTTTCAAACAAAAACTTTAATTCATTTTAAATCTAATGATTTTTGCATGTTAAATGATTTTATCATATTATCAAGAAGTTTTTCTTTTAAAGAAATATGATTTCATATATGATTTTTAGGTTCAAAAACAACATAATCATCAACACAAGCTAATACACATTAATAGAATAATTATCATCAAAATCTTTCTTTCATATATATGACTTTTATTTAAGTTAACTATACTTTCTTCTTTCTAATTCTAGCATACTCTAACTATGCATCATCAAGATTAATTATAATGTTCTTCATGGTATGTTCTTCCCATTTTTTCTAATGGCTTAAAATCGTTTATGATTCCTTTAGGAATCTAAATTAATTTATGTGGACTATAATTTTTAAATATACATTTGTAAGCTTTGTGTCCTAATCTACCACAAAAATTATATTTGTTTTTAGATGACAAATTTAATGTAGGTCCTTTTATAAATATGGTTGGCTTTTGTCAAACATTATCAACAAAGTTTATGTCATTTCTACTATTAATATGACTATTATTGGAAAGGATCATATTTAGAGATTTGTTCCCCATTTGAAATTTTTCTAGTGTTAATTTAAGCATGATGTTTTCTTCTTTAATACTATCTAGTATCTTACATTTAGAGCATGTGTTGTTGTGTGATACTAGTGAGTCATGCATTTTATCAAGTCTACTACCTAGCAATTCATGAATTTAAACGATTTACTAAGTTTTCTAAACTCATCAAATATATCATGAAACATGCTTAATAATTCTAAAAAAGAATTACTTAATGAATCACTAAACTCATTATCGATGGCCATAAGAGTAAGGTTCTCCACTTCTTGGTTGTGCATTTGATCTTTGGAGCTCATCGGCTTCTTGCATTCATACTAAGAGGTTTTGTCCATCTTTATATTGTTTTTAAGGTTTAAGATTGTTAATTTTTCTGGTTCATTTATCAAAAGTTCAAGGTCCTTATCACTCGAGATTTCACTCGAGAAGTCATGTGTTCTTCTCGGTTCATATTCTTTCGGATTCTTAGGAAGCTATTCTTCTTGTTCATTTATAGAAGTATTTTATTTAATAATTCATTTACATTAAGTGAGCTTTTATATATTATTTCTAATACATGCCATATATCAAAAGCCGAATCAAAACAAGAAACCCGATCAAATTCTTTTTTATCAATTGCATAAAGCAAGGTATTCATAGCCTTTGCGTTTAAAAAGAAAGTCTTCTTCTCCAAATCATTCCAATTGTTCATTGGAAGAGAAGACTTTTCAAATCCTTTTTCAATAATAGTCCATAAATCAAGGTCTAAAGAAAGCAAGAAAACTCTCATCCGAGTTTCTCAATAAGTATAGTCCGTCCTATTGAATATGGGAGGACGAACGATAGAAAAGCCCTCTTAAAAGCCAATAAGAGCTATTTCTCTTAGGTGTTAAATCAAATGAGAAAAAGATTGAGGCTCTAATACTAATTATTAGGATCAATTGGCACTAAGAGGAGGGGTGAATTCGTGTAAGTGTAAATTTTTCGTTTTAAATAAACACGTTTCAGTTTAAGTACAATAGGAAGATCGAAAGCATGTTGTTCAAATAAAGCAAGTGAATGAAAAGAATATTGCCAAGTTACTTTCTTACTAACTACTTAAGAAAGAGTAAGAAAATCCAAAAGATAAGAAACATTGTAAGTGAAATGTTTGCTCTCAAAGAGTAAACAAGATCGAAAGCGTTAATAAGGAAAGTAAAAGATGAACTCATAATTTTTATAGTGGTTCGGCACTAATGGCCTACATCCACTCCCGAGTCTTCCTTCTTGAGGCACATCGGCGTCAACTACCGATCTTCTTTGGATGAAGACTAAGCCTTTACACTTTACTTACAAGGGAGACAAGATTACACTCTTTGATCACTCCCTTATCCCTTTTCTTTTTCTTACAATTCTCACATAATATTTTCTCAGAATATAATCCATAAAATTATTATCTAGAATGTAAGAAAGCTTAGGGTATTTATATATCCCAAATGGCTTCAAAAATTAGAGTCAAAAATCAAATATACCAGAAAAAACTAGGTACGGGTGGTTTACCCGCTAACCTGGGTAGCTCAGTCACCCGAACACCAAGGTACGGGTGGTTTACCCGCCAGCCCTGGACGGGTCAACCACCTAAAGTATCTAGATTCCTAGGTACGGGTGACCCGCCCGAAAGCCTCGGTGGCGTCGGTACACCCACCGCTCACCGGTTGTTTACTCGTCGAAATTTTTGCAAAAGTGGTTCCCTCCACTTTTCAAATTCTAGCTTGAACATGATGTTGAACAACCCTCTGGTTAATCAATTAAGTTCAACCTGAGTTCAATCAAACCCAATAGTGGACCCGATTGCCTTATTGAGTTGATTTGGATTCCTTCTAAATCCAACTCAATATGGACTCAAACTATAACTATAACTCAATGATTACAACACTTAATGACTAATTAAGATAATCAAGACCTAACTCCCGTCAATTCGACAACCTCCGGCATTCTTGCAGTGATTCCTATGGTCTTTTTTCGATAATCTCCTGACATGTTCCCTAGAAAACTTCGTGAGATTTGACTGTTGAGAAACCTCAGCGGGTGCATCACATGCACAACAGAAATCAAAATAAAAATTGGTTTTTTACGCAGATCAAATTATCATGCAAAAGATTGGGGTCGTGAGAAAAACATAAAAATCAATAAAGCTGTAATGGGGCAGCGGCACTTGTGGCGTCGCCCTGGCGGGTGGCCGGCGACCACCCTGCGGGTTGGCCGTCGTGCCCAGGCGTGCTGCCCGCAACCCTGCCGCCCTTGCGGGCGACCGGTTGCAACCGCCCCCTTACAAGTGGTCGGCCGCCCCTATAGGGTGGCTGGCCGTGGCTAGCCCCCTTTGCGGATGGCCTAGCCATGCCTGACTGCCCCTCCTCCTTGCTGCCTTCGCTGTGAAAATACAGCAAGAACGTGTAGAACAATTCTACGTGATTCAATCTAATCACATGCAGTTTAAAACCAATCTTTCGCACGAAAACCTTGGCTTTGATACCACTGTTGGGAAACCTTAGCGGGTGCATCACATGTGCAGCGAAAATCAAAACAAAAATTAGTTTCTCACGCAGATCAAATCATCATACAAAAGATTGGGGTCATGAGAAAAACATAAAAATCGATAAAATCGTGATGTGAAAGAGATTGATTTTACCTAGGGAGATCGTATATCCCTGTATTCCAAATTCGGATGGAGAAGATGAAGGAGGTCAAGTGTCCTCCTCTCTAGTGGTATCCACATGATGGATCTCTATAGCAAAACTCCTCTAATCTGATCTCGCAACTCTTGCTCAGAGGGAGGGAGGAGAATAGGAGGTGGTGGCTGAAACTACAGCCTATCAACCATGAGTCTCGCCTCCTATTTATAGAGAGCCATTAAAAACCCTAGGGCTCATATCTTATTGGGTATTGGATCTCCATCCAATTACCCACTAACATTACATTATTGGATCTCTATCCAATAATCTCCTTAGGCCTCTAATTGGACCTTAATCAAGGAGCCCATCAGGATAGGGTCTCATCTAATGAGAATAGAGGCTAATTGTATCTCCATTCAATCCTCTATTCGTTGTAGCATCCACCATATGTATGTGACCCTCTAGGCCCGATACCGAGTTAGCCGTGAGACACTCTCATCAGAACTCCTTATGATATAATGAATTATTATCCCCATAATAATTCACTCGACTCATCGACTATGGACATACTAGGCCACTACGCCATAGTCCTCAGACGGTACAGGGGGGATCAAATCCATCAGACCTGTCTGTCTATAATTATCGTATATCTATAATCCCTCATTCAACTAATATCCCAAAAACCGTATATTGGACATAGTACTGTCAAAAGGCAATACAGAAATCATCAAGATATACATTATAGTTTAGATTCATATTATAGTTCAAAATATATAAACTTATGATCATTTATAAATATTTTTAAATAAAATTGATTTATATAAGGATTTCAAGTTTCATTTTCTAAACTTGCCAAAATCATGATAATAATTTATTCAAGTTCAAATCATCAAAATTTATATTAAAAAAACTAAATAGATTCATCAATCTCTTATTAAAATCTTAATAAGATAGAGATTGAGAAACTTTTAAAATAATCATCACAAATATTACAATAAGATATTTTTGAACATGATATTTGGTTTATCTTTAATCCAATAATGTTTCTTTGTTAAGTGTATCTAACTCTTTTAGACTTTAGTGAAAAGAGTTGTTATGCATTTGTCATGTGTATTTAACAATACACATTCAATCTTAACATACAACTATTCAACCATTTAAATCAATCACTCAATAACCACAACATTTAAGTCATTCAACAATAGCCTTTCCAAAAATTCAAGCCAATAATTTTGATATTAGCATTTAATCAAAAATCTCATTTTTGATAGTTTCAATAAAAATATAATTTTCAATAACTTAGGTTCTTTGGTTTAGTTCATTTTCATATGCTCTAGCTATGCATCATCAATATTAATTGTATAACGATGAACCATCAAAAGATTCATTGTTAATAATTTTAATTCTAATAATTTTCTTGTTACTACATAGGTTAGTGAGCTTGAAAGAGTGTTAGATCTCAAATAATATGTCTTGAGCATCTAAAACATTATTTAGTGATCCTAACTTTAGTTTAGAGACAAATCTATAAGAAAGATATTTTTGATTTAGGTACCTATTTCACATTGGGTCATTCATAAAGAACTTTATCTTTCTTTTCTAACCATTTTTTGTTGTATAAAATTCTCTTGGGAACCCAAACTATTTGTGTGGACTATATTTTCTAAATAGACATTTGTTTACCTTATGTCCTAATTTTCCATACATTTGATTTTCGATGGCAAATTTAAGGTAGGTCCTTTAACAAAAATAATTGACTTTTGTTGAATGTTACCAACAAACCCTATGTTATTTCTTCTATTAATATGACATTTAATGACAAGGATCATATTTAGGGATTTGTTCCTAATTTTAATTTTTTTTTAATATTATCTTAAGCATGACATTTTCTTTTTTAACACTATCTAGCATCTCACATTTAGAACATGGGTCATGTGATACTAATAAATCACGCATTTTATCAAGTCTACTAACTAACAAATCATGATCATTCTTAAGCAACTTAAAAGATTTGCTAATTTTTCTAAACTCATCAAATAAATTATGGAACATATTTAATAACTCTGAAAAAGAAGTGCTTAATGAATCACTAACATCATCTTGGATCGCCATAAGTGCGAGATTCTCTACTTCTTGGTTGTGCACTTAATCTTTAGAGCTCTTAGGCTTCTTACATTCATAGTAAGAGGTTTTGTCCATCTTTAGATCAGTTTTATAGTTCATGTTGATTAATTTATCCGGTTCATATGTCAAAGATTCAAAGTTTATATCACTCGAGATTTCACTCGAGGAGTTATATGTTCTCTTTAATTCCACTTTCTTTCAGTTCTTTGGAAGGCGTTCTTGGGTTCTCAACGTCATTTTATTTAATGATTCTTTTAGATTAATTATGCTTTCATATGTGATTTTTAATGTATGCCAAATATCGAAAGTTGAATCCAAGAGGAAATTTGATCAAATTCTTTTTTGTCTAGAGCACAATACAAGGTATTTATAGCATTGGCATTTAAAGAAAACATTTATTTTTCATAATCATTCCAATCATTTAATGGATTGGATGACTTTCGAAAACCTTTTTCAATAATATACCACAAATCAAAATCTATCAAAAATAAAAAAGATACGCGTATGAATTTTCCAAGATGTGTAGTCTGTCTCATTGAATATAGGAGGACTTGTGATGCATTGACCCTCATTCATGCCAAACAAAGTCATGTACTCTAGTGGGTGTTTAGTCCAAAGAGTAAGTAAGACCTTGCTCTGATACCAATTATTACGATCAATTGGCACTAAGAGGGGGGGGGGGGGGGGAGGTGAATTAGTGCAAGATTAAATTCTCATTTTAACGAAAAACTTTTTACTTGAAGCAAAATAAAAAAATTCGAAGCTTTTCATTCAAATAAAGCAAGTAAATGATTTAAAGAAAATACTAAGTTTCTTGCTTAAAAATGACTCAAGAAGGAACAAGCAAATCTGAATAAAAAGATAAGCAACGTCGTAAGTGAAGTGCATGACTTTAAACTTTGCTTTCAAAGAGTAAATAGAATCAAAAGCGTATATTGGTATTTTATTGAAAATAATTAAGAACCCGACAATTATAAGTAATAAATGAAACAAGTAAGGATACTCACAATTATAGTGGTTCGGCACCAACCAGCCTATGTCCACTCCCGAGTCCTTCTCCTTGAGGCACACCTTCGTCCACTACCAATCTTCTTTGGGTAAAGACTAAACCCTTAAACTTGATCTTACAAGAGAGACTTTAAGAATTTTCTAACTTTAAGCTCACTCCCACAATTCGACAACATCCGACATTCCCTATGGCGAGTCTCACGGTCTTCCTCTGGCAATCTCTCGGCGTGTTCCTAGTGATCTTCCTGATACCTTTAATGAAGTCCTAGCAAACTCTTGACGAGCTCCCATTGCATCGTCTAAACCTTGGCTCGATGTCTAAGCTTGATCCTGGGTCCATGTCTGGTTTGTAACTCCTTTTCACCATCATGGTTAAACTTGCATGATGCTATTTATGACTTAATTAATTACAATCAACATTGCCACAAATCCACTTCAAGAACTTCCCAACTCCCATCAAGCCTTTCGGCTATCCCTGATAATCTTCCAACGAGTCTCGGTCTTCTTCCAACAAACTCTCTTGTGCCATCCTAGTAAGCTCCTGATACCCTCGGCAAGCTCCCGATGCACTCCAGGAGAGTTCCCAACCGTATCATCCTCACCCCGGCCCGTTGCTTGAACTTGACTTTGGCCAAATCTTTGATTGTAATATTCTCTCTATCATAGTTAATCTTGCATCAATCAACTCTAATAACACATGTTAGATCAAACACTCATCAATTGATTTCATTATCAAAATTCGAGATTCCACAGAAATGAGATGTGGGGAACATTGTATACTTGTGGTATTATAAACTAGATCATATCCATGATGGAAGAATTCAAAAGTTGTTGAAGAATGAATATTTAGATCCATTTGACCATGAGTTATATATAACTTGTGAACCTTGCCTTCGTGAAAAATTGACCAACTCTCCATTTAGTGAAACTGAAGAGAGAGCCACCAGATAATATCTCTCATTTTCAAAATATTTATAATAATATATTTTAAATTATTAATGAGGATTTATTTAATAAAATTAAATTATTTGTAAAGACCTATTTGTAAATATGAGAATTTATTTAAAAGCTTATTGCTAGGGACCTAAATATAAAAAGTAAAAGTTTGATATGAATTATGTAAGATTCACATTAAGTTATAAAAAAATGGTGATGACATGTGTCATTACCTATAGAAATCATCATATATGATAGTCATCTATATCTTTTTGTACAGACTTCCAATTTGTATGAAACTTATTTTATTTGAAATTAGATTATTTAACTTTCCAAAAATACCTTTTTTTTGAGTAATTTGGAGTATATTTGATTATTTAAAATAACTTTGAGATGTGCCTTCTGAATTCTACTAGAATAGTTATTGTATCAATTTTGTCTGTTCTTTCTTCATCTATTAGAAAACTAAATTCATTCTAGAGTTATTTCTTTAAGTTGAACTATTATAACCTTGTAAGTTTTCCAATCATTTCTTATTACAATCTCAATCTTTGCTCTTATCTTGTTATGATAAATTGAGCTAGTATTCTGGCATGGTGAGGGGACCATAGTCGGAAAAGGCTATCTGTGGAAGGAGTACTTTGAACTCCAGAGTGCTCTGAACTCAACATAGTGTGTAGCCACCACTGGATTGAGTCTCACATGCATCATACTAGTAAATCATATTGCTTCATATTGGCACATGTATATTTCATTATTTCACTTGTGCTTCCGATATATGTCATTTTACTGCTCATGTCCTTTTGTACAATGGTGTTTGTGGGATATTATGGACCTTTGCCAGAAATAGTAAAGGGTATTGTGATTAGAGCCAGCTATGCTCTTGCCGACCCCCATTGACTTCAGTCAGACGTGGGTAGATGAACATTATGTTTGTGATCCCACTTCACTCTCTCTGTCTTTGATATAATATCCAAAGCATACCTTATGAGTTTGCTTGTACGCTTTGGATAAAAATGAAATGAATGTTACTTTTGATATGATATTTAGCTTCTATTACTTATTTGCTCATTTAATAAGCTTTGAGATTATTCATACACCATTGATATGATTTGAAATATAACCTATGCATCTTTGATAAGCTCCGAAATGTTTCATTTGCCATTTATATATTCCAAAAATATTTCATAAGTCTTTGATATACTCTTAATTATTCCAAATGTCATTGTTATTAATATGTCTTTGGCATGCTCCTAATTGTTTAGAATGCCATTGTTAGTTCCGAAATGTTTCATTTGCTATTGATATATTTCAAAACATTTCACACACCGTTAATATGTTCCGAAATGTCCTATGCATCTTTGATATGTTTTAAAACATTTCATATTCTCATGATATGTTTCAAAATGTCCTATTTGCCATTGATATACTCCGAATTGTTTTATATGATATTGATATGTTTCAAGATATTTTACACCAATGATATGCTCCAACTACTCTTCCTCTACTGTTATGATCAAAGTATATTTCGAATGAAATGATTTGTAATTATGTATCTTACAAGATGTTACATATTGATTCTTATAGCTTTACCTTGCTATTTGATATCAAGTTTATTTTAAAAACTATTATTCTTTATCTTGGATATGTTAGTCATTTGCTAAGCTCTATATGCTCACTCTATTGCTATATAAATTTTATAGGTTAACTTGTCACTTACAGAAAAAATTAGAACTAGGCTGAGACAGTGGAAAGCTATGTAGATTTTGGGCAAGTATTGTTGGGAGATGTTATATAAGAATATTTTGCATGTAATGAAATATTATAGATAAATATGAACTAATACATCTTGTAAAAAGGTTAGAATACCTCTTAGGGTGGAATCTTCGAATGTTAAATTTTTCAATCATATGAAGTGGTGGAAAATTATTGGTTTTGCATTCGTATAAATTTCTAAGACTAATGGTTTTATAAGTGTGGTTAATATTTTTGGTTAACTTTGAGTTTTATGGATTATCGAGTGATAGGGTGTAAGATTTATAAATTGTATAGGTTTTATAAATGGATGTGAATGATCTTTCAATATTTTTCAGTATCCTCAAATGTTAGTTTGGATCCTGGGTTCGGATTGTTGATGAATTATAATGTATTTCTGATTTACGATAGTTTCATGCCTTTTTAAATGTGATAATATTTGGAGGGCATGACACACTGAGTTATTGAAACTTGTACATAGCGATGTGTGTGGTCTCATATCCACTCAGGCTATAGGTAGTTATTCATACTTTATTACTTCCACTGATGATTTCTCCAAGTACAAATATATGTACTTGTTGAAAGACAAGCTTGAAGCCTTTGAGAAATTTAGGGAATATAAAAATAAAGTAAAGAAGTAGACTGGAAAGAGTATAAATACTCTTCGATCAAATCGAGGATGAGAGTACTTGGGTACAGAGTTCACTCAATTTCCTTAGGGACTATGAGTTTTTATCCCAAAGGATATCTCTTTATACACCTCAGCTCAATTATATATTAAAAAGGAGGAATCACATGTTATTAGATATGGTGTGGTCCATGATGAGTTTCACCAACCTACCCGTCTCATTTTAGGGACATACCCTGGAGATCGTAACTTATCTTCTGAACAAAGTTTTACCCTAGAAATGGAAGAACATTGATCATAATGTTGTTAAGATTTAGGGTTGCCCTGCCCATTGTCACATATAAAAATATAAATAGGGTGTTCGATGTAATCCTCATGTATGTCTATTTCTTTCATTTTCTATTCACACTTTATATAGTAAGTAGCAGACTAGTAGTAGGCTTGGCAGCCCTAGTTTGATTAGCTTTCGTGGCCATTTTCAGCTTATAAATGATAGTTATGTTATGTGGACACTTGTGGTAATTTCAGTTTGTAATGGACCATGATGCTTTGTGTGTGACCGTTCAGAGCTTGTGAAGTCTATGGTTGTAATTTGTTTCGGCTATAAAGTGTTTGCTGAAATGGTTGCTTGTAAATCCTATGTGAAATATTTTTTCTAACCTATTTTCTCTTTTGTAAGTTCTAAAGAATCATAGGAGGTTTCGGGGAGGCTGACATTTATAAATGGACATGCAAGGGTACCGCACAGCTTAGATAAAACCCTACGATTCCTTTGGCTATTCACTAAAAATGAGACATATCCTAATAAACCATGATATGTTACTTGACATCTTGATAATTTATGATTTGAAGTTTTGTTATATATATTTCCCTTTCTTTTTTCTTCTTTCTTATTTACAATGATAAAGGGGGGAAAGGAAATCACTAGCATTTCAAGATATCTTGAATCTCTTGAAAGTGATTTTGATGTGATTTTGATTCTTCATAATTATAACTTGAAATCTTTTATGAATCAAGATATCTTATTATGTATTCTCATATTATTTAAAAAAATTTATATAAATCATGATCTTAACAACTTGAGTTTTCTTATGCATGAACTAAAATATTTTATTTATTTCTCCTATGATTTGTCTCTTGATATTCATAATTTGTCTTCATGAATTGTATATCTCACCACCATGTTAATTTTTCTTGATATATTTTATGTGATGATTTGAAAAATGATGTAATGGAAAAAGTTTTGCATTATTGTAACCATCCCTTCTTTTTACCAATGACAAAGGAGGAGCAAAACTTGCTAGTTTGCTCATCTCAAAAGAGAAGCAAGAAGTGCTATCTTGCAAATATCAAGAGAAGCAAAAAATTTTGCTTAACCTCACATTCTCAAAACATGATAGCCTTCATACTTCAAAGATAAGTAATACTTGCTAACTTGTTAGCTTGCATGATGTAAAATTGTTAGCTTAAACATTACAAAGGAAGTAAAAATTTGCTAGCTTGCACTTCTCAATAGAGAAGAAAGAACTTACTAGCTTGTATGTTCTAAAGTGATGAAAAATTTACTAAATTGCTAAGCTTTATATCTCAAAAACTTACTAATTATACTTTTTCTTTTTTGTTGATGACAAAAGGGGAGAAGATATGATGATGTAAAACCATATATGATGATCATGCATGTAATGATGATTTTAAAAATATATATGATGATTTGGAATAATGCATGCAATCCTCATGATTTTATTATGATGATATAATGTATTGCATATGATGTGATTAAAATAGTTCTAACTTGGACTTTTGAGCTTATTTTAATATATTTTTTGAAATTTATTAAGAGCTCTTCTTAATGATATAATGCTTTCACAACTCCTCCCTTATTTCTCTCCTAATTATTCTCAAAGGGAAAGAAAATTTTATAATGCATATTCTATTTTACTAAGGGGGGATAATGTAATCATGTGCTTTAAAATTGTTAGCTATACATTTCACCTCTTTGTTGATGAAAAAAGGGGAGAAATGGACATTGATGACACATGATATTGATGATATACTTGGTTATCTTGAATATGGATGCATAATTCTTTTTGAAATTTATAATTCGATGACTTAATGCAAATAATTATTGAAATTTGCTTAGAATATAATTTGTTTCGTGATACTTGAATTCAAGAGGGTGTGGTTCTCTTGAATTTAAGATTTCTTTATTGAGACATAGATTTAAGAAAAATTAGGATTAACTCATGTCATCAATTGATTGTCATCATAAAAAAGGGAGAGATTATTAAATTTTAAATTTTGATGATGAAATCAATTGATGAGTATTTTGATCTAATATGTCTTGTTAGAGTTGATGTAGGATTAACTATGACAGAGAGAATATTACAATCAAAGGTTTGGCTAAAGTCAAGTCCAGGCATTAGGCGATAGTGAGGACGATGCAGTTGGGAACTTGCCTGGATTACGTCAGGAGCTTACCGAGGGTATTAGGACCTTGCCAGGATGGCGCAAGAGAGTTCACCAGAAGAAGACCGAGACTCGTCGGAAGATTGTCGAGGGGTAGCCGAAAGGCTTATCGGGAGTTTGGAAGGTCTTGAAGTGGATTTGTAGTCATGTTGACTGTAATTAATTAAGTCACAATTAACATCATACATGTTCAACCATGACAGCGAAATGGAGTTACAGACTAAACATGGACACAGGATCAAGCTTAGGCATCGGGCCAAGGTTTGGATTATGTGGTAGGAGTTCACTAAGACTTTGCCGAAGGTATCGAGAAGATCGCTAGGAACACGTCGGGAGATCGTCATAGGAAGACCATGAGAGAGGTTGCCAGATTGTGGGAGTGAGGTCATTAAGCTTAGTGGTCATATATGATTATAATCCTTAAATCATAAGTTAAGGTTGAGTCTAAAATGAGTGTGATTTGGAAGGAATCTAAATCAACTCAATGAGGCAACCGGGTCCACTAAAAGGGTTTGATTGAGCTTAGGTTGAGCTCAATTAATTGACCAAAGAATTGATCAACATGTGGTTTAAGTTGGGATTGAAAAAGTAGAGAATCACTTTTCTGGGATTCCCAATGGCTGAACCGCCGGTGAGCAGCGGTTGTATCACCGCCGCCCAGGTTTTCGAGTGGCTAATGATAGCTGAACCGCCCAAGCCAGGTGGTTAAACTACCTGTACCTTGGAATTAGCGGTGCTTTCGGTGGTTGCACCGTCAGCATCGACAGGTGAACCGCCCATACCCAGATTTTCTGGATATGTTTGAATTTTGGCTCCAAATTCTAAAGTCATTTGGGGCCTATAAATATCCCAAGTTTTATTGCATTCTTTACAATAATTTGGGGATTATATTCTATGAAAAAAAAGAGTGTAAATTATAAGAAAAAGAGAAGGGGAAGGGAGTGGTTAGAAAAATTTTTGAAGTCTCCCTTGTAAGCTTAAGTTGTTAGGGTTTAGTCTTCACCCAAAGAAGATCGGTAGTGGACATCGGTGTGTCTTAAGGAGGAGGACTCAGGAGTGGATGTAGGCTGGTTGGTGTCGAACCACTATAATTGTAAGTGTTCTTACTTGTTTCATTTACTACTTACAATTGTCGGGTTCTTAATTATTTTCAACAAAATACCAATAGACGCTTCCGATTCTATTTACTCTTTAGAAGCAAGGTTTCAAGTCAAACACTTCACTTATGACGTCCATTATCTTTTTATTCAGATTTACTTATTTCTTCTTGAATCATTTTTAAGCAAGAAACTTAGTATTTTCTTTGAAACATTCACTTACTTTACTTAAATGAAAAGCTTTAGATTTTTCTATCTTGCTTCAAGCGAAAGTTTTTCATTAAAATGAGAATTTACTCTTGCACTAATTCACCCTCCACCCTCTTAGTGCTAATTGATCATGACAGTTTCCTCCTAGACGCATTTACATTCATGATTTGTGGAGCAATGTCTAGCATAAATAAACTATTATGTAATGTTCCTCTAGTGATAATCTTATCATCCAAAATTAATGAACAAGTATTATTCTCAAAAACTAATTTATATTCACTATCTGTTAAATATGAAATGGAAATAATACTTTTGATAATAGAAGGAATGTAACAACATGCATCTAATACAATAACATGTATCTAATATGATAAATGGAGACTGATCATGAATGTACATGAAGCTTCTCTAAGCTTTTATTTTGCCCTCTCTACAAAGTACCCCTTGCAGTTCCTCTTTTAATGCTCGTCTTTACCACAATGGAAGTACTGAACTTTTTCCTTTGTCGAGTCTTTCTTGACAACATTTGCCCTATCTGGTTTGCACTTGCCCTTGCCCTTCTTAAAGGACTTGTCAAGCCTTTCTTTTCCTCTTGGTCTCGCTAATATAGAGAACTGATTTTTCTTTCTTTATTATAGTCTCAGCTTCACCTAACTTCTTAAGGAGCTCAGGAAGAGTCACTTCAAGCATGTTCATGTTAAAATTTATGATAAAATTACGGAAAGGAGTCTAGGAGGGACTGAAGTATGAGATCCATACACAGGTTATCCGCTAGGACCATTCCTAGGCCTGTGAGTTTCTCGATCTACTCAATCATTCTCAAGATATTGTTCTGAACCGGTGTCCTCTCCTAGCGCGTAAGATACTTTTGGATATCTCATATCTTTGAGTTCTTCCATGTTCCTCAAACAATTGGTGAAGATGAAGGAGGATGAAATTGACATCCATGCTCTCATGTTGCCTTTGTAGCTCGGGAGTTATAGAAGCCACCATTTTTTTCTTCTTTTCCTTTTTTTGCACAATTTTTCGATGCTTCTACGAAGAGTTCTTGAAAATCGCCCCTAATCCGTGAACCTTGGACTCTCAACTCCGAACCCCCAGCTCTCTCCTGCACCCTCCGGAACCCTAAACCCTCCTCCCTTGCTTTTCCCCAATTCCCCTCAACCTCAGGAGTCCAATGCCATAAACGGCACCCAGAAATGCCCTCCGGGGTCAAAGAAAAAAAAGTTGCAAAATCATCCAAACTTCAAATGCCCATGGCTTCGCGTAGGAATGTCCGTTTGGAACGTACGACCCCAATTTGGAAATGGCAAGAAGAGATGCATCTGGTGCAAAAGCCCCGATCCAACCCCGTCGTCATGACTTCCTCGACCAGACCTCGGATCCGCCGCTGCATTGCGGAGAGAGGTCGTCGATCCACCCTCGGATGTATGCGACCTCGGTTTCCGTCGCTCGGGCGCAAAAAGGGGTGCAACACGAGGAATTCGCAAGGGTCACCCATCCTAGTACTACTCTCGCCCAAACACACTTAACTTCGGAGTTCTAATGGGATCCGATGCTTTAGTGTTGGTATGATCGCACCCGAATCACGTGGGTCGTCCGGCGCCTAAGTGCACTCGCGGCCAGAGATGGGCGAGGCCCGCGTGAGTGGGCCGCATGCGCCCGATTCGACCTCGTCGCGCCGAAATCGCCGTGACTTTCTCAAACGACATCGGGATCGCTGTTGCGACCCCAATCAAGAGAGCTCTCTTCGGGCCCCACGCGTCGGTCACTGCGTAACGATCGTGGCAAAATTTCCGGCCCGGAAACAATCCTCGAATGCCTCATCGGTTTCGTCGCCGGGACACGAAAAGGCGCAGCGTGGTCTTCACCGGGGTCACCCATCCGCACTACTCGTAAGCATGCTCAGGATCCGCTATTGATTGCGGCCCCAATCCGGTCTTGCCCATCGAGCGACCGCCATTTTTCATTCGATTTCACTTCCGTAAATTTTGCCCACTTTCATAATTCGTGCTCCTCCTTCCACCATTTTTTTCTTCTTTTCTTTTTTTTGCACAATTTTTCGATGCGTCTGCGAAGAGTTCTTGAAAATCGCCCCTAATCCGTGAACCTTGGACTCTTAACTCCGAACCCCTAGCTCTCTCCTGCACCCTCCGGAACCCTAAACCCTCCTCCCTTGCTTTTCCCCAATTCCCCTCAACATCAGGAGTCCAATGCCACAAACGGCACCCAGAAATGCCCTCCGGGGTCAAAGAAAAAAAAGTTGCAAAATCATCCAAACTTCAAATGCCCATGGCTTCGCGTAGGAATGTCTGTTTGGAACGTACGACCCCAATTTGGAAATGGCAAGAAGAGATGCATCTAGTGCAAAAGCCCCGATCCAACCCCGTCGTCGTGACTTCCTCGAATAGACCTCAGATCCGCCGCTACTGATTGGGGCCGAGAGCGGTCAGTCAGTCCACCCCTCGGATGTATGCGACCTCGGTTTCCGTCGCTCGGGCGCAAAAGGGGGTGCAATACGAGGACTTCCCAAGGGGTCACCCATCCTAATACTACTCTCGCCCAAACAAACTTAACTTCGGAGTTCTAATGGGTTCCGATGCTTTAGTGTTGGTATGATCGCACCCAAATCACGTGGGTCGTCCGGCGCCTAAGTGCACGTCGCGGCCAGAGATGGGCGGCGCCCGCGTGAGTGGGCCGCATGCGCCTGATTCGACCTCGTCGCGCCGAAATCACCGTGACTTTCTCAAACGACATCGGGATCGCTGTTGCCACCCCAATCCGGAGAGCTCTCTTCGGGCCCCACGCGTCGGTCACTGCGTAACGATCGTGGCAAAATTTTCGGCCCGGAAACAATCCCCTCGAATGCCTACGGCATCGATTTTCGTCGCCCGGGACACGAAAAGGGGCGCAACAGCGTGGTCTTCACTGGGGGGTCACCCATCCGGGCACTACTCTCGCACAAGCATGCTCAGCGCCGGATCCGCTATTGATTGCGGCCCCAATCCGGGAAGCTCTCTTCGGGCCCCACGCGCGGGTGATCGCGAAGCGACCGCCATTTTTCATTCGATTTCACTTATGCAAATTTTGCCCACTTTCATAATTCATGCTCCTCCTTCCACCGTTTTTTTCTTCTTTTCTTTTTTTTGCACAATTTTTCGATGCTTCTGCGAAGGGTTCTTGAAAATCGCCCCTAATCCGTGAACCTTGGACTCTCAACTCCGAACCCCCAGCTCTCTCCTGCACCCTCCGGAACCCTAAACCCTCCTCCCTTGCTTTTCCCCAATTCCCCTCAACCTCAGGAGTCCAATGCCACAAACGGCACCCAGAAATGCCCTCCGGGGTCAAAGAAAAAAGTTGCAAAATCATCCAAACTTCAAATGCCCATGGCTTCGCATAGGAATGTCCGTTTGGAATGTACGACCCCAATTTGGAAATGGCAAGAAGAGATGCATCTGGTGCAAAAGCCCCGATCCAACCCCGTCATCGTGACTTCCTCGAACAGACCTCGGATCCGCCGCTACTGATTGCGGCGAGAGCGATCGATCCACCCTCGGATGTATGCGACCTCGGTTTCCGTCGCTCGGGTGCAAAAAGGGGTGCAAAACGAGGACTTCACAGGGGGTCACCCATCCTAGTACTACTCTTGCCCAAACACGCTTAACTTCGAAGTTCTGATGGGATCCAGTGCTTTAGTGTTGGTATGATAGCACCCAAATCACATGGGTCATCCGGCGCCTAAGTGCACGTCGCGGCCAGAGATGGGCGGGGCCCGCATGAGTGGGCCGCATGCGCCCGATTCGACCTTGTCGCGCCGAAATCACCGTGACTTTCTCAAACGACATCGGGATCGCTGTTGCGACCCCAATCCGGAGAGCTCTCTTCGGGCCCCACGCGTCGGTCACTGCGTAACGATCGTGGCAAAATTTTCGGCCCGGAAACAATCCCCTCGAATGCCTACGCCGGTTTCGTCGCCGGGACACGAAAAGGCGCAGTCTTCACCGGGGTCACCCATCCGGGCACTACTCTCGCACAAGCATGCTCAGCTCCGGATCCGCTATTGATTGCGGCCTCAATCCGGGAAGCTCTCTTCGGGCCCCACGCGCGGGTGATCGCGAAGCGACCGCCATTTTTCATTCGATTTCACTTCTGCAAATTTTGCCCACTTTCATAATTCGTGCTCCTCCTTCCACCATTTTTTTCTTCTTTTCTTTTTTTTGCACAATTTTTCGATGCTTCTGCGAAGAGTTCTTGAAAATCGCCCCTAATCCGTGAACCTTGGACTCTCAACTCCGAACCCCCAGCTCTCTCCTGCACCCTCCGGAACCCTAAACCCTCCTCCCTTGCTTTTCCCCAATTCCCCTCAACCTCAGGAGTCCAATGCCACAAACGGCACCCAGAAATGCCCTCCGGGGTCAAAGAAAAAAAAGTTGCAAAATCATCCAAACTTCAAATGCCCATGGCTTCGCGTAGGAATGTCCGTTTGGAACGTACGACCCCAATTTGGAAATGGCAAGAAGAGATGCATCTGGTGCAAAAGCCCCGATCCAACCCCGTCGTCGTGACTTCCTCGAACAGACCTCGGATCCGCCGCTACTGATTGCGGCCGAGAGCGGTCAGTCAGTCCACCCCTCGGATGTATGCGACCTCGGTTTCTGTCGCTCGGGCGCAAAAAGGGGTGCAATACGAGGACTTCCCAGGGGGGTCACCCATCCTAGTACTACTCTCGCCCAAACACACTTAACTTCGAAGTTCTGATGGGATCCGGTGCTTTAGTGTTGGTATGATCGCACCCGAATCACGTGGGTCGTCCGGCGCCTAAGTGCACGTCGCGGCCAGAGATGGGCGGGGCCCACGTGAGTGGGCCGCATGCGCCCGATTTGACCTCGTCGCGCCGAAATCGCCGTGACTTTCTCAAACTACCTCGGGATCGCTGTTGCGACCCCAATCCGGAGAGCTCTCTCGCCCGATCCAACGTACGATCGTGGCAAAATTTTCGGCCCGGAAACAATCCCCTCGAATGCCTACGGCATCGGTTTTCGTCGCCCGGGACACGAAAAGGGGCGCAACAGCGTGGTCTTCACCGGGGGGTCACCCATCCGGGCACTACTCTCGCACAAGCATGCTCAGCGCCGGATCCGCTATTGATTGCGGCCCCAATCCGGGAAGCTCTCTTCGGGCCCCACGCGCGGGTGATCGCGAAGCGACCGCCATTTTTCATTCGATTTCACTTCTGCAAATTTTGCCAACTTTCATAATTCGTGCTCCTCCTTCCACCATTTTTTTCTTCTTTTCTTTTTTTTGCACAATTTTTCGATGCTTCTGCGAAGAGTTCTTGTAAATCGCCCCTAATCCGTGAACCTTGGACTCTCAACTCCGAACCCCCAGCTCTCTCCTGCACCCTCCGGAACCCTAAACCCTCCTCCCTTGCTTTTCCCCAATTCCCCTCAACCTCAGGAGTCCAATGCCACAAACGGCACCCAGAAATGCCCTCCGGGGTCAAAGAAAAAAAAGTTGCAAAATCATCCAAACTTCAAATGCCCATGGCTTCGCGTAGGAATGTCCGTTTGGAACGTACGACCCCAATTTGGAAATGGCAAGAAGAGAAGCATCTGGTGCAAAAGCCTCGATCCAACCCCGTCGTCGTGACTTCCTCGAACAGACCTCGGATCCGCCGCTACTGATTGCGGCCGAGAGCGATCAGTCAGTCCACCCCTCGGATGTATGCGACCTCGGTTTCCGTCGCTCGGGCACAAAAAGGGGTGCAACACGAGGACTTCCCAGGGGGTCACCATCCTAGTACTAATCTCGCCCAAACACGCTTAACTTCGGAGTTCTGATGGGATCCGGTGCTTTAGTGTTGGTATGATCGCACCCTTATCACGTGGGTCGTCCGGCGCCTAAGTGCACGTCGCGGCCAGAGATGGGCGGGGCCCGCGTGAGTGGGCCGCATGCGCTCGATTCGACCTCGTCGCACCGAAATTGCCGTGACTTTCTCAAACGACATCGGGATCGCTGTTGCGACCCCAATCCGGAGAGCTCTCTTCGGGCCCCACGCGTCGGTCACTGCGTAACGATCGTGGCAAAATTTCCGGCCCGAAAAACAATCCCCTCGAATGCCTACGGCATCGGTTTTCGTCGCCCGGGACACGAAAAGGGGCGCAACAGCGTGGTCTTCACCGGGGGGTCACCCATCCGGGCACTACTCTCGCACAAGCATGCTCAGCGCCGGATCCGCTATTGATTGCGGCCCTAATCCGGGAAGCTCTCTTCGGGCCCCACGCGCGGGTGATCGCGAAGCGACCGCCATTTTTCATTCGATTTCACTTCTGCAAATTTTGCCCACTTTCATAATTCGTGCTCCTCCTTCCACCATTTTTTTCTTCTTTTCTTTTTTTTCCACAATTTTTCGATGCTTCTGCGAAGAGTTCTTAAAAATCGCCCCTAATCCGTGAACCTTGGACTCTCAACTCCGAACCCCCAGCTCTCTCCTGCACCCTCCGGAACCCTAAACCCTCCTCCCTTGCTTTTCCCCAATTCCCCTCAACCTCAGGAGTCCAATGCCACAAACGACACCAGAAATGCCCTCCGGGGTCAAAGAAAAAAAAGTTGCAAAATCATCCAAACTTTAAATGCCCATGGCTTCGCGTAGGAATGTCCGTTTGGAACGTACGACCCCAATTTGGAAATGGCAAGAAGAGATGCATCTGGTGCAAAAGCCCCGATCCAACCCCGTTGTCGTGACTTCCTCGAACAGACCTCGGATCCGCCGCTGCTGATTGCGGCCGAGAGCGGTCAGTCAGTCCACAGATAGTTTGTAGCTATGGTGGAATCGTTTATGTACTTTATGTAGCAAATGACATCATCCTCGCTTGCCCTTCCTCTAGCATGGTTATAATATGTCAAGGACATATGTGATTTTCTCCATTGTGAGAACGATTCTTAGATTGTGAAGCTAATCCATGTAGTTTGGACCAGTGAGGTGGTTGACATCAAGTATGCCACATAGGGGTTTACAAGCGACCTATTTTTGACAAACAAGAGATATAGCATAAATAAATAACATATAGACTTTACAAAAAAATAAATAATTAAGATGTAGACTTCTATCTTAATCTACTCTCACTAATTTTCTTGCAAAGCATGTGATGCCCTCAGCACGTAAAACAAAAATCTCTGATAGACTTCTAGTGGGGATCGGGATCTAATCGGCGTATTAGTGTAACCTCAAGGAGCTCAACTAATGACACTAAGTCCAAAATAGTAGGCAACTATTATCGATAACTACTTCTTATGATTCCCGTCCTGTTTAACCTTCGAACCATAATAATTTCGATGGACTCGATCAACCATGATGTTTGGTTAAGTCATCATCATCATTACAAGATGAGTCTGATTTGATGATATGCCCTCAAGAGACTTGATCAAGCATACCATGTCTTCATATTACTAGTGGCATCTCTATATCGTAGGCAACATCTCGATCGCAATATAGGTGAGCCTCGAGAGACTCGACCAACTCAAACTATATGTGATTCAATTTCTTTCTATAACGATGATCTAGTTGCCTCACGCTTACCTACTTAATGTTATCATAAAAGGGGGCTATATATATATATATATATATATATACACATACCCTCCTCGCTTCCAATCTTATATCCCTCAGTTTCACTCTACCGCTACTTATTCCAAGCTTGACTCATCAGCCTTATTAGCTTGAGCTTGGTGCTCTTCACTATTAAACTAACACTCCCTTTCTTGCGTATAGGCTTCAAACTAATCTCACCGACTCTAACTTGAATTATTAGTACATAAACCCAGACCTATAGCTACATGGTACCTAACTCCTACTATTATTTATTTGGCCATGAACCCAGCCTCTTACTTGCACCTGCCACTATTAACTCTAAGTCTCTCGGTCCGATCCTATAGCTTAAGACTTTTTCTCACGATAAGGAATAAACTTAGGCGCTAATAGGACTTCATCTACTACTGGAAAGAGTCAAACACATAACTTAGGCTATATGATTAATGCTTCTATGTCCGACACTGCTTTATCTAATCTGTGCTTACGGGCTTTAAGCTCCTGCTCCCTTGTATAAGTCTATTATCCCTTACCAACATTCTTTTACTTATGTCAATTATGTACTCCTTTATTAGAAACTAGGTGGCGACTCCTAGATGGGTTAGCTTCAAACTGCCTCTCCTGTCTGGCATTCTGTATAGCTCGATTGTTAGCCTACCGATCCCTTTCTTTCTTTTCTCCAAGGCTGCCTCTCCTACTTCTAATATGATAGCTTGGAATTCAAACTAATGCTATTGGACTTAAACTTTCCTTGTTGATACAGCTCCTTACTTTGTAGATTGTGAGTCTACTTCTCGTTGCTTTCATTCTCTATGTTGCTCCTTTGATCCCCTATTATGCAACTATGAGACTTACCTTTGCTCTACCGCTCCTATTTATAATTCTTTATTTGACCTTCAGCTATTCTACTCATGTCTGTGTGAGTCTGTCAGCTACCCTACCTAGGCTGGGGCTCCTAGCTATCAGCCTATATCTCTACTAACTTTGGTTCTCTCACTACTGAGTCGGATCCTTCACAACCCATACTATCAAGAAGCCAACACTAACATATAATACTTCATCTTATAATAAGGAATTGAGCTAAGTCACCCAGTTCTCTCAGGTAGGAAAGTAAGAATAACTAAGTATACAAAGATATAAGCTAACTACAGCAAAAGCAAGACAAAAACCCTAAAGTCGGAATCGAACAAGTAAGTCTAAACCTATAAGTAAGGGTATGGGACATCTAACTCTGATTCCTCTGTTAACAAGAAACGAACTACTTCTTCTCATAATGAACCCTACTAGGCATTAAGCTTTGACTGCTACTTCTCATAATGGAACTGGTGTCAAACAAGCTATAAACCACTGATAAAGAGAAAGGACTACTGCCTTCTAATGATGAAATTGGTGCTTCCAATCCCTTGTATCATTCTGTGACTCCTCTATCCTGAGCTTGCTCTATTGATTTTAAGCATAACCTCCTGTAACCACCATCCACTACGACTGAAACAATGCTACATAATAGATTGAACTAGTGTCTTGGGGAACCAAACTACTGAGAACAAGGCTGACTACCTTAAATTCTATATCCCTTTTTACACCCTACCACTACTGAGTTCGAACCTTGCTTTTCACCCTCGCTCTTCTTGTACTTATAGCGGCATTCATACTACTACTAATATAAATATTAGAGCAACTCGTACGAGAATAGGAGAAAAGGGGATCCTACTACTAAGTTCAAAGCTACCTTTCATTACTTTGGTTTTTTTCTTACTTTACTGCCTCCCAAACCTGGCTTTGATCCCTGCTTTACTTACTTTTAATCTTAATATCTTTTCTTTGATTCTTCTAACTCGTATAGAGAGGTACATGATCCTAGCAATAGGGATATATAGAACCAAGCTTACTGCTATTCCTCCCTCTTAACCTCACACTACTTCCCGTTAATCTAGTAGTTAGTTATCTAATTCTTCAAATCCGCCCTTGCATTCTCTATCTAACCCATTAGTATGCCTTTCCTTGCCTTTAAGTCTTTATTGCACCTCCGACTCTGCCCACTCTAACTAACATCCCTATGGCTAGATTCTAATCTTACTTTCCCTTATTGAAGTCTTTGTCTACTGGCTCTTATTCCAGTTCTTCTATCTTACAGCCTTACTTAAACTTATTTAATATCATAAAGAGATTAATTTCATCATAGGAAAGGTTCATTTTATTAAGAGGAGATATGTATGAAAGGACAAGTCAAATTGGTTATTGATTCTTTAAAGGGTTTCTTAAAAGAGAGAGATTCATTCTTAGTATATTAATGTAATGTATCTTTAGGGACTATATAAACCCCATGTGTTGGGTCATGAAAAATATAGAGCTTATGAAATTATAAAAAATATTAAGAGAAATACAGAGGATTTAGCTTTTTCTTTCTCTTCCTTAGTGTGATAACTTTATCTCTTCTTCCTATCGATTTCAACAATTGGTATCAGGGCGATGACTTTATCTCTAAGCACCTTCTAACTCGAGGTCCATATATTGTCAAAAGAAAATTATGACATATGGTGCATCTAAATGAAGATTTTTTTAGGCTCCCAAGATGTATGGGAGTTTGTAGAAGATGGATTTACTAAATTAAGTCAATCAAAAGGAGCAATGAATATAGAAGTAAGAAAGTAAATCAAAGATAGAAGGAAGAAGGAGAAAAATGCTTTGTTCACGATCTACCAAGGGCTTGATGATACAATGTTTGAGATCATCACTCCAGCAAATACTTCCAAAGAGGCTTGGGAAATGCTTCAAAAAGTATTTGGTGGTGTTGATAAGGTAAAAAAATTCATCTATAAGTTTTATGAGCCGACTTTGAAAAATTACAGCAAGGTACTTCTAAAACTATTTCTGATTATTTCACAAAAACTATTTATATTGTTCATAAAATGAGAAGAAATGATAAACAAATAAGTAATCAAAGAGTGATTGAAAAGATACTAAGATCATTAGATTCAAATTTTAATTTTATTGTTGTTGTGATTGAAGAATCTAAAGATTTGGAAAAAATATCTTTAGAACAACTTATGGGTTCCCTTCAAGTTCATGAACAAAGGATTACAAAAAGAGTTGAAAATAAAACTATAGAACAAGTACTACATACCAAGGTTACTCTTGAAAATAAAGGTGAATCAAAATTCCAAAGAGAAAGAGGCCGTGGACAAAGAGGAAGAGGTGGCAGAAATCAAACCTATCAAAAATCTCCAAATAATGAAGGTGGTGGAGAAGATTCTAGCCAAAGAGACCGAGGTTATGGTCGAGGATGTAACTGAGGCAGTGGACATAACAAAAATTCTAAAAGGTCTAAAATACAATACTATAATTGTAAAAGGTATGGGCATTACTCCTTTGAATGTTATTATAATCCTAACAATCAAGGTGATAAGGCAAATTTTATTGAAGAAGAGAAGAATAAAAATCAAGTTTTGCTAATGACTTGTGATAATTTGAAAAAAGATAAGTCTATGACATGGTATCTAAATACAGGAGCTTCAAATCACATGTGTGGCATTAAAGAATTATTTTCAGAAATGGATACAAGTTATTATGGGAATATTACATTTAGTGATCTGTCTCAAAGATCAGTAAGAGGCAAAGGTAAAATTGTTTTTGAACTTAATAATGGTAAAAAATTATGCATTTAAGATGTTTGTTATGTTCCTGATATGAAAAATAATATTCTTAGCTTGGGACAATTACTTGAAAAATATTATAATATTGAGATGAATGATATGGCTCTTTCAATTTATGATAAGAATAAGACATTAATATTACATGTGAAAATAACGAAGAATAGAATATTTTCTCTATATTTATGTATTTTTTATCGATCAAATTGTTTTATTTATATATTATGGCATCTTAGATATGCTCACTTAAATTTTGAGGCTTTAAAACTTCTAGAAAAGTTTAATATGGTGACAGAAATACCAAGAATTGATTGCCCATCAAAATTATGTGAAGCATGTGTTATGGGTAAGCAATAAAGAAAGCCTTTCAAAATCAACAGAACAAAAAGAGCATGGCATCGACTTGATATGGTACACTTATATGTTTATGGCCCTATCAGCCCAGTATCACTTAGAGGAAACAGGTATTTTCTTACCTTCACTAATAATCATAATGGCAAAACTTGGGTCTACATGCTAAAGGAAAAGAAAAAAGTATTTAACAAATTCAAGGAATTTAAAAACTTGGATGAAAAACAAAGTGATTGTAAGATTAATTGTTTACGAATAGATAGATGTGGTAAATATACATCAAATAAATTTGAAAGTTTTTGTAAAAATAATAGAATTCCACATCAATTTATAATGTCATACTCACCTCAAAAAAATAGTGTCTCAGAAAGAAAAAATAAAACTATACTTAATACGGTCCGATGCATGTTAAAGGAAAGAAAAATTCCTAAAGAATTTTAGGGAGATGTTGTTGCTTGTGCAGTTTGCTTAACCAGATTCCAATAAGGTAAATTGGTAATTCTATATCAAAAGAAGTATGGAGCTGATAGAACCTCAGAAAAAGCTATATAGATTTTGACCCTTGAGGGGGATCAACCCTTGGAACGCTGTATGGGTTCCTCCCTCCTAGACTCGGCATAAGGCTGAAATAAAATTGATGATTGCTTGATTCAAGAGGAACGACAGCTACATCTTTAAATAGGGATCAAAACCTTAGACTAAAGGGGTGCTTGCCAATATAAAATTATCCCTTTACCCCTCCTATAGTCGACCTACTTTAATAGAAATAGGTGGTGACTAGGTTTAGCTCTATAGCCAACCTAAGCAGGGGGAAACCCTGGCCGACCAGCCCAGTAAGGGGACAGCGGCCACTAAGCTATAAGGGCTAATATAAACCCTAGCCATACTCCTTTATAAGATAGGAGTGACTTTATTATAATCTAGTAAGGTTTTTATTAACTAGTACTGATATAATTAGGACTCAATCATGTTGAAGTCCTATCAAGTTCATCCTCTTCAAATCAGCTTTGTTCTTAAGGCTGATGGTCCATAAACTTTGGAACTAGATCTTTAACTCCTCATGTGACTCTCGTGTTGCATCTTCGGATGGTAAGTTAGTCCTATTTACAAGTACTTTGGTTAAAGGGCATCGTCGGTGCATCACAATTCTCCAATCAAGTATAACTTCAGGTTGGGCTTTGATTTTGCTATCATTGGTGGTGCTCGGTAGTTGAGTATGGGCCTTCTCATATTCTCCCAAGTTTAACTTCAATAAGGATATGTGGCAGACGAGATGTATCTTAACGTCATGGCCCCAACACACTTTATGATCTGGTATGGTCTATAAAATCGTGAAGACAGCTTCATTGATGCTCTTGCGTTGATTCAGAGCTACTTGTATGGGTGGAGCCAAAGGTAGACTCAATCTCCCATTGCGAATTCCCGCTTACTCCGATGGCTATTTGTTTGTTGCTTCATGCGGGCTTGAGTGGCATTCAAGTTGTCTTTCAGCAGTTGTAATAATTTGTCCTTGTTAATCAAATTTTGGTCGACCTGATCGACTTTGGCCGAACCAAGCATATATCTAGGTATTACAGGGGTCGATCAACCATACAATGCCTCATAATGGGTACATTTAGTTGATGAATGAAATATCATATTGTACCACCATTCAGCCCAAGGAAGCCACCTTGTCCACTCTTTGGGTTGATCACTAGTGAAGCACCGTAAGTATGTCTCGAGGCATTTGTTCACCACTTTTGTTTAGTCGTATGTCTGGGGATGATAGGTTGTGCTTATCTTCAACTAGGTGCCCTGTAAATGAAAGAGCTTTGTCCAAAATCTACTTGTGAATACCCTATCATGTCCGCTCACAATCGACCTTGGCATCCCATGCAATTTTACTATATGTTCCATGAAAAGTTGAGTGATACTAGCAATAGTATAGGGATGTTTCACAATGCAAACGTGAGTATACTTGGTTAGGTGATCTACTACCATAAAGATTATGCTTTTACTTTGGGATAGTAACAACCCGTCGATGAAATCCATAGAAATATCAGTCCATTCTGAGTCTGGTATGGGTAGTGGCTTTAGTTTCCCCAGACTTACCACTATTTTGCCTTTCTACTGCTGACATACATCACATTTGGATACATAATCATAAATTGATTTTTTCATACCCATCCAAAAGAAGTTTTGCTTCACCCTTTTGTAAGTCCTCAGAAATCTAGAGTGCCCTACTGAGGGTGAAGAATGCATCTCGTGCAAAATAATTTGAATGCAAAGGGAAGAAGGAACAATAATAATTCAATCTTTATAGCGCGAGTCCTTTAAATCCCAAGAGTATGACCCATAGACCCCGGGTCCTTCTCCAATTTTTCTATGATGGCTCGGGCTTCTGGATCATTCTTCCGTTCCTCCCTAATGTTGTCGAGGAAGTTGGTGGAGGGAAGGGAGATGGTTGAAATTTTGGCTTGTCCCGATAGCCGAGATAGGGCATTTGCAACAATATTCTCTTTTTCTTTTTAGTAAGTAATTTCATAATCAAAGCCAAGGAGTTTAGTTACCCATCATTGTCGCTCTGGGAAGGATATTTTTTACTCTAAAAAATATTTAAGGCTTTGGTGGCCGGTCTTAATCTGGAAGCGTTGGTCGATCAGGTAGGGTCTCCACTTTATGATTGTATGTACGATGACAAATATTTCTTTATCATACACAGATATTTTAAGATGTGAAGGAGATAAAGCTTTATTGGTGTAGGTAAGGGGTCAGTCATCTTACATTAAAATAGCCCCAATTCTAACTCCAGACGCGTCAACCTCAATCACAAAAGTTCGGCTGAAATCGAGTAGCGCTAGGACCGGCGTCATCATCATGGTGGCCTTAAGTCTTTCAAAGGCTGCGGAGGCCTGATCCGACCATGAAAAGGAGTTCTTCTTGAGTAGGGATGTGAGTGAGACACTGATCTTACCATAATCTCTCATGAACTTCCGATAGTAGCCCGTGAGTCCGAGGAAGCCGCATAATGATTTTACGTTTGTAGGTTTCGGCCATCCTTGCATTGCCTCGATCTTTGTCGGGTCTACCGCCACTCCATCCTCTGATATAATGTACCCTAGATACTCCACTTTATGCTGTAAGAAGCTACACTTTGACTGTTTAACATACAGAGTATTCTCTCGAAAAATTGTTAGAATAGTTCGTAAGTGCTCAAAATGTATATCAAGCGTAGGGCTATAAATGAGAATATCATCAAAGAATACCAATATAAACTTACATAGAAACCTTCGAAAGATGTTATTCATCAAGCTTTAAAAGGTAGAATAAGTATTTGTAAGTCCGAAGGTATTACAAGAACTCATAGTGGCCATTATGCGTGTGGAATATAGTTTTCAGAATATCTTCAGTGCATACCCGAATTTGATAATATTTGGATCGGAGATCCAATTTAGTGAAGACTCGGGCTCCTTTTAATTCATCCAAGAGTTCATCTATGACTGGAATAGGATATTTGTCCTTAACGGTGATGGTGTTTAGAGCCTAGTAGTCAATGCACATCCACCATATACCATTCTTCTTATACACTAGCAACACCGGTGAAGAGTAAGGGCTATAGCTTGGTCGAATCACCCCGGTGTCAAGCGGCCGATTAGGAGGCAACCCGCGTGGCTTCGTGAAAACATCCGTGAATTCATCCAGCAAAAGGGCAAGCTTGGGATCTGAGTTTTGTATGTTCTCGCCCTTAGATGGCTGCTAGATATGCATCAAGAATCCACCATGTACCTTATGCAACACTTTCTCCATTCGTTGTGACGAAACGCTAGAAATATGGCTCCCACGCTTACCTCGTAACGTGACTTATCTCCCTTTACAATAAAACATCATGATTAATTTAGAAAATTTCAAGAGATATCACCTAATATTGTGAGCTATTCGATCCTAAGTACGACTTCATAATCATCGATGGGTAGGAGGAATAAATCAACTACTACTTCTTAGTCTTGGATGAGTAGTTTCACTCGCGGACATTGTTGGTCACAATTGAGGATTCGGCTATCGGCGACCTTTACGTCGAACTTGTTTGCAACCTTTGATTTGAAGCGCTAAACATACAGCAACCCTACTATTGAGAAAGTTATTTTTGTTACCCGTGTCGATGAGAATGGTGATGGGGTGCTGTTTTAGAAGTCCACTAACTTTCATCATCTGCGAGTTGGAGTAGTCGGCCAATGCGTGTACTGTGTAGTCGGTTGGTTAGGACTCTTCCTCCATGGCTTCTTCTTCAGGTTCAAGGGCTTCTTTAGACAGTTCATTGTCCTCATCCTCCACTAGTTCAATCACAAGGAATCGGCCCTTTTTGCAATGATGTTCTCAGCTCCATGATTCATCACAGTGCCAGCATAATCCTTTGGTCGATCATTCACGAAGCTCATCCCTTATCAATTTTTTTAGTGCAAGAGCATAGATGGCAGTACAGGGGGTTGTAGGCCTTGGCATGGCTGGTTGGGGAGTGACCCTTGTCCTTAATACCTCTTGGTTCAATCGTTCTTCTTGAATACGTACAAAGAAAATCGCCGCCATAAGAGTGTACGGTAGTCACACCTTTACTTCTCCTTGAATCTCTAGATTTAGGTCCTCGATGAAAGTCCTAAAAGTTATTTTTCAGACTAATCCATAGTTTAATTAGATAAATATTCAAACCTTGTTTGGTATTCTTGTATTGTGAAAGTTTAATGAATCTTTGCTAATTGTCCATCGATGTTGTCGAAATCGATTGGTCTGAAGCGGTTCAGTAATCCTTGATTGAATTGCTGCTAAGAGAGTCATCCATGGGTGTGCTCAAACCAATTAAACCACTGAATAGCATCTCCCTTGAGGTGGATGGCAGCAATCTCTACCCGTGTGGCGTCGTCGGCAGTTCGGTAGAACCGAAAATAGCGCTCCACGCGCGAGATCCATCCGATCAAGTCTCCTTCTTCCCATCTAGGGAAGTCAGCCTTCATGCATGGAATGTTGAAATCAGAGATGATGTGGCCACATTCTTGAGGAACATCTCACTAATCTAAAGTTTCTCCTTGCTGTGATTTCCTCGGGCTCGACAATCGGCCAATGCTGAATTTGGTGAAAAGGGATCATATCTTCTCTTCTATATGGCTTTCAAAGGCTTAAAACTTTACATTGATAGCCTCCTTTGATGTCATAGTATACACCTCTAAATCTGTAATATTGAGGTCTTTTTTCTATTGTCGGGTTAGTGGCATGAGAATTTTGGAGAAGGGGGTGGCCGGTTGGAAGGTGAATTGGTTTGGATAGGAGTAGGCTGCGGTTTAAGGCTGATTTAGGTGGCTGTTTGGGTTCAGTTTAGGGTAAAGTTTAGAAGGATTTTTGGTAAGGATGGTAGGGTTTGTAGATGAGGAAAAGAGAGTCTAAAATCCCTTTAAAAATAGCACTTAAATCTGATAGAATTTGGCGAAAAAAGGTGCTGCGATGTGCTGTCCTACCGAACAGATTTTATGTTGGAGAAACGATAACTTATTAACATAAATTCCAGAGGAAAGTTCAAGAAAATTATGCACAAACCCTTGATTCATATGTTGTTAATACCAGTAAAAGGTTTGATGAAATTTTAGCAGCCTAATAATAGAGAAATAGGGCAAAAGATGAAGGGTAGATCCTTCATCATAAAATTTCAATACTGCATGATGGTGAAAGATTGCACAAGAAAATAGGTTCTAGAAGGATTTTTTCCAGAAATCAATCCCAGATAAAGGCCAAGTTGATTTTTAGAATTGTATAAAAATTTTGGCCAAAAAGGAGAAGAAATAAATCAATTTCAAGAAGTAAATAATCGGTTGAAAATTTCTGTAGTGTTTCACCTCCCAACAGCGATAACGTTTGCGACGAACAAAATTTATAGTGGATAAAATTTAGAAAAAATCTTTAACATGTAAAGTAAGAAATTTTGTAGTATTGAAGAGGTGTGGATGATAAAAATATATCAGATTTTCATATCACGTAGGGGTGGCAACAGATAGATGGATTTGCTACTTGGTAGGCGACAGTGGATGGAGGCGACGTCAAAAGAAATTATGAGAATTTCTTGGAAGATGGAGGCATGGATGATGGCTACAGGGTAGTAGGAATGCTGCTCTGATACCATATGATAGATCCCCAGAAGGAGCTATATAGATTTTGACCCTTGAGTGGGATCAACCCTTGGAACACTATACGGGTTCCTCCCTCCTAAACTCGGCACAAGGCTGAAATAAAATTAATGATTGCTTGATTCAAGAGGGGCGATGGCTACATCTTTAAATAGAAATCAAAACCCTAGCCTAAGGGGGGTACTTGCCTAAGTAAAGTTACCCCTTTGCCCCTCCTATAGCTGACAGCTGACCTAAGCAGGGGGAAACCTTGGTCGACTAGCCCAGTAAGGGGGTAGTGGCCACTAAGTCCTAAGGGTTAATCTAAACCCTAGCCATACTCCTTTATAAGATAGGAGTGACTTTATTACAATCTAGTAGGGTTTTTATTGACAAGTATTGATATGATTAGGACTCAACCCTGCTGAAGTCCTATCAGGAGCCCGTAGAAATCAAGAGTTGATCATTTAAGAATTTTTGAAAGTGTTGCATTTGCCAGAAAAAAAGAGAACAAAACTTGAAGATAATGCATTTTAGTAGGTTATGTTGAGAATTATAGTGGTTTAAAACTCTACAATCATGTCACAAATAAAGTTGTGATGTCAAGAGATGTTAGAGTTTAATGAACAATAGATTTGGGACTGGAAAAGTAATGAACAACATAAGAAAGCTATATCATTAGAAGAAGATGATATAATACATATAAGCACAGAAGATACTTTACCAGAATCATTACCGAGATCAACAAGGTCATATGATTCAAGAAGTCTAATTATAATAAGGACAAGACCGATTCAGGAACTATATGATGTGACTTGAAGAATTGATACTAACAATGATGAACTTTTTTTATTTTATCTTTTTTGTAGGATATGATTCATTAACTTTCGAAGAAGCTTGTAAAGAAGAAAAATAGAAACAAGCTATGGAGGAGGAGATTCATGCAATCAACAAAAATAATACATGGGAGCTTACTACACTTCCAAAAGACCATCAAGTGATCAGTGTTAATGTATCTTTAAAACAAAAAGAAATACACAAGGAGAGGTAGAGAAATATAAAGCATGATTGGTTACAAAGGGATATAAATAACAATATGGTATCGACTATAAAGAAGTATTTGCACCAGTTGCTCGATTGAAGACAGTAATATTACTTATCTCCCTGACAGCTCAAAAAAAATGAAAAATTTTACAAATGGATGTCAAATCAGTATTTCTTAATGGAGTTCTTGAAGAAGAGGTATATGTTCAACAACCCCTTATTTAATTATTTATGAAATAAAAAATAAAGTATATAAGTTAAAGAGAGCTCTTTATGGGCTTAAACAAACCCCACGAGCATGGAATTCTCAGATATATACTTATTTTATTCAAAATAATTTTTCTAAATATCCACATGAATATATTCTCTATACGAAATCTAACTCTGATGGAAATATCATGTTTGTATGTCTGTATATAGATGATTGAATATTTACAAGCAGTATTAGCTCCATTATTAAAGATTTTAAATACTCTATAAAGAAGAAATTTGAGATAACCGATTTGGGTTAAATGACTTATTTTTTTGTTATTGAAGTTATACAAGACAATAAAGAAATTTTTATCTCATAAGGAAATTATGCTAAAGAGGTTCTAAAGAAGTTCTCCATGGAAGATTGTCATCGATACACTTATTGAATATGGCACCAAGTTAACTAAGGAAGGCGAAGGTAAATACATTAATCCAACTTATTACAAAAGTCTAGTTAGATGTTTAAGGTATTTAAGATGCATTTGACCTGATATACTATTTGGAGTTGGTTTAATAAGTAGATACATAGACGCTCATAAGACTTCTCGTTTAAATATTACTAAAAGAATTTTATGATATATTAAAATAATAATTAAGTATGAAATATTCTATTCATTATCAAAAAGATTAGATCTAATTGGATATAGTGACAATGATTGGGCCAGAAGTTATGCTGATCGAAAGAGTACAACTGGTTTTGTATTATCAATTTGTGAAGCAGAATATATAGTAGTATTTTTTTGTGTTTGTCATGCAATATGGCTAAGAAGATTACTCCAGAAACTTCATATGCCACAGGAGAAGTCAACCATAATTTATGTTGATAATAAATCAGCTATTGTCTTAACCAAGAAGTCAGTCTATCACTTTACTACAATAATAAATAACAGATAATATATTTATTGGTAGTTATACCCAAGTGCTTACGTTAGGGCGGCAGGAAGCTAAACGGCTAGGGCCGCTACACTCTTTTAGTACTTATCATACTTGAACCGGAAATACAGAATATGATCAATAGAACATAGAACCAACCTAAGATGTAGAATAGGATATGTTGTAGCGCATCCACCAATAAAATAAAGAATAAGTTTCATACTAATGAGAACGAACCTAGGTATTATTGGAACTATGGTAGTCAACTCATAGATACGAGCCAACACATAAAGATTAAGAAAAAGTAGTATAACATAGAATCGAATGAGTTAGTAGCCCATAGAATCACACTAAGTAGTCCAAGCCCTTACTTTTTAACCTTCAAACTGATACCTAGACATCTAAATCTGAATTAACCCTTCACTTATAATAGATTAGCACATGACTCCCCGTTATGAAAATCTATGAATCTAACCTGGGGAACTAGTCTGTACACGCAGCATACACAGATCAGTATTACTTTCATTACTTGAAATATATCTCTGTATTTTAGTCCCTAGCTCCTCTGTATGTTAGCTTGTACTTCCTATATTTCAGCCTCACGCGGACAATTAAGTATTCCTTAATAGCAGGGGATCTTTTCCAGTAGCCACTCCAGCCTTGCTTTTGCTAGTCCAACTTCATGCCATTTATTTATTCTTAAGATAGTTTACACAGTGCCAATTTGATTCTTATATATAAGATAGTTTCATATGGCACACCCCCACCCTATGGAATATACTGTAGTCTGGTCAACAACTCCCGCAATGGAGTAAACTCATTTATTTCCTTCACTAACTTAAGAGTAAAGAGATGCTTCACACAAACATTGTGCCACGGGGCTTCCATCTACAATGACAGTACTAGCATGGTTTTTGATTCTCTCTTTTATTATTCAATTCAGTATTAAGTTATCTTATATAAATAATGACATGTTTATTTGAATTCGAGAGTATTTTATGAGGGAAAAGTGGTCTCAAAAGGGGCCAAGCAACGAATGAATGTTTGGGGAGCGGGGAAAAATTGAACTAAGTGGAATTGAACAAAGGAGTCTAAGACATACCCCGAGGCAATACATAATTGGAGTTGGTAGTTTCAGACTTGAGACTTAATGAATGGAACTGGTCATTATTGAATCAAAGGTTAAGTCAATCAAAGTGGAGAGATAGATTGATGCTAGTGTTGTTGATTCAGAATGGAAAGTGGAGCTTTCGTCTTCAAGTAGAGTTAGGGCAATAAAATCTTCTTTTTCTATTTGAAAGCAAGTATCAAGTAGAGTTGAAAGAAGCTCATATCACATATAGATATTGGATAAAGATATTAAGTAAGAGAATAAGTTGCGCGAAAGAATCAATTGGGTCAGGTAAAATATGACTTATTTATATACATACTAGGGCAAGTTCAATTTCACCACTAGAAAGTATAGTATACCATCTAGAATAGAATTATTATTTGCCATATAAAAACCATATCTCGAATCACTGCTAAAAAGACTTGAGCTAGCAATCAGGAATGCACTGCTACCCTAAGTCTGTGGTTCACTAACTCCTATTCTAAATAGCCTGTCAATAAGGTCTTACTCTTACTTGATTCGAGCCTACCCCCTTGAGACACTCATTCTTATGTTCACCTATGAGACTACTCCTCCCTACTTCGATTCTTCAACTAATAACTACAGGGATAGAACTAAGTAATAGGGGCTAACGAAAACCTCAACTCCCAACTACAACTCTTACTATCTTTTATCTCATTCCCCCGCTTCTTACTTGAATTCTGTAACTAATGACTAATAGCCTTACTCGCTGGTTCGAGCATGTCTCTCTTTACTTTCAACTTATATTGATATAGGTTTAATCGGTCACTGCTCTATTTCAGGCCATACCTCCCCTACATTAGTATGACACTACTGCCTGAGACGCTTACTTTAATGTCTCTAACCCTTGCTCACTAGCTTACAACCTTACTATCCTTTCTTATAGTCTTAATTGCCCACCTCCTAAACTAATACTGTAAGATTATATGACCCTTTTATAATTAAATAAGATATATTATAGGATTAATTGGATTCTAATAAGAGATATTGGTTAATATTAAATTAAAATTTATATTATATTGGGATATTTTAGGGGATGTCCTTGATGGAAGGAATTATCCTAATAACTTACCCTAGACCCTCTGCTCTCACATATAAATAGATAGGACCTCCTCGAAACCTAATATGTGAATTGCACATAATGGAAAGGTGCATACGGTATAGAGTTAGGGATTATAGGTATTCTCTCAATCTTCCCTAAACCATCAATCACAGTGGTCCTATGAAAGGATAGGAAGAGAGGAGAAGGGTTCTAGATCTATTCTAGTTTTCTTTGCTGATCGACATCTCGGTGATATTTAGATTCAGAAGACGGTGCTTTTGTAGATCTAAAGGGATCTTATCAAATGTTATTTAAAGATACGCATCGTAAACAGATCTAATACTATTTGATTTCAATCATAGCATAAAAGTTTTGACATAATAGTTTTGCATAATTATAGGTTTTATACTTACAAATACCTTTGTCTTTGATTCTCCTGCTTCTAACCTCAATTCTTTGTTTCACCAGTTACCTCTCCCTGCTTGTAATTTAAATAATTCAAGTAGTTAAGATTGATTAAGGAGTTAGGATTTGATAAAATAAAAGATAAAGATTTATATCTAATTTAGTTTAGATGATGATGAGATTAGTTTAAATGAGGATGAGATTTACTTAGATGTAATAGATTTTTTAATATTTTAAAATATTTATATTCTATCTTTAGTTAATATAAATAGGTGCTCTTTGATCATTCCAAGGCATAAAAGATTGTGCACTAAAGATTGCAGATTGGAAGTACTCCTCATGTCCTCTATTATTCTCTTCTCCTTCACCCTGAAGTTCTGTAGAAAAACCAATAGTGGTATCAGAGCTTGGTTCAAAGAAAATTAAAAGGAGTACATCAGTCAAAAAGAAGGAAAGACTAGTAGATTCAGAAAAAAGGAAAAGAAAAAAAAAAGATGGCAGGCATTGGAGTAAGTGTTCCTTATCAGCTTCGTCCTATCTTCAAATGTGATAATTATCAATTTTGGGCTGTTAAGATGAAAATTTTATTTATTTCACATGGATTATTGAATTTGGTAAAATTTGGTTTTGTTCAGTATGATCTGCAGGATCCTAGTATTATAAAAGATTAAAAAATCAGATGAAGAAAAATATAAAAAAAGATGCAATAGCTCTTTATATGTTACAACAAGCAATAAATGATTCCATATTTCTCAAAATCATGATGGCAAAAACATCAACAGAAGCATGAAAGATATTAAAAAGTGTATTTGGAGGCACAGAAAAGGTAAAAATTTTAAAGCTTCAAATTCTTCGACATGAATTTAAGACTCTTATGATGAAAGATTCTGAATCTATTGCTGATTTCTTTTTAAAAATTTCTTCTATTATGAATCAAATAAGATCTTATGGTGAAAATCTAAAAGATCAAACTGTAGTAGAAAAAGTTTTACGAAGTTTATTTTCAAAATTTGATATGATCTCTACCGCTATAGAAGAAGCTAAAGATACAAGTACATTATCTTTTGATGAATTAATAGGCTCTATTTTAGTTCATGAACAATGAATAGATCTTCAGATGAGATTTCAGAACATACTCTTTAAATGATGATAGAGCAGAAAAAAAAACAGAAGAAAATTTCAAAAATCAATTCTTAAGGGAGAGATCAAAATGGCAAAGGACAATGTCGATTGAATGAAAGTAACAAAGAAACCCATTGATGTTTTTATTACAAAAAAGTTGGACATATTGAAAAAAAATTATTGGTACAAAAATAAAAATCCAAATGTTCCTCTATGTTCTTATTGTGAAAAATATGATCATCTTGAAAAAGATTGTTGGAACAAAAATTAAACAAACTATCATGAGAAAAATAATGATGATAAAAGAGATGAAGAGAATATTTTCTTTATAACATTTGAGGATAAATATTCTAGATCTGTTTGGTTTTTGGATAGTGGATGCAGTAATTATACGACATGAGATAAAAGTTTGTTTCAAAAATTTGAAGATTCAGTTAGATCTACTATACAGATGGGAAAAGAAATGGAACATTTAATGTGAAGACCAAATTTGATAAAAAAAAGTTATTGATGATGTGTTGTTTATTCCTGATTTGAAACAAAATCTCATTAGTATATGACAACTAATGAGAAAAGGATATTATATTATTTTTGATAATAAAAATACCTAATTTATGATAAAAATTAGAAAAAATGATAGCAACTACAAGACAAAAAAATAAAGTATTTCCCTTATTATTTTTGGATTTTGTACTCCTATTGATGAATCGACATTATAAAAAAAAGTTATGATTATCTAAATTTTTATGGATATATGTAAATTATCTAAGATGGTGTAGGTCATGATAATTGGAAAACTTAGTTGATAAAACACATGCACAAAAAAAGGATGAGATCTCAAGAAGAAATTGAACAACCGTATGGGCATCTTCTGTGCGTTGCATACGGCTCCGCAATGGAATTGACTTTTTTCTTCTCTTCTATTCTATCGAAGAAAGAAAGCATTCTCAACGAATCTACAAGAAGCGATCCAATTTTTTTCATCAGGTCCGGGTGAAGACCAAAGATCTTCAGCGATCGATCTGGCAGAACAACTCAAAAGATAAAGAAGTATCGTTAATTTCTCTATGATCAATTATATTTGTTCGATACACCATTGTTAATATGAATGCAATGTTGAGAAAACAAGTAACAAATAAAGTAAATAAAATAAGGATTTGTGTTTCGTACGTTCATCACGGAATATTTCTAGGTCCCAATACACCCAATGCCAGATAGCTGCCAAGAAGCACAAGCCGGAAAACACAATATGTGCCCCTGCCACACCTTCATAACTCCAATCTATTCATTCAATATTTCATTTTTTAGAGGATAAATTATCGCATTTAAATTATCTGTCGGATATACTAATACCTCATCCCATCCATATGGAAATCTAAATCTCCAAGAACAACAATGAAGATACACACATAGAGATGTTAGAAGTTTCTGATAATGTGAAGAAATCTAAGAGAAAGAAAAAAAAATGAATCTTCTGAAGGGATTCGATACTACAAATATAGAGTCCCCATCAGATCATTAAAGATGACTACCAAAGAGAAAAATGTCAATATATAAATCTAAGATCTATAGATTGAGAAAAATATCAAGTTCGGATTTTAGGTCAGAATTTCTCAAAGATCTATGGACATAGAAAAATATAAGACAACCATTGCAGCAACGAAGATTAGCTTGCCAACATCTTCACAAAATTTTGACGAAAAAAATATTTTTTAAAAAATAATTTTAAATTATAACTACTTGAATTAAGGGGGTGTGTTGGAAATAATTGAAGTAGTTAAGATCGATTAAGGAGTTAGGATTTGATAAAATAAAATATAAAAATTTAGATATAATTTAGTTTAGATGATGATGGGATTGAGATTTATTTAGATATGATAGATTTTTAGTATTTTAAAATATCTGTATTTTATCTTTTAATCAATATAAATAGGTGTTCTTGGATGATTCCAAGATACAAAAGACTATGCACTAAATACTACAGATTGAAAGTACTTCTAATGTCCTCTACTATTATCTTACTCTTATCACTAAAGTTCTACGGAAAAGCCAACAATACTACCCTGGTTCTATGGATTCAAGAATCCCACTACTGCTTCTAATACTTTCACCAATAAGAAAGCAACTACTCACTTTGGTTCCCTAACAAACTAATATTGCTCTATCTAATTCCCACGCTCCTTAGTTTAGTTTGAATCTGACTTGATGGTTAGGGTTTGAAATAAGTAGCATGTTAATAATAACTCTAGGCTCCTGACTTATGTCTCGAGTGCTCCGCTTCGCCACAGGAAGTTCACTAACCATAAGAGCGGTCCCCTCTGTTAACCTTGGGAGTGAAGAACGTGCGGTCACAAGAAGACAGGCATAATTCATAATATAGTTGTTGCAAGGGTTAATGGTACCAAGCACAGATGTTTGTTTACGATACATAAGTGAGTTGGTCTGGATGAGAGCCCAGGCTCGTGTTTGATAAGCCCAACCGAGAAAGGGAAGTAGATCAACTCAATAGTAGATCAGGGAAGTAGATCAATTAAATAGTAGATTGTAGTGAAATCCATCTGTCCGGCTTTAGGGCTATTATCGGTATAGAGAGGGCTCGGCCACTTAAGAAGGAAGGAATCCAAGCAAGCAATAAAGAGTGTAGTTTCATTTTCATAGCCTTCGCTCACTTAACTCTATAGTAAGAGCGATCTGTCTGCTATTTTTTCAGTTTGATTCTCGAGGGCTTTGACAAATAATTGAGTGAAACAGTCGAAAGGAAGGAAAAGAAAAGAGTTCGTTCGTCAGCAGGAAATGCAAGTGCTTTCTTTCGATTTATCCATTTATGAGAAAACGAGACTACCAATGCCTGACGAAAGCATAGTAGACGACCCTATGACCGACTAGAAGAAGGAATTATGAAATGGATAAATCGAAAGGAATTAGGAAAGAACCATCTAAGCTAGTTTCCAGACCAGCTTGTTCGTGGACTGACCGTTGATCACTCACTACTAGCTTGATCTAGAAACCTGATTAACGCATTACATAGTTGATGATTAGGTATTGGAATGTTGATGTTGATAGAAAGAGGGAATAGAGATATGAAACAGAGGAAGAGTAGGACAAGGTTCAATCTTCTATATTTCTCTCAAGAAAAAACTCTTTACAAATTTCAGAAACTCTCTTGCTTCCATGACCCAACATATGGGGTTTATATAGTCCCCAAAGATACATTATATTAATTGTATTCAAGATGAATCATTCTCTTTCAAGAAACCCTTTCAAGAACCAATAACAAATTTGACTTATCCTTCTATAGTCTTTTAATCCATTTTTTCTTCTTGATGTAATAAATCTCTCTCTTGATGCAATGAACCTCTTTTAATGAAATGAACCTCTTTATGATACTTGAACAAGTTTAATTCCAACATTTTCCTCCCTTAAACTTGTTCCATCTAGCATGCCAAGTTTCTTTCGAAGTTGTTGAATATATACCTCTTCTTCAAGAACTCCATTAAGAAATGCTGATTTCACATCCATTTGTAAAATCTTCCATTTCATTTGAGCTGCTAGAGAGATAAGTAATCTTACTGTCTCCAATCGAGCAACTGGCGCAAATACTTCTTCATAGTCAATTTCATATTGTTGTTTATATCCCTTTGCAACTAATCTAGCCTTGTATTTCTCCACCTCTCCTTTTACATTTCTTTTTGTTTTGAAGATCCACTTAACACCGATAGCTTGGTGGTCTTCTGGAAGTGTAATAAGCTCCCATGTATTATTTTGTTAATGGCATGAATCTCTTCATTCATAGCTTGTCGCCATTTTTCATCTCTATAAGCTTCTTCGAAGATTAATGGATTATATCCTACAAAAAGACAAAATAAAGAAAGTTCATCATTGTTAGTATCAATCCTTCGAGTCACATCATATAGGTCCTGAATCGGTCTTGTCCTTCTTATAAGTGGACTTCTTGAATCATGTGACCTAGCTGATCTAGGTGATGATTCTGGCAAAGTCACTTCAGTGTTTGCTTGTATTATATCATCTTCTTCTGAAGCTACAACTTTCTTATGCTGCTCATCACTTTTCCAGTTCCAAATCTGTTGTTCATCAAACTCAACATCTCTTGACATCACAACTTTATTTGTGATAGGATTGTAGAGTTTGTAACCACCATTCTCTGGATAACCTAGCAAAATGCATTTTTGGCTTTTATCCTCCAATTTCGTTCTCTTTTCTTCTGGTATCTTGGCAAATGCAACACTTCCAAAAATCCTCAAATGATCAACTCTTGGTTTTTGTAAGCTCCATGCTTCTTCTGGTGTAATATTACCAATTCGCTTTGTCAGAAACTCATTAAGCAAATAAACGCACAAGCAAGATCACCCCAAAATTCTTTCGGAATTTTTCTTTCCTTTAACATGCATCGGATCATATTAAGGATAGTCCTGTTTTTTCTTTCCGAGACACCATTTTGTTGAGGTGTGTATGGCATGGTGAATTGATGTAGAATTCCATTATTTCTACAAAAACTTTCAAATTCATTTGATATATATTCACCACCTCTATCTGTTCTTAAACATTTAATCTTACAACAACTTTGTCTGTCAACCAAATCCTTAAATTCTTTGAATTTGCTTAAAACTTCTTTCTTTTCTTTTAACATGTAAACCCAAGTTTTGCCACTATGATCATCAGTAAATGTAAGAAAATACCTGCTTCCTCCAAGTGATATTGGATTAATAGGGCCACAAACATCCGAGTGCACCAGATCGAGTCGATGCCATGCTCTTTTTGTTCTTCTCACTTTGAAAGGTTTTCTTTCTTGTTTACTCATGACACATACTTCACATAATTTTGCTGGGTGATCAATTTTTGGCATTCCTGTCACCATATTATACTTCTCTAGAAGTTTCAAAGCCTCAAAATTTAAGTGAGCATATCTAAGATGCCAAAGTGTAGAAATATCTTCAATATCAGCTTTAAAACAATTTGATTGATCAAAAATACTCAAATGTAGAGGAAACATTCTATTCCTTGCCATTTTCATATGTGATATCAATGTTTTATTCTTATCACGAATTGAGAGAGCCATATCTTTCATCTCAACTTCATAACCTTTTTCAAGTAATTGTCCAATGCTTAAAATATTATTTTTCATATCAGGAACATAATAAATATCTGAAATGCATAATTCATTGCCATTATTAAGTTCAAGGAGAATTTTACCTTTGCCTCTTACTGGTCTTTGAGACAAATCACCAAATGTAATGTTCCAATAACTTGTATCCATTTAAAATAGCTCTTTGATGCCACACATGTGATTTGAGGCTCCTGTATCTAGATACCATGTCATAGATTGATCATTTTTCAAATTTTCATAACTCATTAGCAAAACTTGATTTTCCTTCTTTTCTTCCTCAACAAAATTTGCCTCATCACTTTGATTGTTAGGATTATAATAACATTCATAAGAGTAATGTCCATACCTTTTGCAAACATAACACTGTATTTCAGACCTTTTAGAGTTTCTGCCACGTCCACGGCCTCGGCCACGTCCTCGACCATAACCTCGGCCTCTTTGGCTAGAATTTTCTCTAGCCTCTTCATTATATGGAGATTCTTGATTGGTCTGATTTCTGCCTCCTCTTCCTCTTTGTCCTCGTCCTCTACCTCTTTGAGGATTTGATTCTCCTTTATTTTCAAGAGCAAACTTAGCTTGTAGTGCTTGCTCCATAGTTTTGTCTTCTCCTCTTTTTGTAATTCTTTGTTCATGAACTTGAAGGGAACCCATAAGTTCTTCTAAAGACATTTTTTCCAAATCTTTAGATTCTTCAATCGCAACAGCAATAAAATCAAATTTCGGGTCTAGAGATCTCAATATTTTTTCTATTACTCTCTGATCATTTAATTGTTCACAATTTCGTCTCATTTGATGAACAATAGAAATGATTTTTGAGAAGTAATCAGAAATAGTTTCAGAAGTACCTTGTTGTAGTTTTTCAAACTCGGCTCGTAAAACTTGTAGACGAAGTTTCTTTACCTTATCAACACCACCGAATGCTTTTTGAAGAATTTCCCAAGCCTCCTTTGAAGTATTTGCTGGAGCGATGATCTCAAACATTGTATCATCAAGTCCTTGGTAGATTGTGAACAAAGCCTTTTTCTCCTTCTTCCTTCTTTCTTTGAGTTGCTTTCTTCCTTCTGCATTCATTGTTCCTTCTTCTGCTGGAGTTGGTTCAGCGAATCCATCTTCTACAAACTCCCATACATCTTGGGAGCCTAGAAGAACCTTCATTTGGATGCACCATATGTCATAATTTTCTTTTGTTAATCTGGGGATCTGAAGTTGGATGGCACTTGAGGAAGAGGTCATAGCTTAACCTATGCTCGATACCAGATGTTGATGTTGATAGAAAGAGGGAATAGAGATATGAAACAGAGGAAGAGTAGGACAAGGTTCAATCTTCTATATTTCTCTCAAGAAAAAACTCTTTACAAATTTCAGAAACTCTCTTGCTTCCATGACCCAACATATGGGGTTTATATAGTCCCCAAAGATACATTATATTAATTGTATTCAAGATGAATCATTCTCTTTCAAGAAACCCTTTCAAGAACCAATAACAAATTTGACTTATCCTTCTATAGTCTTTTAATCCATTTTTTCTTCTTGATGTAATAAATCTCTCTCTTGATGCAATGAACCTCTTTTAATGAAATGAACCTCTTTATGATACTTGAACAAGTTTAATTCCAACATGGAAGACTACTGAGACCTTTAAAGAATCCTTTTAACTTCGGTTCAACTCCGCTAATGGCAAATTACATATGGGGGCCTAACTCCACTGAGTAAGCTGATGAACACTGGAACTCCGCGGGTGCAACTCATTCATTTGAATCCATTGACATTCATTCAGTAACTAACTCCCTTCCGTTACGTGCAACTCAAACATGAATTTATTACTTATTGCTTGCCGCTAATAAAAGAACTTAAGAATTGAATTGAACTGACATGAGATGTAAATGTGGAACCTAACCTACTCCTGTTCATGACTTGCTTACTGCTGACTCACTAAACGAACGGCGAATTAACTAAAGCAATAGGGGGCAGCTATAGGGCACAACCGTGAACTCAATTCGCTTGTTTCATTGAGTGCAAAAGAAAAAAAGAAAGCACATAATTTACTATGACAAAAACTAGATATACACGATGGATACTCAAAACCTATAACTCTTTCTCCTTTGCTTGTAGCGGTTTCATTCCAACTATCTTCTCCACTTCACTAGGGCAAACCTACCTCTTTCCTTTAAGGCAAACCTACCTCTTTTTAGCATAAGCCCATAAAAGAGTGTTAGCGCAACAAAACAATAAGTTGTTTGCTTGCTTGTTGATTCCACATCATAAAAAATTTGGTAACAACACTACTAACTGCTGACACAAACTCACATAAACTATAGTATTTTTGCCTGCCTGTTTGGCTTGCCTTAGCGCTTAGGGTTTGGAACTCGCTCTTCTACTTACAGCCCACTTTTTACTTGTTCCCTTGCTTTTGAACTTTACTTTAAAACTAAGACAGCACCTTTCACCTGCTCATTCTATCTATAAGTATACTTCTTATTCTCTGATTGTTTCTACGACAACACAAGCACCTTTACTAGACCAAACTAAAGCTGAAAAGGGAGAGAAAGAGCGCGCGCCCTACCACGTAAGTCATGTCCTGTTTTCCACCCCGTAAGTCATGTCCCGTCTTTGTACACTTTCATTACTCTCCCCCGCTTGCTGATCGCTGTGTTCCAAAATAACACGAAGGGGGTAGAATACCTCTAATTCACAATGGAACAGAAGGGTCTCCCTCGATGCTTTTCTTTTGTGTATTTTCCTACTTACTCCTCACTCCTTACTTTAATAACTTATATCGGCAGCCCTAAAGTAAGCTAGCTCTACCATACCGCTAGTTTCTGCCCCTGCATTGCTTGTGTAGTTCTGTGTTCACTCTTATGTACTACTCAATTCTCTTCTTTTTTTACATCACGTTAACTCCCATCATAGAATCATAGTAACAAACAGCTAATTTTACTCTGCCTTACGAGGGCTTACGTTAAAGGAATTTCAAGCACAACTCTAATATAAGATAAGTTGTCAAAGAATCTCTTTTTCGCTAAGTGATAAAAGAGAATAAATCGCTAAGTCATTTCAAAGAATCTAACTCGTCTAAAGTCATCAAAGAAGATATCTCACTAATATAGAGTTGATATCTTACTAATACTAATATGGAATTGAAGTAACCTAACTACCTACTCCTGGCTAAACTCTGTTGAAGTTGATAGGAAGAAAGGATAGAGTTAGCACACTAAGGAAGAGTAGGAGAAGCCTAAATCTTATGTATTTCTCTCAATATTTTTATAATTTCACAAACTCTATATTTTTCATAACTCAACATATGGGGTTTATATAATTCCCCAAGATATATTACATTTATGTAGATTTATGCAGTAAGAATGAATCTTTCTTTCAATAAACTCTTTCAAGAATAAATAACCAATTTGACTTGTTCTTCCATAAATATTTTCTCTTGAATAAATGAACCTTTTTTCTGATGAAATTAATCTCTTCATGATAATTGCACAAATTTAATTTCAACATTCTCCCCCCTTAAACTTGTTCCATCCAACATGCCAAGTTTTCTTCGAAGATATTGAAATGTTTCAATTTTGAGAGGTTTTATAAAAATGTCAGCCAATTGTTCACTTGTCTTGACATGGTGTAGCTCCACTTCTTTGTTTTTGACATGATCTCTTATAAAATAAAATCTTGTGTCGATATACTTTGATCTTTCATGGTAGATTGGATTCTTAGCTAAGGCAATAGCTGATTTATTATCAATATAAATTTTGATTGACTTCTCCTGTGGCATATGAAATTCCTGAAGCAATCTTCTTAGCCATATTGCATGACAAACACAAGAAGATGCTGCTATGTATTCTGCTTCACAACTTGATAGAGCAACTATATGTTATTTTTTTGAAGACCAAGTAAATGTAGCTCTACCAAAATAAAATACAAATCCAATTGTACTCTTTCGATCATCATAGCTTCCAGCCCAATCACTGTCACTATATCCAATAAGATCTAGTCCTTTTGATGATGAATAGAATATTCCATACTCAATTGATCCCTTAATATATTGTAAAATTCTTTTAGCGATATTTAAATGAGAAGTCTTAGGAGATTCCATGTATCTACTGATTAAACCAACTCCAAATAATATATCAGGTCGAGTGCATGTTAAATACCTTAAACATCCAACTAGACTTTTGTAATAAGTTGGATTAATATATTTACCTTCGCCTTCTTTGGTCAACTTGGTGCCATACTCAATAGGTGGATCTGTAGGATAACAATCTTCCATAGAAAACTTCTTTAGAACCTCTTTTGCATAATTTCCTGGGAAATAAAAATTTCTTCATTATTTTGTATAATTTTTATACCAAGGAAATAAGACATTAAACCCAAGTCAGTCATCTCAAACTCCTTCTTCATAGAGTATTTAAAATCTTTAATTATGGAGCTACTATTGCTTGTAAATATTAGATCATCTACATATAGGCATACAAACATGATATCTCCATCAATGTTAGATTTTGTATAGAGAGCATGTTCATGTGGACATTTAGAAAAATTGTTTTTGAATAAAATAAGCATCTATCCGAGAATTCCATGCTTGTGGGGCTTGTTTAACTTATATATTTTGTCTTCTTGTTCATAAATAATAAAACTAGGGGGTTATTGAATATATACTTCTTCTTCAAGAACTCCATTAAGGAATGCTGATTTAATATCCATTTGTAAAATTTTCTAGTTCATTTGAGCTGCTAAGGAGATAAGTAATCTTACTGTCTCCAATCGAGCAACTGGTGCGAACACTTCTTCATAGTCGATCCCATATTGTTGTTTATATCTCTTTGCAACCAATCATGCTTTATATTTCTCCACCTCTCCTTGTGCATTTTTTTTTGTTTTGAAGATCCACTTAACACCAATCGCTTGGTGGTCTTCTGAAAGTATAGTAAGCTCTCATGTATCATTTTTGTTGATTGAATTAATCTCCTCCTTCATAGCCTGTCTCCATTTTTCTTCTTTACAAGCTTCTTCAAAAGTTAATGGATCATATCCTGCAAAAAGACAAAATAGAGAAAGTTCATCATTGTTAGTATCAATTCTTTGAGCCGCATCATATAGCTCTTGGATCGGTCTTATCCTTCTTATAATCAGACTTCTTGAATCATGTGACCTATCTGATCTCGGTGATGATTCTAGTAAAGCCTCCTCTGTGCTTGCTTGTATTATATCATCCTCTTCTGATGATGTAGCTTTCCTATGCTGTTCATTACTTTTCCATACCCAAATCTGTTGTTCATTAAACTCAACATCTTTTGACATCACAACTTTATTTGTGATAGGATTATAGAGTTTATATCCATTGGAATTCTCAGCACAACCTAATAAAATGCATTTCTAACTTTTATCTTCAAGTTTTGTTCTCCTTTCTTCTGGTATCTTAGCAAATGCAACACTTCCAAAAATTCTTAAATGATCAAGTCTTGGTTTCTGCAGGCTCCATACTTCTTTTAGTGTAGAATTACCAATTCGCTTTATTGGAAACCTGTTAAGTAAATAAACTGCACAAGCAACAACATCCCTCCAAAATTCTTTAGGAATCTTTTTTTCCTTTAACATGCATCGGACCATATTAAGTATAGCCCTATTTTTCCTTTCTGAAATATAATTTTGTTGAGGTGTGTATGACATAGTAAATTGATGTAAAATTTTATTATTTCTACAAAAACTTTCAAATTCATTTGATGTATATTCACCACCTCTATCTGTTCGTAAACATTTAATCTTGCAACTACTTTGTCTTTCAACTAAGTCTTTAAATTCTTTGAATTTGTTTAACACTTCTTTCTTTTCCTTTAAAATATAGACCCAAGTTTTGCCACTATGATCATTAGTGAAGGTAAGAAAATACATGCTTCCTCCAAGTGATACTGGGCTAATAGGGCCACAAACATCCGAGTGTGCCAGATCAAGTCGATGTCATGCTCTTTTTGTTCTGCTGATTTTGAAATGCTTTCTTTCTTGTTTACCCATAACACATACTTCACATAATTTTGATGGGCGATCAATTCTTGTCATTCCTATCATCATATTAAACTTCTCTAGAAGTTTTAAAGCTTCAAAATTTAAATATGTATATCTAAGATGCCATAATGTAGAAATGTCCTCAATATCAGTCTTAAAATAACTTGATCGATCAAAAATGTATAAATGTAGAGGAAACATTCTATTCTTTGTCATTTTCATATGTGAGATTAATGTCTTAGTCTTATCATAAATTGAAAGAGTAATATCTTTCATCTTAATATTATAACCTTTTTCAAGTAATTGTCCCAAGCTAAGAATATTATTTTTCATATCAGGCATATAATAAACATCTGAAATGCATAACTCTTTATCATTATGGAGTCCAAGAATAATTTTACCTTTACCTCTTACTGGTCTTTGAGATAGATCACCAAATGTAATATTTCCAGAATAGCTTTTATCCATTTCTGAAAATAATTCTTTAATGCCACACATGTGATTTGAAGCTCTTGTATCTATATACCATGTCATAGGTTGATCTTCCTTCAAATTATCATAAGTCATTAATAAAACTTGATTTTCATTCTTCTCTTCCTTTTCAATAAAATTTGCCTTATCATCTTGATTGTTAGGATTATAATAGCATTTAAAGGAGTAATGCCCATACCTTTTGCAAATATAGCATTGTATTTCAGACCTTTTAGAAATTCTATCAGGTCCACGGCCTCAGCCATATCCTCGATCATAACCTCGGCCTCTTTGACTAGAATTTTCTCTACCTCCTTCATTGTTTGGAGATTCTTGATAGGTCTGATTTCTGCCACCTCTTCCTCTTTGTCCACGACCTCTTCCTCTTTGAAAATTTGATTCACCTTTATTTTCAAGAGTAAGCTTGGTCTGTAGTGCTTATTCCACAGTTCTTTCTTCTGCTCTTTTTTGTAATCCTTTTTTTGGATCTACTAGTCTTCCCTTATTCTTGACCAATATACTTCTTTTGATTTTCTTTGAATCAGACTCTGATACCACTGTTGGCTTTTCTACAAAACTTCAGGAAGGAGCAAAGAATAGTAGAGGACACTAGGAGTACTTTCAATCAACAATCTGTAGTGCTTTGGAATGATCCATATATATTAATTAAAAGATAGAATATAAATATTTTAAAATATTAAACAAATCTATCATATCTTAATAAATCTTATCCTCATCTAAACTAATCATATCATCATCTCAACTAGATTTAAATTTAAATTTTTATATAATCCTAACTACTTATATTATTTCCAACAGGAGTATCAGACTTAGTTAGTTGCAAGTCCAACAAGCACAACAGCGTCGACAAAACTATACTGGAGAAGGCAGCACCTATCTCTCCCGTACTTGAAGAATCGACAACAAGAAAAAAAACACTGACTTCATAACTTCCTGCCTAAAAGCCTTATTTTGCTCACTGACTTACTTTTGTTCGTTCTTTCGTCTCCACTTTACCTTGCTTAAGAGCCAGTACAATACCCTTATATTCGTCCCCAAACTACACTTGAAGTTAAGATGCGCTTGAACAAGCAACTACATAATGAATTAGAACTTGTTAAATAACCAAGTCCTTTGTTCGTAGGGAGCTATTGTTACGAGTTACTATGATGAGTCACCCCTGTTTTTTCTTTTTTTTTTTTTTTTTTTTTGGTTCTATTGTTTGTTGAGAAGTAAACCACTCATTGAAGCTACCTAGCATAATATAAACCAAACCCAACGTGTAGCGGTAACCTAACTCCCCTGGAGGCAGAGGTCCCCATTTCAAAGAATATAATTGGGTAAACAACTGATTGATATAATATAAAGAGTAACTGAACTGCGAAACTCCAAAGCAAAGCTCACTGCTGAGACTCCAATAACTTTGATAAGAACACAAACTCACTACAAGAACATAAACTAACTCCCCAGCCTCTACCGTCGGCAAACTCTCTAACGCACAAGAAGCATTAGCGCCTGCATCCTAATCTTCACTGAACTGAACCACTCACTACTTGGCCCGTCAATAAGCCTATTCTCATCATTTAAACCAGGGCCCTTATCCATCTTATGCGGATGAAACGGAAACTCCCTTTCCTTACTTTGGCACAGCTGACTGACTTGATACTGTTGATTCTATAACTTTGCAGATTATCGAACCACCTGATTCACTTGCCGACTACTGGAGCAGAAAGAGACTCTACTCTTAACACAAGCGCACCTAATGGTACAAAAGTACGAAGTCTTTACAAGGTGGGATCAATCAGTGTCATTTCCTATAGGTATGTATTTTTAATTAGTTCCGGGTTGGTATACAAATACGGATTCTATGGAGTAAAGAGTGAAAGTGCAAATTAAGTGAAAGAAGATTACATAAAGAAGTAACCAGGCTTACTCTACTACTTAAGGGTAAGGGTCTACTACTGGTTTGCTTCAATCCGTAACATCTACGCAGTTATGAAGTTCTTCTTTCTGGTTGGGTGCTTTGCGATCTACCTAGCAGCTTTAATAAAATAATAACTTATAAGTCAGCATAAGAACCTCCTATTATAAGGACGGAGGCATAGGGTCAAAGTAAGAGTGTCAAAAGAATAGGAGGCTGTGCGAGCGGCGTAGAGTTTTTTGTTCAGAAAGTGGAATTCCAGTTCGAGTTGAATCTCCCAGTTCAGTTCGAGTGTGGGGGTTGTCGACGAGATCATAAGCAGTAGCCCCTCCGACAGACACAGAAATCTGGAACGAAATAGAGACACGACTTTCATAATTAATATCCCACGCAGGCCTTCCTTATAGTCGTAATTAGTAATTCGTAGTAATTAGTCATTGGCTAACTCACACAACTTTGAAACTCCATTAAGCGTTAACCCTGAACTCAATGGCACCTACCCCTACTAAAGATGTTTCTTCCCTTGCGTCGCTTGTTTGAGTTGGGACATATATAATAGGGTTTGTTTGTTCCACTATCCGCTCTCAGGTTGCTAACACTTATCGTTGTTGTTGCGTAGTGAGTTCGCTTATTGTAGTTGCAGGCAGAGCGGAGCAGGTTAGTCAGTGAGTTTAGAGCAGCGAGTCCGGAGAGCAAGCAATGGTGCAAGAATTTAGTACTCTTGTCTAGGGTTCGTATGTATATAATTTAGTATAAGCGTAGATAACGCTGCTGTTCTTCAATTATTTTCATTTTAGTAGTAATAAGGAAGGGGACAGCGGAAGTGTTTACTCAAATCTATCATATGTGCTTTGTATATTTTTTTCAATGATTTTCTTCGGAGTGTAGTTCCAATTTCAACGACAATATCATAAGAAGTAAAGTAGTAGTAGAACCAACATAAAGAGAAAGATATGAATTAACTGTTCGAGGAAATGATGTTAGAAAGGAAAGAAAGAATGCTTGACTTGAATCCTATTTAGAATCCGTTATTAAAAGATAAAATTGTTGTAACCAAATGGTTAGATTATTGAGCAAAATCTTCAACATATAATCCTTTAATCTTTTTTTTTCATGTATAAATATGTATGAGTACGAAGGAATAAAGCAATCACTTCATTTCTGTCAAATACCTTTCTCATTTCTATCATGGTATTAGAGTAACTTGCCTAGAGCAAGCTTTTCTTCTCGCTGTCAAACGATAGCAAATCTCCACCATGATTTGTTGCATGTCACAGCCCCTTTCGTGCTCAGCTACGTGCCAGCCCCTTTCGTGCCTGGCTGCATGCCAAAGCCCCTTCTTCGTCACTTTCTATTTTTGTTAAATGACATATCTCGGTCACGGTCCTCCTCTGTTGGCATAATTGACTCGGTTGCCAACCCTTGCTGTTCTTTTGCTGTAGGAGTCGACTTCTGCAAAGCCCTTCCGCTGTCGGATCTCACGACAGCATCGCTGCTGCCACCCACTGCTGGATGTTGCCTCCTCTTTCTCCCCTTGCTGCTAGCACCTTCCTCACCTACTTCTGTCGCTCCCAGCTAAGCATCTGCCACTCTTTCCCTTCACTGCTCTCGCTTCCATAATCAGCTTGGCAATGTTGCCAATGATAGGATCGAGGTGCCACTACTACCCATTGTCGCAGTTACTTCTAGCCATGCCTTTTATCGCTGCCATCAACCCCTGCTCCAATAATTATAGTCGTCGGCCACAACCGATGCCCTCTCCTTTAGACACTATCTTCCCAACAGCAGCCGCATCCTCACCTTCCTCCCCTCATGACCGCAGCCCACCTCCCTGTCCCCTGCCGCAACAACTGCTACTCCTCTCCGTCGGCCACCTCTACCGCAGCCAAGTGATTGCCAATTGTCGCTATCGCACCTGCTCCTGCTGCCGTGAGCCAACCGCACCATCTCTTGTTGCTTCCTAGCCATAGCAGCACCTCTGCCGAGATAATCTCTAAGGGCCACCGTTCACTCCTTTCAGCCGTCGGCTCTTCCTCTTCGTCTCTACAGTGACTCCTTCTCTTGGAAGCCTCCTTCGACACTTGAACAGCATGACCCACCAGTGTTGTTGCAGCAATGCGAAACAAGGCAAAAAAAGATTAAAAAAAGAAAGAAAGAAAGAAAAGCAAGCAATCATCGATCCTAAATATAGTAATTTATAATCTTTGCTGCAGCGATCAGTTTCACTAATCCAGCCAGCCACGCAGTTGATCGCATTTCCAGATCCCAAAGTAATCAGTATTTTTTCTCCCACAATATCTTCATCGTCTACTTCTCTCATTTCTGTCAGTGTCATCACAGGAAGCACTAGTACTTTTTAGAGTACTGGACTGATCTCCATCAATGTTGCAGTCATCATCCCTTTCATATTATCCAGAGGCAACTACGCATTATAGCGCACTCAATTCACTAATCTCCTATTTGGATATGATTTGTTAGGTTATGTTGATGGATTTTTCAGTTGTCCACCAGTAATGATTGACATCCCAGGGACAATAAGTCAAGTACCAAATCCAGAGCATAAACTGTGGTTATGATAAGATCGTCTTATTCTTCAAGCAATTCACGCCTCCGTTGCTGGTTCCGTCGCACCACTTTTATCTTCATGTGCTACTGCTGTCGACACATGGTGTAAGCTACAAACTACCTTGGCAAATCGCTCGTGCACTCGCATGCTCCGCCTTCTCTTCAGACTAATAAACACAAAACAAGAGGGAAGTATCATTGCTGATTATCTCCAAAATATAAAGGTTATCATCGATGATTTAGCCTTAATAGGACATTATCTCAGTGATGATGAAGTTATCGTTCACATCCTTAATGGTCTTGGGGTTAAGTACAAAGAATTAGTAGTAATAATCCGAGCATGTGACTCGCCACTATCGTTTGAAGAGTTGTACAACAAGTTGATTGACTATAAGACATATCTGAAGCGCGCAGATAGGGCAACAGGACAACCTATTACTGCTCAAGTAAGTCAAAAATTTTTCAAAAAGAGTAATCAATACTATAAGTCTGCCAACAAGGGTCTAGAGTAGGCACTGTCTTATCATAATCCAAGTAGCAACTATGGTTCCTAATAGTCTTGGCATCCTGCTCCCATGCCTTAAGGTAGCAGCATCAATTACCAACAGCCCTAGCATCCTGCTCCTATACCTCAAGGTAGCAACAATAATTATCAACAGCCTTGGCATCCTGCTCCTACACCTCAACAACGAATAGTCTGCAAGCTGTGTAATAAGGTTAGTCATTCCGCCAAAGTCTGTCGATCTCGTCCTCGACCTCTAGCTACCATGCCCCAAGTGTATCTCACTACTGCTCTGACATCTGATCAACACTCCCGAGTTATAGACTCTGGCGCCTCTCATCACATCACCTCGGATCTTCAGAACTTGTCCTTTCACAATAGCTATAGTAATAACAATGACGTCATTATCGGTGATGGTAAGCGACTTCCCATTACTCATACTGGTTTCATAATGCTTAATTTGCATTATCTTAACTTTATACTCAATGATATGTGGTGCGCTCCTTATATCAAATGGAATCTTATTTCTGTCTCTCAATTCTGTAATCAAAATAATACCTCTATTGAATTTTTTCTAACTACTTTTTTATTAATGATCTGAACATTGGGGAATCGTTAGTTCAAGGCAAGAGTAAAGATAACATCTACTAGTGGTCATCAATCTCTCAACATACTGCCTACTCTTCTATTACTACTTCAATGGATGTATGGCATCATCGTTTTGGTCACCCTTCTTCCTCAACTTTACAAAAGTTTTTATCTTGTTATTCTCTTCCATCATTTAAAGCTAGCCCTATTGTTACTCATTATGATGTATGTCTTAGTAATAAAAGTTATCAACTGCCATTTGAACATTCTTCTATTTCTTGCACACAACCATTTGAAATTCTATATACTTATGTTTGGGGTCCTATACCAAGTATTTCGTTTGACAAATATAGATTTTATGTTATCTTTACTAACTATTTTATTAAATATACTTGGTTTTATCCTCTTCAACATAAGTCTGAGGTCTCCACAATTTTTCTTAATTTCAAAAAAATGGTGAAAAATATCTTTCAGTCCTCCATCAAAATAATTTATTCTGACGGTGGGGGTGAATACCAAACACTAATACCACACTTGTTAGCTTGTAGTATTCAGCATCTCAAGTCTCCTCCATACACTCCTCAATTAGTTGGCTCAGCCGAACGCAAACATCGGCATATAGTTGAGACCAGTCTCACACTTCTCCATCATGCTTCCATGCCAACTACTTTTTGGTCTACAGCCTTCCAAACCACCATCTATCTAATAAATCGTATGCCTACTCCAGTCCTCCATAATCAATCATCATTTGAAAAATTATTTCATCAATCCCCAAATTTTTAAAAACTTAGGGTTTTTAGTTGTGTCTGCTATCATTGGCTACATCCTTATGCATCAAATAAACTAGCCCCACGGTCATAGCCTTGTACCTTCATTGATTACTCTCTTGAACATAATGCTTACTGATACTATGATCCTTCGACTCACAAGATTTTTGTGTCTCATCATATTGTCTTTGTGAAGTCTTCCTTTCTATTTCAACAATACAAATCTAATACTGTATCAACCACTCCGGTGAATATGCACCAGTGGCACATGCCATTATCCAATGAACCTCTATAATAATCACCCACTCCAACTCATGAGTGAAGCACTTCTCGAATACAACACCTCACTCCCTCTTTTTTTTTTTCTCCCTCTTCTGCTATCACAGACATCCAATCGTTGGAGACTCAACCACTAGCAGTTCCCTCACCCTAGCCTACTACCACTAATATTCCATAGTCTAACTCACCTTGTTCTACTACTTTATCCACACTTATTCTATCATCATCTCCTAAACCACTTGGACATCATATGACAACACGCTCTAAAAGTGGTATTTTCAAATCACGTCAGGTTCTCGATCTCAATATGGTTGTGACTCCCTTTGTTGAGACCTGTGAACCTATCACAGTCACTCAAGCCCAAAAGTTCCCTCATTGACGTCAAGCTATGTTTGATGAATATAACGTCCTATTTCATAACTCTACCTGGACACTTGTCCCATTTCTTCCCGCACAAAATGTCATTGGGTGTAAGTGGATTTTCAAGTTAAGTGGAACCCTAATGGGTCCATTGCCAGGTACAAGGCTCGCTTAGTGGCCAACGGCTTTTATTAATGTCTTGGTATTGATTTTACAGAGACATTCAGCCCTGTTGTTAAGTCCATAATAATCCGACTAATTCTGGGTTTAGCTATTTCAAAAGAATGGCACCTGCGATAACTTGATGTGAATAATGTATTCTTACAAGAAACATTAACTAATGATGTCTTTATATAGCAACCTCCTGATTTTCTTCATCTTCAGTATCTGAAACATGTCTGCAAACTCCACAAGGCTATTTATGGTCTTCGGCAAGCTCCAAGAGCCTGGTACAAAGAACTTGGCTCATTTTTTATGTCAATCAGCTTTTCTAACTCTAAGTCTGATACCTCTTATTTCTCCGTCAATAACCTGACAGTATAATATATCTTATAATATATGTTGATGATATTATTGTGATAGGTAATAATTCTATGGAGATCACAATGTTCATTAAAAAGTTGGCTGCTAGATTTTCCCTCAAAGATCTCGGTCCCTTGAATTATTTTATGGGTGTGGAAGCAACGTCTACATCTTCAAGACTCTTCCTCTCTTAACGAAAATACACTCAGGACTTACTAGGAAAGATAAATATGAAGGATGCAAATGTTGTTTCGACTCCTCTCTCCAATAGTGAATCAATTCGGTTAAATGATAGCAGTCCTGCTACAGATTCTATACAATATCAGCAAGTAATTGGTTCCTTACAATATTTAGCTCTCACTCGTCCAGATATCTTATTTGCAGTTAACAAGCTATCATAATTCATACATAGACCATATGTGACACATTGGTCAGCAGTTAAATGAGTATTATGATATCTTAAAGGTACTCTTTACTATGGTATATTTCTCTACAAAAACTCTCAACTTCAACTTCGTGCTTATGCTGACGTTGACTGGGCTAGAAACTTTGATAATAGAACATCAACATCTGGGTAGATTATTTTTCTATGAGCCAATCCAATCAGTTGGAGTTCCAAGAAATAAAAGACAATTGCTCGGTCAACCACTGAAGCTGAGTATCGCTCTATTGCAACTACAGCTGTCGAACTTAATTGGGTAATGAATCTGCTCAAAGAACTTGACATCCGCTCTTCTGTTACTCCTACAATATACTGTGATAATGTCAGGGTTACCTACTTATGTGCCAATCTAGTGTTTCACTCTCGTATGAAATGTATAACGACTGACTTTCACTTTATACGAGATCAAGTGATGAATAATCAATTACGAGTTTCTCATGTTCACACGGCATATCAACTAGCGGATTCCCTTACGAAGTCACTCTCCTGTAAAATATTTTCAATTCATTGGTCTAAGATCGACGTCCTTTGCAGGAGTTCGATCTTGCAGGGGCATGTTAAAAGATAAACTTGTTGTAACCAAATGATTAGACTATTGAGAAAAATCCTCAATATCTAATCATTTAATCTTATGAAGGAATAAAGTAATCAATTCATTTATGTCAAATACCTTTATCGTTTCTATCATCTGCAGGATACATTGCATTATCATAACATAAATTATTGGCTTTCATAAGTAGAGTCGAGGTGGTGTTGCGCTAACAGAGTTTCCATTCCATGTTAGTTGCAGAACAAGAAGTAGTGGATCGCAAGCAGAAGCAAGTGCAATGAATTTTTAACCGTTGAAGTAAAAGCCACGAGTTGAATTCGCTAGCGAGGGCGGTAATTGAGTCATTGACAGTTCAAATTGATTTCTGCGCCAAAGGGTAAAGTTCAATTGTCAGCTGCAAGCCCAAAGTATTGTTCTTTCACCTTTGGAATGCAAAAAGGGAAAGTGAGAGTCTCCCGTCAGCGGGACAGAAATAAAAACGGGTGGCTTTGCCGAGAAAAAACAATAGGATCTCGCCAAAGGTTGCCTTAGTGAGTTTTCAATCGAAATAGACGGCACTGACTAAAAAATACCGCTTGCTTCTAGTGATCCAATTTCCGCGAGCGATCAATTTAGTAGGGGGAGCGCATTAACAACTGGTTTCAAGACTAGACTTCGAGAAGCAGGCTGAGTTGAGTAAGTGTGAAGCTACCCATCTTCATAGCCAATGGTCTGCTACTTATCCTTATTGCCAGTGTGAAGCTACTTATCTTCATGGCTAGTATTCTGCTACTTATCTTATTATTCTTTCTTGTTTCCCAGGAACAAAGAATTAACATCAAATCAATCACCTCCATTTTATCACTCTTATTTTCTTTTCTTTTAGAACAGGGAACAGGGTTGGTTTGTTCCACTTCTTACTTACGCTCTCTATTCGTTTGTGCACCCACATTCAATAAGCAACTAAGCAAGACTACAGCTAACGGGAGTTCGCCAAAGTGCGTCGGTGACGTGTTTGCAAACAAGATCAGTATAGTAGGCAGGTCTATGTTCTTTAGGATCGGAGCGAGCAGGTCTATGTTCTTAGGTTAGGAAAGGAAAGGAGGAGGGTCCATGTGATTAGGCGTCAGTGAACTAGAAGGGATAGATCCATTAGCTTTAATAATTGACATTGAATTTAACTACCACTACCCTTTATATGGAATTGAGTAACCAAAAAGAGAGGTAGGTTGTTGATGCTCTTATTGCTTCGTGAACTCGAACTCCTAAAATGAAAGTATCAAAACACACTGTTTTATTAGAAATAAGAAAAAAATAATGAAAATTATATCTAAATCTTAATTTAGTTTTATTTAAATCATATTCCCTCTGTGTTGCTTCCCAGTCCCCCTCACTATTTCTCGCCACTTCCGATTGGAAACCCGAATCGGGTCGCCGTGTCGGTCGGCAGCCTCGGGAACGGAATGCGGACGCGGATATGAGGAGCTCGGCGACGGCGGAGTGGGAGGCGGCGGCGGCGGCGCAGGGGCAGCAGCGGGAGGGCGACGAGGAGTTCTACGAGTCGTTGGATCGGATCCTGTCGTCGTCGTGCTCTTCGACCTCCGCCTCCGACGACGACGCCGACCATCGCCGCCGCCACCACCAGCGCCGCGCCGCCCACTTCCCGCCGCCGGTGGAAAGCTCCTACGACGTATGGATCTCCGAGCCGTCTTCCGTCGAGGAGCGCCGCCGCCGCCTCCTTCAGCAGATGGGCCTTATCGGGGACCCCGCTCTCGCCCGGGCTAAATCCCCTGCCCCTGACCCCGACGTCGACCCCGGCTCCGGTGGGCCTAGGGCTTGGGAGGCGGAGGTTGGGTCATCCGTTCCGTCCCTCAATTCCTCGCCGCCTGCGGTGTCTGTAATCGTCAGATCCAGATCAGATGCCTCCGTCGATCCCAATCGTGTGATTGCGGAACGACCGCAGCGGCGTGCTATCTCGTTTGGATCTGCCACGGCTACCAACAAGCGGCCCCTAGTCGGGCGATCTTGGGCGCTGGCTGAGGGAAAGTACAAAGAGACCGACGGCAGCTGCGGTGGAGACGGTGGCGGCGGTCACCAGCAATGTACGATCAGGAATTTGGACGACGGGAGCGAGTTCGTGGTGAAGGAGGTACGGGAGGACGGGATGTGGAACAAGCTGAAGGAGGTCGGGACCGGGCGGCAGCTCACGATGGAGGAGTTCGAGATTTGCGTCGGCCGGTCCCCAATCGTACAGGAGCTCATGAGGCGGCAAAGCGTCGAAGAGTCTGGGAGCAGCGGCTCCAAGAGAAACGGCTACGGCTTCGAGGGCCCTGGTGGCGGGTTGAAGGCCAACTCAGGGAATCCTGCAGGCGCGAGGTTCAAGAAGAGAGGTAGCAGGTTCAAGAGCATCAAGAACATGGCGGGCACGGTGGTCTCTGGTGGGCACCATCACCGGGAAAGGCGGAGCAGTGATGAGAAAGACACATCGTCTGAGAAGGGAGGCAGGAGGTCGAGCTCGGCCACCGATGATAGCCTGGATGGGTCACACTCCCTCCACCACGGCCCTGAAAGGATCAGAGTCCGGCAGTATGGTAAATCATATAAGGAGCTCACTGGTCGTTACATCACTCAGGAGATTCAGGCTCACAATGGGGCAATCTGGAGCATCAAATTTAGCTCGGATGGGCGATATCTGGCAAGTGGAGGCGAGGACTGTGTTATCCATATATGGGAGGTGTTTGAGTCGGAGAGGAAGGGGGAGTTGTCAGATGGAGCCATAGGGGAGAATGGGAATTGTAATCCTTTTGTGGCTGCAATTGGTAACAGCTCACCCGAACCTGCAGTGGCAATGAGTTGTGTAGAGGGGAGCCACTGGGAGAAGCAGAGAGGGGGCAAAAGTCCCTAACGGCAGAAGGTCTGTGAGTTCCGACCACTTAATGATGCCAGAACAATGTTTCGCTTTATCAGAGAAGCCCATCTACTCTTTCAGAGGCCATACCGAAGATATCCTTGATCTATCATGGTCCAAATCTCAGTATCTGCTATCATCTTCAATGGACAAAACAGTCGGACTGTAACACTGGCCAGTGCATTATGTTGGTAGATATGGAAGCTGAAATCAGATGCATGTTCAATAAAGGGCCATGGGTGTTTGCCGGTGTTCTCAAAGCTGTTAAGGTATGGAATACAGAGACTGGCTTGCAAATAAGCCTAGAAGGATCCACTGGTCAGGAATGCCTTTGCTGAACTTGAGGATGGACTTATTCTAGTGTAGAAGTCCAATTCAGAGGGCAACAACTTTGAACCAGCTGCTGTACTCACTGGGCATAGACAAGCTGTTGTGAGCTTGATTATGAGAGTTAGGGTTTACTCTGGATCAGTTGACAAGACAATTAGAGTCTGGAACCTCGAAACTCTCGAGTGTATTCACTCTCTCGAGGGTCATACATCAGTTGTTACATCTGTATTTTGTTGGGATGACTATCTCTTATATTTCTCATTGGACTACATGATTAAGGTTTGGGAAAGCACAAAAAGAACCATGCATGCACCACCAAAGCTTTTGGTGTCTGACATGATTTGCTGCTGGAGTCAAATTCGACAATCCGATTATATCGGACTATCATGCCCCTGCAAGATCAAGCTCCTGTTAAGGACGTAGATCTTGACCCGATGGCAAGGAGACCACTGTGTTGTCAATCGCAGTGAAGGTCTGATGGCAGTTGACTTCGACGGTTAACTAGAAGTCCACCGGAGGAAGAGAAAGTCGATGCATTAGAAGTCTCCCACTTCGATGTCGACGAGAGACTATCGTTTGACAACAAGAACATATAGATCTAAGGAGAGGGTAGCAGTTGTGGCTGGTGAGGGCTACAGTTGCGGCTGCAATTGTTGGAGTAAGGGGGGTCGGCAACGAGCAGAGTAACTACCGAAAGAGAAGATGAGGAAGCCACTGTAGTGAAGGTGTGCTTTCCTTTCTTCTCTGACTTCAAGACTACAATGTTGTGGTCCCTTCTTTGGAGGTGTAGAGACGATGCAAAGAGGGATCTGCACCGAAGAGGAGAAGCGATCGAGTTGTTGTTGTGACAGCAACAGCAACGAGCGAACGGTGAGCCGATGGTAGGCAACAATGAGGCTGATAATATCGTCGATGCTAGCTATGGCAGAGCAAGTGCCGATGAGGTTGAGCGAGAGGGCTGTCATACCAGTGACGTGGACGTTAATTATAGAGCGGGACCCGAATCTTCAGATTCTCGAATGAAAACGGTGCTGGCAATGGGTGCGACAATGATGCGCTTTTTTTTTTTGTCGGGAAACAGAAAGCGCAGCTTTGCAGAAAAGGAGTTGACCGACAGTTGCGGCTTCGTAAAAAGGCAGTCGACGTGGTAGGGATTTGCTACCGTTTGATAGTAAAAAGAGATATAAAATGTCGTTAGACAGTGGATAGAGAGAGTGGCTCAGATATCATGTTAGAAATAAGAAGAAGTAATGAAAATATCCAATTAATTCGTTGATCCATCGTCAATTTATACAGGTGAAGTGAAGATAGGAGGATTTTAGTTGAAAAAATCATATGTAAATCCTAATTGAATATTATTTAAATTATATCTAAATTCTAATTTAATTTTATCTTCTATGACGTTTAAACTAAACAATCACCCCTGCTTGCTCACTCTGTGACTCCAAACTAAACAATTATCTTCTATTATTTAAATTATTGGAAAGCCATTCATTCCTTCAAAACAATTTGTGACTTGGTCTTTATTTTCGAACATACCCCCGAAACAATAAGATAGTAGCGTGAGGCACCTTGTTCTTATTCCGTTGCTAGTTTGCTTGTTATGTTAATACTTAGATTTTAATTAGTGTCGTCTTCCCTTTCTTAGATTATGATTAGTGTCCAATTAACAATCAATATAAGTTACACAAAAAATAATTTATGCGATTCAATATAACACATATAGTTTATAGATAATCGTCACATGATGCTCTGATATCATTATTAGAAAATCTTGTAAGGTATAATGAAAAACAAAAATAAAATTGATTTCTCATATTTATCAAATCATCATACAATGATTGGTACACTAAAAAATGTAAAATTGATAAATTTATGTGTCATGTGTCAGATGTTTTAATTAGGGAGATCATATATTCATAAAAAATCATATCCAAATAAGAGAATGAAGGAGGTTATATGTCCTCCTCTCTAGCAAGATGCACACTATAGATCAATGCAGCAATGCTCCTCCTTTTGCAGTGCAAATCCTTGTAACCTTTGGCACCACTGTGCATCATTGATCAAGAAGGGCTGACCCCTTCTTATTGTCCTCTTGCACCACAAAGAGGATTGTCGACTAAAGAGGAGGAGGGACTACCATAGATCATTCCCTATTTATAGAGGTGCATGTAGAATAACTCTAATAGATTATTCCCTATCTACCCAAATTCCTAGAATTGTAAGAATATAACATATATCCTCATGGTCCATCAAATGAATCATCTCTAGGCGTAGGCGATAAATACAAACTATTGTCACTTTTGCTTTAAGATGATTCCTTATAACGATGAATATTTTATTTTCTTTTAATTTTTAATTAAAAAAATCATTATTATTAGTAACAAAGCATTAAAATTAATTCACTAAGTATTATATAATAATTTCTATAAGATTTGATTTGAACTATACAAAGTTCAAACTCACACTTTTTCTTTTCAAACCAAATTTTATAATTCTTATTCACATAACTTTTATTACGATGGAAGTTGCATTTTATTGTGAATATTTTTTTATGAGTTTATATAGTATTTACAAACCCACGTGACTTGTGCTTCAACTTTCTTTTATTATTATGAGTATTTTCTATTTTAATTTTAATTTTTTATATACACATATACTAGTTAACTCATTAATTAAAATTTAAATGAGTCAAACTAATAAGAAAAATCATAAATTATGATAAATAACTCAATTATCATCATGCTTAATATTCTTAAGCTTACAACTTTGTCAACTATATTGAGGATATAATCTTAAATTCCTCAGTTACTATCATGTTTAGTTAGTTCTTCTATTAAGATTGAAGCTAATAAGTTATCAGTAAATATAAATTGATATATAAATATTCTTATGTGTTAGTTGTAAACTATACTAAATTCTAAATATTATTAGACCCAAACAACCCGAGCGTTGTTGTCCGTGTGCAGCTGTCGCTCTTGATGATGTTGTCGCAGTCGGCCTACTATTTGTGCGTAGCCGTTGTGCGTGGTTGCTGCCTATGCACAGTAGCCACTAGCAGCACAATCACGACCATTACACAATAGTGCTACTATTATAGCCATCGTACCCAGCGACGCTACTAAGTAGTTGCCAAAAATAGAATAAGCAATCAACGAAGATCATCCCCCTCAATAACATCGACAACAAATAACAAATCCATCAATCAAACATAAAAACTATACATCACTCGTAAGCGAATAATAGGATAGATTAAATAAAAAATAGATTAATAATACGAACAAATTATTCATGTATCATAAATAAAAATCGATCAGCATCTTCTCGCAAATGAAAGATGCTAACAAATAGATCTAAATTATTAATTTCAAAATCATGGCTTTGATACCAATTGTTAGCATAAAATTTATAGTATGCTATTTTTTATGTGAAAAAATTTTAATGCTAGAATATGAAATCAAATAATAATGGATCTAAAAGATTATTATGATACATACCTTTTAATATTATTAATCAAAAAACTTTCATCTAATCTACAAGCGCATCGTCGTCGGATCCAAGATCTACAATAATGTCAATTTAAAAAGAGACCTAGACTCACCTATGTCACGATGTTGTATTATCATAATCATTCATCGTTCTCTCTTATTGTATCTGTAGGAGGTACTATCTATTTATAAACGAGATCAAAGCGTCTATGATAAATAATCAGAACCAAATCTTATCCCTAATATATCTAAATTAAATAGGATAACATAATCTAACACTTCTTAGTTATTCATACTTCTAGTATTAACAAATTTTAAAATTTTTGTGGGGATTGTTAGGATTGAGTAATGAAAAATATCAAAAAAATTTATTTATTCTCCTTTATTTTTTCATTTTATTTTTTCTTTCATTTATATCATTTTCAACATGTTATTTTATAGTTTAACTTTCAGATTATTAGATTTAAAATGTTCACTTACTTAGTAATTCCTTGTAAAGCAGCATAATCTTTTTAGATTTTCCAAACTACGAGATCTTTTCTTCTCTCAAAGATATTTCACACATTCCTTTCCTGTTTTCTCTTTCATTGCTTGAACTAAAAGAATTCCTATCATCCTTCCGCGCTCATGCTTGCATCTCTTGAAATCATCTCGCACGAGGGTGCGATTTGCTTTAGGACAATGTGATTTTGGTTCTTCTTTTATTTTAACTTTATCTTATTTATTTTAAATTTTATTCATTTATATTCTAATAAAATCATAATTAGTTACAACAATCCTATACCATAAAACTATTAGATTGATTTAGAATGCAAGTCATGAATTCCCAAACCTCCTTCGTATCTAGGTTTATTAATAGAGTCACAACTAATAAGATTCATTCCTTTAGAATGATTATGTTTTTATCAAAATAATAATAATTTTAATAATGTTTTATTTTATATTAAATTCTTTTTAGGTAACCTAAGTAACATTAAAAACATGAATGGGTGATGTTGAATCTCGAATTTTGATAATAAAATTAATTGATTAGTTTTATGATCTGTATGTTAGAGATGAGTGATATAGGATTAACTACGATGGTGAAAAGGTAATACAATTTAATATTGGACTGGAATCAAGTTCAGACATCGGGTCAAGGTTCGAACGATGTAGTGGGAGCTCGTCGGAAGTTCGCAAGGAGTTCGAAGTGATCGGGAGTTCACTAGGAAAGAAGATCATTAATGGACATCAGCAAACCTCGACGAAGGAGGACTCGGGAAGTGGATGTAGGTTAAGCTTTTAACCGAACTAATATAAACTCTATGAGCCTTCTTTACTTATTTTTATTTTAGCATTTCATAGTTAAATTAAGGTTTTTTGTTCATTCTTAAGTTTAATAGCTCTATAATTTGATCTTGACAAAAAATGCTTTTAGTTTTGGTTTTTACTTCAAGTAAAAATTTCAAACTGAGTACACCTTGAACTTACACTAATTTACCCACCTCCCCTCCTCACCCCACCCCCAACCCAAACCCCCTTCACCTCTTAGTGGTAACTCGGTCCTAAAGATTTGAGTTAGATTATACTCAATTGGATTAATACCCAAGCGAGTAAATGACTTCATTTGACATTAACAAGTGACACTTTATCACACATCCTCTCATGTTCAATGGAATAGGTAACACATATTGGAAAACTAGAATACCTTTTTGATTTAGATAGATTTTGAACTATGGAATATTGTCAAAAATAATTTTTCAGAAGTCATCCAATAAATGATTGAAATAATCATGAAAAAAGATATTTCCCTTAAATGCCAAAGTTATGAATGCTTTATTTTACGCTTTAAATAAAAATAAATTTAATTGAATGTCTACTTATGATTTGACTTTTGATATATGGCATATATTAGAAATCACACATGAAAGCATGAGTAAAATAAATGAATTAAAAATAAATAAAATAACTTGCAAAGATAAATATGAAAACAACCTTCCAAAGAACATGAAGGAATTAACACTGAGAACAAAAGAAGAATAACTTCCGAAGAACAGGAAAAATATTGAACTGAGAAAACAAGAAGAACACCTTTCAAAGAACGAGAAGAAAATTTAACTGAGAACAACAAATAACTCCTCGAGTAAAACCTTGAGGGATAAGGACCATAACTTTGAACTAGTAACAAAAGAACCAAAACAATTTATGAAAAAGAATAAAAATAAAAATAAATTTAAAAAGGACATAATTACTTGATATAAATGCAAGAAGCGGGGGAACTCCGAAGATCAAGATGACAATAAAGCAAAGTGAAAAAATCTCATGCTTATGGCTATCAACAATGAGGTAAGTAACTCACCTAAAGCCTCCTTTACTTTTAATAAATTTTTAAATATATTTCATTAATTATTTGATGAATTCAAGAAGCTTAACAAAACTTATAAATTACTTAAGAAGGAACGTATATTACTTTCTAGTAAATTTGAAAACATGAATGATGCATCAACACATTAAGATGATATCATCAACCCTCGTGCTTTTCGCTTTTTTTCCCATTTGCTTGTTATCCATTTCTTCGAGATAAATATTGTTTTCAGGTTGTGTTTTTGATGACGCATACTCTATAATGCCAAGAAGGAAGTAGCAAATTAGGTGATATTTTATCTCACAAATTCTTCGTTGATTGTGAATTTTTTCATCATATTTCAATCTACAGTATGATTATAGAGAAACCTAATGATAAAGATTGTCCTTTCTAAAGTTTTCTTAATGTCAGGAATCTTTTTAATATCCTCTAGCATTAATTAATGTAATGTGTTGTGCATAGAGTCCAATATAGGTGTTGTCCTTTTTACTTTAAGTAATTACGTAAAACAAAAGATAATAAAATTGATAAAACTTAGGACTAAGCGATACGCTCTAGCATACCACCCGGTATATATATGTATATATATATATATATATATATATATATATATATATATATATATATATAATAATAATAATAATAATAATAATAATAATAATAATAATAAAATTAAAAAAATAAAAAAGGATGATGTCACCTTGTTCGGGAGACGTTTCTTCTCCCCACGCGAGGAGAAGAAACGTCTTCTCCCTGAGAAGCTTGCGCGGGGAGAAGAAATGTCCCCGCGAAGCCTCGACGAGAAGCCCACGCGCCCTATGAAGCCTCAACGACGTTGTCGAGGCTTTGTGCTCTTGTTTCTTCTTCCTGTGATCGCCGAAGCTAATTCTCCAACCTCGCCGAGGCTTCTTCTCCCCGCGGGCAACGGATCGAGATCGTCGAGGAAGAGTGGTGATGGATCTCCAAGTTCTCCCTTTTCTTCTCCCTTGGTTGATACCGCCCGATAGCGAGAAATGACGGTCAAAATGATCGTTACTGATCGATTTCAGGTGATAACGGGGCGAAAGCAACCCCAATCGGTGGTACTGCTTGGTAGCGAGCAGTTTGCGTATTGGTCTACTGGCGGATCGGTACGTATCGCTCATACCCATCAGTATTTCGAACCAAGGTTTGACTTACCAGTTTGTATCGGTGTAATGGTATATTGTCGGTACCGATACAGTACCTATACCGAGCGGTACTTCAATACGTACCACCTAATATATTAAAATATAATATTTTTATAATATAATATTAGTATATTAAAATATTAAAAAAAGAAAAGGGGCGACGTCGCCTCGATCTTTCTCCCCACACGGGAGACGTTCCGTCACCACGCGCAGGAGAAAAAGCGCCCGCGGGCGAGGACGGCTCGGTATTCTTTCTTCTCTTCTTTTTTTCTTCTTTTCCTCTTCTTCTTCTTCTTCCGTTTTTCTTCCTCAATCAACCGCCGACGGTCGATTTCTCCCTCAATCGGCCGTCGACGGTCGAAATCGACCGCGGACGATCAATTTTTTGCGGTACCGCCCGGTAGTAGGGGTTCGCGTACCGGTAACCTTGTGGACTAGAATGTACCGCCCGTACCGGGCGGATACAGGTTGAAATTGCAAACCTTGTTCCGAACCTTGGGAGTCACATAGTTCTTTCATTCAAATTGGAGACGTAGTGTAATCAAAAGATTAAAAAATCCATTAGATAAATCTTACTAGCTAGCATATAGTTGCTTCCATTGTCGATTATAACTTGGATGATATTTTATTCACCAAGTTCTTTCACAAATATGTCAAGCAAATCATATATTTTTTCTTCATATTACATAAAAGAAGACATCTATTGACTTCATAAACATAGCTCCTAAAGAATAGTTGATCATAAAATTAATTATACTCCTATGTCTCTTATCGATCTAAGCATCTGACATATTAGAGCAGCTATGCTTTACTCATGATTCTTTGTAGCTTTTTAATAAGTCATTTGTGTAATTTAACTCTTTCTTCAATTATGGAACTTACAACTCATAATAACTTAGATGTTTTAATCCCCCACCATATCTTCTAGTATCTTCTAATAGCTTCAATCATTTTTTAAAACTGGCCAAACGATAAGTATTAAGGGGAAGGCTAGCTTGATAGAAGAAACGAGCAATGTGTTGAATCGTTTTCCCATATTTTGCTTTTTACAAATATCACATATATTTGTGTTTCAACTTTGCTCTTGTTTGATCTTGTTGCTTCTGTGATCCTTAATACATATATCGGCTCCTTTTTACCTTTCTTGACAATCATGACTTCTTTTCCTTTTTTGTCATATACTCTTTTACCACTAGCATTGAGACTTTATGAATAATTTTTTATTTCATCATCATCTCTAATATGTTGAACATCATCCTCGGGTAAAATACTCTAAGATTCGTTTCTTATGTCTTTTTTCAATCATATAAGCCGACAGCTCTTCTTTTACATCGGGTGGAGATTTCTTATATGCTAATGCATTCTTTCCCTACTTATGTTGCTTTGTATGAAAAATGCCACCTTTTGTAGTCTTCTAACATAAGATACAAGTAACTGCATTAGGATATTTAGGATCCTTTTGATAATTATATTTCCAAGTAGGATATTTTCTTTAATTTCTTATTGAATCTTTCAAATTACTTTGTACACTTGTCATTGATCCTAAAACCCTAATAACAGTTCTAAATAAATAGGGATTAATAGTGCTAAATAGGGACTAATAACAATTCTAAATAGTGACTAATAGTGCTAACTAAGGATTAGTAATTCTAAATAGGTCAACAATTCTAAGGAATAGGGATTAATATCAGTTTTAGTTTATTATACGGTAATAGCAGTTAACACTCAATAATAGTTTTAATATTAGTTAAGGATTAATAATCCATCGTTAATGTTATTTAATCCATTGTTAACATCAATCATAACAGTAGAGGGGGAGAAAAGGAGTCATCAACGGTGGAACGGGGGGAAGGAGAGGGCGCTGGTGATGGAGGAACCATTGGATGGTGGTAGTGGTGGCGGAGGAAGTTGCGAACGATGGCGACAGTGATAGAGAAAGTTGCGAATGGTAGTGGAGGAAGCTTTAGATGTGTCTGCGATGGCGGAGAAAGTTGCGGTCTTGTCCCTTGGTGACGGAAGGAGCTGCACATGAAAGCTATAGCAGTAGGGGCTTCGGACTCGTTCGTTGGTGGCAAAGAAAGCATTGAACCTTTGCATCGACGGCGGAGGCAGCGGCTGTGCACCAAGGTAGAGGCAGGACTAGAGATGGGTTGGGGTGGCGAAGTACCTAGGGTTTATGGGTTGGGGGTCGGTGGGGGGTTACCGTTACTATTTATTGTGCTTAGTTGGTTTCATTGAACCAACTAAGTTACTGTTCAATCAAATCAGAGTTGATCATCTGGTTCAATTGCTTGCCCAAGGTGCGTGGGCTCAAGCGAGCGCCTAGGCGGTGCTTCATTGAAGCATGTCATTCGACACCTATGCGAGGCGCTTGAGCCTCCCTGTTACCTAGGCAAACGCCCGAGCATCTTTTCAAAACACTATCTCATGTCATAATATATATTTGCAATCCCACACTGCACTATGACATATATTGCAACATGTCATTTTATATCCATGCAATCACATGTCGCACGTCATAACATATACGTGCACTCTTACACCACATGTAATAACATATACGTGTTTTTCCACATCACATATAACATATCCATGCATCGAATGTCATAACATATCTATACACTCCCAAATCACATTTCATAATATATATATATATATATATATATATATATATGCACTTCCACGTCACACGTTATACCATATATATGTATTTCATTTTCATTATAATTCATATAATTTTATGCTTATACATATATTATAATCGTACTTATACCTAGCTAATAACAATCATATCATTCTAAACAAGCTTTTGAAAATATATTATGAATGCACATAATATATGTGATCATTGTTTGTACCTAGCTAATAACAATCATATCATTCTAAACAAGCTTTTGAAAATATATTATGAATGCACATAATATATATGATCATTATTTTACAATATATTACAGTTATACTTGCCTAATTTGATTCAAAATTGAGGTGCCAATAAAAGGGCCACTGTCTTCAGTGATAAGATGTGCTAGGAAGTTGTAAACATATCAAATTTGAAACATACGATAGTGGTATGCCTAAATGAAGAAGTTTACATTTTATGATACTTATAAGGCACTTGTAGTTCTTAATGTAAACTGTAATTTGTAAGAAAATTTTGATAGAACCTCTTCTAAGATAAACTATACCCAACCAACTAATTCACTTAAATTCTAACACCAACTAACCAACTACTCAATCTATAATTCATAACACAGTTCTGTTGAGTCATCTTGATTCATTACTATTTAAGGCCAAACCATCTTATATCACAATGGAATTTTGCAAGAACTGAGCAAAATATAAAATTAAGTGTATACAAAATCTTAGCTCAAAATATAATCATTTGGAGGCTAAATTGCCATTCTAATTCGACTATCATCACTTGTTTCGTCTGCTGAAACTAGGGTAATGATGTCCGAAATTCTAAAGATCATATCTTGGTGCACAAAAATATTATTCACTTAAATCTAAAGCCTATGAAACCCTAAGGAATTCTTCTAATGCATAATAAAAGCACAAGAACTAATTATATTTTTAAGAGTTTCAAATTGGTTAGAACAGAACTTCCTCATAGAATACAAGGATTTTGAATACTCCAGCTTGACAAACCCATAACTTTAAGCATAGCTATTTGGATTAAAGCAATTCAAGAGGCCATAAAAGCATAACCGAATTATACCTGACATATCCAAAAATCAGATGTAAATTTGAACACTTAAGTTATTCAATATAATCAGGGTTATTGGTTTACAAAACTCCGAAGCTGAAAGCTTATAAAGGATTGAGTTTTCTTTCCTTGTTCATCCTTTAGAACCAGGGAGCGTGGTCTTTATGAAGGAAGAAATGAAGAGAGTCAGAGGGGGGCATGGCTTATCTGGTTAGATGAGAAGGATAATAGCAAATTGAAGAGGGGCTGAGAGCATTCTAGAATTGAGGACTGTTCTTAGTGGTTGCCATGATGGGTTTGGCTCAGGCCATTACGCCTATCTTAAGTTATGCTTTCTCATTTGTTTTACAAACAAAATTATAGGCTAAAACAACTTTACATGGGTCTAAATTGGGTTGATTAAAATGATGAGTTTTCAATCGAAGTTCTCGATTTAAGTTTCTCTCGATTTCACTTATGTATCTTAACATTTCTAATTTAGCATTCCTTTTTAAATTTCATTTTCGCCCAATTATTCAATACTTCATCCATGCATAAATAAATAAATTTACCATACTACACAACACATGGTTAAACCTCAAAATCACTTACGTTAAACATGATCAAGTTCAATCAAATTTTGAGAAACACTTTGTTTGACACAATGCAAAATTTTTTTCTAATCGATGTATGCATGTCATTGTTGTAACTTAACTTTATACACAAGTCTGCTAGCACCCTTCTCCTCATTTGGTTATAGCACTGCACCTTTTCGCTGCAAAGATATACTTAAAAAGAGGCAACAATACTCGTATATACTTCAAAGAGAAATATAAAGAGGACTTTGGAGAACATTTGTCTGCATGAGATGTCTAAAAACACTTCAACTACAAATAGCATATAACATGAATGATATCTGTGTTTCTATTAGCTTGCTAGATGTAATGCTGAGTGTTGAAAACTTGGTTACTAGAATCACACTATTTGTGATAGTGGTTTTCTTATTGGGTCCTTTTTTTGGTACTAGCTGTAACTTTTATTATATGTATGCAAACAGCTTTCCCATGTGACAACTCATAATTTATTGTGAGTTACGCCAGTTTAAATTTCCCTTTTGCACCAGAAATTTGTATTTTAGTCAAACTAAGCATATGGTCTAGCCTTGCTGTTTGGAGAAGAACACTTGATGCTAATACATCAATCTTAGTGAGCTGTAATAGGGAAGTCTAGAAATAGATGAGAATGTAGCAAGGATTCGGTGGTTGAAGCTGAAACTCTTCCTACACAATTATTTATCTAGGCAACTAAACCTAGTCAGAGATTCATACTAATTGAAGGAGATATAAGCAGTCATGCACCTCATTATAGTTTCATTATCTATGTTTTGTTCATTATAATGTATTTCATGGTTGTTGAAATATGTAACTGCACATTGAACATTTAAGAAATTTGGCCATTTTTTTTTCTCACCCGTCCAATTTGTTTAAACTAAAATTTCTCAATTTGCTTACCTAGATTTGAAGCAATCAACAAAATTATTCCAAGAGGTCCTTTAAATAAGTTGAAAGAAAATAATCATATTTACTATAGTTGAAAGAAACACAATTATTCCTTCAGTGTCATTTGGTACATCATCCCAACTGGCTATAATTGATGTTTGAGATGCAGCTTTCAATTGCATCTTGTTTTTCTGTGAAAAATGGAGTAATATCTACTTACTATAGTTGCGTGGTGGTCTAAGGAATCCAATAATGTACATGTTCTGGTTAGATTGACATCCTTTCACTTAATATGAGCTGCTCTTGGCATAGGTTTTGAACTATCCATCTATTCTGATTAAGTTTGCTATGGATTTTCCATTGAGGATAAAAAAGTTCGGAACAAACATGATAAACATGGAAAAAAAGGAAAAGAGCACATGATTCTTGTGTTTTGCTTTTTGTATTGACATTGATTTGTTTACTATTATTATTGCCTTTTTGTTACGTATTTGTTGAACTACAAAATCCCGACTTTTCTCACTGATGATGTGATTTTTTATTTTCAATTTCTTGCATTTGATATATATATGCTTTGTTGGAATTAAACTTGTTCAAGTATCATAAAGAGGTTCATTTCATCAAAAGAGGTTCATTGCATCAAGAGAGAGATTTATTACATCAAGAAGAAAAAATGGATTAAAAGACTATAGAAGGATAAGTCAAATTGGTTATTGGTTCTTGAAAGGGTTTTTTGAAAGAGAATGGTTCATCTTGAATACAATTAATATAATGTATCTTTGGGGACTATATAAACCCCATATGTTGAGTCATGAGAGAAGCAAGGGAGTTTCTGAAATTTGTAAAGAGTTTTTTATTGAGAGAAATATAGAAGATTGAACCTTGTCCTACTCTTCCTCTGTTTCATATCTCTATTCCCTCTTCCTATCAACATCAACATCTGGTATCAGAGCATAGGTTAAGCTATGACCTCTTCCTCAAGTGCCATCCAACGGATCCCAGTTAACAAAGAAAATTATGACATATGGTGCATCCAAATGAAGGTTCTTCTAGGCTCCCAAGATGTATAGGAGTTTGTAGAAGATGGATTCGCGGAACCAACTCCAGCACAAGAAGGAGCAATGAATGCAAAAGGAAGAAAGCAACTCAAAGAAAGAAGGAAGAAGGAGAAAAAGGCTTTGTTCACAATCTACCAAGGGCTTGATGATACAATGTTTGAGATCATCGCTCCAGCAAATACTTCAAAGGAGGCTTGGGAAATACTTCAAAAAGCATTCGGTGGTGTTGATAAGGTAAAGAAACTTCGTCTACAAGTTTTACGAGCCGAGTTTGAAAAACTACAACAAGGTACTTCTGAAACTATTTCTGATTACTTCTCAAAAATCATTTCTATTGTTCATCAAATGAGACGAAATGGTGAACAAGTAAATGATCAGAGAGTAATAGAAAAAATATTGAGATCCCTAGACCCGAAATTTGATTTTATTGCTGTTGCGATTGAAGAATCTAAAGATTTGGAAAAAATGTCTTTAGAAGAACTTATGGGTTCCCTTCAAGTTCATGAACAAAGAATTACAAAAAGAGGAGAAGACAAAACTATGGAGCAAGCACTACAAGCTAAGTTTGCTCTTGAAAATAAAGGAGAATCAAATTCTCAAAGAGGAAGAGAACGAGGACAAAGAGGAAGAGGAGGCAGAAATCAGACCAATCAAGAATCTCCATATAATGAAGAGGCTAGAGAAAATTCTAGCCAAAGAGGCCGAGGTTATGGTCGAGGACGTGGCCGAGGCTTTGGACGTGGCAGAAACTCTAAAAGGTCTGAAATACAGTGTTATGTTTGCAAAAGGTACGGACATTACTCTTATGAATGTTATTATAATCCTAACAATCAAAGTGGTGAGGCAAATTTTGTTGAGGAAGAAAAGAAGGAAAATCAAGTTTTGCTAATGAGTTATGAAAATTTGAAAAATGATCAATCTATGACATGGTATCTAGATACAGGAGCCTCAAATCACATGTGTGGCAACAAAGAGCTATTTTCAGAAATGGATACAAGTTATTTCGGGAACATTACATTTGGTGATTTGTCTCAAAGACCAGTAAGAGGCAAAGGTAAAATTCTCCTTGAACTTAATAATGGCAAGGAATTATGCATTTCAGATATTTATTATGTTCCTGATATGAAAAATAATATTTTAAGCATTGGACAATTACTTGAAAAAGGTTATGAAGTTGAGATGAAAGATATGGCTCTTTCAATTCGTGATAAGAATAAAACATTGATATCATATGTGAAAATGGCAAGGAATAGAATGTTTCCTCTACATTTGAGTATTTTTGATTAATCAAATTATTTTAAAGCTGATATTGAGGATATTTCTACACTTTGGCATCTTAGATATGCTCACTTAAATTTTGAGGCTTTGAAACTTCTAGAGAAGTATAATATGGTGACAGGAATGCCAAAAATTGATCACCCAGCAAAATTATGTGAAGTATGTGTCATGGGTAAACAAGAAAGAAAACCTTTCAAAGTGAGAAGAACAAAAAGAGCATGGCATCGACTCGATCCGGTGCACTCGGATGCTTGTGGCCCTATCAATCCAAAGATCACTTGGAGGAAGCAGGTATTTTCTTACATTTACTGATGATCATAGTGGCAAAACTTGGGTTTACATGTTAAAAGAAAAGAAAGAAGTTTTAAGCAAATTCAAAGAATTTAAGGATTTGGTTGAAAGACAAAGTTATTGTAAGATTAAATGTTTAAGAACAGATAGAGGTGGTGAATATATATCAAATGAATTTGAAAGTTTTTGTAGAAATAATGGAATTCTACATCAATTCACCATGCCATACACACCTCAACAAAATGGTGTCTCGGAAAGAAAAAACATGACTATCCTTAATATGGTCCGATGCATGTTAAAGGAAAGAAAAATTCAAAGAATTTTGGGGTGATCTCTTGTGCTTTATTTGCTTAAGGTTTACAAAGCGAATTGGTAATATTACACCGGAAGCATGGAGCTTACAAAACTAAGAGTTGATCATTTGAGGATTTTTGGAAGTGTTGCATTTGCCAAGATACCGAAGAAAAGAGAACGAAATTGGAGGATAAAAGCCAAAATGCATTTTGCTAGGTTATCCAGAGAATTCGTGGTTACAAACTCTACAATCCTATCACAAATAAAGTTGTGATGTCAAGAGATGTTGAGTTTGATGAACAACAGATTTGGAACTGGAAAAGTGATGAGCAGCATAAGAAAGCTGTAGCTTCAGAAGAAGATGATATAATACAAGCAAACACTGAAGTGACTTTGCCAGAATCATCACCTAGATCAGCTAGGTCACATGATTCAAGAAGTCCAATTATAAGAAGGACAAGACCGATTCAGGACCTATATGATGTGACTCGAAGGATTGATACTAACAATGATGAACTTTCTTTATTTTGTCTTTTTGCAGGATATGATCCATTAATCTTCGAAGAAGCTTATAGAGATGAAAAATGGCGACAAGCTATGAATGAAGAGATTCATGCCATTAACAAAATAATACATGGGAGCTTATTACACTTCCAGAAGACCACCAAGCTATCGGTGTTAAGTGGATCTTCATGCAAAAGGAGAGATGGAGAAATACAAGGCTAGATTAGTTGCAAAGGGATATAAACAACAATATGGAATTGACTATGAAGAAGTATTTACGCCAGTTGCTCGATTGGAGACAGTAAGATTACTTATCTCTCTAGCAGCTCAAATGAAATGGAAGTTTTTACAAATGGATGTGAAATCAGCATTTCTTAATGGAGTTTTTGAAGAAGAGGTATATATTCAACAACTTCAAAAGAAACTTGGCATGCTAGATGGAACAAGTTTAAGGGGGGAAAATATTGGAATTAAACTTGTTCAAGTATCATAAAGAGGTTCATTTCATCAAAAGAGGTTCATTGCATCAAGAGAGAGATTTATTACATCAAGAAGAAAAAATGGATTAAAAGACTATAGAAGGATAAGTCAAATTGGTTATTGGTTCTTGAAAGGGTTTCTTGAAAGAGAATGGTTCATCTTGAATACAATTAATATAATGTATCTTTGGGGACTATATAAACCCCATATGTTGAGTCATGAGAGAAGCAAGGGAGTTTCTGAAATTTGTAAAGAGTTTTTCATTGAGAGAAATATAGAAGATTGAACCTTGTCCTACTCTTCCTCTGTTTCATATCTCTATTCCCTTTTCCTATCAACATCAACATACTTTTGTTGGTTATAAGCTGACACTTGGAAAGTTAAATTTTGGTTCATCTTAACAGTTGGAGACTTGAACCATTTGATATCTGCAACGATGAGTGGGGTCACATGCTGCCTTCGGTTCCCTGGACAATTGAATTCAGACCTCCGAAAATTGGCTATAAATTTGATCCCCTTCCCTCGCCTCCACTTCTTTATGGTTGGTTTTGCACCCTTGACTTCACGTGGATCACAGCAGTACCGTGCCTTGACTGTCCCTGAGCTGACCCAGCAGATGTGGGATGCTAAGAACATGATGTGTGCTGCTGATCCTCGCCATCGTCATTATCTCACTGCATCTACTATGTTCAGAGGCAAGATGAGCACTAAGGAAGTTGATGAGCAGATGATTAATGTGCAGAACAAGAACTCATCTTACTTTGTTGAATGGATCCCCAATAATGTGAAGTCTAGTGTTTGTGACATACCACCTAGGGGCCTCTCCATGGCATCCACGGCAATTTGACATCGATCCAAGAAATGTTCAGGAGGGTGAGCAATTTACTGCAATGTTTAGGAGGAAGGCTTTCTTGCATTGGTACACTGGTGAGGGTATGGACGAGATGGAATTCACTGAAGCAGAGCAACATGAATGATCTAGTCTCAGAATACCAGCAGTATCAAGATGCCACTGCTGATGAGGAGGATGATTAGGAGGAGGACGAGGAAGAGGAGGTGCCCCAGGGCATGTGAGTAGTCTGAAGTAAGATAATATGTGGGTTTTTTTTTTCTTTTTTCTTTTTTGTTGCATGACAGCAATGGCCTATGCGAGATGATTAGTCATCTCATCAATGTTATTCCCTCGCCTGTATGCATATCTGTGGTACTTTGGTCCAAAGCAGCCAATATATCTGAAGCTGTTGCTATGATGACACTGCTTCTTTATATTCTAATGCATGTTAAAAGGATATCAGATGAATATTTCCCCAGATATTCATGTTATTGTAGCAAGTTTAGTATGGATGTTGGATTCCCTCTGAATTTTAATGTCTGTCAAGTTGACGGCAATGCTTGATGCTTCTTAATGCCTAGTGCTCCATTCACAAGGCTAGTTGTTTTCTTAATTGTTTTGAATAAAAAATTTGCAAAATTTCAAATTTACTTGTGTTAGATGATTAAAAATAAATAAATGTTTACCGCATGTTAGCTGACTTGTATTACCAACATAAAGAAGTGTTTTCTGATAAATAAAAATTAAATATCATAAAGGATATCAACGTTATTCAAGTCCATGTATGTGATGTGGAGATTGGAATATTAGCTCTGCGATAGATGGGGGGAGCACAGTGATATGGACAAGTACGCAGCGATCGCAATGCAGTTTGGAGTGGCATGTTCTCGTGTTTAGCCACAGATTTTTTGAACGGAATTCGCAACTCGAGTTCTAAACAACACCGATGGCCGATACGATGGATGCACTTACATTATAGTCAATCTAAGACAATTTCTAAATCGGAAGCATTCTAGGGAAATTGCACTGACAAAAAAAAGGCGTGCCTTCAAGAAATGACCACGTGAAGTCTCATAACATGGCTCGTAATAATTGGACTGATAAATACATTTTAAATGAAGTGAAAAAATGAAGATATATATTATATTTTGCTCGAGAAGAACGCCCCACCTCCATTGAAGAATCTATAGATCATGTATCGAGCTTTTCTGGTAATTTAGTAGGATAGCAACCATGACGTGCTTAAGATTTCAGTTAAAGTTAACTCAGGTTAAGGTCAGACATGATGGCACATTCTTCGTATACTGAATGAGGAAAAGAGACGAGAGAGGGATCCAACACTGCTTCCATCCGGCTACCTGAACAGTAAAGCTCAACATGCCAAGACTCCGATTACTCTCGGTGGTGCTTTGGTTAGTATTGTTGAAAATAGAAATAAGTAATGAAAATACCCAATTGATTTATTGATCCATCGTGAAGATAGGAGGATTTCCCTCAACTAACCTACCTGATTTTCTCATTCAGTCGAAGAAATTATATCTAAATCTTAATTTAATCTTATTTGAATCATATCTAAATCCTAATTTAATCCTATCTTCTATCATGCCCCCGCAAGATCGAGCTCCTATATGGACGTCGATCTTGAATTAAGGACGCTGATCTTGAACCGATGACAATGAATCTAAAGAAAGAAGCAGACGATTCTGCTGGAGCCAAATTCGACAATATGATTAGATCAGACTATCATGCTCCCACAAGATCAAGCTCCCGTAAAGGACACAGATCTTGACCCAATGTCAAGGAGACCACTGTGTTGTCAACCGTGGTGAAGGTCTGACGCCAGTTGACTTCGGCGGAGGAGATGCTGCTACGGCTAGGGCGATCGGTAGATCTGAAGGGCAGCGAGAGAAGTGCTACAGTCATAGATTTGCTGTCGTTTGACAGTGAGAAAGAACTTGCTACTGATGGGGTAGGGAAGGTGCCGCTACTTGTTGGAGCTGATGCGACAGTGGTGGTGCACAAGGAAGATGGCCTCGTGCAGAAGAATGTCTCGGTAGAGGAATTGAGAAAGCCAACAAGGTACAATGGAGGACGAAAAAGCCAACTGCACTAGAAGTCCAATGGTTGAAGTAGGGGGGGTCGACAATGAGCAGAGCAAACTGCCGAAGGAGAAGATGAGGAAGCCGCTGTAGTGAAGGTGTGCTTCCCTTTCTTCCCTGACTTCAGGACCACAATGTTGCTGTCCCTTCTTTGGAAGTGTAGAGACAATGCAGAGAGGGATGCACCGAAGAGGAGAAGCAACCGAGTTGTTCTTTGTGACTGACGGTGAGCCGATGGTAGGCAACAATGAGGCTAATAGTCTCACCGATGCCAGCGATGGCAACAGTAATTGCCGGCGAGGTTTAGCGAGAGGGCTGCCAGACCAGCGATGTATACGTCAATTATAGAGCGGGACCTGAATCTTCAGATCCTTGAATGAAAATGGCGCTGGCGATGGGTGCGACAGTGATGCTCTGTTTGTTTGTTTTTCTTCGGGAAATAGAGATCATGGCTTTGCACAAGAGGAGTCGACTAATAGTTGCGACTTCGCAAAAAGGCAATCGACAGGGTGGGGATTTGCTATCGTTTGACAGTGAGAAGGAATTTGTTGTGCCCTCTCTATAAAGCACTGAGAGACGATGGGCAATGGCCCTTACAGGTGCTCTTGGCAGAGAGAACAAAGGTTGCAGGAGGGACGATACCAGCGAGCGGGTGTAAAAGCCATCGTCGTCTACTGCAGATGGGGTAGGGAAAGTGTCACTACTCATTGGAGCTGATGTGACAGTCGTTTTGATGTTGACGAAAAGTCGTCGTTTGATAGTAAAAAGAGATAAACTGTCGTTAGACAGTAAATAAAAATCTCTCTTATAGAGAGAGGGGCTCTGATACCATATTGGAAATAGGAAGAAGTAATGAAAATACTCAATTGATTCATTGATCCATCGTCAATTTATATAAGTGAAGATATGAGGATTTCCCTCAACTAACCTACCTACCTGATTTTCCCATTCAGTTTAACGTATCGAATCTCAAATTCCTTTGCAGAAGGACATCCTGTTTGCAGTTGAGATGACTAATCATCCTTAACTCTTTGGGTCACCCTATTCACAGATGAGATGATTGCGATCATTGCTCACTATTACCTGTTTAGTATGAGAGAGAGAGATAATTTACTTTGATGTGGATTGATAACATTTATTTAAACACTCGAATAATAAAATAAATATGATAAATACGGCACCTTGTCTTTGCAGCAGGACTCATTAATTCACCGTTCGGATTATGGTAGAGTTCTCAGTTATGTGGCATGGGTGAGGGTTATTTTCTATTATCCTTGTGATTATGGGATCGAGACGGATAAAACACTCCGCATGCGTTCCTATTTATATTATAATATTTATACATAATATATTATTAATAAATATATAAATATAAATATAAATTTTTAAGAATTGAACCCGATACCTATAACTCTAATCTTTCAATGTTAATCATTAAACTAACCTTGTATTAATTTTTTAATATATTTAAATATTTTATAAATAAAAAATTCCATCAAAAGTTCAAACCCTATCTAATTTTATTTTTAAATAAAATATATTAATTAAGATAATATAGAGGATCGATAGATTCCTCATCCCCAATGCGGATTCCTTGTCTTCATCATCTTCATCTCATCTTGAATAAAGAAGTGCCATAAATCAAACTCATACTTCTTTATTTATTAATTGATTATCTCATAAGAAAGTTTACAACATTATTTATACGGTTTTGTCAAGAGTCCCTCTAGGCTTAGACTCAGAGTCCACTAAACTTGGACTCTTAACTAATTGATAGAATCTCCTAACTGAAAATAATAACTAACTTCATCCTAACTAAAGATAAAAACCAACTCTAACCAACTCATAATTGACTCGATTGGGCTCCCTCGATCAATAACTGACTCCAACTGAATAGACCAACATGACTCACCTTGAATTAATTGGGAACCGATGGACTCGACCTAGCTTGGGGCTTAACGGACTCGCCCACTTCAAATCAGCCTTGTCCTCAAGGCTGAGCAGTATCAGATTCGGGAGCACTTCTATATTTACCATGCATCATGATGTTTTGATAGATTAAGTAGGGTCTCCACTTGATGTAAGCAATGGTTTGGTCTTCTTTTACGGTTGTCATTATAGTCTTTTGGAGAACTCTTTTGATCTGATGGCTAGTGATAGTATCATATTTTCTTTTGAGGATCACCACTTTGAAGTCTTCTTGGGGTATCAAAAGAAAATCCATAACTAGTTGTTTGCCCTGTAAAATTAGCTTTACCTTTGAACACTTGTTACCATAAGTTAGGATTCGTCTATCAGCAATCTTGTCTTCGAATTTAGCACAACTTTCGTGATCAGACTCCATATTTGTTAATTTTTTTATTACTATTTAGTTGGCTCGATCGTCAAAAGCTGCTCTTGTTTGTGATCATTTATGTTGACCACTTTGAAGTCCTCCTTTGTTGATTTTTCCTGTTCATAGAAGCTTCTATTTTGGCGAGTGTCTATATTGATTTTTCTTTTATGCACGCTGGCGAATGATATGGCTACTATCATGATGCAAGGATGGCAAGCTTTAACTTCACACGGAATCTTGAGATTAAGTCTCTCAATAAATTTTCTCACCAATTATATCTCAGACCAATCTCAGATTTGGTTTGGCAAGTGCTTAAATTAGCTCTAGTACTCTTGTACTGTGTAAGTCTGACAGATTTTGGTGAGCTATTTATTAATATTCTTATACTCCGACAGTTTGAAGTGAATTCCGAGCTCTCTCTTGAACTGTCCCCATTAAGGGACTCCGTGATAGGTATCATATAAATCATACCATTGGATTGCATCACCTTCGAGTTGAGTGGTAGCTATTTCCACCATGGATTCCTCCGAAGTCCTGTGAAAATAAAAAAAACTTTTCAACATGTGAGATTCGGCTGATTGGGTCTCCATCTTCCCATCTGGGAAACTCCTTGCATGGGTATCTTGTATCTTATCCTTGATCATACTTTTCAGATCATCTCCCCATAAGATTGGAGCTTTCACCATGTTGAGTTTCATTGGGGCTCTCTGATTAACTTCTTCTGATTTTACAAAGGAGTTCTTGCAATTTGTCTTCTATGCAAGCCTCGGAGGCTTTAAACCTTATATTTAGTGCATTATTCATAGCTATCGCATCGGTAACGTCATATTTGGTGATCAGCAGCGATGGTTACGACAGCAGTATGGCCACGATAGAAGGAAGAAGGGCAAGAAAGCTAGTGTCCTGGCTACGACTGCAGAGCAAGAGGGGGGTAGCGACAAGGGGAAGAGTGGCAGCGACAAAGGAAGGCAAAAGCATTGGGAGGAAGATGGCGGCCAGTCAGTGAGGGAAGGAGATGGTAGTGGCTGGTGGCAACAGCAGTGGTTGGGAGGAAGAAGGAGGCTATAAAGACGTAGCTTGGTGCGGGCAGCGAGGGGAGGAAGGTGAGGAAGATGGCGGTTAGGCAGCAAGGCAGAGGCAGCATGGTTGGGAGCAACAGGCGACAGATGGGCACTAAAGAGGAGCAAAGGAATAGAGGTGGCCAGTGAGTGCTGTGGCATTTGGTGCGACTGATGACGCTGAAGTGGTTGAGGACAACAACCATAACTACAGGTGGCACCAGTAATAGGGTGACAATCGAGGGTCACAGTAGTGGCAAGCAGCAGTGACGTTACTATGTGGGAGTGGGCTACAGCCGCAGATCTTGGATGGAGTTGAGGAAGAAGAAGTAGTGACAACAAGGATGGTAGAGGCGGGCAATTGCTGCGGCAGGGAAGGAAACGACGTAGCTGGGTAGCGATTGGGCAGCAAAGGAAGAAGGTGGCTGGCGAAGACGCGACTGCATGGCTGCGCAGAGGATGGTATGGCTGGGATGATGCAGCTGCAGCTGTGGTTGAGGAGGAGAGAGAGATGGTGGCCGACGGTTAAGAAGAGGGGATGAAGAGGGTTGGCCAGCGAGCGGTGCAATGACGACTAGCGACACAGCTCTACAGAGGCAACTGCGACAAAGGGAAGAAGAGGCAGAGGAGGGGTTGGCTATGGCAGAGGTGGCTGCGAAGAGAAGGGAGATGTTGGTCGGCAGAGGTAGCTGCGGCAAAGGGAAGAAGAGGCAGAGGAGGGCTTGGCTACGACAGAGGCGGCTGCGAAGAGAAGAGAGATGTTGGTCGGCAGTAGTAGCAGGGGAGGAAGGGGAAAGATGCGGCTCTTCTTTTCTCTCTCTTTTTCCTTCCTCTTTTTTTTGTTGGTTGATGATAACTGCACCAAAGATGATTACATCAAGATGTCAGATGCAATGGTGATGGCGACAATGGTAGCGACAATGGTGTATATGACAAAGGGAGTGGCGACGTTGTGGATGATGAATGACAGCGGAAGTACGCAGGAACACTGCTCTAATACCAATTGTTAGAACCCCATAGGATTTTAGCATGGATGGAAAAAGGTAGTTGATCACTTAAAGGGGATCAGACCTCCTTGATTATGTTGAGGGGATATGCCTTCTCGATCTCTATAGGGGATCGATCCTCTTGAGCTTTTGCCTATTGGCTAAAACTCATACTTCTTCATTTATTGATTGATTGTCTCATAAGAGAGTTTATTGCATTATTTATAAGACTCTGTCAAGAGTCCCTCTAGGCTTGGATTTAAAGTCCACTAAACTTAGACTATTAACTAACTAATAGAAACTCCTAATTAAAAATAATAACTAAATCCATCTTAATTGAAGATAAAAACTAATTTTAACAAATTTATAATTGACTCGATTGGACTCACCCGACCTATAACTGACTCCGACCGAACAGACCAACATGACTCAACTTGAATTAATGGGGAACTGATGGACCCGACCTAGCTAGGGTCCTAGGTACCTAAACCAAAACCCCCAATCTTGTAGAGTTGTCTCCTAAAAAGGCTAGGAGCACTAATAATATTTTAAAAGTAGATGCTCAAGGCACATGACTTGAGATTTAACTCCTTTTCAAGCTCATTAGCCTAAGTATTAATAAAAAATATTAAAAATAAAATTATTAGTAACAAATCTTTAGATGACTTATTATTATAATTAATATTTATTGTTTTAACTTTAGTATGCTAGTATAAAAATGAATTAGAATAATAATATAAAAAAGAGAGGAGACTTTAACAATTTATATGAAAAATTATATAGTCAAATATATGAAAGAAAGATTTTGATGATGATATGCTTGTATTGACTTATAATGGTTAAATAAGTGTATGTTGTTTTAAGATAAAATTGAATAGAATGATTAAATGCTGAATTTGAACTTAACAAATTATATATATGAAATCATGATTTATTTTCTAATGTGGTTGATAAATTAAAAATTTTAAATGAGAAAAAATTCTCTTGGTAACATATTTGACTTATTTAACAAAGAAAAATTATTGGATTGAAAATAAACTAAAATAATTTATTTGAAAATATCTTGTTGTAATAATCATAATAATTTCATTTAAAAATGTTTTACTTGTTTGGAAATTTCATATTGTAATGACCTTGATGATGTTATGTTAATGCTAGTATTGAAGAAGTGACTTGAAATATAATTAAATGGTTGTTGTTGAATGTTAGAATTTGAGTATAGAATAAAATAAAAAAGGGGAGAGAAAAATCATGCTTCATTTTCTAGTATTTTAAAAAACTAAAAATATTTTTGAAATTAGAATGAAATGAGCATGTTAACTCATTTCAATAAGTCTAAAGAGTTGAACTCACTTAAGAAAGAAAAATCATTGAAATTAAAATAAATCAAAGCTCTTGTTTGAAAATTTTTATTGTAATGATATTGATGCTTTATTTTTTAAATAAAACTCTATTTTTGATATTAAATGACAATGTATAAAGGTATTCTTGAAATAAATCACATGAAACAACTAAAAAGGAGGATAATTCTTCTTGAAAATATCTTTATCCTATCAAGCCTTCAATAAGAGATAAAGTGATACAATTATTATTGAATCTCTTAAACTACAAAAATGATTTGATGATTTAAACTTAAAAAGATTATTATCCAAATCATGATTTTGATATCTTTAAAATTGTAACTTGAGATCTCCATATAAATCAAGATAGTTTGCTATGATTCTTATGTTTTATTAAAAAAAATTATCTAAAAGACTTTTGATCTCGATTTTTATAACTTGATAAATGAAGATCCTTCATATTATTTGATCTCCTAAGAATTTTTTTCTTATTATCTATGAATTGATTTGTCAAAATAAGTCATGTCATTTAGTATTCATTATTTGATATTAATATCCTTCATGACATAATTATTTATGACTTCCTTCTTCGTATAACTTATCACCAAAATTAATATTTTCTAAAATTTATGAAAAATTAAAAATTAAATGAGATTTGATTTATCATAAATATTTTCTTGATTTATTGACCTAACTTATCCTTTATATGAATCACGTTTACTCTCTACAATTTTCTCTTTCTAATAAAAAGAAAATATATGATCTTAACAATTATAATTGAGATTCTTATCAAGATCATTCTTCTATTTTATTAAAAAATTATCTAAATAAATTGGATGAGTCAGGTTTATTTAATCCCCTATGACTCATTTTACATTATTTACAAAAAAAAAGGGGACACAAAATTACTAATTTATTTAGAAGAAAATTAAATATTAAAAAAACTTGGGGAGTGATTTTCTTAATAGAAAATTAAGAATTTTAAATACATAAGATTTGCATGATTTGAATTTTATTTTACATGGAATTTTAAATACATAAGATTTATTGATTACTTATGTTGAAATTACAAACAAAAAAAGGAAGGTAAATTTATTAAATTATGTCTTTTAGTACTTAAAGACTTGATTTTTCATTTTTAATGATATAACCCCCATGTGCTTTTGAGTGTAATTAGAACATAGATGTAAAAAGAAAAATTATATTCCTTTTCTTGACAATGAAGGGGGAAAATAATATTATCTATATGATTAGAAGAAAATTGGATATGATGAATCTTATAACATTGAATGATGAACAATTTGCTTAGAAAAAAAATTAGAATTTTAATTTTTCTAAATGCATGTGAAATGCATGATTTACAAATTAAGCTTGATTTATCATCATGTTTTCTTTTAGATTTCTTGACAAATTGCATCTCTTATCAAAATTTATATGAGATAATCTTCAAAATATATGATTGCTATATTTCAGATTTCTTGTTTGCTATGATTGCTATATTTCAGATTTCTTGATTTGCTATTATGTTTGAAATTTTAGATAAGATGAATGCATAAGTGTATCTTGGATTTTTCAAATTTTTGAGCTCATCTTTGAAATAATATTTTTGAAATTTATATTTATAAGATTGAGATTAAAAGCCTTTAATTATAATGTGATTTTCACACCCAACCCCCCTCCTGCTCCCACCCCCCCAACACACACACACACACCCACAAATTATTTCTTCTTCTATTTTATTCACAAAGAGGTAGAAAAATTTTTTATGAGGGGGGGGGCAATGAAATAAAATTTTCATATATTGAATATTTAGATATATAATAAATACTTCCTATTTTGTTGATAAACAATGGGGAGAAACTTGAAATATTGATGAACATTTGTCTTGAAATTATTTGCTCAATATTTTACCTTTTTGTTGATGACAAAAGGGAGAAATGGTATCTTGTGACAAATGTAAAATGAAAAATGGTAAAATGGGTATATCTCTTTTTTGTTGATAACAAAGGGGGAGAAATGATTGATAACTTAAGAGGGAGAATTTGAAATTGATGTGTGAACTTGAAATGAATGTTGTGTCATGATGAATGAAGATATATATTGAAAATCTTTGATATATTGATAGTTGATGACTTAAGATAAAAATTTTGTGAAATTGATGTAATGTTGCATCTTTGATGTATTGATAAAAATTGATTGAAATATTATATCGTGATGTTATATCATTTCTAAAATTAATGTTATATCTTTAATGTAGTGATAAAAATTGTTTTGAAATGTTATATCATGATACTTGAATTCAAGAGTGTTTGGTTCTCTTAAATTTAAAATTTTGCTTGTTTTGATTATGACATGAATTTAATGAGAGTTCAGATTAACTCTTGTCATCATCAAAAAAGGGGAGATTGTTGAATCTCAAATTTTGTAATGAAATCAATTGATGGATTTGTTGATCTAATATATATGATAGAGATGAATAATGCAGAATTAACTATGACAAGATAATACATTCAAGTATTGTGTCGGAGTTAAGTTCGAGTATCGAACTAAGGTTCGGACAATGCAGTGGGAACTCACCGGAAGCTTGCCGAAGGTATTAAGGGCTTGTCGAGAGTTCGTCAGAAACTTACCGAAGGTATCAGGGGCTTGTTGGGAGTTTATCGGGAGCTCACCGAGGATGATCAAGGGCTTATTGGGAGTTTGCTGGGGGCTCACGAAGGTAATTGAGAGTTTGTCAAGAGTTCGCCAAAGGTGATCGGGAGCTTGCCAGATGTGCCGAGGATTCGCCAAAAGATGACCAAAACTCATCGGAAAAATCACTGGGAGTTGGGAAGGTCACTTGACACATTGGTCAAATTGATTATATTCGTATGTCTTAGTATGTTGTAGTAGCATCGATTTAGTTTAGAGTCTAATTTGAGTTAGATTAGGAAGGAATCCAAATTAACTCAAGTGAGGTAAACCTGGTCCACTTTGGGTTTAGATTGATCTCAGGTTGAGCTTATTTGGTTGACTTGGAAAAAGACCAATTGAAGGTACAAGTCGGGTATGCAAAAGTATAAAGAAAGATACTTTTGTGGGATTCTCGGTGGTTGTACTGTTGGTGGGCAGCGGTTTGACCACCCATGTCGGTGTTTGTACCATCGCTACCCTATTTTCTGGATAGCTTTCGACGATTGTACCACTGGGGCCAACAGTTGTACTACCGGGGTCGACGGTTGTACTGCTAGGGCCGATGGTTGTATTGCTCGTACTTGGATTTTTCAAATATATTTAAATTTTTGGCTCTAATTTCTGAAGCCAACTGGGGCCTATAAATATCTCAAGTCTTCTTGCATTTAACACAACAATCGAGCTAGAAATTCTGTAAAAAATTATGTACTAAACTAATGCAAGAAAAAAAAAAAGGGGCAAGAGAGTAAAAAAAAAAAGTAGTAATCTTTGTAAAGTATCCCTTGTGAGTTGTAAGTGTAAAGCTTATAAGGTTTCTCCCCGGAGAGCATGAAAAGGAGAATAGGAAGTGTAAAAGTTTGATCTTTACCCGAAAAAGATTGGTAGTGTACATCGATAGATCTCAAGGAGGAAGAAGTAGACGTATGCCAAGTTGTGATCGAACCAATATAAACTATGAATGTTTCTTACCTTTTCTTTTGGATTTACATGTTCCTACTTTAGCATTAAAGAAGGATTGTCAATTGATCTTAACAATCACAAACTGCAATGGATTTTATGCTAATGGTGTCGGTTCCATCAGCTCTTAATTTGATATCAACATGCCCGGCAAAGCAATATACTGTAGTAAATTTTCAGGTGTAGTGAAAAATTACCGATCTATACTATAAATTCCAGTGTCTGGCCGCAGGTGATCCGACGAAATTAGGGCCAACGCACTGAGCTTTTTATGAATTTTCTCAGAAAACAAGTGATATCTCTAGTCAGATTTGCGTGAGTATAGTGCTTGGAAGGGTATACGCATGCATCTAGTGCTTGGATGCTTGTTAAAATGTCATTTGTGGTGTGGTAGACTCGCAGCAGAAGTGACCAAAAACCAGTGGAACAAAATCTCTTTGTTGTGATGACCCACAATAGCCAAGCAAACCACCAAAAAAAAAAAAAAAAAAACCAAGTATTGGCCAGAATGTTTGGTATCCTTTTTATTCTTTTGCCAGCGGCTGAGCAGCTCTCTTCCATGTCGGAAACAGGCTCTGAGATCAGAATCCAGAGAAGCTTCCAAAAACAAACGCTGCTTTATTTTTTTAAATTAGAAACAGTGCACCACCCACCCATGCATTTTGACTCTCGATGTCATCTTGACCAAAAGGGAAGCACATTTTGCAGACTTCTAGGCATCCCGCAGCCCAAATCAAGGAACCAGCAACACCCATTTCATTAATTTCCTCGTGTCCAAGTGTTTGGAGTTGTCATCCTCACCGAACCTCCTCTCATCACTGGTCATCCACAAAAGCCGCACGCACAGTCAGACGAGCAGCATGGGAGTGGTTTAGGAGGATGGGTGGTTCCAGGAAGGGCATCACCTCCTGCTCTCTGCTGCTGTTGATGTTGCTCCCGCTGGTGACTTGTGGCTCCTATGCTGATCGCTTCGGTAGGTTCGGCCGCATGAGAGATGGGTTTGGCTATGCTAACCCGGGTCCTGTTCAACACAGTCAAAGCGCCGGAGAAGAAGGGCGGCAGAAAGAAGCCGGCGGAGCACTTGGTGACGAGAAGAGGATGGTGATCACAGGACCTAATCCGTTGCACAACAGATAAAGTGTATCACATCACAGCTTTTCTGTCTTCTCCCGTGACTTCATCACTCATGGGTTTTACTTATCTGCTCAGATTGGTGAGTACTTGTACCGTAGACGAAAGCACCTTGTGATTCTCAGATTTATCCTGATAGGAGCCACACAAAATCACATTTCTCTGCAAATAAACTATCTGTTTGATTCTTGGAATGATGTGCAAACCCAAATCTTTGTTCTTCCGTCTCCACTTTCTTCGAGTTTCTTGTTAGGTAACAGGTAAAAACGTTTGGGTTTTCTTTAGTTCTGCGCTCCGAGTTTTCTTCTGAGCTCAAGCATAGTCCCCTTCATTCCTAGATCTTGTCTAAATTGTGAAAGTTCGATACTGTGTTCTACTGCTTTTTGCCCAGAGTGAGTCCAGTTCAGTCATCGGAGGAGTAGTTTCTTTCTTTCTTTTTTTTTTTTTTTTTCTTTGCTGGAGTATGAGACTGATATCAAAACTCCAACTTTTCCTTGGGTTTATTTATATGTTTTTTGGCATAAACGCAAAAAAGGGGTCCTGAGTACTTTTGCCTCTCTTGTTACATCTATATTACAAGTGTACAATATCGCCCCATTAGCATTATTAGCAGTAAATGAGACACCATCTAATTTATATTTTTGATCCTCTCCCTCGTGTGGATCTAATGCCTCAATCTAACACGTAAAATGGATGTAACGACTCTATCTAATGCATAAAATATTAATCAGGGATATGTTTTTTTTATGAGCATGATTTGCAGAAGATTCGAGTACAAAACCTTTAACGGATACAATCTTAAATTATTGTTTTTGGAAATTTAAGTTAATAAATGGGACATGATCTATTTTATATTTTTAATGCCTTCTACCAATGAGCCTTTCGTTTTGACGGTAACCGGGAATATTTTGTACTTTGTATAAAAAAAATTTCCTTCCATGTTATGGTTGGTTTTATCACAAACAAAAGAGTTTTCTAGCTATCATATCACACAACAAAAGAGTTTTCTAGCTATGTATTATTTCTGGTACATTGTTTTTGAATGTCATATTTTTTTTGGATCTTACTTAAAATAATATAACCTTATCCAAAAAGTGTGCCGCTGAAATTTTTATCTAAAAGTATCAAATTTTTCATGAAACCTTCCAAATACACAAGGAAGCACTAAGTGATCAGTTTTTCTATTTTTAGACCATTAAAGGATCTACTTTTAATTAATTGAACCTTAAAAGCTAAGATTTTCTTTTTATTTAATTTTTGGCCTATTTAGGTTGAAATTTTAACTTTCTAAGACAAAATTTTTACGAAACCTTGCAAATATCTTATGAATATCTAAATAACTACTTTTTAAAAAAAATTTGGATTGTCAAAAGGCTTATTATTAGTGAATTTAGCACTTAAATATTGAGATTTCCTTTGTTTTTCATTTTATGTCAACTTAAAGTGAATAAAAAATCAATTTTGGTCAAAAACTAGTTAAATATTATCAGAGATAATTTTATGAAGTTTTAGATTTTTAATTTCAGTTATGCTATTTTTCAATGAAGTTATATGATTTTGTAGGATCTATTGAATATTTGTATATTGCTATTCAACAACAGTGTAACTGAATTTTCTTTTCAAAATTTTAAACTTTTCATGAAACTTTATAACAAAATCTTAAATGACCATTTTTTTCTATTTTTAAGGACCATTAAAAGACCTAATTTCAGTTAATTATACTTTAAAATTAAAAATTTTCTTATTTTCATTTTTGACCAATTTAAGCTAAAAATTATCAATTTTAAAACCTTGAAAAATATCGGATGAAGTCCTAGATGATCATATTTTAAATTTTTAGACTATTAAAATATCTATTTTCATTAACATGGTACTTAAAAAGTTTTTTTTTTTTCCATTTTGGCCGATTTAAAGTGAATCTACGTTCGGCTTGGGTGAAAAATCACTTTAATATTATGAGATCTGATTTTATGAAGCTTTGAAAAAAATATATTTTTAGATTTTCAGTTACATTATTTTTTATTGAGGTTGTACTATTTTTGGGATCTTATTTAAAAACAATCTATAACCTATTAAAAAACAATATAACTGAGATTGTTTAAAAAAAAATTAAAATTTTCATGAAATCTTGTAAATGACTATGAAAACCGTCTATAATTTTTTTTAACATTTTTGGAATCAATTTAGTTAAAAAATCAATAGTTGAATATTATCAGAGATGATTTTAATGAATTTAATAAAAAATTTTTAATTATATTGATTTTGAATGGGTTACACTATTTTTGAGTCATATAAGAAAAAAACAATATATGTAACTTTATTAAAAAATAGAGTTACAAAAATTTTTATCCAAAATTTTAAAATGCTCATGAAACCTTGTAAATACCTAGCAAGCCCTAAATGATCTTTTTTTTTTCTATTTTTGGACCATTAAAGAGCCTATTATCAGTTAATTGAACCTTAAAAGCAGAAATTTTTTTAATTTCTTTTATTTTTGATGCATTTAAGCTGAAATTATAACTTTTTCGAGCCATAATTATCATAAAACGTGGAAAGTATCTAATGAAGCCCAAAATGATCACTTTTTTAATCTTTGGATATTAAAAAGTTTATTTTTAATTAATTTTGCACTTAAAAATGTTGATTTTTTTATTATCTTTTAGCCAATTTAAAGTGAATCTAGAATCCATCTGAGTGAAAAATCACTTGAATATTATTAGAGATAATCTTATGGAGTTTTGAGGGAAAAATAGTTTTGTTGTAATTTCAGTTATTTTAATTTTGAATGACGTTACACTTTCTTTAGGATCCTATCTACAAATAGTATATAATCAGAATTGTTTTACCCAAAAATTTGAAAATTCAACGAAACCATTTGAATGCCTAGGAAGCCTTGAATGATGATTTTTAAATATTTTGGACCGTTTTAAAAGGACCTATTTTTTCTACTTGAACCTTAAATGCTGAAACTTCTTTATTTTTGAAGGACCTTAAACTTTTATTTGTTACTTAGAAATATAACCTTTTGTCTAAAAATTTCATGAAACCTTGAAAATATTCGATGAAGCCATAAATGAATACTTTTTCTATTTTTTTGACAACTAAAAGGGTTATCTTCACTTAATTTAGCATTTAAAAAGACTAATTTTGTTTTCATTTTTTATCAACTTAAAGTTAAGCAAAAACCAATTGGGGTCAAAAATACCTGAATTAATGTTATAAAATATTACATTTTATAATTTCAATCAAACTATTTTATAAGTTCTACCAGGGATGATTTTAAGCAATTTTGGGAAAAACTATACCATTTTTTAGTGGTGTTTTACTGTTTTTGTGTCCTCTCAAAAAAAAAAAAAAGTTTGTGCCATCCTATTCAAAAATTGTGTTACTCAAATTTTTATCCAAAAATTTTAAACTTTTCATGAAACATTGTAAATACCCAGGTAAGGCAAGCTCTAAATGGTTTTTTTTTATTTTTATTTTTGGACTCTAATTTCAGTTAATTGGACCTTAAAAGCTGAGATTTTTTATTTTTTTATTTGCAATCAATTTAAAGTGAAATTATAACTTTTTTGTTAAATTTTTCAAGAAACCTTCAAATATCAAATGAAGTCCTAAATGATCACTTTTTCAATTTTCGGACCATTATAAGGCTCAATTTTCAGTTAATTTTGCGCTTAAAAATCTTTTTTTTTTTTTTTGCCAATTTAAAGTGAATCTAGTACTAGTTTGGGTCAAAAAATCTTGAATATTGTAAGAGATAATGTTATAACGATCTGGAAAAAAAAAGTTTTTTAGAGTTTCAATTACACTGTTTTTGAATGAGGATAATTTTTTTTGGGATCCAAAAATAGTGTGTGTAACCCTCTTCGTAGATAGTGCAACTGAAATTATTTTATCCATAAATTAATTTTTTTTATGAAACCTTGTAAATGCCTAGGCAAACTGTAAATGATCATTTTTTATTTTTAAATAATTAAAAAGCTTAATTTTAGTTAATTAAACTTGAAAATATGAAAATTTCCATTTTAGTTTTGGCTAGTTTAAGTTAAAGTTATAGTCATGAATGCTTGAAAATATCTCATGAAGTCATAAATGACTACTTTTTTATTTTTGGAATATTAAATTTTTAGTTAATTTAGCACTTAAAAATTATTTTTTTTATTTTTGGTCAACTTAAAGTGAATCAAGAATCAATTGGGCCAAAAGTACTTGAATGTGATTAGAGATAATTTTATAAAGCTTGAAAAATTATTAATTTTAGAATACACTGTTTTATAAGTTTTATCAGAGATGATTTTAAGCAATTTTGGTAAAAGTATTTTTAAATTTTAGTTATACTATTTTGAATGAGATTATACAGTTTTGGGTCATATCCAAAAACTGTTTGTGTAACCAATCCTATTCAAAAATTGTGTTGCTGAAATTTTTATCCAAAAATTTTAAAATTTTCATGATAAATTATAAATACGTAGGCAATCTGTAAATGATTATTTTTTTTAATTTTTGGATCCTTAGAGAATCTATTTTCGTTAATTGAACCTTAAAAATCTGAAAATTTTTATTATTTTTATTTTGAACAATTTAAGGTGAAATTGTACTTTTGTGGGCAAAATTTTCATTAAGTCTTGAAATATCTAATGAAGTCCTAAATGATCATTTTATTAATTTTGAGACCATTAAAAGGCTTAAACTTAGTTGATTTAGCACTTAAAAGGCTATTCTAATCTATTGCCACTTTGGGTCAAAAATCACTTGAATATTATAAGAGCTTATGTTATATAGTGATATGACACGTAGGGCTAACTTGACATAAGTAAGGTCAACCCGCCACAGCTACAATTAGCAAAATGCACACCATGCTGCCAGTATCACGGACGATGTGGAGGCGTACGATGGCATAGTAAGCAGCAAAGGCATTAAAGACCTCGGTATGAACGACCTATAACGCTCACTATAATAAAAGCTCATGCACTTCTACGGAGCAGGGGTATCACAAATCTGAAACCAAACTCCTAACTTAATCATTGGAGGGGTCACGTCGGGAACCCCACCTGACTCAACCTTCTTGCAGGTATCGGTGATTGACCCGAGCCTCAGGCCCAGCTTCCCGACCTAAGCTCCCAAGTGCCAACCACCGACCTCCCGAGATGAACCTTAAAGCCCCTTTTACCAAACTGAGCTCCACCTTCTCTCCACCAAGGCAACCGTGGGCGAGCTAGTGCACACGGACCAGAACCAACCTTGCCCACCCAATAGACACGGAGGCACAGACTGCACCTACCAGGCAGGCACGGAAGATTTTTTACTAATATTTTGGTGCTAGAAGGAGGGCCTATGTCGCAAGAACGCCCGTCAAACAACTCAAATACGGAGCACCGCATGGAGCTGAACCATCCCCCCCAAATGGAAGAGGTCACCACGTCGGTGCTAACTCCGAACCGTTTCTAGAGGATGATGACTGACCCGGGATTCTCACCACCGGTAGCTAACCCTGCGCCATCTGTCGTCACAGCTGAGGCCTTTCTCGGCCTCACCAACCAAGTTCAAGTGCTAGTAGGGATGGTGCAGACCATTGTACCTTACTTACCGTAGCTTATACAGTCGATAACCCCTCAATCGACTCCTCTAACGACACCCCCCTAGATGGAGTCTCTTGCAGCCCCGAATCGGGAAGATCAGCCTGAGGGAGAGGTGCCACAACGCAGGACTGCTGAAGTTCATGCGGATTCCTCGGCTGCTATACCCATTCAGTCACGGTGCCACTCTCGTGATTCGGCTCAAGCAAGTCCCAACCTCGACACCCTCTCTTCTGATTCCACTGATTCATTGAGGGAACAAATCCATCAAGTCCATCAGCAACTAGATGAGGTTCAGAAGGAAGTCCTTAAATCCAAGGAGGAATTCAAGAAGAGCTCAAAAGGTGGCTCCCCATTCACCCCCGAGATACAAGATAAACCCTTGCCGGCCAATTTCAGGCTCCCCTCCCTCGAACTCTATGACAGCAGTTGCAATCTGACAGAACACGTCACAACATTCCACGCTTAAATGGCTCTATATGACATGTCTGACGTGTTGATGTGTCGAGCTTTTCCGACCACCCTAAGGGGACCGCTTAGAACATGGTATAGTCGACTCAAACCCGCCTCTATATCTTCATTTGACTTATTGGCAAAAGAGTTCAAACTAAACTTTTTGGCAAGTGCACGCCCGAAACCAACTGTTGCCTCCCTTCTTGGGTTGGCCTAAGGGAATAAAGAGTCCCTTGCCCAGTTTGTCGGACGATTCGCTTCGCAAGTTTGAAGAATGCCCGATGTGCATCCTTCCCTAGCCATCCAGGTATTTCTAATGGGACTTAAGCCATCAAGGTTTTTCTGGTCACTGATCGAGTGACCACTCGTGATGGTACCTGAGATGCTACAGCGGGCGCACCAGTACATAGCCACTGAGGCACTGGTGGCCGACAAGCAAGACGAGTTAAAGTGGCCCTAAGCTGAACAGCCCCGAGGATACCCTTCGGGACCACTAAAGAGAAGGGAAGATAGGTCAGACATGCTACCATCCAGACCACCTCCAATACCTATCAACTTGACTCGAACAGAGATCTTCCTTCAGATTCGGGAGAGGGGGCTTCTGAAGACTCCTAATCCAATAAAGACACGCTCAGAAAGGTGTGATAAAAGGAGATATTATCGTCTCCACATGGAACATGGCCATGACACAGAGGAATGTCATGATTTACAAAGTCAAATCAAAGACCTCATTCGAAAATGGCATTTATGTCGCTATATCCATGACCAATCTTCCTTCCCCGATGATCGGCCCCTAAAGACCCATCACCCCGACCAAAGGGGCCAGTTGAGAAATAAATCGACGTCATCATCGAGGAACCGACCTTGGGCGGTGACAGCTCCTCGGGGCACAAGGCCTATGTGCGCACTATGGTAGGAAAAAGGCCTGCACACGAAGATGACCTCGACATCACCTTCGGGCCGGGAAATGAAGAATACCCCAACCATGATGACGCTTTAGTGATCTCAACCCGAATGGCGAACGCCCGTGTCAAAAGGGTTATGATCGACATGGGAAGTTCAGCCGACATCCTATATCTTGACGCCTTTCAAAAATTGGGGTTAACTGACAAAGACCTTATTTCCTTGGCATTTGCCTTGACAGGGTTTACCAGAGACTGCATCTCTCCTTTGGGGGTGACCATAATTCCCATCACATTCGGAGAAGAACCGAGGTCCAAAACCCTGATGGTGTTTTTCATGGTGGTGGGACTTCCATCGACGTACAACGCCATCATCGGACGACCAATCCTCAACTGACTAAAGGCGGTCATCTCAACTTATCACAGAATCATGAAGTTCTCGACTAGAGCGGGAGTGGGTGAAGCTAGAAGTGACCCACGAGAATCTAGATAATGTTATTTGATGGCAACGATGCTGCCCAAAAGGCCCAAAGTCCAGACAGCCGTCATGGCCCCCTGAAGTCTTGAAAACAATGCTCGAGATCCTGACTCAGCGGAGAAAGTTTTGGAAATACCTCTCAATCTGAGTCGGCCAGACCAGTTGGTAAAGATCGGCTCGGGACTCTCGAAAGAATAGTGAGTGCAATTAGTGGAATTCTTGGGAAGAAACGCAGACATCTTCGTGTGGCCTCCAAGAGACATGCTAGGGATCGACCCAAAAGTTGCCCAACATCATCTAAATATCACGCCCGGCACCCGACCTGTCAAGCAACGCCACGACAGTTTGCTCCCGAGCGACAAAAAGCCATAGAAGATGAGGTCGCCCACCTACTAGATGCCAAGTTCATTGAAGAAGTAAAATACCCAACTTGGTTGTCCAATGTTATACTTGTCAAAAAAGCTAATGAAAATTAGTGAATATACATTAATTATACTGACTTCAATCGGGCTTATCCTCTTTCCCGAATTGATCAACTGGTAGATGCCATGTTGGGACATAAGTTGCCCTCCTTTATGGATGCTTTCTCTGAATATAATCAGGTCCAAATGGCTCCCAAAGATAGAGTAAATACGACCTTCATCACCCACAATGGCACCTACTGCTTCAAGGTGATGTCGTTCGGACTGAAGAACACCGATGCAACATACCAATGGTTGGTGAATAGTATGTTCAAAGATCAATTCAGGAGAAACATGAAAATCTATGTGGATGATATGATAGTCAAAAGTCAAAAGATCGAAACTCATCTTTCAGATCTAGCAGAGACATTTCACACACTAAGGAGACAAGGAATGTGGCTCAACTCGGTTAAGTGCACCTTTGACATCACATCCAGAAAATTCCTTGATTTCGTCATACATCAACGAGGAATAGACGCGAACCCTGACAAGATAAAAGCAATACAAGAGATGCAATCTCCAAGGACGATAAAGGAGGTGCAATGACTCACCGGTAGGCTAGCCGCATTGAGCCGCTTCATGTCCCATGCTAAAGACAAGAGCTTATCCTTCTTCCAAGCACTGAAGTCAGCAAAAGACTTTGAATGGACCTCAGAATGCGAGGAAGCATTTTGCTAGCTGAAGGACCACATCGAGTATCTACCTCAGTTGGCATCGATAAAAGATGGGGAGCCCCTCAGCTTGTATCTCGTGGCATCCTACCCGGTGGTTAGCTCTGTCTTGGTAAAACTCAGCAAAGATAGACAAAAGCCAATCTACTACACCAGCCACGTCTTAGCGGGTCCCGAGCCCCGCTACCCCCCATCGAAAAGTTAGCTTTGGCACTGATCCTAGCATCGAGAAAGCTGAGACCATACTTTCAGGCGCACCCCATCAAGGTGATAACTGACCAACCGTTACGTTAGATTTTCTCAAAATTTGATATTACAGGGCGAATGCTCAAATAGTCGGTAGAGCTCGGGGAATTCGACATTGAGTACGTGGTAAGAACGATAATTGAAGGCCAAGTGATAGTAGATTTCCTTTTAGAACTCACGTTCTCGAAAGATCCGGTGAACTTGAACCTCGTGTGGATGCTGCACATCGATGGCTCTGCCAACTCGAAAAGAGGAGGCGTCAGCTTGGTGCTTAGAGATTCCTCTGGACACATTCATGAGCACGCCCTTCGACTGGAGTTTAAAGCCACAAACAATGAAGCGGAATATGAAGCACTATTGTTCGGGTTAAAAATATCTATCGAACTTAGTGCGGAAGATATTGAGATATTTACTGACTTCCAACTCGTTGTAGGTCTGGTTAATGGAGACTTTGAGGCCTAAGAAGAGGTGATGGTCAAGTACCTGGCTAAAGTCCATTGGTTAACAGATCAATTTTAAAGGTGCATTATCACCAAAGTACCCTGGTTTGAGAATTTGCAAGCGGACACCCTTGCCAGGCTTACAACCTCCCATGGGACCGATGGACAGCCATGGGGAATGGCAAAGGTTCCTAGGCCTTCCATCAGTTCGATCCATATATCTATCATCGAAGAAGGGGAGAGCTGGATCATTGAGATCATCTATTTCAAGGAAACGGGGACCCTCCCTGAGGACAAAGCAACAGCCCGATAAATTAGGAGGACTGGATCATGGTATTACATCATCAATGGTCATCTCTATCGGCGAGGCTTCAGCTGACCTCTTCTCTGATGCTTACATCCGACCGAGATGCACACCACCATAGCCGAGATCCACGAAGGCATATGTGGAGAGCATATTGGCGCCCGAACCTTATCACACAAGATCCTCTGACAAGGTTATTATTGGTCGACTATGCATAAAGATGCTCAAGCTTATGTACGAAATTACGAGCAATGTTAGAAGCATGCCTGGATCCAGCATTAGCCAATGATGCTGCTTGCAATTGCGGATTGCGCCTGGCCCTTCGCTCAAAAGGGAATGGACCTCCTCGGTCCCTTGCCCCAGCCTCGGTGCAATGCAGATTCCTTATAGTGGGAGTCGATTATTTTACGAAGTGGCTCGAAGCGGAACCACTAGCCTCTACTACCAAAAGGCAAGTTGAAGGATTCATGTGGAAGAACATTATAACTAGATTCGGCCTCCCTAAGGTTATCATCAGATAATGGGATACAATTTAATAATGCGAAGTTCAAAGCCTTGTCAAAGCTACTGGATCCAACTAAAATTCAGCTCGGTAGCGCACCCCCAAGCCAACGGGCTTGCCGAGGTGACGAATCGGGCCATATTGGAAGGGTTAAAGAAGAGGGTCTCCGGGGCTTAGGCAACTTGGGTTGGGGAGCTCCCGAGCATACTATGGGCGTCCCGGACAACTCCAAAAACCCCGACAAGGGAGTCACCATTTAGTCTGACTTTCAAAATCGAGGCGATACTCCCTCCCGAGGTGGTCTTCCCGACACTCCGAATTCAGATGCACAATGAAGAAGCATCCAACCAACAGTTGCGCGAGAATCTTGATCTACTGGAGGAGAAACGAGCTGAAGCCCATCTACGGACATTAGCTTACAAAAAGGTCATCGCCAGGCTCTACAACCATAGAGTACATCCTCGGTTTATCAAGATGGCGACCTGGTACTGCAGAAAGCTGAGATCAGTGACCTGACCCGATCCCACGGAAAGTTGGCACCGAACTGGGAAGGACCCTATTGAGTAGTGGACATCGTCTGAGAATAAACTTGCACCCTAGCAATTGTTGAGGGACGATTGTTATTAAGAACGTGGCATATATCGAACCTTCAGAAATTTTATGCATAATGGGTGCAGAGCGCGGAAGCGGGCCAGCATGATTCGGTATTTATACTCATACGAGACTTGATTCATCCTCTTCAGCCCTTCCTTGAAGCTGGCTGAGCCCTTATAGTCGTGTATCGCCCGCTTCGGCAACTCGGCTCGTGCACTCTCCAGTTCCTTTACGGACTTTAGCAGGTTGTCGTCTACCTTCCGAGCCGTGACTCGTGCCTCCTTCAGCTACTTTCGAGCTTCAGATAAGTCACCTCAGACTTCATTAAGTTCCTTGTCGGATGTCTCGAGTCATTGAAGTGCTTCATTTCGTTCCTGTTGTGTTTTCTCAAGTTCCTTTTTTAGCTCTGTCGCTCACTCTTTGGCAGCGGCCACCACCTTTGGACCGCCCCCCGACTTCAAGGCATTAATCTCCTAAAGGAGATTAGCGATCCTGTAGTCCATAAAGGTAATCAACCGACCCACATCATGGACTTGGTCGAACAATGCCATTTGAACATGTTGATTCTGCACAAAGTGACAGTCGTTAAGGTGCAATCAAGAGATAATAAAAAAGGCATAGTTCCGAGTCAGGGAATTACTAGAACCATCTCCTTGGCAGCTCAGGCGAGAAGCACCTCGGACAGGAGCGTGTACAGCTCCCTCGCCAATTGCGGATGCAGAAGTCCCCTCTTGAACTCCTCCGCAGTCGCATGATCGTTCCAGACCTTCGAGGAGTTTTTGAGTTTCTCCCACTTCGCTCGCATTTCCTTGTCCAGATCCTACTGAGCTAGATCGGACATGTAAAGGGCGTAATACCCCATGTCATCCTTTCGGACCTTCGTTCCGCATAGGTCCTTCATAGATTTTGGACCGAGGAAGACTGGCATTGCAACTTCATTAGGAGATTCTGCCTGCTCCCCGAGCTCCTCAATGGACACCACCAGCTCCTTGCCTCTCGAGTGTGACTGAGACCCCCCTTCGCCACGACATGATTTCTGCCTTCTTAATATGATCTTCACCTTTTTGTGTCTCCGAGCAGGGTCGTCAGGTGGGACCGACGCGTCAGACGGCCTCTTGGATGAAGACCTTGGAGCTTCAGTCGATGGAGTTTCGTTGACCTCTCGAGCTAGTGCAGCTGAACATGCTGTACGAACTTTCCCCCTTGACACCCTTGACATTCCACATAGATCGCTGAGATCTATCCGGTCTACGCCCCGATCCATGGGTTAGAAAAACACTCTCGAAAGTCAGAATAGCATAAATAAAATAATACCCCTAAAGGCCGGGCTGAGACCCGCCTCGACCAACCAAAGCTCGATCATCTCCTTAATCGCACAAGAAGAGGAAAGAATTCCCTTCAGTCTGCTGACCAGGATGGATGCCTCCTCGAATAGATACAGGGGGATATTATCGATCGGATGTGCTGACCAGTCAAGTCTGAATCCCCAGTTCGGACCACTAACAAAAAGATAGCAAGCCTTCCAACCTTTGTTGTTGGAAGGAGCTCCGCTGACCTTAAAGCTGATATAGGTGGTAAGATAGTAACCGCCTTGACTCTTGCAAAGGCGAAAGCATGCCATAAACAAGTTTTGAGTCGAGATAATCTTAGTCCCTCGGCATTCACCCAAAAACACAATGAGGTAGCGCCACGAGTTGGGCGCTACTTGACTCGAAGAAATCCTCCATCACCTAATACACTCCTCAATGGTGGGATGAAGGGGAAACTGAAGACTGGCTTCCAAAGCATCCACTAAGATACATACCTCGGGTGCATCCGAACTATAGGGACGTTGCCCGGGTTGCGGAACATGCAACTCGTACTTGACCGAGATGCTATACCGTTCCATGATGTCGGTCACCGCTGTGTTGAGGTCATGACCCACCTTCATAACCTCCAAATCCCTTAGTACCCTCATGTCAACCAGTGACGGAGGTCCCGAAGATGCCCCTGAGAAACTTGTCTTAGGCTCTCCAAGACTCGTCCCCCCCCCCCCGACCCCGGGGAAGGGACAACCCTAACACTACTTGAAGAATCTGAGGAGGTCATTCCGACATGTTCGAGAAACATTGACCGAAGGGGGCTAGGAAGGATGACCCGAGGGAGAAACGAGAGTAGTCGAATCAAAGAAGTGAGGTCTCAGCCTGACCATAAGGGACTCATAGGATTTAAAGACGTCATTTCATCTTCTCGAGGCAAAGCAATATACCGCCTAGAAATAGCCCATCACATTAAATGCGTAACCACATTGAATGCTCTAAAAAAAAACATAATTTGTTCCTAGATTTGCCCTTTCGGCCAAATCTCCAAGATTTGTGCCCGAGTTCGCCCTCTCGATCAAAATCTTCAAGATTTGTGCCCGAGTTCATCCTCTTAGCCAAATCTCCAAGATTTATGCCCGAGTTCACCTTCTCGGCCAAAATCTCTAAGATTTGAGCCCGAGTTCACCCTCTCGGCCAAATCTCCAAAATTTATACCCGAGTTCATCCTTTTGGCCAAATCTCCAAGATTTGTGCCCGAGTTCGCCCCACCGAGTTTGCCCTCTCGACCAAATCTCAATGATTTATGTCTGAGTTCACCTTCTTGGCCAAAATTTCTAAGATTTGAGTCCGAGTTCACCCTCTCGGCCAAATCTCCAAGATTTGTGCCCGAGTTCATCCTCTCGGCCAAATCTCCAAGATTTATGCCCGAGTTTCCCCTCTCGGTCAAATCTCCAAGATTTGTGCCCGAGTTCACATTCTCTGCCAAATCTCTAAGATTTGTGTCTGAGTTCATCCTCTCGGCCAAATCTCCAAGATTGTTTCCCATGCTCGCCCTCTCGGCCAAATCTCCAAGATTTGTGCCCGAGTTCATCTTCTCAGACAAATCTCCAAGATTCATGCTCGAGTTCATCCTCTTGACCAAATCTCCAAGATTTGTGCTCAAGTTCATCTTCTCAGACAAATCTCCAAGATTCATGCCCAGGTTCATCCCCTTGGCCAAATCTCCAAGATTAGTGCCCGAGTTCGCCCTCTCGGCCGAACCTCCAAGATTTGTGCCTGAGTTCATCCTCTTGATCAAATCTCTAAGATTTATGCCTGAGTTCAGCCTCTCGGCCAAATCTTCAAGATTTGTGCCCGAGCTCACCCCCTCGGCCAAAGTCCCCAAAACTAGCACCCAAGTCCACCTATAACATATAACCTATCTAGTTCATTTCCCGAGCCCCATGCTCGGTCGGATTAGCCTTTGGGTATTTAAACCCAGCCAATTCATTTCTCGAACCCCATGCTTGGTCAGATCAGCTTCCGGGAATTCAAATTCGGCCAGTTCATTTCCTGAGTCCCATGCTCGGTCAGATCAGCTTCCAGGTATTTAAACCAAGCCAGTTCATTTTTTGAGTCTCATGCTCGGTCGGATCAACCTCTAGGTATTTAAACCTGGCCAGTTCATTTCCCGAGCCCTATGCTCGGTTGGATCAGCATCTTGGTATTTAAACTCGACCAATTCATTTCCCGAGCCCCATGCTCAATCGGATCAGCTTCCAGGAATTTAAACCTGGCCAATTCATTTCCCAAGCCCCATGCTTGGTCAGATCAGCTTCTGGGAATTCAAACCTAGCCAGTTCATTTCCCGAGCCCCATGCTCGGTCGGATCAACCTATGGGTATTTAAACCTGGTCAGTTCATTTCCTAAGCTTCATACTCGGTCGGATCAGCCTCTAGGTATTTAAACCCGACCAGTTCAATTCTCGAGCCCCTGTTCAATCAGATCAGCTTCTGGGTATTCAAACACGGAGGCAAATCCATGACTCGACACAAGACCTCATCATCAGCGCCCTAATTGGGCACCTCGAGAAGGTCTTCTCAAGGGGGGGAATGATATGACAAGTATTGGCATGGCTGCCACGTCCCCCACCCTTCGACAACTAAGCCTACGGCAAGGTCAACTCGATATAGTACGACCAACCCGACATGGGGAAGTCGACTTGACACAGGCATGGCGAACCCAGCGACTGTAGGGCTGACCTGACACATGTAAGGTTAACCTGCCACAACTGCAGTTGGCAAAATGCACACCATGCTGCCAGTACCACGAACGATGTGGAGGCGTATGATGGCATGGTAAGCAGCATTAAAGACCTCAGGTATGAACGACCTGTAATGCCCACTATAAAAGCTCCTGCACCTCTACGGAGCAGGGGGATCGCAAATCCAAAACCAAACTCCTAACTTAATCATCGGAGGGGTCACACCGAGAGTCCCACCCGACTCAACCTTCTTGTAAGAATCGACGATCGACCCGAGCCTCAGGCCCAGCTTCCCGACGCAAGCTCTCAGGTGCCAACCACCGACCTCCCGAGCTGAACTCTAAAACCCCTTTCACCTAACTGAGTTCCATCTCTTCTCCACCAAGACAATCGCGGGTGAGCTAGTATATACGAACTAGAACCAGCCTTGCCCACCTAGCAGACACGGAGGCACAGATCGTGTCTACTTGGCAAACACGGAATATTTTTCACTAACATATAGTTTTCTAAAAATATAGTTTTTTGAAATTTTAGTTTTACTATTATTGAATAGAATTATAATATATTTGGCATTGTATCCAAAAATAGTGTGTGTAACCATATTCATAAATAGTGCGGCTGAAACTGTTTTATCCAAAAAAATCTAAAATTTTTATGAAACATTGTAAATGCCTAGGCAAACTGATCGTATTTTGGATTCCGAATCATTAAGAGGTTATGGGAAACCAAAGAGTAAGATCGACAAAGGGGACTATAAACAATAAAATTATATTTTACTATTTTTTTATACCAATTGTCAATAGCGAAGGGGTGTCAAAAAGGTTGTCATCACCAAGGTTATTATTCCTACCAAAGTTCCAACAAATATTATTACCATTTACCCCGTGTCTTCTGAAAAGTACGGATATGTCAGTGGGCTGTATGGATGGGACTTATAATATTAACTTGGACTTGACTCGTTTCGTGCCACTTCATGCAACATCAAATTCAGATTAACTTGTATTTAAAACCAAATACAAAAGCTAATGGATCGTTTGAAGGTTAATTCAATTTGAACCACTCCATTTTCTTTTTTCTTGGCCACAGTCTTGTGTCATTCATTCTACACTTCGATTCATTGCTTCAGCGATCATGCACCGGAACGAGTTGAGCGTGTCATGTTTGAATCAAGATGGTATCCTTTTGGATTGTCTTGTGATTAGCTTTACTTAACTTAATGGTTTTATAAGATTTGTTGTTAAATTCTTTGATGCTGTTAAAGAAAACATTTACCGAGAAAAAAATGGCACGTTGCTTATTCTGTTTTTGTTGAATGCAGAATTGACGGCCTATATGTGTGTTAAAGAAAATTGAGATTTGAAGGGAAAAAAAAATACTAATAGAAAGAGAACGCAGTCGCAATCCCAATCTGGAATAAAAAAGTATTTGACTTGAAACTAATTCATCCTGTTGTGATCAGCGAAGCAACTGCCTTAGCCGAACCTTTCCTAAGTTGTGCATTAAAGGACATAACTCTTGCAACCTATGAGATTGCGACCGTGCCAACTCTCCATCTACAGCGTTGTTCCTAAGTCAAAGACATCAAAATAGTAAAAGGCTTTTGAAAGTTCACATGTTAATTCTACCAACTAAATATAATCAAATCTAATAAGATAAAAACATAATAAGATGCTTAGGAAGCCTTTATTTGATATCATTTCATAAGTATTTGATCATAATTCAGATGTAGATGAAGGCATATTAGTCGGATCCACATCAAATCAAGATCCACATTCGATATAAATTGTAGGAACCAGCCCAAAATTTAGTTCAAGTGGTGCTAGATCCAAACTAGAGTTCATATCCAATAACTATAAACACATACAAGGCAGAGCAGGATGCTTTTGTAGGTCACTCCAAGCAAGGTGATTGTAACTTAGTGACTTGCTGCTGTTACAACATAGCGAATGCAATAAATATGGAGGTGGATTTCTTTCTACATATATAAACTCTAGTTTTTTAGTATGCTCTGCTACATCACCCAAATTTGCAGGATATAATCTTTATACATGCTTGTTTTTGCAGTTCTTCATCTTGATTGATCATAGTAGAGGATAATATATCCTCGGTGCTTCTCGATTTGGAAGGAATAGCTAACCTCCAAATGACATCTCTTATCATCATCTCAAACTGCAAGAGGCCAGAAAAAGGGGGCGTTAGGGGTTGTATTTTTATGTTCAATATCTTAGCATAAAATCCATAATATGTCATCTATAATATGAAAAAATTTTAATGTCAGAATATGAAATCAAATAAAAATGAATCTAAAAGGATTATTACGATGTGTACCTTTTTAATGCTACTATTCAGGAAAACTTTCACTTGATTTGCCAACGCATTATCATCGGATCCAAGATCTGCAATATCAATCTGCAAGGAAAACTAGACTCGACTTCTCCTCTCTTCCTATCTTTTCACAAGATCACTATGATCGATAGATTAGGAAAACAATAATATGAGAAATGAATATGAGAGAAGAACTGTAATCTCTCAATTGACTGATACACATGACAAAGGGAGATAGAGAGAAGATCTATAATCTCTCAACTATGTTAGGTGTTCTGTGATTCTCATAATCACTTATCATCTTTTCTTTTTCCCCATTTTGTATCCCTAGGAGGTCTTGTCTATTTATAGGCGAGAGCAGAGGGTCTAGGATAAGTAATTATGAGAGTTCCTCCCATCAAGGGTATCTCCTAAGGAATCCTACTTTAATTGGACTTCCTTTCTAGTGGCTAATAACCATAATCAGAATCCAATCATATCCATAATATATCTTAATTAAATAGGGCCACATAATCTAACAGTCTCCCACTTGGCTCATTAATTTGATAAGATACAAAAGTATTCAAAATCAAAATAAATAAATAAAATTTATTTGAAAATAAATTTACATAATTGGATTATGAAAATTTAAAAATTATTTATATGCGCGTGAATTTTAAAATAGGCCAATAAGTCCAATAAATATAATAATACTACATTAAGTCTAACTAACAATACGAGTCATAGTGGTTGTATAATATAAATATCATACTTCCTTCTATGTACCACAACATAATTAGCTTTTCCTAATGCAGTCCAAAATGACTCATGTAATTTGTCTTGTCAAGACAATCATGTTATCATATTCAACCATAATATGTACATACATAACTGTGAACAGGATAGCAGAAATAGATAACTTTAAGTACGTAAACAAAATGTTAATTATAGTGTCCACTCAAACATGCATCATCATATCTTTTATGTCACAAATCCAATCACAAGAATATGTTCTTTTAAAAACACTTCAGGTTGAAAGTCCAAAGTGAATGGATCACCAATCAATACAGTGGAACTCTGGTAATTAATTGACATTAGATGTTTCTGGACTCTTTTTCTCTAATCATCAAGTACTTTATACCATAATGCATAGAGATGCTATAGTACTTGCCATTCTTAGAGAAGAAAATTACTACGATATGTTATAAAATATCCTCAGCGACCTGACAATTGAGTCTGACCATACCAAGTTTTGAGATAAGATTTCACAGTCATAAATTTGATTAGTGGCCTCAAAGCATGTTATAAAATCAAAATTTATTATTAATAATATAATAATAAATTGTCCCTCTGATTGATATAGGTATAAACCGTAAGGTGTACTTCCTGTTATTAAGGTAATTTATAAAATCAACACTTGAAAATTACCATACTTTCAAGCTAATATAATTTCATACATGTGAGCAGAGAATTGTCCCTTCTAAATATCTTATTACCTTTCTTTTGCAGTTCTTTAATATTTTTTTTTTTTGTAACTTGAATATCTACCCAATATATTAACTGTAAAACTAATATTTGTACTGTCATTGGTTGAGCATAGACTTCCAACTGTGCATATATAAAGAATATTTACTTTATCTGATTCTTTTCAAGTCATTTTAAAGCACCTGTTTTGACTAAAAGTCTTTTTTTTTTTTTTTGTGATTTGCTGAACAAGGTTGTATATTAAACTTTTCCAAGACTTGGTCAATATATCATTTGTGAGACAGTCTTAACAATCATTAAGATCTATAACTGAATATCTCAATGTTAATAACATAAAATGTCTCATTCATATCAACCATCTTAAATTCTTGATGATAAATTTCATGATGTAGTAAAATATGCCAAGAATATTATTGGTAATGCAAATAATAAACTTGCTCCCACTGATCTTCAGATATAAATACCGATCAATAGTATTTTTCTTAAATCTGAAGAAATCAATGATATCAAATGAAACTTTATATATCATTGTTAGAAGCTTATTTAAGGTCATAAATACATTCTTCAATTTGCATACCAAATTTTATATTTCTTCTATAAATTATTCAGAGTAACTCATATAAAGCTAGATCTTTAATCAGAAAGATTTCAGAGTATGGTGTAACTCATACTCATAATGAGTCATCAATGTCATAACGATTCTTAATGAGTTTATTTAAAAACTAAATGTCTCATTATAGTCAATGCATTCTTTATGAGTAAAATCTTTAACCACAAGTCTGACCATTATATCATTCAATATTGTTCTTAAGTTACATTTATATAACAATCTTTTATAGTTATTAGATAATTCGATGAATTCATCAGACACCATCCTAGTTATTGATTTTAACTCTTCTTTCATTGCATTATATTTTCTGTTTTCAGAATCGTTACCTTTCATGACTTGTGAAAATAATAAGGGATGAGGGATTCATTTGATTCCCATATTATAATATAATTCTTATAGATATACCACATGATAATCATAAATGACAGAATTCTTTTTCCTTTGAGATATTCTAAAAACTGTCAATTATGGTTATTCTACAAGACCATTAAAAGCAATATCAATATAATGTGAGAGTTTAGTAATGTTATTTTGTTGTTCTCCATTATCAAATCATTTAATGATTTGAATAACAATAATTTCTCGAATAATAAAGAAGTATCAAATTATATATCCTCTATATCAAAAATTAAATTTTGAGATTTTCACTCCCACTGATTCGCTATTTTATAGGAATCTTTACATTACCAGATTTAATTATCTCTGTACTATGATTAGGACAATAAGAAATGTACCCATTTGAACTTTTTAGATAAACTATAAAATATCTAAAATAGTTATTAATTTTAATTTCTTTTTATGTGAATTAAAGATCCTTATCTCTATAGGACAATCCCAAAATATCTTAAGTTGGGTTTCTTATCAATCTATAACTCAAAAGAAGTTGATGGAATTTACTTACTAGGAACCCTATTTGAGATATACATAATTGTCCTTAGAGCTTCTTCTCACATTGATTTGGATACAAAGAATAATTCATCATACTTCTAATCAAATATATAAGAATACGAGTATCTTTCAGCAATCCTATTCTGCTGTGATACATCTAGTAAATCATATTTAATACATATACCCTACTTTTCCAAGCATCTAGTAAAAGAACTATAATTATAATTAGGTTCATTATAAATACCTTAAAATTTATCACCCCTATTAGATATGATAATCTTGACTTTTCTATGTAATCAACTCTTGCCTCATTTATATACACTTCAAGAGTATAAATGGTCTTAGAATTTATATAAATTATATATATATATATATATATATATATATATATATATATAATCATGTCTCAACAGGTTATCTTTAAGGTAATAAAATATCTCTCTTTAATAAGATAGAACATAAAATGACTCACAAATATAAACACAATCTCAAGGAGCTTACTCTCTTTCATTTTAATATGAGATCATTGTAAACTCAAGATTCATATTAATTCTGTATAAACTATCATACAGAATTCAAAATTTAATTTTTATTGAATCATACTAAGTTTACAATCACCAAAAGAGAAATAATATTTTAATAATTCTAAGTAAAAAACTCAAATTCCTAGAATTGTAAGTATATCCTCCATATCCATCAAATGAATCATCTCTAGACATAGGCGATAAATACAAACTATTATCGCTTTCGCTTTAAGATAATTCCCTATAATGATGAATATTTTATTCTCTTTTAGATATATATATTTTATATATATTAAAATAAATTTCTATTATTTGGTAATATTTGTTGAAGCATCAAAATCAATTGACCAAGTATTAGAAAATGATTTCTATAATATTTTATTTGAATCATACAAAGATCAGACTTACACCTTTTCTTTCAAACCAAATCTTATAGTTCTTCTTCACATAACTTTCCTTGTTATAGAAGTAGCACTTTATTGTGAAGAATTTTTCTTTTATGAGTTTATATAGTATTTATAAACTAAGGTGGCTTATGCCTCAATTTTCCTTTATTATTACCAACTCCTTAGGAAGTACTCAAAATATTATGAGTATTTTCTATCTTAATTTTTTTTTATTCTTCCTGTACACATATACTAGTTGACTCATCTAAGTTTTATTTATTTTTAATTAAATTTTAAATGAGTCAAACTAAGAAGAAAAATAAATTATGAGAAATGACTCAATTATAATCATGCTCAATGTTCTTGAACTTACAGCTTTATCAGCTATATTGGGGACATAATCTTAAATTCCTCAAATACTATCATTTTTAATCAATTCTTCTATTAAGGTGTCAACTAATGACTTATCATTAAATTTAAATTGATCTATAAATATTCTTATGCACTAATTGTAAACTGTATTGAAGTCTAAATGTTATTAGCAATTATCATAATATTAAGTCTTTTAGATCTTTCCCAATCAATTATATCAAATATTTATTCCATAGAGCTTTCAATAATTAAGTCTGTGTTCTTTTTAAATTAATCTGATCATGGTCTAACTCACTCAATACAAATTGTATATGCTCAAGCCATTTATTTCAGATAAGATATAGGGATATTATAAGAATATAATAAAGGAAGTACCACTGTAATAATGTAGTTTTTTTCAATAAATGTTGAACTATTGATATCATCTTTATTTCACCTTTGGGTGAAATATTGATATATCTAGTGTTCACACAAAATTATTTATGGAAGACTGATATCATCCTTGTAGAATAGGGTTGCTACCTTTGGGTATACAATCCTAAACTACAAGGATATCTAAAATAGTATCATCTTACCCTATCACATAATTATTTGAAATAGATTCTCCTTTGGGATTATCTAAATCTTCTAATTATATGTGTCATTGTGAATATTATTTTCTTTATATCATTTAGGACCAATTCCATAATGTATTTTATAAATTATTGGTCCAGGTCACTTTGGTGGCTACAAGATCAATACAAGAATATAAAATAACGTCTAAAATGTCCTATAAATTATAAGACCTTTATTATAATTCACATCTCATAAGTCTATCATCCCAAGCTACTTTGGTAGCTATCGGTCAGATAAAACTTAGAGAGTTGAATTATAAATAATATTCAACAAGTTTTATTATCTAATTTATACTGAAACAATTCAATAATAAAATAATAATAAATTGATTATTGAACATTGATCAGCATAAAGAAAACTTATATAATAACTGTAATCATGATTATACATAATTTATGAAAGACCTTTATGTAAAAGAAAGATATTATTTCACAATCTTAAACATACACATGTGAATAACCAAATAAATATCCAAGAACAATAATTGGAATTTATTTACCACATGCAATTAATGAATCATATGAGAAAACCATCAATGAACTATTATACCAGTCAATTTTATTTAATTGGGTAAGATCATAATTGAGTTAAGCATCAATCCAATTAACTTATCAATCAAAATTGATCAAAAATAAAATATAATCATTGAATAATAAAAAATATAATCATAATTAAATCTTATTAGATTATATATTGATCAATTTTATAATTGAGAAAATAACCAAAATTTCTTAATTTTATAATGACAGAACTGTAATTCTAAAAAACATAATATAAAAGAATTACAGATTGTTATTCAGTCGAAGGGTAAAACTATAATTTCGATGAATGGCAAAACTGTAATTTGAGTAAAATGGTAAAATCATAATTTTATATTTAATGGTAAAACTATAATTTTTGATTCAATGGCAAAACTATAATTTTATTAAGAAGAAGAAAAAAAAATCCCTACTCTCTTCTCTTCTTCTCTGTCTGGCGTCAGCCGTCAGAATCTTCTTGTGCAAACCTCTAGTGCGTAGCTATGTGCATTGCCTCTGATCATTCGTCATACAGAATCGCTAATGCAATGTCCGTAGCATGAAATAGGTGATCAACGCACTTATATAACGTTGACAACAAACAATAAATTCATCAATCATACATAAAAATTATAAATCATTTGCAAGGAAATGATATGATAGATTGAATAGAAAAATAGATCAATAATATCGATGAATCATTCATGCATCGTAAACAAAAATTGATTAACATCTTTTATCGAACAAAAGATGCTAACAAATAGATCCAAAGTATTTGATTTCAAAACCATGGCTCTGATACCAATTGTTAGCATAAAATCCATAATATGCTATCTGTAATGCGAAAAAACTTTAATCTGTAATGCGGAAAAACTTTAATGCCAGAATATAAAATCAAATAAAAATGGATCTAAAAGGATTATTACGATGCATACCTTTTTAATGCTACTATTCAGAAAAACTTTCACCTAATATACCAGCGCATTATCATCGGATCCAAGATCTTCAATATCAATCTGCAAGGAGAACTAGACTCACCTTCTCCTCTCTTCCTATTCTTTCACAAGACCACTATGATTGATGAATTAGGAAAATAATAATATAAGAAAGGAATATGATTGATGAATTGTAATCTCTCAATTGAGTAATACACATGACAAAGAGAATCCAATCATATCCATAATATATCTTACTTAATTAAATAGGATCACATAATCTTTAAAGGGTGAAGTAAATCAGTAGAAAACAATGGGAGGGTAAATATAGAAGACAGTGATTAAACTGGATAATTGCCCAGTCTGTTGCTAGCTGCCAAAACAAAAAACAAAACAAAACCTTAAGTTTTGCTGAGTAAATTCCTCGAGCAAGGACCCCAGATAGAGTAGTCTCTTCTTCCAGCAAATGTTCGTAAGGATCCCGCTGAGCAGCAAATGTACCAATCATTCCCTTGATTTGATCTGCTGGTGCAACCAAGAGCAAACAGTTACCAATATAAACAAGAACTTGAAGGAACACACATCATATCTTTCACTGACTGACCTTATAGGTTACATGAGCAGAAATCAAGATCACAAACAGCAAGAAGGATAATCAATTCTTGTCCACTTTATACAGAAGGCTAAGTATGAAATATTTACAATTATGACTAATGGAATGCGTACTGAACAACAAGCCAAGGTCACCAAACTCGGACGGTGCATGCATTTTGTTTTTACAAATGTAAATGTTAAGATACTTGGTGGCCTTGGATAGCAGCCATAAGCATGTACCTGATTTCTAAATTATTTTGAGATCATTACATTAATATTTAACCATAAAAAAATTATACATTATTCTTTTACTTGGTAAGATCATGATTTATTAGCTGAATGATAGTGGCAGTTATGGTTGAAATAGATATGCAACAAAGAAGATTTTAGGTTGTTTCTGTTTTTAGCTTGCTTCTAATGTACCAGAATGTACCTTTGATCCCTCTCTTCCACACTACATTTGAATAAGTTGAGCCAGAGGCAATATTATGCCTAACGGTGAAAGTTGATCCCTCCTTGAGAGTAAAAAGAATTTGACTTCGGTACTTTGCTACTGGTAAGGATGTAATCAAATTGGCGAAGCCCTCAGATACAACTCCTATCGAGTGAAATGTGACTTCAGGTTCAACTTTGGCTGCAGAAATGAGACATAAAGCAAGGTTCATGAGTCATGACAAATCTCCAAAGAGTCAAGAAAAAATTAGATTGTTAAAGAACTCTTGACTGTTTAACTCTCCGTCAACACCGCCAAGCAGCTATTCTTTCCACCTCCTCAGACTTTCATCTTCCTGCAAGATGTATAGGAGCTTAATGGACTTGCAAAATGATTTTTCTTTCAAGCAAATAAAATGCTTAGTCCCTGCTAATAAAATACTTCTAGCCATGAGTATATTGCAGATGGTTGTCACTGATAACATGATATATTTTTTCCCATGAGAAGTGGCCAGTAAGGTTGAAGCACAAAGTAAATATGACGCCACAAACAAACTAGTGGGAAGAGGAATGAACAAAAGCCAATTCCCTACTACACGTAGAAAGCAAAGGAGAGAGACAGATAGGTCAAAACAGAGATGATAACATCTTCATCAAATCTCTACATCTTATCTATTAATTTTTATGTTTGATCAATAAATTTATTGTTTGTTGTATATTATATGACTGTTGATCACCTGTTTCATAGTATGAATATTGCATCAGCAGCTGCATAACGACAGCGGCGGCCATGCATAGGCAGCAGCTGCGCACAGCGGCTGTTCGCAAACAGAAGGCCGGCTGCAACAGCACAGCTGCAGAGTGGCGGCCGCGCGCAGACAGCAGCCACACAATGGGGCAACGCATGAGCAGCAGGCCATGGCTATGCGGCAGCGGTAGCCTGCGGGCAGAGGCCGCACTTAGGCGGCTTCCATGCGCGGGCAGCAGCCCCGTATAGGCGACGGCCGTGCGCCCGCACACAGGCGGTGGGCTCACAGGCAGCGGCCACCCACTAGCGGCTGCCGCACGCAGAAGTGACACCCGCCCGCAATAGCGGTGGCTGCCACGCGCACAGTGGCGACTGCGGCAGAGGCGGCAGAGGCGGCAGCACCTGCAAGGCAGTGGCCTCCCACGACCACTAGCGGCGACTGCTGGAAGAGGCAGTGCCGCGCTCGCCCGTAGAGGCGGCGGCCGAGTGCGCACGGGGCGGCGGTGACGTGCGCAGGGGCTGCAGTAGAGAGTTTAGGGATTTTCTTTTTCCAAAAAAGACATTTTTACCCTTTGAAATACAGGAGTCCTTTTCTTGACTTTTCGTTAATGCGCTCGATAAATTGAATATTTCTCAATATATCCTTTTGACAGTTCTACCCTTCACAAATTTTATAATTCAGGTTTATGTCCTATCATAAAATTACTATTTTACCCCTATAAAATTATGAAATTTTGATAAATATCTTTAATTATAAAATTGATCAATATCATTTAATTTTAGTTTAATTTGATCATTATGATTATTTATTTGATTTAGTTATGATCAAATTTAGAAAAAATTAAATTTTGATTAATTTTGATTGATGAGTTAATTGGATTGATGCTTAACTCAATTATGAGCTTACCCAATTAAATAAGATTAACTTGTATAATAGTTCATTGATGGTTTTCTCATATGATTCATTAATTGCATGTGGTAAATAAAATCTAATTATTGTTCTTGGATATTTATTTGGTTATTCACATGTGTATGTTTGAGTTTGTGAAATAATATTTTTCTTTCACATAAAAGTCTTTCATGATTTATGTATCATCATGATTACAGTTATTATATAAGTTTTCTTTATACAGATCAATGTTCAATAATTATTTTGTTATTATTTTATTATTAAACTGCTTCAGTATAAATTAGATAATGAAACCTGTTGAATATTATTTATAATTTAACTCTCTAAGTTTTATCTGACCGATAGCTGCCAAAGTAGCACGGGATGATAGACTTATGAGATGTGAAATATAATAAAGGTCTTGTCATTTATAGGATATTTTAGACAGTATTTTATATTCTTGTATTGATCCCGTAGCCACCAAAGTGACCTGGACTAATAATTTATAAAATACATTATGGAATTGGTCCTAAATGATATAAAGAAAATAATATTCATAATGGCACACATAATTAGAAGATTTAGATAATCCTAAAGAAGAATCTATTTCAAATAATTATGTGATAGGGTAGGATGATACTGTTTTGGATATCCTTGCAATTTAGGATTGTATAGCCAAAGGTAGTAACCCTATTCCACAAGGATATTATCAATCTTCCATAAATAATTTTGTGTGAACACTAGATATATCAATATTTCACCCAAAGGTGAAATAGAGATGATATCAATAGTTCAGCATTTATTGAAAAACACAAAGCATTACATTATTACAATGGTACTTCCTTTATTATATTCTTGTAATGTCCCTATATCTTATCTAAAATAAATGGTTTGAGCATATACAATTTGTATTGAGTGAGTTAGATCTTGATCAGATTAATTAAAAAGAAACATAAACTTAATTATTGAAACCTCTTTCTAATAAATATTTGATATAATTGATTGGAAAAGGTCTAAAAGACTCAATATTATGATAATTGCTAATAACATGTAAACTTCAGTATAATTTACAACTAGTGCATAAGAATATTTATAGATTAATTTAAATTTACTGATAAATCATTAGTTGACACCTTAATAGAAGAATTGACTAAAAATAATAGTATTTGAGGAATTTAAGATTATGTCATCAATATAACTGATAAAGCTGTAAGCTCAAGAACAGTGAGCATGATTGTAATTGAGTCATTTCTCATAATTTATTATCTTTCTTCTTAGTTTGACTCATTTAAAATTTAATTAAAAATAAATAAAACTTAAATGAGTCAACTAGTATATGTGTACAGGAAGAATAAAAAATTAAGATAGAAAAGACTTATAATATTTTGAGTACTTCTTAAGAAGTTGGTAATAATAAAGAAAAATTGAAGCATAAGCCACCTGAGTTTATAAATACTATATAAAATCATAAAAGAAAAATTCTTCACAATAAAGTACTACTTCTATAACAAGGAAAGTTATGTGAAGAATAACTATAAGATTTGGTTTAAAAGACAAGGCGTAAGCATGATCTTTGTATGGTTCAAATCAAATATTATAAAACTCATTTTCTAATACTTGGTCAATTAATTTTGATGCTTCAACAAATATTATCAAATAATAAAAATTTATTTTAATATAAAAAATATCTAAAAGAGAATAAAATATTCATCATTATAGGAAATTATCTTAAAGCGAAAGCGATAATAGTTTGTATTTATCACTTGTGTCTAGAGATGATTCGTTTGATGGATATGAAGGATATACCTATAATTCTGGGAATTTGAGTTCTTTACTTAGAATTGTTAGAATATTATTTCTCTTTTGGTGAATGTAAACTTAGTATGATTCAATAAAAGTTATATTTTGAATTCTGTATGATAGTTTATACAGAATTAATATGAATCTTGAGTTTACAATGATTCATATTAAAATGAAATAGAGTAAACTCCTTGAGATTATGTTTATATTTGTGAGTCGTTTTATGTTCTATATTATTAAAGAGAGATATTTTATCACCTTAAAGATAACCTGTGGAGATATGATTATATATATATATATATATATATATATATATATATATATATATATATATCTAATTTATGTAAATTCTAAGACCATTGATACTCTTGAAGTGTACATAAATGAGGTCAAGAGTTGATTACATAGAAAAGTCAAGATTATCATATCTAACAGGGGTGATAAATTTTAAGGTATTTATAATGAACTCAATTATAGTTCTATTTCTTTTACTAGATGCTTGGAAAAGTAAGGTATATGTATTAAGTATGATTTACTAGATATATCACACCAGAATAGGATTGCTGAAGGATACTCGTATTCTTATATATATAATTAGGAGTATGATGGATTATTCTTTGTGCCTAAGTCAATGTGAGAAGAAGCTCTAAGGACATTATATATATCTCAAATAGGGTTCCTAATAAGTAAATTCCATCAATGTCTTTTGAGTTATGGATTGATAAGAAACTTAACTTAAGATATTTTGGGATTGTCCTGTAGAGACAAGGATCTTCAATTCACATAAAATGAAATTAAGATTAATAACTATTTTAGATATTTTATAGTTTATCTAAAAAGTTCAAATAATAGGTTTCTTATTGTCCTAATCATAGTACAGAGATGATTTAATCTAGTAATATAAAGATTCCTATAAAATAGCGAATTAGTGGAGTGAAAATCTCAAAATTTAATTTTTGATATAGAAGATATATAATTTGATACTCCTTTATTATTCGAGAAATTATTGTTATTCAAATCATTAAATGATTTGATAATGACGAACAACAAAATAACATTACTAAACTCTCACATATATTGATATCACTTTTAATGGTCTTGTAGAATAATCATAATTGATAATTTTGAGAATATCTCAAAGGGAAAGGAATTTTGTCATTTATGATTATCATGTGGTATATCTACATGAATTATATTATAATATAGGAATCAAATGAATCCCTAATCCCTTATTATTTTCACAAGTCGTGAAAGGTAACAATTCTGAAAAAGAAAATATGATGCAATGAAATAAGAGTTAAAATCAATAACTAGGATGGTGTCTGATGAATTCATCGAATTGTCCAATAACTATAAAAGATTGTTACATAAATGTAACTTAACGATAATGTCAAATGATATAATGGTCGGACTTGTGGTTAAAGGTTTTACTCATAAAGAATGCATTGACTATAATGAGACATTTAATTTTTAAATAAACTCATTAAGAATCGTTATGATATTGATGACTCATTATGAGTATGAGTTACACCATAAGGATGTGAAAATAAGTTTTTTGATTAAAGATCTAACTTTATATGAGTTACTCTGGATGATTCATAGAAGAAATATAAAATTTGGTATGCAAATTCAAGAATCTATTTATGACCTTAAACAAGCTTCTAACAATGATATATAAAGTTTGATTTGATATCATTGATTTCTTCAGATTTAAGAAAAAAACTATTGATCGATATTTATATCTGAAGATCAATGGGAGTAAGTTTATTATTTTTATTGCTAATAATGTTCTTGGTTTATTATACTAAATCAAGAAATTTATCATCAAGAATTTAAGATGTTTGATATGAATGAGACATCTTATCTTATTAGCATTGAGATATTCAGTTATAGATCTCAATGATTGTTAAGACTATCTCAGAAATGATATATTGGCCAAGTCTTGAAAAAGTTTAATATACAATCTTGTTCAGCAAATCATAAAAAAAAGAACTTTTAGTCAAAACAGGTGCTTTAAAATGATTTAAAAAGAATCAGATAAAGAAAATATTCTTTATATATGCACAGTTGAAAGTCTATGCTCAACCAAAGACACTACAGATATCAGTTTTACAGTTAATATATTGGGTAGATATTCAAGTTACCCAGAAATAAAAATATTAAAGAACTACAAAAGAAAGGTAATAAGATATTTGGAATGGACAATTCTCTACTCACAAGTATGAAATTATATTAGCTTGAAAGTATGGTAATTTTCAAGTGTTGATTTTATAAATTACCTCAATAATAGGAATTCCATCTTACGATTTATACCTATCTCAATTAGAGGGGTAATTTATTATTATATTATTAACAATAAAAGTTGATTTTGTGACATGCTTTAAGGCCACTAATCAAATTTATGACTGTGAAATCTTATCTCAGAACTTGGTATGGTCAGACTCAATTGCCAGGTCGCTGAGGATATTTTATAACATATCGCAGTAATTTTCTTCTCTAAGAATGACATGTACTATAGCATCTCTATGCATTATGGTATAGAGCATTTGATGGTTAGAGAAAAAGAGTCCAGAAACATATAATGTCAATTAATTATCAGAGTTCCACTGTATTGATTGTTGATCCATTCACTTTGGACTTTCAACCTGAAGTGTTTTTAAAAGAATATGTTCTTGTGATTGGGTTTGTGAGCAACTATGGTGATGCATGTTTGAGTAAACACTATAATTGATATTTTATTTACGTACTTAAAATTATCTATTTCTGCTATCCTATTCATAATTATGTATGTACATATTATGGCTAAATGTGATAACAGGATTGTCTTGATAAGATAAATTACATAGATCATTTTGCACTGCATTAGGAAAGGCTAATTATGTTGTGGTACATAGAAGGAAGTATGATATTTATGTTATACAACCGCTATGACTCGTATTGTTAGTCAGACTTAATATAGTATTATTATATTTATTAAACTTATTGGCCTATTTTAAATTTCACACGCATATAAATAATTTTTAAAATTTCAAAATCCAATTATGTAAATTTTATTTTTAAATAAATATTATTTATTTATTTTGATTTTGAATACTTTTTGTATCTTACCAAATTAATAGGCCAAGTGGAAGATTATTAGATTACGTGGCTCTATTTAATTAAGTAAGATATATTATAGATATGATTGGATTATGATTATGATTATTGGCTAATAGAAGGGAAGTCCAATTAAAGTAGGATTAAGGAGATGCTCTTGATGGGAGGAACTCTCCTAATTACTTATCATATCGCCTATAAATAGATAAGACCTCCTAGGATGCAAAATGGGGGAAGAGAAAAGATGATGAATGATTATGAGAATTACAGAACACCTGACATAGTTGATAAATTACAGATCTTCTCTCTATCTCCCTTTGTCACATGTATCAGTCAATTGAGAGATTACAGTTCCTTTCTCATATTATTGTTTCCCTAATCCATCAATAATATTAGTCTTATGAAAGGATAGAAAGAGAGGAGAAAGTAAGTCTAGTTCTCCTTGCAGATTGATATTATAGATCTTGGATCTAATGATAATGTGCTGGCAGATGAAAGTTTTCCTGAATAGTAACATTAAAAGGAACACATCGTAATAATCATTTTAAATCAATTGTTATTTAATTTCATATTTTGACATTAAAATTTTTTCGTATTACATATAACATATTATAGATTTTTTTGTTATCAGACATCTCTGGGCAAAAAATTCACTTCTTTACAGAAAAAATTAGCTACTAAGATCGGCAAAAATAAAAGATGAACACAAAATTGTTCTTTTCTCATAAGGATCAAGAGGGCCGAACCTAATCTAGACCTTGTATTTCTCCACCTGATCCCTTAGGGGAATCAGCGGCGACAGAACGAACCCATCGGCACCGGGTTCCTCGCCCTCGTCTCTGCCAACTTAGTTGTCGCCGTCGTCCTCATCGTCTCCGACGTCGAACTCCCCCTTGGCGTCCTCGGTCAAATCATCGCTGCTCTCCGGGGGAGCTCTAGCAGCAGCAGAGGAACTCTTCGGCTTCCTTCTGGAGATTTTTTGGGCCGTAGGAGGCTTAAGCACAAATATACCGGGAGGGAGGAGGCAAGAGACAGCGAGGCATCGGTGTCACTTTTGAAACAAAAGTACATGTCTCTACCGCTCTTCGTGACGTAGAGATACAAAAAAAGTAGCCCAAACAGCACATACAAATAGTGTCGGTTGGCGATTAGAGTGAAGCCCTGCCCTTGTTTGGGGCCGCAGAACGACTGATACCTTCTCCTCCTCTTCACTGAACTTTGCATTGGTTGGTACGGAAGAGGCATACGAGCTCTCAAACCTACAAAATTATGGGTTGCTATCGTTTTATTCTTCTTATGTTCAATCTAATGAGGGAACAAGATTAATAAAGGAACAACACGGTTGAAATGGACATTTTGACGTTAATCTTTCTTTTTCTCCAATAACATTGACATCATGCGATGAAAAAATTTAAAGAAATAAAGATGCTGTTATTAAAAAAATATCATTTTTTTTTTATAGAAAAGGACGTTCTTTTTTTTGGATTTCTCCCAAACAATGTGCTCTAATTTGAAGAGTACTTGAATTATCTCTCAAAAAGTTGATTTTTTTTTTTTTCGTTCGTAGTAGTGCCTTGACCTATTACAGTGTTTTAGTTATCACAATAAAAATATTATATAATGATGTAAATGGACTTATAAAACCAACCAAACCAACTTTAAACATAAAAAACCAACAAACAAAAAGACATAATATAATGTTGTTTTTCAATATTCTTAGTGTTTTCAGTAGCTTAACAAATATACTATGACACTATTGAGAAAGTGAGCTAAATAAATCAAAACATGCTACACATCATTTGATATATCATATAAGATTTCCACAAATATTTATAATAGTCTATAAACAATATTACTCAAATAAAAATTAAAAACCGATTTATTATAATATTTTGATCATAATAATAAAGCTATTATAAAACCTACTTGAAAAAAATTATAAATGATCCAAATTTATTATTAACCTTAACCAAATCAATTATAAGTTTAAAAATATGATATTATAATGATCTACAAGTAATGACAATCAAAGATGTATAGTATGATGTTACTCAAAAAAATTTTCAATAGTTTTGTACTATTTTTAAATACCTCAAAAAATATTATAAATAAGCAAAAAATACTATAACGATTCAAAGTTGGTGAAATAATCGAGGAAAAAAATTTGGTGAGAAAAATTGATGAGAGACATTTTAGATTTTTTTAATTAAGAGATATCGTTGCAGAAAAAAAAAGGAGACACCTTTTACGAAAAATTAAAAAAAATAAAAATCGTCCAGAAAAAACATTGTTTTATGTATCTGGTAGGGAATCAACGTTTATTCATTCCCCTGACTTTTGATGTCCAGTGCCAAAGAACTCTTATTTTAGAAAGAAATAATGGATTGGGTTAGCATTGTTCGGATCAGAAAAAGAGATTTACGCCGATATGCTTATCGCACGGCCAGGAAACAATATACAACATGCCCGCCCATCTATGCAACTGGAACGAGATCACCAATAATAGAGAGCAAAAAAAAAAAAAAAAAAAAAGGTCACACAAACTAGTTGATTGTGCTATAAAGGAATACACCAAATAAATGCTCGTCTCCATATCACATGAAATCCTCAGCTGGTGTAGAATGACATCGGCGGGCAACCATCAGAATCATCACCATCATTATTATTGTCATCACAGTAAGATAAGATAAAAAGACAGCTTCTACTGCAATGCAAACAACTCTAAAGGCAGCATTACCAAACCAGAAACAAAGGGAGAAACGGGATCGGGTCACTTTATTTACCAAAGAGAACTTTCTCACCACTACTTGGTATACACAAAATGTAAACTTTCTCACCACTACTTTGTATACACAAAATGTAAACAAATAGCAAAAGGGCCATTCGGATATTATACATTTGGAGAAGCTAAGAAACTGCCAACATGAACACCCACAAAATTTAGCTGACAAGCTCGGTGTTCTATCGGACGATAGACTAAAGGGTAGTATTGGTGCCATTGTATTTTTTTTTATAAAAAAAAGGGTGGCTAACACCACCGCTGCAGTTAGCCCTGCTGTGAAAATGCTCAGCAGAGCTTCAAAAGGAAAGTTTGCTAACTGGCAAACATCTAAGGATCCAGTTTCACCCACTCGTAGCGACCAGGCAGTGGTTGATCCTTCACCACGTCGAAGTTGTACCTGACAAATGGTGACAACAATATTAGGAGTTAATGACATAATATTCCAGCTAATGAAACAACATGCAGCAGTGTGACACCAAAAAACCGATAAATCATATCCCTCAAAATTAGAAGAGGGATACACCTACCAGTGTTCCTGCACCATTACAAACTACAGCAGATATTTTGTATAGGGAAGATCAAAGTTCTCAATCACATAAGTGCTATCCTATTGAATTTGAATCTGGCACAGCATTTACATAAAAGAATTAACTCCAATAAACCAGCCCCACAGAAATTCCATTATGGCCTCCTTAAAGATAATGATCTTAAAATTGAGCTTGTCTAAGACTAAAGACCAAATATTTGAGAATTCTTACTTCTCTATAAAACTGATCTGCTGGAGTTGTTCTGGCCCGGCAAAAAGCTCTTCCAATTCCAAGGCAGTTGGGATGCAACTGGCAACTGATGCCTGCCTTTTAAAGCTAGCGGTGGACTTGGTCGGCCAAGTTGTTGAACCAAGACCTACTATGGTTTCTGAATCCCTTGTCAAACTGCAAGGCGTGGTCTCTCTAGCACTCCTGCACCCAACAACACAAATTGTCAACATTGTTCCAAAAACAAGCAAGCACACATCAAAAGAAAAGAAACTTGAAGGTTCTGTCCAAAACAACTTCACCAAGCTCATCTCATGTGATAACTGTGGAAGAGTATAGGGCAAGCATATCCAGCTCTTAAGGTTTCTTTCTAATGGCATGGTTGTAAGCTTTTGTAAGATCTCTCCCCTCTGGCACTATATCTAGATAAAGCAACAATATGATCATCCCACTCTCCACATACAGTGTTTGCTAGTTGATTACTGTATCGATCAAATCAAATTGGCAGCCAAAAAGTTATAACAAAAATGTCTAGGAATTCTACATAAATTCTTCAAGAACAAATGGGAAGAACAGAAAAAAGGGTAGAAAACAATATAAAGGTGGCCAAGAATTCATTGCAATAAAGGATCATCATGGTTGCCCAGCATTTAGTTTTCAGGTGCTCCCAGTGAAAAGTTGACTGCGCTCAACGAATGTAACTATAAAGAGCCCTTTGATCGTGATCGGATGATTGCCAAGTCTGGCCATGTACTGTCCGCACATGATTGTTCGCTATAAAAATGTGCCAAAAACACTACCACAAATGAATGAAACAAAATGCTTTAGGAACCACCCATATGCAATGCAATACCAAAGTGCCGCAAAGACTGTTCTAATCAGACATCACAACTTTAAATGTCATAACGATATATAACTCATAGCAACCAGTAGCAAGTAATTTAAGATCTACTGGAATGTTCAGCCAAGTTGAGAATACAACTTCAAACTACAAACTTGGATGAAAAGTAAGCAACCTCAAATTACTGTCGCCCACAGACAATTAGCATGAAGATGGAAAATAAAAAAGACAAGGAATTCAAATTGGGCCTTACATGAAGGAATGACATACTAGAAGAATAGAGGAAGGTCTGCGTTTCTAGTGGTTAGTGCAACGTTGTCCAATGCTTGAGGTCTTGTACGCCATTTAATGTAATGAGTGAGAATTAATTTGTTTTAAAAAATTGATTGTGAATGGTAGAAAGGAAGATGGTAATAAAGAAAGGGATCAATAATCGACAATGTACGAGTGTGTGGACTGACAATGCACGTAACAGCAATTAAGATGAAAAGATGCAAGTGATTGAAATGTTAAACGGTGTTTCTCTTTTTCTTTTTCAATTCGAATGATCCTGGTCAGAGATTTATTTGAGCAAGTATATATAGATTATTCCTCTTGTGATACTGAGAGTAGATGATCCTCTATTGACACTCAATTATCTTCCTAAGGTTAGGTACCAATTCCGATAACTAGTTGTACCAGATCTGAAACTTTCCAAACCTATAAGTCTAGCGTCAAATAAAGGAGTACTCATATAAGACATCCTGGTGTCAGTCTAAGAACCAGATACACAACTTGGACTATTGAATCGTTGTCTGATATTAGGTATCATTAACCATATAATATTTCATAAGCAGATCAATCAGTGAACTCATTTTTTAATGAGCACTTGTACTATATCCTTAGTGTCTCCACACAAGTGACTATGAGACCAATTGCCTCCATCATATGGACGGGTATATAGTACACGAGTCTGTCCGATTATCTCGATGTCCCTCTCGAGTAACCTATGACAGGGATTATTTAGGATTTGTGTTTAAACGTGAATCGATCTCATTATCATGATCTCATCACGATCCGATTCCCATTACACTGAACCAAGAATATCACAATATATATGCTACAGATAATATAATATGAGAATATGATAATATTAATCATAAGCAAAAAGATCACACAACGTGTCATACATGTTATCACTCATGTAATTGGCTTATAGGGCACTTGTAACCAACACTTACAATATGACATATTGATGAGAGGAGTTTAGTTTAAACTCTATCATCAATTGGTTGTCATCATCAAAAAAGGGGAGATTGTTGAATCTGAAAATTTGATGATGAAATCAATTGATGAAATTAATAATCTAATGAGCGTTTGAATGACACAGGACTAACTTAGATCATGGAAAGATAAATCAATTTAAGTAAAAAGAATCAGTCATTGGGTCGAATCAAAACATATTAGAAGATTGGACTCGGGCCGGAGGTGTGGTCGACATACTGGAAGGACTTCATTTCATGAGTTCGGGCATCAAGCCAAAAGGTTCGGGCATTACACCAAGGAAATCATATGTTGCGGAGGTCAACATGCTGATGGATCGGGCAATATGCTGAAGGGGAGAATGATGCACCAAAAGATTGGATAAAGCATCAGATGAACTAATGACATGTCGAACAACATAGGATTTATGCTTTGTAATTGGTTGTGTATTGATGGAAGTAGTTTAGGTTGTAATTGAGTTGGTTTTGGGTGAAACCTTGCCAACTTAATTAGGAGCCTATTAAGCCTGATCTGAGACTGAGTTGGGCCCATTGGGAGGCCCATTTAATAACCCAAAAGTTGAGTTTGGTGGTGGTACCGCCAAGCTAACATAGTTCAAAACTATGTCAGGTGGTGGTACTGCCCCAGCTAGCGGTAGTACCACCAACATTAATTTCTGCAGGTGGTGGTACCACCTAGTGCAGGCAATGGTACCACTCGTACACTGAGAAATAAAATATTTAAATTTTGGCTCCAACTTTTGAAGCCATTTGGGGTCTATAAAGACCCCACTCATTCATGCTTGAGGAAGCAAGAAAAGATAATAAAAACTTATGTTTTGTAGTGAGAAAATCCTATTAGAAAGTTGAGTTCCCTTCTTAAGAAGCATAGAGATTGTTCTAAGGGAGAGCGTGAGGGAATACTTGTAAAAGAGGGTGGTTGTAAAGGTTTTCTCCTGAGCCTATGAAAGAAGAAAGAGTTATAAAAGGGGTAGTTGATCTTTGCCCATTGAAAAAAGATCGGTTGTGGAAGCCAGTAGCCTTAAGTGAAGAGAAATCGGAAGTGGACGTAGGCCATGTGGACCAAACCACTATAAATCTGGTTTGCATATCTCTTTCATGCTTTTCACTCTTATTACTCAATGATTCACTTGTTTAATACTCTTATAAATGTTTTTAAGTTAAATATATTTTTTATATGAGTTTGATTGAATGAGTCTTTAAATCGATGTAATTTTTTGAAAGCACTAATTTACCCCCATTAGTGTCGATTTGATCCTAACAATACATACATCACATCACATGGTCCATGATCATCTGTCCATATCATACATCACATGTGCACACATCTTGTAGGACTACTAGATAAATAATAATAGTTATAACTTTTTAATTAACTATATTTTCTGACATTTGGGACATAATGGTAATTTTTAGATTTGTTAAGGGTATTTTTAGAATTTAGATAGAAGGACATATCTCAAAATTTTTTAAATTCCAAAGGGTAAAATCATCCTTTCACTGAAAATAAACTCTAATTCATCTATCGCCTACTAGTGGGCGATCATCATCGTCCCTCCACAAGCGGCACGACACCACTATGCGCTCGCTTCTACCCGCAAGTGACTACCATTGCCCTCTAGGGGTCACCATTATGGGCGGGCGACACTTTTGCCCGTGGGCACCCCCCTGTAGGCGGCTTAGCCTCGTGCGACTACCTCTGTAGGCAGCCTGACCGTAGGTGGCCTGCCCTGCCTGCATGCAGTTTGTCCAAGGGCACTGCCTTCATAGCCAAGAGCACACGTCGCCTCTCCGCAAGCATCTTTGGGCACAACAAGAATGTGTAGAATAATTTTACATGATTCAACACAACACACGTGGTTTATAAGCCAATTATTGCATAAGAAACCTGGCTCTGATACCACTATTAGGAAACCATGAGAGCATTATATATGTAGTGAAAAAATAAAACAAAACTGGTTTTCTATGTTTATTACGTTGTCTTGTAACGATTAGTACGTGAAAAATCGTAAAAATCAAAAACTATGAGTCATATGAAATTTATTACCTAGGGAGATTATATATCCATACAACTTTCAGATCCTATGGAAGAGAATTAAGGAGGTCAGATGTCCTTTCTAGTAGTATCCACACGATGGATCGATGCAGCGATACTCCTATAATCGTAGCCAAAAGCCCATAACTCTTGTGGACCTTCTTGTAGTGAACATGGAAGAAGATCTTCTATCTTCTACGTTCTCCTCTCACAGTAGAGAGAGGGTGGTTAGCTAAGAAGAGATAGGAGGGGGTGGCAAAAGATGTAACCTATCAACTATGTTGACTGCCCTTACCTCTTATTTATAGAGAGCCTCCAAAGACCCTAATGGATTCCGCCTTAGTGGGTATTGGATCTTTATCCAATTACCTACACCTCTTGGATTATTGGATTTTTATCCAATAATTTTAATTTGCCTCCAATTGGGCCTCATGCAAAGAGTCCATTAATGTTGGGTCTCATCTAATGACAATGGGGGCTTATTGGATAACTCATATACTATCCTTTACTCATTGCAATCATTAACTATATGTATGTGACCCTCTAGACCTAATGTCGAACTAGCGATGAGTTGAACCTATTAGAGCTTCTAACTTAGTGAATTATTATCCCATAATAATTCACTCAATTCATCGACGATGGATGTACTAGGCCACTGTGCCATAGTCCCCAGATAGTACATAGGATCTAATCCATTGGATATGTCTGTCCTTGGTTATCATGTATCTATTTTCTATCATCTATCTAATATCTCAAGAACCATATATTAGGCATGGTACTATTAGGCCACATATGAAATCCATCTAAGTCTCTTGGCGTACTCCTTCTCTATCATTCCAAATGACCCTGATCAATGATTTGCCTGAGCGAGAGCACACGTGATATTCCTCTCATGATACCTAGAGTGGAAGATCCTCTATAAGATTGGTTATCAATTTCGATAATTAGCTAGACCAGATCTGAAAAAGATCACGCAGTGTGTTACATATGGTATCACTCACATGATTGACTTGCAAGACATATGTAACCACTACTATAAGGCAAGGTTGGTGGCCAAAGGGTATTCAAAGGCAAGGAGTTGACTACGGTGAAACCTTCTCACCTGTAGCCATACTGAAATCCATCGTAATTCTTATGGCCATTGTAGTATACTATAATTATGAGATCTGGCAGATGGACATCAAAACCACATTCCTTAATGGCAACCTCGAGAAGAATGTGTATATGATACAGCTTAAAGGATTCGTGTCTAAGGAGAGTCCAAATAATGTGTGCAGGTTACTTAAGCAAACTTCTTGAAGTTCAAACATAAGATTTGATTAGGCAATCAGATTCTATGACTTCGTTAAGAATAAAGATAAGCCTTGTGCATACAAGAAGGTAAGTGGGAGCACTATCACCTTCATGGTATTATATGCGGATGACATCTTGATTATTAGGAATGATGTAGGAATGCTCTCCAATGTACTATGGTGGAGTACATTGTTATAACAGAAATAACAAAGGAGGGAGTTTGGATGAAGAAGTTCATCATAAATCTGGGAGTTGTACCAAGGAGCAAGGAGTCAATTCTCATATATTATGACAACAATATGGCAATTGCTCAAGTAAAAGAACCTAGGTCTCATCAAAAGTCAAAGCACGTTCTGAGAAGATTCCATCTAATCAGAAAGATCATGGCCCGTAGAGACATAGCAATGAAAATAGTTTCTTCCAATGATAACATTGCATATCCACTAATAAAGCTATTATCTCATATTGTCTTTAAGCATCACAAGAATTTGATGAGGATCAGACACATAGATGATTGGCTTTAAGTCAAGTGAGAGATTACTGGTTACATGTGCCCAGCAAGCTAATCACGTGAGTGATAACATATGTGATACACTACACAACCTTTTTTTACATATTATTATTAGTATTTTCTCACATTATATATTATTTATTATTTATATATATATTATGATGTCCTTGCATCTATGCAATGAGAATCAGATCATGATGAGATCATGATAATGAGATCGATTCACCTTTAAACATAAACTAAATAATCCCAATCGTTGGTTACTTGAGAGGGACATTAAGATAATTGGATAAATTAATGTATTGTATACTCGTCCATATAATGGAGGCAGTTGGTCTTATAGTCGCTCGTGTGGGGACACTAAGGGTATAGTACAAGTGCTCATTGAAGAATGAGTTTACTGATTGATCCTCTAACGGAATGTTAGATGGTTAATGATACTTGACATTAAAGTAGTTTCAATTGTTTGTCTCATTTTTATACTTGAGTTTGCATTAAGGATGTCTTGTTTGAGTACTCCTTTCTTTGATATCAAACTTATAGGTTTAGAAGTTCTAGATCTGATACAATCGATTATCGAGATTGGTAGCTAATCTTATATAGACAATTGAGTATAAAAAAAAAATCATCTGCTCTCGATATCATAAGAGGAATATCCTATTTGGAAATCACAAAAGAGCATCACATGAGCAACAGAAGAACAAAACATAATTGGTTTCCCATAGTTATCACATCATTATGTAAAGATTGGTGCACAAAAAAAAAAATACAAAATCAAAAACTGTAATATGTGATAAATTGATTACCTAGAGAGATCATATATCCCTAAAATTTTAAATACAGATGGACAAGATGAAGAAGGTCAAAGCCCCCCTCTCTAGCAGTATCCACATAATGGATCGTTTTAGTAATGCTCCTCTAATCACAGCCCAAAAACCCATAACTCTTACGCACCTTCTCACGATACTCATGGAAGAAGATCACCTATCTTCTCCGCTACCTTCTCGTAACAAGGAGAGGCTGGTCGGCTAAGAAGATGAGAGAGGGAGGAGAATAGAAGAGGGTAGCCAAATATGCAACCTATCATAATTATGTCACCCTTGCCTCCTATTTATAGAGAGCCACCAAAAAACTTAATGGATCTTGCCTTTGTGGATATTGTATCTTCATCTAATTACCCACTCCTTTTGGATTATTAGATTTTTATCCAATAATCTCAATTGACCTCTAATTGGGCCTCATGCAAGGAGCTCATCAATATTGGGTCTCATCCAATGAGAATATGGGCTAATTGGATAACTCATATCTAATCTTCTACTCGCTGATACATCTGCCATATGTGTGTAACCCTCTAAGCCTAATACCGAACTAGCCATGAGTTCCTCCTATTAGAACTCCTTTTGACATAGTGGATTATTATCCGATAATAATTCACTCAATTCATCAATTATAGACGAACTATGCCACTACACCATAGTCCCTAGATGGTACAAGAGATCAAATCTATCGGACTTGTCTATCTACAATTACTAAGTATTTATAGTCCCTCATCCATCTAATATCCCAGAGTCCGTATATTGGGCATGGTACTGTCAGGCATCATACAGAATCAGTTTGAGTCTCGCTCTAATCGAATTCTCCTAGAGAACTCCTTCTCTCTCAATCTGAATGACACTGGCCAGGGATTTGTTAAAATGATAATACATAAGATATTTCACTCATGATATTAAGAGTGAATGATTCTCTATTGACACTTAATTATATTCGTAAGGTTGGTTTACAATCCCGATAACCGATTGTACTATATATGAAACTTTATAGACCTGTAAGTCTGACGTCAAAGAAAGAATTACTTAAACAAAGCATCGTTAGTGTCTTAAGTCTAAATACTAGATACACAACTATGACAACAGAATCACTATCTGACGTTAGGTATTATTAACCATCCAACATTCTATATGTGAATCAATCAGTGAACTCATTCTTAAATGGGCACTTGTATTGTACTCTTAGTGTCCCCACATGAGTGTCTATGACCAGTTATCTCGATGTCTCTCTCGAGTAATATATGACCGAAAATATTTAGGGGTTATGTTTAAAGGTGAATCAATTTTATTATTGTGATCTCATCATGATCTGATTCTCATTGTACAGATCCAAGTACATTACAGTATATGTAATATGCAACATAAAGTGAGAATATGTCAATAATAATAAACAAAATGATCGCATAGTGTGTCACATATGATATCACTCACGTGATTGGCTTGCAGGACACATGTAACCAGCAATCTCCCACTTGACCTAAAGCCAATAATCTATGTATCTGATCCCCATCAAACCCCTATGACTCAAATACAATATAAGACAAAGGCTTTGTTAGTGGATCTGCAATGTTATCTTCAAATGGAACTATTTTCATTGTTGCATCTTTGCAGGCTACGATCTCTCTAATCAGTTGGAACCTCTTTAGAACAATTATAATGAGACTTGGATTCCCTTGCTAGAGTTATGACCTCGTTGGTATTACCATATATAGGAATCGGCTCCTCGTTGCTTAGTATAACTCCAAAATCCCCGATGAAGTTCTTTATCGATACCCTCTCCTTAGTTGCTTCTACTGCAACAATACTCTCTACTTTTGTGGTTGAGTGAGCAGTAATATCTTACTTAGAACTCTTCCAACTTATTGCTCCTTCATTTAGGGTGAAGACATACCATGAGTTCGACTTGCTATCACCAATGTTGGACTGTTAAAGCTCAAGTCTATGTAGCCCTCAGCCTGGAGATTACCTCCTTTATATACTAGTAAAAGATCCTTAGTCCTTCTCAAGTACCTTAGGATACACTTTAATACCTTCCAGTGTTCAAACCTGGATCCGCTAGATATATACTCTAACATCTAGAGCATATGCTATCTCAAGCCTGGTACATAGCTTAGCATACATGATAGACCCTATCACTAAGGCATAAGTATCCTATCCATGTTTGCCCTTTTTTCAGGAGTCTTTGGGGATATACTCTTAGAAGGTGATATTTTATGTCTCATCGGTATGAGACCTCTCTTGGAATTCTCCATATTAAATCTTTTGATAGTGGAGTCTATGTACTTGGAATAGACAAGCCAAGCATCCTCTTGGATTTATCTCTATAGATCTAGATCCCCAAAAAATATGATACTTCCCCTAAGTCCTTCAAGGAGAAGTTTTTGGATAGCCAATTCTTTACTATGGAGATCATTCCTACATCATTTCCAATTATTATGACATCATCAACATATAGTATAAAAAAGGTGATAGCGCTCCCACTTACCTTCCTGTACACACAAGGTTTATCTTCGTTCTTAATAAAGTCATAAAATTTGATTGTCTCATCAAATCTTACGTTTCAACTTCGGGAAGCTTGCTTCAGTCTATAAATCGACCTGAACAACTTGCATATTTTATCTGGACTCTCATTCGATACAAATCCTCTGGCTATATCATATACACCACCTTCTTAAGGTTGTTATTGAGGAATGCGATTTTCACATCTATCTGCCAAGACTCATAGTTATATTGTGCCGCAATATCCAAAAGAATTCTGATGGATTTCAGCATGGCTACGGGTAGGAAGGTTTCATCATAGTCAACTCCTTTCCTTTGACGATACCCTTTGGCCACCTGCCTTGCCTTATAGGTCTCCACATTTCCATCTACTCTAATCTTTTTCTTGAAGATCCACTTGTAGTCGATGGATATGATACCCTTGGGTGCATCCATAAGGTTTCAAACCTTGTTAGAGTACATGAAATCCATCTAAGAATTCATGACTTCTTGCCACTTCCTTGAGTCTATACTCATAATAGTTTTCTCATAGGTCTAAGGATCAATATCCTGAGTGTCCTCTCCATTGATATGTCTCACATATCTTTCAAAAGGGTAAGACACTCTACTAGTAAAGTTGGAACTTGTGTGCTAGGTACCTGAATAGACTCGAATTCTAGAATTATGTTGGAGTTAGGTTCTCCAACCTCGCTCAACTCTATCTCACTCTCACTATTTCCACTAAGAACGTAGTCCTTCTCAAGGAACATAACCTTTTTGGTAACAAAGACCTTTTGGTCCTCAGGATGATGGAAATAATACCCCCAATTTTTCTTGGGGTATCCCACGAACTTGCACTGTTGCATCCTTGATTTCAACTTATCCAAGTTGTGTCTTTTAACATGGACATGACAGCTTAAAATCTTAACAATCTTAAAATCGGGCTTCTTCTCTTTCTATATCTCATATAGTGTATGCACTACTTACCTAGATAAAACTTTGTTTAGAAGGTAAGCTGTGGTTTCTAGGGCATATCCCCAGAATAAGACATGTAAGTCAGTGAAACTCATCATGGATCACACCATGTCTAATAGGTGTGATTCTTCCTTTATGATACACCATTGAGATGAGGTGTATAAGGAGTGTCTATTGGGATAGAATCCCATGGTCCTTGAGGAAATATGTGAACTTTGTATTCAAGTATTCTTCTCCTCGATCTAATAAAAGAGTTTAATACTCTTTCCAATTTGGTTATCTACTTGATTCTTATATTCCATGAATTTCTCAAAGGCCTCGGACTTGTACTTCATCAACTACACATGTTCATACCTAGATAAATCATCAGTGAATATAATGAAGTACGAGTAACCACCTATAGATTGAGTCGATATGGGATCACATACATCATTATGTATGGGTTGCAATAACTCAGTGACTCTCTCTTCAGTTCCACTAAAAGGAGAGTTGGTCAACTTTCTATGAAGGCAAGGTTCCTAAGTTGCATACAACTCATAGTCGAATGAATCTAAGTATCTATTTTTTAGCAACTTTTGAATTCTTTCCTCATGGATATGACGTAGCATACAATGCCATAGGTATATATTATTCACCTCATCTCATTTCCTCATGGACATACTTACATTCATAATGTGTAGAGAAATGTCTAGTACATATAAGCCATTAATCAAGGTCCCTCTTGTGATGATCTCATCTTCTAAAATTATTGAATAACTATTATTCTTAAAAACTAATTTATATCAACTAATTATCAAATAAGAAATAGAAATAATATTTTTAATAATAAAGGGAACATAATAGTATGCATCTAAAGTAATGGTAGCTCCACCAAGTAGATGTAGTTTAACATTGCCGACAACAACAATAACAACTCTTGCTCCATTGCCCATCTTGAGACCCATCTCACCTCTCGCCAGTCTCCTAGGCTTTACCAGAACTTGCAATAAATTGCATATATGATAAGCACTCCCAGTATCTAATACCCATATGTTATCTATATAATATGACAAATGGAGATTGATCATGAATGTACCTGAAGCTTCTCCAAGCTATTGTTTTACCTTCTCTACAAGGTATCATTATAGTTCCTCTTCCAATGCCCGTCTTTACTACAGTGAGAGCATTGACCTTTGTCCTTGGCTGGATCTTTGTTGACAACCGTTACCTTACCTAGTCTGCCCTTGCCCTTGCCCTTTTTAAGGGACTTATCAACCTTCCTTTCCTTTTTGGTCTCACCAATATAGAGAACTGGCTTCTCTTTCTTGATGGTACTCTCAACATCTCTCAATATATTGAGGAGCTCAAGGAGAGTTACCTTAAACTTGCTCGTATTAAAGCTCATGATAAATTGTGAAAAGGAATCTGATATGGGCTAAAGTATAAGATCAATATACAGGTTATCTTCTAAGACTATTCCTAGATCTGTGAGTTTCTTGATCCACTCTATCATCTTTAGGATATGGTTATGAACATATATCCTTTAGTTATCCTAGCACAGAAGAGACTCTTGCATATCTCATATTCTTGAGTTCTTCCATGTTCCTCAAACAGCTGGCGAAGAATAAAATTAGCATCGATGCTCTTATATTGCCTTTGGAACTTAGGAGTTATGAAGGCCAACAAATAACACTTTGCTAAGGTGGAATCATCTATATACTTTATGTAGTATGTGATCCCATCCTCTCTTGTCCCTTTCTCTGGTGTAGGCACAATCATGTCAAAGACGTACACTATTTCTCTACCATGAGAATAATTCTTAAATTATGAAGCCAATCTATGTAGTTTGGACCAGTGAGGCGATTGGTATCGAGTATACCAGTATAGGGTTTGCAAGCTATATGTTTTAATAAACAAGACAGCACAAATGAATAGCATATAGATTTTGTATAAAATTAATTAAGATACGACTTTTATCTTAATCTACTCCCACTATTTTTTCAATGAATCACGCGACACCCTTGACATATGAAACGGAAGTCTCCAGTAAACTTCTAGTGGGGATCGGGATCTAATCGATGTCTCAATGTAAACTCGAGGGACTCGACCAATCACATTAAGTCTAAAAAGGTAAGCAACTATTGACAATCATAACTCCTTGTGATTATCGTCCTATTCGACCTCTGAACCATCATGGTCTCAACCTCTCGATCAACTGTGATGTTTAATTAAGTCATCACCATCGTTACAATATGAGTCTAATTTGATGATTTGCTCATGAGTGACTCGACCAAGCATACCAAGTCCTCAGGTCACCAGTGACATCTCTATATCATAGGTAATTCTCGAATCACGTAGATAGGTAAGTCTCGGGGGACTTGACCAGCTCAACCTATGTCGTGATTCAATTTCTTCCTATCATGATGAAAGGCCACGTGGGTCAATATTATTACCTCACGTGGGTATATATATATATATATATATATATATATATATATATATATATATATATATATATATTTATGTATATATAGTATGTGTATAATCACATATCACACATGCATATCACACCGCATGATCATGAACCGTCACCTAATGTGATAAGGCCCGAGTCAATGGGCCCGATCACTCGCAATATAATCTATGTGTGTATTGATGCATCTTCATACCCTATGATCATATATCTCGTCATCATCGGTTACGTTAGATCTTCGACGCATCACCATATATCACAGTCGCTTGTTATAGTATCGTGGGTCTCATTGACACCTTCATACTCCCACCATGTCTCTTCGTGTAATTATATCATAATCACAAACACACAAACCTGACAATAAATAAGAAAAACGAAGGCTTCAGTCTCCAATAATAATAATAATAATCATAAATACACATATCACAATACATAGTTCATAATTATCCATCCACATCATACATCACATGTATACACATCATCAGGTAGGACTACTAGATAAATAATAATTAATTAAACTATTTAATTAAGTATTTTTCTGGAATTCGGGTTATGTCAAGAATTTTTAGAATTGTTAAGGGTATTTTTAGAATTCTGGATTGAAGGACATAACCATGAATTTCTCAAATTCTAAAGGGTAAAATCATCCTTTTGCCAAGAAAAACCATAATGTTTTTGCCCCTTCCGTGGGTCGCTATCCCTATGCAGGCGGCAACGTTACGCACCATCGGTGGCCGCCTGAGCGGCCCCAGAGCACCTGGTGGGTGGGTGGGCATCGCCCCTACTGGTGAACGTAGCCCTTGCGGGCGGGCGCTGCCTCTACGAGGGCCTGCCCGTAGGTGGCTGCCCCCACTGCGTTGCCTTTCATGACCAAGCAAAATAAGAATGCATAGAACAATTCTACATGATTCATTCTCATTATATGTAGTTTAAACACTAATCTTTTACATGAGCAACCTCACTCTGATACCACTATTGGGAGAACATGAAAGAGCATCACATGCGTAGTGGTAAAACAAAACAAAACCGATTTCCCGAAGTTATCACATCGTCATGCAAAGATTGGTGCAAAAAAAATGCAATATCAAAAACTGTGATACGTCAAAGATTGATTACCTAGGGAGATCATATATCCCTGACATTTCAAATCCATATAAAGAAGATAAAAGAGGTCAAATGTCCTCCTCTATAGCAATATCCACACAATAGATTATCACAGCGATGCTCCTCTAATCACAGCCCAAAAACCTATAACTCTTGCACACCTTCTCATAGCACTCGTGGAAGAAGATCACCTATCTTCTTCACTGCCCTCTCACAGTTGGGAGGGGTTGGTCAGCTGAGAAGATGAGGGAGAGAGGAGAATAGGAGGGGACGGTCAAAGGTGCATCCTATTACTATTGTGCTACTGCTGCCTCCTATTTATAAAGAGACACCAAAAACTCTAATGGATCCTAACTTTATGGGTATTGCATCTTCATCTAATTACCCACTCTTCTTTGATTATTGGATCTATATCCAATAATCTCAATTGGCCTCTAATTGGGTCTTATGTAAGGAGCCCATCAATGTTATATCTCATAATAAGGGCTAATCGGATAACTCACATCAATCATCTACTTGCTAAAATATCCACCATATGTGTGTGACCCTCTAGGCCCAATACCGAGGTGGTCGTGAGTTCCTCTTATCATAACTTCTTCTACATTAATGAATTGTTATCCCATAACAATTCACTTAACTCATCAACTATGGATGTACTAGACTACTATACCATAGTCCCCAGATAATATAAAGGATCAAATCCATTAGACCTGTTTGTATATAGTTACTGTGTATCTATAGTCCCTCATCCATCTAATATCCCAGAGTCTATATATTGGGCATGGTACAGTTAGGCCTCATATGGAATTCGTTCAAGTCTCGCTCTAATCGGATTCCCCCGGAGAACTCCTCTCTCAATTAGAATGACCCTAGCCAAGGATTTGCCCGAGCAGTAATACACGGGATATTTCTCTTATGATCTCGAGAGTGGATAATCTTTATTGACACTCAATTGACTTCATAAGGTTAGCTACCAATCTTGATAACCGGTCATACTAGATCTAGAACTTTTCAGACCCATAAGTCTGACATCAAAGAAATGAGTAATCAAACAAGGCATCCTTGGTGTCTCAAGTCTAAGGACTAGATACATAACTGAGACTACGAAATCACTATTTGACGTTAGGCATCATTAACCATATAGTATTCCATATACGGATCAATCAGTGAACTCATTTTCCAATAAGCACATGTATTGTACCCTTAGTGTCTCCACACAAATGGCTATGAGACTAGTCACCTCCATCTTATGGACGGGTATACGGTACATCATTCTATTTGGTTATCTCGATGCCTCTCTCAAGTAATACATGACCAGGATTATTTAGAGTCAGTATTTAAAGGTAAATCGATTTCATTATCATGATTTGATTCCCATTACATAGATCAAAAGACATTACCGTATATGTAACGTGCAATATAAAGTGAGAGTATGCTAATAATAATAGTAAGCAAAAAGATCGCGCAACATGTCATACGTGTCATCACTCACGTAATTGGCTTGCAGAGCATATATAACCAGCATACCCCGTGTATTCTTACTTAGGCAAATCCCTACCCAGGATTGTTCAAGTTGAGATAGGAGTTCTTCGACAGAATCAATTAGAGCGGGACTCAAATGGATTTCATATGAAGCCTAACATTATTATATTCGATGGATGAGGGATAACAGATACATAATAATTGTGGATAAACATATCCAATAGATTAGATCCCTTTGTATTATCTAGGGACTGTAGTATAGTGGCCTAGTACATTTTTTTATAGGTGTAACTCATAGTCAGCTTGATATTGGGCCTAGAGGGTCACACACACATTTGTGACGAATAGATGTTTAGATATGAGATATCTGCAAAGCTATTATTTTATTGGATATCAAATAAGCCCCTGCATTATTAGATCTTATGGATGAGACCCAATAAGAGCTAATAAGATATTATTGGGTAGAAATCCATTATTTCAAGAGGCTTGGGTAATTGGATAAAGATCCAGTACCCAATAGGGCAAGATCCATCAGGGTTAAGTTGATAGAGACCTATATAAATATAAATGGGTCATAGGGCTCATAGGCTAGAGACTTTTGGTCGCCTCCTCCTATTCTCCTCCCTTCCTTTTCTTCATAGCTGACCACCCCTCTCCTTAGTGCATGAGGATAGGAAAGAAGAAAGGAGTTCTTCTTCCTTGCTTGCTGTAAGGTTGTGCACAAAAGCTACAAATAAGGTGTGCAAAAGCTATGAGTTTTTACACTACAAGGGATGAGCATCACCACTTCTTCCATCATGTAGATACCGCTAGTGAGGAGGACATCTAACCTCCTTCATCCTCTCCTTTGGATCTAGTTTTTCAGGGATATATGATCTCCTTAGGTAAAACATCTAAAATGTGTTACATAGTTTTTTATTTTATGATTTTTCATGCATCAATCATCACACAATAATATGATAAACGTGGAAACCAATTTTGTTTTTATTTTTTAATTTATCAAATTTATTTTTTAATTTATCCCTCTCTAATAAATTTGATAAATTAAAAATAAGTATGATAATTGTATGTTAACATCTAGTTAGATTCATTTAAAAAAGAAAATATATTATTACAACAAACTTTAGAAAAATTTAAAATAAGAAATAAATCATTAAATATGAATGTTGCTAAACAAGATTATAGATTTAGAAAGGAATGTCTTGGATTCATAAGTAATGGTACACATCAAAAGTTGATTAGATTTGTAAAAAAGAACCCATAGTACATATTTTTCCTCAAGATAAATATAATTTTTATAGAAGATTTGGTCATTATGCTTATACATGCTCTTTCAAAAAATATAGTTCTCATAACTCAGTTTGGATTCCTAAAGGAACAATAATGATTTGATCTCAAAAGTTAAGAGAGGTAGGTCTTGTTAGGATCGTGTTGACACTTAGAGGAGGGTGAATTAGTGCTATAAAAAATTATACTGATTTAAAAAAGACTTGTATGATCAAAACTCGTATTGGAACTATGTTAGATTTGAAATGCTAGTAAGAGTAGTGAGCTATTAAGCAAGTAATAAAAATAAAGCACAAGGAAAAGAATACATTGGTTTTATAGTGGCTCGGTCATTGTGACATACGTCCACTCCCAATTCCTCCTCTGTTGAGGCTACCGACATTCACTAACAATCTTCCTTCAATGGGCAAAGATCAATTACCCTTGTACAACCCTTTCTCCTTTTCCAGTTTAGGAGACAACCTTTATAAATCTCACACATCCCTTAGAATGAACTATAGACTTTTAAGAGGAGGGGAACTCTCAAGAGATTACAATAATGTTTGCACACTTAGAATCATAAGTTTTTTTTATCTCAATTCTTGCTACATTAAGCAAGAATAAATGGGGTATTTATAGGCCCCAAATGGCTTTAAAAAGTTGGAACCAAAATTAAAAATTTTGAATTCAAAATTTAAATTTTTTGGATTTCCAAGGTATGGTAGCCTTACAGTCTTGGAGACTGTATTACGGCGATAGTACCTCTAGCCTGGGCTGTACCACCGCTTGAAAATAGTCTCGTGGATTGTGTCCTTTAGGCGGTACTATTGCTTGGTCTAAGTGATGTCACCATAAATCAAACTTTAGGTTACTGAAATGGACCTTTCAATAGGCCCAAATTAGCCCTAATTAATGCCCAATGACCCCTTAATTGAGTTACTATGGTTACATACAAAACTAACTCAATTAAGACTTAAACTACAATGATCATGACATAAATAATTACAAAGCGTAAATCTTGTGTTATACGACATGTCATTGGTTCATCCGAACTCTTGGTACATCATGCTTTCCTTCGACATATTGTTTGATCCATCGATATGTTGACTCCCACAACATCCGATCTTGAAGCAATGTCTAAATTTTTCGGCCTGATGCCCAATCTCTAACTCTGGCCTGATATGTGATTTTACTGCTTCAATCATTTTACCTTTTTATGATCGAAGATAGTTCTGCATCATTTTTCTTGAACATAGATTATATCATAACTTCATCAATTAATTTCATCTTTAAAATCTGAGATTCAACAATCTCTCCTTTTTTTATGATGACAACCAATTGATGATGGAGTTTTAACTAAACTCCCTCTATCTATATGTCATATTAAAATAAACTTGAATTCATAGAATGATAACCTTATGATCTTAATATCTTTATATTCAAGTCATAATTAATTTTAATGAAAGTAACTTTCACACTTTGTATGCATACAACATAAGCATCATCATAATAAAATCATGAGTGTTGTATGCATAATATCAAATCATCAAGTTTGTTATAACATTCATAATTTCAAATCATAAAAACATCAAAGTACATCATAATGTCATCATAATATCAAGAGTGAGTTAAGATTCTAAATCATCAAGCATAATTTTACATCATTATTACTTCTCCTTATTTGTCATCAACAAAAAGAAGAAGAGTGCAACTAGTAGGCTAATAATATTACTTTTTTGAGATATGCAAGATCACATTTATTTTTCTCCCCTTTGTCATTATCAAAATAAGAAAGAGAATCGAAGGATTCAATGATGCAAAAAATTATATTAATGTCATTACATGAAAAATAAAAGATCAAGTCATGAAAACCATAAATCATTTAGACATTTTTTCTTTGTAAATAGTAAGAAGAAGGAATCATAGGAAATGATCTTGATTCAAAAGAAAAACTTAAGCCATGAAAACTGAGAAATCAAGATAATGATCAAAAAATATATACGAAAAGAGTTCATGCATTTGGTAGATTAAATATGCCTAATTCCCTTCTAATAAAATCAAATTGTTCCTCACTTAATGGTTTAGTGAATATATATGCTAGTTGATGTTTTGTATCAACAAATTTGAAAGATATATCATGATTGCTTATATGGTCCCTAATAAAATAATGGCTAATATCAATATGTTTAGTTCGTGGATGTTGAATATGAATTTTTGCTAAGCATGTGCAGTACTTGTATTGTCACACTTCATAGGGATGTCTTTCAAACAAAGTCTATAATCTTCTAAAGTATTTTTCAACCATATTACCTATGTGTAACATTCATATGTCGCAGTATATTCAACCTTGACTGTGGATAATACGATAGAGTTTTGCTTCTTAGATGACCAAGAAACAAATGCATGACCTAGAAACTGATAGGTTCCAGAGATACTTTTTATATCTATTATACAACCTCCAAAGTCGGAATCAGCATAAGCAATCAAATAAAAAAATTTTAATTTCAAATATCATAATCCTAGATTTGAAGTTTTTTTTCAATATCTAAATATTATTTTAATTGTCTTGTAATGAGATTGTTTAGGATTAGATTGAAATCTTGCACACAGACCAACACTAAACATAATATCAGATCTAGTTGCACTTTTTATCAAAACATTCTCCTTCATTGTCCAAATCCAATTTTCTAGAGGTACTCATAGGTGTGTTTATAGCCTTACTAGTATTCATATTAAATCATTTTAATAAATTTAAAGTATACTTAGTTTGACCTATAAAAATACTATCATTCAATTGCTTAATTTGTAATCCTAAGAAAATATTAATTCACCCATTAAACTCATTTCAAATTCTTGGCTCATATTTTTGGCAAAAGACTCACATAAAGATTCATTTGTAGAATCAAAAATAATATCATCAATATAGATTTGAATAATGAAAACAATATTTTTAAAATATTTAATAAATAATATGGTATCGACCTTGCTTTTGAGAAATTATTTTGAATAAGGAAATAACTAAGTCTCATACTAAGCCCTAGGGGCTTGCTTTAATCCATAGAGAGACTTAGATAATTTATAAACTCAGTTTGAAAAAAAATCATTTTTAAATCCGAGTGATTGTTCAACATAAACTTCTTCAGAAATAAAACATTAAGAAAATTACTTTTGACGTCAATTTGAAATAATATAAAATTTTTAAAAGAAGCATATGCAATGAGCATCCTTATGGCTTTAAGTCTTATCACAAGAACGAAGGTTTCTTCATAATCAATATTTTTTTCTTGGTTGAAACCTTTGGTCACTAATCAAGCCTTGTTTCGGACCATGATACTAGATTCATCTTGCTTATTTCTAAAGACCCATTTAGTGCCAATTATAAGATGGTCACTAGGTCTAGGAGCAAGGGCCTATACCTTATTTCTCTCAAATTGATTCAACTCCTCATGTATTGCAAAAACCCAAGAATCATCTTTTAGAGAGTCATCAATGCATTTTGGTTTAATTTGAGATAGAAAGGTGGCATTAGCATAAAAAATTTTAAATGATGAACAAGTTTGAACATCTTTTGATATATCTCCAATTATTAACTCCTTAGAATGAGCATCTACATACTTTCATTCCTTAGGTAAAAATTTCTTGGAAATAGATGTATCCAAGTTATTTTGGAGAGTTCAAATTTAAAGCACCAAAATCAAAATCATCATCAAAATTAATTTTCTTCAATTCAGGAACCTTATTGAAAACAATATGGATGGATTCCTCAATAACTAAAGTTAGTTTATTAAAGACACGATAAGCTTTTGAACTTGAGAAATAATTAAGAAATATGTCTTTATCAGACTTTGCATCGAAATTTTTAAGGTATTTTTAAATAAAATATTTATAACCAAAAACTTTGAAATATAAATATTAAGTTTTTTAATTTTATAATTCATATAAATTTTTAGAAAGTAATGGTCTTAAAAGAACCCTATTCATGACATAACGTGTCATTTAATATTGTTCTTGTCATCTCTTGTAAACTCCTATGTTTCTCTCAATAACTCTATTTTGTTATAGATTTCTTGGAGTAAAAAAATTGTGTTCATACCCATTTAATTCATAAAAATCTTGAAAATCATGATTGTTAAATTCACCACCATAATCACTTCAAATAGATGAAATCATAAAACCCTTTTCATTTTGAACTAGTTTATAAAATTTTAAAAAATATTTAAAGCAATTACTTTTGTGTGTCAAAAAAATATATCCAAGTAAATCAATTATAGTCATCTATAATTACAAAAGCATATTTACTACCTCCTAGACTTATGGTATCTATTGGTCGAAATATATCCATATGCATTAATTATAGTGGTCGAGAGGTGCTTACTTAATTCTTAAATTTAAAACTACTTTTCGTTTGTTTACCTTGTTGGCATGCTTCACAAACTTCGTCTTTTATAAACTTAATTCTAGGCATACCTCTTACAAGTTCTTTAGTTGTTATTTGTGTAATTAGTTTCATGCTTGCATAACTTAATCTTCTATGGCAAGGCTATACATCATCGTTTAAAGCCAAAAAATAAGTTACATCATAGAAGTCATCAAGATCAATAGTGTACATTATTAGTTCTTAAGGTAATTATTGATCTGTTTTTATGAGGTATCTCTATAATGCAAGCATTAGATTCAAATTTGAAGCTATAACCCTTATCACATAGTTAACTAAAGCTTAGTAAGTTATGTTTTAAACCATCCACTAATAAAACATCTTCAATCAAAATGTTTGATTTGTTACATATATTTTCTTTGCCAATAATTTTTCCTTTGTTGTTATCTCCAAAGGTGGCATACCCTTCATTTTGGCTAGTGAGCTTTAAAAATTATGATGGATCTCCGGTCATATGTCTTGAGCATCCATTATCAAGATATTATTTTTTTACTTCTAGCTTTTGTTTGTAGACATACCTACAAAAAAGGGGGGATTTGGTTTAGGTACTCATTTAGCTTTTGATCCCTTATGAAATACTCTACCTAATTTGACTAATAGCATTGAGTTGTTTATGGTTCCTTTTATTAAGATCAATTGGTACTAAGAGGGGGGGATGAATTAGTGCAAGTGAAATAGTGATCGATTTAAAAACCTTGCTTTCGTAAAGTAAAAAGTGAACAATGAAAGCTTCTCTTTATATTTCAATAAAACCAATTTAAAGAAGTTGAGAGATTGAAACTTTGTATCTAACTATCAAGTATTTAAGATCAATCAAAAGTGAAATGAAAGCAATTGAAGCACACTCACAATTATAGTGGTTTGGTCTCAACCTAGCCTACGTCCACTCCCGAGTCTTCTTCACTGAGGCTAATCAGTGTCTACTATCAATCTTCTTTAGGTGAAGATCAAACCCTTATAACTTTCTATCTCCTTTTACCAGGCTTAGGAGATGAACTTATAAGGGAGAACTATAGGTTTTATAAGACTTTCCTCTCTCCCTTACCCTTTTTTTTTTCTTATAATTTTTACATATAATTTATTATAGAATTTCTAGCTCAAAATTATTGTGTGAAATATAAAAAAAATTAGGATATTTATAGGCCCCAATTGGCTTAAGAATTTAGAGCTAAAATTTCAAACGTACCCCAAAAAGCCAATACAGGCGGTACCACTACGGTGCCAACAACGTCGAAAGCAGCTTGGAAAATAGGGCGACAATGGTACAATCACTGACCTAGGTGATACAACTGCTAACCTGGGTGGTATAATTACTGAGAATCTCGGAAAAGTTCTTCCCTCCACTTTTCCAATCCCGACTTGTACCTTCTATTGACCACTTCTGAGGTCAACCAATTAAGTTCGACCTGAGCTCAATCCACTCTCCATAGTGGACCTGGTTAGTCTCACTTGAGGTAATTTAGATAATTCCAAATCTAACTCAAATAGGACTCAACCTTAAGGATGCTAACTATGACTTAATTAATTACAATCAATATGATCAACAAATCTAATCAAGACCTTCTAACTCCCGACAAGCATTTTGGCCACCCTCGATAATCTTCCAATGAGTCTTAGTTTTCTTTCAAGAAACTCTTTTGTGCCATTCTGACAAGCTCCCGATACCCTTGGCAAGCTCCCGATGCACTCCACCCGAGTTCCCAATCAAATCATCCTCACTCCGGCCCGATGCCTGGACTTGACTTTGGTTAAACCTCTTATTGTAATTTTCTCTCTATCATAGTTAATCTTGCATCAATCAGCTCTAACAACTTTATTAGATCAATAACCCATTAATTGATTTCATCATCAAAATTTGAGATACAACACCTTTATATACCCAAACTAATTTGTGTGAGCTATATTTTTTAAATGAACATTTATAAGTGTGATATACATATCTTCCACAAAAGTTACATTTATTTTTAGGTAGGACATGTAGTGTGGGTCCTTTAACAAAAGTAGTTGGCTTTTATTGAGTATTTCTCATAAAGCCAATTTCTCGTAAAGCCTAGAATTATGTTTAATGATTTATTACCTATTTAAAATTTTTCTAATACTTATTATAATAATATATTTTTCTTTTTAAATGACTCTAATTCTTCACATTTAGTACAAGGTGTTAACATGCAATTGTCATGCTCATTTTTTAATTTTTCAAACTTACTAAAGTGAGATGCATGATCTTTTTTTTAACAATTTATAATTTTCACTAACTCATTTAAATTCATCATACAACTCATGATAAGCATCAAGTAATTCATTGTAAGGTAATGAAGATTTGTTCAAGTCACTTACCTTATCATTGAGAGCCCTAGAGTATAGTTTGCCACTTCACTTGGTTGGTTTGTTCCTCGTCTTTGGATGCAGTGGATTTATCCTAAGTCGCATTGAGTGCCTTCCTTTTCTTTTGTAGCTTCTTCTTCAATTGGGGACATTCAATTTTGAAGTGCCTTGGCTTCTTGTATTCATAACAAATAATTGTGTCCTTTTTTATTTTATTTTTGTTCTTAGGGTCTTGTTTTGTTAGATTTGTTTTGTTTCTTTTTATGAATTTTTTAAACTTTCTTATTAAGACTGTTAAGTCCTTATCATCACTTAGCTTTCGCTCGAGTGGTCTTCTTTGGTTTTGAGTATCATATCCTTCATGTTCTTTGAAAGGTTATTCTCATGTTCATCATGTGCTATAAGAGTCATCTCATAGGTCATTAATGACCCGATAAGTTCTTTGAGTGGAAAGCAGTTGAAGTCCTTTGATTCTTGTATTATAGTTACTTTTGGATCCCAACTTTTTAGAAGGGATCTTAAAATTTTATTGACAAGTTCAAGATTAATAAAGGATTTACCAAGAGTTTTAAGACCATTGACGACATCCATAAATTGGGTGTACATGTCTCTAATGGTTTCACTTGGTTTTATTTAAAATAACTCAAAACTATATAGCAAAAGATCAGTGTTAGATTATTTAACTTTCCTAGTGCCTTCATGTGTAACTTCAAGTTTGTGCCAAATATTATAAGCAGTTTCACATATAGAAATATGATTAAATTTATTTTTATCTAAAGTGCAAAATAAGGCATTCATAGCCCTAGTATTTAAACAAAATATTTTTTCAAAATTATTTCAATCATTTATTGGATTAGAAGATTTTTAAAAGCCATTTTTAATGATGTTCTACAACTCAATATCCATAGAAATCAGAAAAATTGTCATACGTGTTTTCTAGTAAGTATAGTTCGTCTCATTGAACATAGGAGGACAAGTGATAGAGTAACAATTGTGAGTGAACTTGGGTCTGATACCAACTATTAGGATCATATTGGCACTAAGGGGGGGTGAATTAGTGCTATCAAAAATTACATCAATTAAGAAAAACTTGTATGATCAAAACTCGTATCAAAAATATGTTAGACCTAGAATACGAGTGAGAATAGTGAGCTATTAAGCAAGCAATGAGAATAAAGTACAAAGAAAAGAGTACACCAATTTTATAGTGGTTCAGTCATTGTGACCTACGTCCACTCCTGATTCCTCCTCCATTGAGGCCATTGACGTTCATTAACGGTCTTCCTTTAATGGGCGAAGATCAACTGCCCTTTTATAACTCTTTTTCCTTTTCATAGGTTTAAGAGACAACCTTTGCAACTCTCACACCTCCTTTAGAATGAACTCTAAAATTTTAAGAGAAGGGGATTATCAAGCGATTACAATAATGTTTGCACACTTAGAATCACAAGTTTCTGATCTCAATTCTTGCTACCTCAAGTAAGAATGAGTGAGATATTTATAAGCCCCAAATAACTTCAAAAATTGAAGCCAAAAGTAAAACTTTCAAATTTAAAATTTAAAAATTTTTAGGATTTCCAAGGTGTTGGCAACCTTATAATCTTGGAGATTGTATTCTGGTGGTAGTACCACTAGCCTAGGTGGTACCACCACCTGACACAATCTAGGAGACTATATCTGGGCTATTAAACCTTAGATGTTGATGATGAAATCAATTGATTGGTTATTGATCTAATATATATTTTATAGATAATTAATACAAGATTAACTACAACAAAGAGAGAATTACAATCAGATGTGGAGCCAAAGTCAAGTCTGGGCATCAGGCCAGGGTTTAGACGATGCAGTGGGAACTCTCGAGAGACTCGCCAGAAGCTTGCTGAATGTATCGGAAGCTTGCTAGGAGTTCGTCGGGAGCTGGCCGAAGGTGATCGAGAGCTTGCCAGGATGGCCTTGGGAGTTCACTGAAAGAAGATCAAAAGACTCGTCAGGTGATCGTCGAGGATTACCGAAAAGCTTGTCGTGAGTTATGAGGGTCTTGATTGGACTTGATAGTCACATTGATTGTAATTAATTAGTCGTAGTTAGCATCGGTTAAGGCTTGAGTCCTACTTGAGTTAGATTTGGATGGAATCCAAATTAACTCAAGTGAGGCAACCGGGTCCACTATGGGGATGTATTGAGCTCAAGTTGAGCTTAATTGGTTAACCTAAGAATTGGTCAACAAAAGGTACAAGTCGAGATTAGAGAAGTGGAGGAATCACCTTTTTGGGATTCCCGACAATAGTACCACTGTGGGTAGTACTACCTAGGTCGGTGGTAATACCGATGCTATGCTATTTTCTAGGGAACTTTCAGTGGTAGTACCGTTGGCACTAGCGATATTATCGCCAATACCCAGATCTTCCGGGATTGGTCAAAATTTGGCTCCATTTATGAAGTCAATTGGGGTCTATAAATACCCTAAGTCTTCTTGCATTTAGCATATGCATTTACACAAGTTAATGGGCAAAAAATATGAAAAAAATATGCTAAAAATATACAATAAAAAGAAAAGGGGGAACGGAGTGAGCCCAGTGTTCCTTGTAAAAAGTTACTCTTGTGAGTTGAAAGCTTGTAAGGGTTTGGTCTTCATCCAAAGAAGATCGGTAGTGGATACTGGTGGGCCTCAACTAAGAGGACTCAAGAAGTGGACATAGGCCAAGATTGTGATCGAAGCACTTGGATTTTTAGTCCCTCCCCCCCCAACAATTGGTATCAAAGCCACGTGCTACTTATTGGACTAAAAATCTAAGTGAGTAAATAGCTTCATTTGGCATGAACGAGGGATATTCTATCGCATATCCTCTCATGTTCAATAGGATGGATTACACATATTGAAAAACTAAAATACGTATTTTCTAATTTTTTATGTATTTTGAGTTATGGCATATTTTTGAGAATGGTTTTGAAAAATCTTCTAAACCTATAAATAAAATGATTTTGAAAAGAAAGATTTTTCGTTAAATGCAAAGGTAATAAATATCTTATTTTGTGCAATTGATAAGAATGAATTTGATCATATTTCCTCTTGTGATTCGACTTTTGAGATTTGGAATATATTAGAATTGACACATAAAAGCACACTTAATCTAAGTGAATCATTAAATAAAATGTCTTACAAAAATGAATAAGAAGAATACCTTCCAAAGAACGAAAAGGATTTGACATTGAGAACCCAAGAATACCTTCCAACGAATATGAAAGACTTTAAATTAAGAAGAACATATGACTCCTCGAGTGAAATCTCAAGTGATAAGAACTTTGAACCTTTAACAAATGAATCAAATAAGTTAATAAATAAAAACCATAAGAATGAACTTAAATTGGACAAAACATATTGCTATGAACGTAAGAAGTCGAGGCGCTCTAAAGATGAAGAGCACAACCAAGAAGTAGAGACTTTTGCTCTTGTGGCCAACCATGATGAGGTACGTAACCCACCTGAAAGTTTGTTACTTTTAATAAGTTATTAAGTTCTTTTTATGAGCTTTATGATGAGTTTAAAAAAATTAGTAAGTCTTATAAATTACTTAAGATAGAGTATGATTCTTTAGTTAGTAAATTTGAAAAAATGTATGATACATCACCATCACATAATTTTTGTTCTAAATGCGATATGTTAGAAGAAGCTAAAAAGAAAATTTTCATGTTAAAATAAATTCTAGAAAAATTTGAAATAGGAAATAAATCCCTAAACATGATTCTTACAAATAAGGGTCATGTTAATAAGAAAAAAGGTTAGGCTTTGTTGGCAACATTCAATAAAAGCCAACTATTTTCGTCAAAGGACCCACTCTTAACTTACCACCAAAAATTAAATATAACTTTTATGATAAATTATGATATAAAGCCTACAAATGTTCATTTAGAAAATATAGTCCACATAGACTAATTTGGGTTCCTAAATGAACCATAAACAATCTCGAGCCATTAAAGAAAATGGCAAGGACATTTCATGAGGGACCCAAACTCAAATAAGTACCTAAATTAAAACCTCTCATATTATAAAGTTATCTCCTAAAAAGGATAAGAACACTAAATAATATTTTGAAAGTTGATGCTCAAGGCACATGACTTAAGATCTAACAATCTTTCAAGCTCACTAGCCTAAGTAAATAACAAGAAAACTTATTAAAAATAAAATTATAGGTAACGAATCTTTGGACGATTCATGATTATAAAGTTAATCTTAATTGCTTTCAATGGTGCATGGCTTTTGTGTAGCTAAAGCATGCTAAAATTAGCATAAAAAAACTTTAGTTTTCTTAATGCAAATATCTAAGTAGAAATTTATGAAATTTTTTTTTGATTATAATGATATTATTGGTTCAAAATCATTAGCTTAGATGTTAGTTAGGATAAATATTATATTATTATTGACTAAGTTTATGAAATGATTGAATTAAATGTTATGTTGATTTAAATGCTATGATAGTTGTATGTTAGAATGGGTTATATGTTGACCTAAAAAAGATTGTATAATTGAATAATATATCACTTTTGAGTTTGAACAAAAAATAAATAAAAATTTAAAAATGAGTTTGTTAACTCATTGCACTATTTGTAAAGAGCTTATTTAAATGTTGGAATTGAGATGTGTTTAATTTTTGCTTTGAAGATGTTTTATCATTTTGATGTATTATAGTAATGACCTTGATGATTCCTTCTAGAATGAAATTTATTTTTCGGTCTTAAATGATAATTCATTGATTTAAAAAGCATTATTGAAACAAATCACATAAAACAACAAAAAAGGATGATAATTCTTCTTGAAAGTATTTTTATCCTATCAATCCTTAAACAAGAGATAAACTGATACCATTATTTTTTAATCTCTTAAACTACAAAAATAATTAGAGAACTTTAGCTTTTTTAAAAAACCAATCTACATTTCCTTTATTAAAAAATTTTGAAAAGTGATTTTAATGATGATTTTGGATATATTTTTGAATGATTTTTAAAAGAGATTGATGAATCTATTCAATTTTATTGATATTTCAATTTTGATGATTTGATAACTTAAATCATGGTCTTGATATCTTAAGAAATTACAACTTGAAATCCTTATATAAATCAAGTTCGTTCAAAGAACATTATATAAATGAATCGTAATTTGTCTCTTTGGATCTATAACTTGAAAATTATAACTTGAGATTTTCATATAAATCAAGGTAGTTTACTATTATTCATACATTTTATTTAAGCAAATTATCCAAATGAATCATTATTTATCTTTTTGATCTTTTGAAATTATAACATGAGATTTTTTCATTATAAACTATGATCTTGATCTCTTATGTCTCATTTACAACTTACTAAAGAAATGTTTTCATCCTAATCATGATATTGACTTCTCAATATTTATAACTTAATATTTCTATATAAATCAAGATCTCCTAAAGATCTTTTTTGTCATCTAAGAGGATATTTGTCAAAATTAAATCATATCTTTTGGCATTTATGATTTGATATTAATATCTTTCATTGCATGATTTATTTATGACTTCCTTCTTAGTATAACTTATCACCAAAATTAATATTTCTTAAGTTTATGATAAGTTGAAGATTAAATGAGATTTATTTTATTATAAACATTTACTTTATTTCTTTACTGGACTTATCCTTTATGCGAATCACATTTGATCTTTATGAGTTCTTCCTTAATAAAAAGTAGATTTATGATCTTAACAATTATAAGTTGAGACTTTTTATCAATGTTGTTCTTCCATCTTATTAAAAAAAATTATCTAAATAAATTATATGTCTTAAGGTTTAAGATTACATAATCCTCTAAGATTCACTTTTATTAAAAAAAAAAGAAGATAAGTCTTAAAAGAAATTATATGTCTTTTGGTACTTATAATTTGATTTTTCATTCTTAATGACAAGATCTTTTTATGCTTATAGTTGAAATTTGAATATGGATGTAAAAAAGAAAAATTATACTATCATTTTTTTTACCATGACTTAAGGGGGAAATAAAATTATTAATATGAAAATTAGATATGATGAATCTTATAACATTGAATGAGAAACAATTTGAATAAAGAAAATTTAGAATTTTAAATTTTCTAAATGCATGTAAAATGCATGATTTACAAATTAAGCTTGATTTACTATCATATTTTCTTTTGGATTTCTTTACCTTTACAAATTGAGCTTCTTATTAAAATTTGCATTAGAATTTTAAATTTCTTTACCCTTACCCCTTTTCTTTTTCTTACAATTTTAACACAATATTTTCTCAGAATATAATCTCCAAAAATTATTATGTAGAATGCAAGAAAACTTGGGATATTTATAAGCCTCGAGTGGCTTCAGATTTTTGGAGTCAAAAATCAAACATACCCGAAAAAATTAGATACGAGCGATTTACCTGCTGACTTGGGCGGCTCAACCACCCGAACACCAGGGTACAAGCAGTTTACTCACCAGTCCTAGGTGGGTCAACCACCGAAAACACCTAGATTCCTGGGTACGAGTAGTTCAACCACCCAGTCTGAGCAAGTCAACAGCCATTAGCCACCCGAAAGCCTGGGCGGCGATAATACACCCGTCGCTCACTAGCGGTTTACTCGTCAAAATTTTCATGAAAGTGGTTCCCTCCATTTTTTAAATTTTGGCTTGAACCATCAATTGACTATTCCCTTGATCAACTAATTAAGCTCAACCTGAGCTCAACCAAATCCTATAGTGGACCAGGTTGCTTTATTGAGTTGATTTAGATTTCATCCAAATCCAACTCAATTAGGACTCAATTCCTAACTACGACTTAATGATCATAATACTTAGTGACCAACAAGATAAATCAACACCTAACTCCTGCCAATCTTATAGCCTACGACATTCTTATGGCAAGTCCTACAGTCTTCTTTCGGCAATCTCCCGACATGTTCCCAGTGAGCTTCTCGATCCCTTCAGCGAATCTCCTAGCGAACTCCGGCGAGATCCCACTACATCATTCGAACCCCGGCCCGATGGTCAAGTTTGATCTTGGTCCATCATCTAGTTGTAACTTCATTGCTCCTGTCATAGTTACTCCTACATGATGCTGATTATGACTTAATTAAATATAATTATAATTACCAAATATCCATTATGAGACCATCCTAACTCCCGGCAAGCTTTTCAACTACCCCCGATAATCTTTCGATAAGTCTTGATCTTCTTCTAGTGAACCCCTTTATGCCATCTTGGTAAGCTCCCGATGCTCTCGGCGAGCTCCCGACACACTCCTAACGAGTTCTCAACCGTATGACCCGATGCATGGACTTGACCTTGGTCAATCTTGATTGTAATAATCATTCTGCCGTAATAAATCCTTCATCAATCAATTCTAACAATCCTGTTAGATCAATAACCATCAATTAATTTTATCATCAAAATTTGAGATACAATAATCTCTCTCTTTTTGATGATGACAATCAATTAATGATATGAGTTAATCCTAACTCCCGTAAATCTATGCTACTTAATTTAAGAGAATCACACACTCTTAAATTCAAGTAATCAATAATTTATATAAATTTCAATACAAATTTGTATCAAGTCATCAAATCATAATAAGAATTATGCACTCATATCCATATCCAAGATGTCCAATCTATATCCATATCCATATCATATATTATCAGTGTATATCATCAATAGCATGAGCCATCAATCAATATCATGTGTCATCAATGTATATTTCTCCCCCTTTGTCATCAACAAAAAGGTAAAATATAGTGCTAAGGATTTTAAGGCACATGACTCTTTACTCTCCCTTTATAAAATACGGCATGAGTCATAAATAATTTTCTTTCTCTTATGAAAAAGAAGGAAAGAAAATAAGGGAAGAGTTGTAAAACACCATTAAGAAGAGCTCTTAATAAATTTAAAAAGAATATTAAGATCAATTCAAAAGTCCAAGTTGGAACTATTTTAACCACATCATATGCAATACATCATATTATAAAATTATGATTATTATTCCAAATCATTATATATATTTTTAAAAATAAACATGCATTATCATCATATCTTCTCCCCCTTTGTCATCAACAAAAAGAAAAAGTGTAAGTAGAAAGTTTTTGATATATAAGAGCTTAGTAATTTAACAAATTTTTCATCACTTTAGAACATGCAAGCTAGTAAGTTCTTTCTTTTCTTTTGAGAAGTGCAAGCTAGCAAATTTTTGATTCCTTCGCAATATTCAAACTGGCAATTTACATCATGCAAGCAAACAATTTTTGCTCCCCCTTTGGCATTATCAAAAAGAAGAGATAGTGCAAAACTTTTCACATTACATCATTTTTTAAATCATCACATGAAATATATCAAGAAAAATTAACATAGTGATAAGATGTACAATTCATGAAAATAAATTGTAACTATCAAGAGAAATTATAAATGAAATAAAATCTCTTGATTCATTCATAAGAAATCTGAAGTTGTCAAGTTCATGATTTGTATAAAAAAAATTTAAAATAATACAAGAACACATAATAAAAAATTTTGATTCATAAAATATTTCAAGTTGTAATTCCAAGAAATCAAAACCACAATATAGGTAAATCACTCATTCAATTTCAAAATCATCAAAATCACTTTTAAGAGATTCAAAATATAATTAATAGACTTATTAGTCTCTTGAAATGCTAGTGATTTCCTTTCTCTACTTTGTATGAGAAAGAAGGTAGAATCAAGGTAGAGAATTGAAAAATATTATATTACAACAATGCTTAATTTTAAAGATATAAATTTTATAAATGTGAATTTTGAAATTAAGCTCAAAACTTCAAGATATTTAAGGCTATTCAAAAGTTTAAGAGCTACTCATGTATTTAAAATCATCTCATGCAATTTCAAGTATAACAAAAAATTATTTATTATAAATTTTGATAAAAATATCAAGAATTTCATAAGAAGACATGATAGTAGATCAAGCTCAAATTATAAATTAAATATTTTGCATGCATTTAGAAAGTCCTAATTTTCTTCTAAGCAATTGTTCCTCATTTAATGTTATCATATCCAAATTTACTTCTAATCATATTAATAATTTTACTCTCCCTTTTTTTTTGTCAATGTCAAGAAAGAAATATGATAGTATATTTTTTTCCTAGCATTAGAGACTATGTCATTAAAGATAAAATCAAAATTTTGAATATCAAAAGACATTATTTCATTTAATAAGTTTCTTTCCCTTTTTTTTGTGAATAATAAAAATGAGTCCTATGAGATAATCTTAATTCATCCAAGATAAATCTTTTTAATAGAAAAGAAGAATAATCTTGATAAAAATTTTAATTATTATTATTAAGATCATAAATCTCCTTTTTATTAAAAAGAGAAAATTATAGAGAATAATGTGATTCCCATAACGTAAAAGTTAAGTTAAGAAATTAAGAAAATATTCATGATAATACAAATCTCTTTTAATTTTTAACTTATCACAAATTTAAGAAATACTAATTTTGATGATAAGGTATGTCATTCATGAGTTTTAAAATAAATCATGTTAAGATAAATATTGATATCAAAAGATATTCATGAATATTAAAGACATGATTTAATTTAATAAATCTCTTCTTACATGATAAAATAGAACCATAAGAGAACAAAGAAGAGTCTTCATCTTATAAATTTATCATATTATAGATATCAAGATCATGAGTTAATTTTAAGGAAGAAAAAAGTAAAAGATCCTGATTTATATATATGAAACTTCAAGTTTTCAAGAATATAGTTCATAAGAAGATTTTCAAGTTTCATTTACTAAACTTGCTAAAATCATGATAATAATTTATTCAAGTTCAAATTATCAAATCATCAAAATCACTTTCATAGTTCAAGAGAGTCATAAAAATAATATAATTGATTCATTAATCTCTTTTTAAAATAAAATAATTTAAAAATTTATCCAAAATCATCATCAAAAATCACTTTTCAGAAAATTTAAATAAAGTCATCATAGATTATTTTCTAAAAGAAAATAGCTAAAGTTTTTATTTATTTTTGTAGTTAAAGAGATTCAACAATAAATAAATTATTTTATCTTTGTTGAAGGATTTATAGGCTAAATATTCTTTCAAGAAGAATTATCCTTCTTTTGAAATTTATTTCAAGAATGCATTGGCATTTAAAGTCAAAAATAAAATTTCATTATGATCATTGCAAAAATATTTTTAATCAAAAGCTTTAATTCATTTTAAATCCAATGATTTTTGCATGTTGGAAGATTCTATCATGTTATCAATAAGTTTTTATTTTAAAGAAAGATGATTTCATATATGATTTTTAGGTTCAAAAACAGCATAAATCATCAACACAAGTTAATACACATCAATACAATAATTATCATCAAAATCTTTCTTTCATATAAATGACTTTTATTTAAGTTAACTATAATTTCTTCTTTCTAATTCTAGCATGCTCTAGCTATGCATCATCAAGATTAATTATATAATGATGAACCATTAAAAGATTTATTATCAATAATTTTAATTCTAATAATTTTCTTATTACTACTTAGGCTAGTAAGCTTGAAGGAGTGTTAGATATCAAATAATATACCTCGAACATCTACTTTCAAAAAAATTTATTGCTCTTAGCCTTGTTAGGAAACAACTTTGTATTAAGGAAGATTTTGATTTATGATCTCATTTAATATTAGATCCTTCATTGACATGTTCTTCCCATTTTCTCTAATGGCATAAGATTGTTTATGGTTCCCTTAGGAATCCAAACTAACTTATGAAGACTATAATTTTTAAATGGATATTTATAAGCCATATTTCCTAATCTTTCACAAAAATTACACTTGACTTTTGATGGTAAATGTAAGGTAGGTCCTTTAATAAAAATGATTGACTTTTGTTGAATATTACCAACAAAGACTATGTCATTTCTTCTATTAAAATGACTCTTATTGGCAAGGAGAGTATTCAAGGATTTATTTCTAATTTTAAATTTTTCTAATGTTATCTTAAGCATGATATTTTCTTCTTTAATGTTGTCTAGCATTTCATATTTAGAACTAAGATTATGTAATTCTAATAATTCATACATTTCATCAACTTTACCAACTAACAGATTATGTTCATTTTAAGTAACTTAAAAGATTTGCTAAGTTTTTTAAACTCATCAAACAAATCATGGAACATGTTTAATAATTTCGAAAAAGAAATGCTTAACGAATCGGTAACCTCATCGTCGATGGCTATATAAGCAAGGTTCTCCAATTTTTGGTTGTGCATTTTATCTTTGAAGCTCCTCGGCTTCTTGCATTCATAGCAAGAGGTTTTATCCATCTTTCAATCATTTTTATAATTCATGTTGATTAATTTTTTCGGTTCATTTATCAAATATTCAAGGTCCTCATCACTCAAGATTTCACTCGAGGAGTCATATATTCTCAGTTCAAATTCCTTCCTGTTCTTTGGAAGGTGTTCTTCAAGTTCATTTTTATAAGATATTTCATTAATTGATTCATTTATATTAATTATGCTTTCATGTGTGATTTCTAATACATGTCATATATCGAAAGCCAAATCAAAATAAGAAACACAATCAAATTTATTTTTATCAAGTGCACAATATAAGGCATTCATAGCTTTTGTTTTTAAAGAGAAAGTCTTCTTCTCTAAATCATTCCAATTATTTATTAGAAGATAAGACTTTTCAAATCTATTTTTAATAATAGTCCGTAAATCAAGGTCTAAAGAAAGCAAAAAAACTCTCATCCGAGTTTTCTAATAAATGTAGTTTGTCCCATTGATATGGGAGGACGAATAATAGAAAAGTCCTTTTGAAAGCCAATAAAAGTCAATTCTCTTAAGTATTAAACCAAATGAGAAAAACTGAGATTGTGATACCAATTGTTAGGATTGTTAGGATCAATTAACACTAAGACGGGGGTATGAATTAGTGCAAGTATAAATTTTTAGTTTAGATAAAAACTTTTTTATTAAACCAAGATAGGAAATCCGAAGCTTTTCGTTCTTAATAAAACAAGTGAGTGATTAAAAGAAAGTTGCTAAGTTAATAAGCAAACTGAAAAGATAAGCAACATTTAAAGGAAAGAACTCATTATGAAAATTTTGCTTTCAAAAAGTTGAGTTAAATCAGAAGCGTCAATACAAAAACATGTAAACAATGAAAGCAAGGAAACACTCATAATTTTTATAGTGGTTCGGTGCCATTGGCCTATGTCCACTCCCAAGTCCTCCTTCTTGAGGCACATCGACGTCCACTACCGATCTTCTTTGGGTGAAAACCAAAACCTTAAACTTTGACTTTGCTTATAAGGGAGACAAGATTAGACTCTTTGATCACTCCCTTACCCATTTTCTTTTTATTACAATTCTCACACAATATTTTCTTAGAATATAATCCCTAAAAATTATTGTGTAGAATGCAAGAAAACTTCGGATATTTATATGCCCCAAGTGGCTTCAGATTTTTGGAGCCAAAAATCAAACATACCTAGAAAAACTGAGTACGAACAGTTTACCCGCTGACCTAGGTGGTTCAGCCGCCCGAACCCTAGGGTATAGGCAGTTTACCCACCGATCCTAGGTGGGTCAACCACCAAAAGTACCCAGATTCCTGGGTATGAGTAGTTCAACTGCGCAGTCTGAGCGAGTCAACCACCCAAAAGCCTGAGCGATGATAGTACACTCGTTGCTCACCAGTAGTTTACCCGTCGAAATTTTCATAAAAGTGGTTCCCTCCACTTTTTGAATTTCGGCTTAAACCCTTAGTCAACTAATTGAGCTCAACCTGAGCTCAACCAAAGCCTATAGTAGACTCGATTGCCTTATTGAGTTGATTTAGATTTTAACCAAATCTAACTCAATTAGGACTCAATTCCTAACTATGACTCAATTATTACAACACTTAATGACCAACACGCTAAATCATGACCTAACTCTCATTAATTCGGCAACCTCCGACATTCTTACGGTGAGTCCTATAATCTTCTTTCGGTAATCTCCCAACATGTTCCTAGCGAACTTCCCAATCCCTTCGGTGAATCTCCTAGCGAACTCCAACGAGATCCCACTATATCGTCAGAACCCTAGCCCGATGCTCAAGCTTGATCTTGGCCCATCATCTGGTTATAACTCCATTGCTCCTGTTATAGTTAGTCCTGCATGATGCTAATTATGACTTAATTAAATACAATCATAATTGCCAAACATCAATTACAAGACTATCCTAACTCCTGACAAGCATTTCGGCTACCCACGATAATCTTTTGATGAGTCTTGATCTTCTTCTAGAAAACTCCCTTGTGTCATCCTGACAAACTCTCGATACCCTCGGTCAGCTCCCGATGCACTCCTGGCGAGTTCCTAACTGCATTGACACGATGCATGGAGTTGACCTTAGCCAATCATTATTGTAATAATCATTCTGTCATAATTAATCTTGCATCAATCAATTCTAACAATCTTGTTAGATCAATAACTCATCACTTGATTTCATCATTAAAATCTGAAATTCAATATGATTAACAATGACAAAGAGAGAATTACAATCAGATGTTGAGCCAAAGTCAAGTCCGAGCATTGGGCTAGGAGTTCGTCAAGAGCTTGCCGAAGGGATCAGGAGCTTGCTAGGATAGTGTCGGGAGTTTACCAAAAGAAGACCAAAAGACTCACCGGAAGATTATCAGGGGTTGTCAAAAAGCTCATCGGGAGTTATGAGGGTCTTGATTGGACTTGATGGTCATATTAATTATAATTAATTAGTTATAGTTAGCATCGATTAACATTTGAGTCCTACTTGAGTTAGATTTGGATGGAATCCAAATTAACTCAAGTGAGGCAACCAGGTCCACTATGGGGATGGATTGAGCTTAATTGGTTGACCTGAGAATTGGTCAACAGAAGGTACAAGTCAGGATTAAAAAAGTGGAGGAATCACTTTTTTAGGATTCCCGAAGGTAATATCACTAGTAAGCGATGGTAGTATTATCGCTGCCCTCTTTTTTATGCAGTTTTCGGCTGTAGTATCATCGGTGCCAGTGGTAGTACTGCTAGTACTCAGATCTTCTAAGATTGATCAAATTTTGGCCCCATTTCTAAAGCCAATTGGGCTTTATAAATACCTCAAGTCTTCTTGCATTTAGCATATACATTTACACAAGTCATTGGGCAAAAATATGTAAAAAAAGGTTCCAAAAGTGTGAAAAAAAAAGAACTTGGGGAAGGGAGTGAGCCAAGTATCATAAATAAGCCTAACCATAAAAGATCCAAATTTAAATAGGTACCTAACATAAACCCCTCTTTTTTGTACGTATGTCTCCAAACAAGAGCAAGGAGCAAAAGTTGGTATCGTGATAGTGGATGCTCAAGGCACATGACTGGAGATCCAACATAATTCTTAAAGCTCAGTAGCTAAGATGGATGATATGTCACCTTCGAAAACAACAACAAAGGAAAGATTAATGGCATTAAAAATATTGGTAACAAATCAAATTTATTGATTAAAAATATTTTATTAGTAGATAGTTTAAAACAAAACTTACTAAACATTAGTCAATTATGTGGTAAGCGATATATTATTAAATTAAATCTAATGCTTACAATATAGATATACCACATAAAAATAAATCCATGATTGTCTTAAGGAACAGGAATGTTTATACTATTGATTTTGATGATTTTAATGATAAAACTTATTTTTTGATTTTAAACAATGATGCATGGCTTTGCAATAAGATATTAGGTTATGCAACTATGAAATTGATCTCATAAATCAGAACTAAAGAACTTGTAAGAGGAATGCCTAGAATTAAATTTATCAAAGATAAGATTTGTGATGCATGTCAACTAGGAAAACAAATAAAAAGTAACTTTAAAAAATCAAGTGAATACGTCTAGACTATTACAATCGATTCATATGGATTTATCTGGGTCAATTGATATCACAAGTCTAGGAGGTAGTAAATATGCTTTTGTGATTGTTGATGATTATAATTTATATACTTGGATATATTTCTTGACATATAAAAGTGATTATTTTAAATATTTTATAAAGTTTTACAAATAATTTCAAAATAAAAAAAATTATGATTTCTTTTATTTGATCATGATAGTGAATTTAGAGATCATAATTTTTAAGAATTTTGTTATTCTAAAGAGTGTGACCATAATTTCTCTATTCCAAGAAATCCATAACAAAATGGAGTCATTAAGAGAAAGAATATGATTTTACAAGAGATGGCAAGAACCATACTTAATGAACATAGTCTACCCAAATATTTTTGGGCTGAAGCCACTAACATGACATGCTATGTCATGAACCATGCTTAATGAATATAACAAAATGGAGTATGACTATAATTTCTCGACTCCAACAAATGCATAACAAAATAGAATCATTGAGAGAAAGAATAAGATTTTACAAGAGATGGCAAGAACCATGCTTAATGAGCATAGCCTATCCAAATACTTTTGGGCTGAAGCCACTAAAATGACATGCTATGTCATGAACAGGGATCTCATAAGACCTCTACTATCTAAAACTCCTTATAAATTATGGAATAATAATAGACCCAATATTTTATATTTTTAAGATTTTGGTTGTAAATGTTTTATTTTAAATAAAAATGATGCCATAAGAAAATTTGATTCAAAATCTAATAAAGGTATTTTTCTTAGATATCTCTTGATTTTTAAAGCCTTTCGAGTTTTTAATAAAAAAACTTTAATTATTTAGGAATTTATCTATGTTGTTTTTAATGAGTTTTTCAGAGTTAAGAAAAATAATTTTGATAATAATTTTGAATTTCATATTTTAAATTTGAATGAGAATTCTCCTCTCCAAAGCAACTTGGATACATCTACTTCCAAAAATACCTTGCCCAAGGAATGGAATTATATAGATGCACATCCTAAAGAGCCAATTATTGGAGATACATTAAAATGTATTCAAACTCATTCTTCACTTAAATATTTGTGCAAATGCTGCATTTTTATTTCAAATTGAACCTAAATGCATTGATGATACTCTTAAAGATGACTCATAGGTCTTAGCAATACATAAAGAGTTAAATCAATTTGAAAGAAATAAGGTTTGGACCTTATTCTTAGATCTAATGATCATATTATAATTAGCACTAAATATGTATTTAGGAATAAGCAAGATGAATAAAGTATCGTGGTTCGAAACAAGACTAGATTAGTGGTCAAAGGTTTTATCAAAGAAGAATGTATAGACTATGAAGAAAGTCTTGTGGCAACACTTAAAGCCATAAGAATACTCCTTGCTTTTGGTTATTTTAAAATTTTTAAATTATTTCAAATGAATATCAAAATTTCTTTCTTAATGGTTTTAGTTTCGAAGAATACTATGTTGAGCAACCACCCGGATTTGAAAATAATTTTCTTAAACCATATTTACAAATTATCTAAGGATTTATTGGTTGAAGGAAGCCTCTAGGGCATAGTATGAGAGACTTATCTCTTTTCTTATTCAAAATAATTTTTTTAAAAGACAAGGTCGTACCGGAGGTTCAAACGAAGTGTCAGATCATCAAATGATATGCTAAAATGCTAGACAACGTGTTGAAAGCTTCATGCTTGTAATTATAGTGGTTAAGTCATGATTGTGATCATTTAGAGTCAAATTAAGCTGGTATTGGATCGAAACCATGCTAACTTAATTAGGAGCCTATTGGGCCTAAATCAGGGTTAAATTGAGCCTGATAGAAGGCCAAGAATTGGCCTTGGTGGTGGTACCACCTAGACAGCTGGAAAGCATTATTTATGCTTTTTCAAGTATTCTAGCGGTGGTACCACCAAGTAATGGTGGTACTGTCCAACGATAGTGGGACTACCTAGGCCGTCGGTGGTACCACCAAAGCCTAGATTTCTCAGTTCTATTTGGCGATAGTACCACTCAGCATCGATGATAGTACCACAGTACCCTAAAAACTTAGGGATTTAAATTTTTTGTTTCATTTCTAAAGCCTTTGGGGGTCTGTAAATACCTCATTCATGCTTACTTGATGTAACTGTGAATCAAGGGTGAACAAGAAAGAATTCTTGAGGTTAAAAATATTATAAACTCTTGAAGGTGTTTGGGTCTCTTTCTCCTTGAGTTTAGCTATTATTCTAAGGAGGTGTGAAGTTTTGTATGAAAGAGTTTGTGTAAAGGTTCTTTCTTGAGCTTGGTAAAAAGAGAAGGTTGTAACAAAGATAGTTGATATTCACCCATTGAAAAGAAGATCGGTAATGGAAACTACTGGCCTCGAGGGAAAAGGAATCAGGAGTGGACGTAGATTGGGACGACCGAACCACTATAAATTGGTTTGTATTTTGTTTCTTGCTTTGCCTTGTTATTACTGATTTACTTCACTCACTATCTTTACTTACACCTTCAAGTTAAACATATATTTTATTTATATTTTTTTATTTAATTTTTTTCAAATCGAATCTTTTTATAATAGCACTAATTTGAGATTAATGTATAGAGTTATTATAGTTCCACCCCACCCTCCCCCCGTCCTCCTCTTTCTTAGTACCATTATGATCCTAACAAATTATAGGCTAATCTTTCTAGCTACTTTTGAGTAATATAAATTTTTAATTTATCTATGATTTTTTGATATATTTTAGATGATTTATTAAGGTTCTAAAGTCACTAGTATAGCCTTAATTTGAGATTAATGCATAGAGTTATTATAGTCCCAATCTATGGTACTTAGATTCTCCTAATTGTTTAGAAGAGATTTTATTCAAGCTGAATTAACCCTCTTAAGGATATATTTAGACTCTAGCATTTTGATATATAGGGTTCTACGAGATTAGAATTGAGTGAATTTTACATTTATACACTCAAATAAGAGATTTACAAGTTCAGATAGTCTCAACCAATCTCAACCAAGTTTCAGCATAATCTAATAGGTATTGATAGTTGAACTAGAAGCATAGTGTAGCCTCCAAATGATTTAGTTCTAAGATAAATTTTAGTATGTTCTTAGTTTTAGATGTTTTCTAGTTTTCTATAAAATTTCATAAAAAATTCAAGATTGTTTGATCAACTAGGATAGTGTAGCAAAATATATCTATAGGATTATGCGATGGTTTGATTGATTTTAATTAGTTTATTTGATTGTAGAGTGAATTATTAATAAATTAATGGTGGAATCAAAATAATTTTTTAAGTTAAGTATAGTTTATTATATAAGAAATTTTATTAAAATTTTACTATAGATTATTGTAATGAATTATTATAAATTGATAATTCAAGATATAGGGTTCTCAATTAATATATCTCATGACCTATGCTCCTAATATGATAAGTGTCTCACTCCTTCAGACACTTGATCATTAAATAATGTAGTTTTTAATGGTATCTTTATTTTTAAGTTCAATCAAGTAACTATAAATTTAATTCATAGTTATATAATTTATCATATATATAAAGTATTTTAAAAGCATATTTCAACAAATATTATTGCCATAAGCTAGTTACAAGCTACATATGAATGTATATATTTTATAAGCATAAAATTATATAAATTATGATAAAAATATATGTAAGTATATATAATGATGTACAGTATAGGAGTGCATGTGTTTTATTTCATATGCGATGTGAGCGTGCATAGGTGTAATGTGCTAGTTACAGGTGCCTTATAAGTCAATTACATGAGTGATGGCACGTGTGACACTTTGCATAGTCTTTTTACATTATTATTATTGGCATATTCTCACATTATATTATCTATTGGATATATATATATATATATATATATATATATATATATATTGTGATATCCTTAGTTATGTGCAATGCGAATTGGATCGTGATAAGATCATGATAATGAGATTGATTCGTCTTTAAATAATGATCCTAAATAATCTCAATCATAGGTTACTAGAGAGGGACATCGAGATAAACGGACAGGTCAGTATACTATATACCTGTCCATTTAATGGAGGTGACTGGTCTCAAAGTCATTTATGTGGAGACACAAGGATACAGTATATGTGCTCATCGAAGAATAAGTTCACTGATTGATTTACTTATGAAATATTGTATAGTTAATGATACCTAATGTTAGACAGTGATTTTGTAGTTTCAATTATGTGTCTAGTCCTTAGACTTAAGACACTAAGGATACTCTGTTTGAGTGCTCTTTTCTTTGATGCTGGACTTATATGTATGAAAAGTTTAGTTCTGGTACATTCGATTATCAAGATTAATAGTCAACCTTACAAAGGCTATTGAGCGTCAATAAAAGATCATCTACTCTAAGTATCAATAGAGGAATATCTCATGTGCTCTCGCTCAGGCAAATCCCAGATCAAATTGTTTAGATTGAGAGAGAATGAGTTCTCCGGGAGACTTCGATTAGAGTGAGACTCAAACGAATTCTATATGTGGCGTGATAGAGCCATGCCTAATATACAATCTCTGAAATATTAGATGGATAGGGGACTATAGATATATAGTAACTGAGAACAAACAGGTCTAATGGATTACATCCATAGTCGATGAGTTAAGTGAATTATTATATTATAATAATTCATTAAGTCATAAGGAGTTCTGACAAAGAGGAGTCATAGCTAGCTCGGTATTGGGCCTAGAGGGTCACATACATATGGTGGATATTTCAATGAATAGAGGATTAGATATGAGTTATCCAATTAGCTCATATTCTCATTGGATCAAATTGTTTAGATTGAGAGAGAATGAGTTCTCCGGGAGACTTCGATTAGAGTGAGACTCAAACGAATTCTATATGTGGCGTGATAGAACCATGCCTAATATACAATCTCTGAAATATTAGATGGATAGGGGACTATAGATATATAGTAACTGAGAACAAACAGGTCTAATGGATTACATCCATAGTCGATGAGTTAAGTGAATTATTATATTATAATAATTCATTAAGTCATAAGGAGTTCTGACAAAGAGGAGTCATAGCTAGCTCGGTATTGGGCCTAGAGGGTCACATACATATTGTGGATATTTCAATGAATAGAGGATTAGATATGAGTTATCCAATTAGCTCATATTCTCATTGGATGAGACCCAACATTTATGAGCTTCTTACATAAGGCTCAGTTAGAGTCCAATTGAGATTTTTGGATATAGATCCAATAATCCAATATTAGTGGCTAATTTGATGGAGATCCAATACCCACTAAGGTAAGATCCATTAGGGTTATATGGAGGCTCCCTATAAATAGGAGGTAGGGGCGACAAATAGATGATAGGCTGCACATTTGATCGCCCCCTCCTATTCTCCTCCCTTTCTCATCTTCTACACAAGTGTTATGAGATTTTGGCTAGATTGGAGGAGTATCACTGCAACAATCCATCGTATGGATATCACTAGAGAGGAGGATATTTAACCTCTTTCATTCTCTCTGTCTGGATCTTTAGGAATATATGATCTCCCTAGGTAATCAATCTCTTACGTATCTTAGTTTTCATTTTCATGGGCTTTTTACATACCAACTTTTACATGACAACTTGATGCATGTGGGAAATATGTTTTGTTTTCTTTCTTCTACTACACATGTTATTTATTTGTGCTACATCTTATTTATCATAAATATGCTGCTCGTAAATCCCCTATATGATATACTTGATGCCAACCACCTCAATGGTCCAAACTACATGGATTAGCTTTGAATTTTAGAATTATTCTCAAGATGGATGATATCACTCACTACATGAAGTATATAGATGCTAGAGTGGAATAAGAAACTCACAGGTCTAGGAATAGTCCTAGATGATAACATGTGAGTTGATATTATAGTTTAGTCTCTACCAGATTCCTTTTCTCATAAGTAAGTTTGAGATGACTCTTCCTGAGCTCCTTAATATGTTGAGAGTGACTGAGAGTGACATCAAGAAAGAGAAGTTAGTTCTCTATATTGGTGAGACCAAGAAGAAAAAGAAGGCTAATAAGACCCAAAAGAAGGGCAAGGGCAAGGAAAGATCGAGAAGGGCAAAGGTTACCAAGAAAGACCCGACAAAGGATAAAGGATTATGCTTCTACTGTGGCAAAGACAAGCATTGGAAGAATAACTGTAAGGATTGCCTTGCAGAAAAGGTGAAGTAGAAGCTTAGAGAAGCTTCAGGTATATTCATGATCAATCTCCATTTATCATATTTTCATGATAACACATGAGTATTGAATATCAAGAGTGCTTATCATATCTATAATTTATTGCAGATTCTGGCAAGTCATATGAGACTGGTGAGAGGCGAGATGGACCTCGAGATGGGCAACGGAGCAAGAGTTGTTACAGTTATCGTTAGCCAGGTTACCCTACATCTGCTTGGTGGAGCTACCATTACATTGGATACATGCTACTATGTTCCCTCTATTATCAAAAATATTATTTTTATTTCTTGTTTGATAATTAATAGATATAAATTAGTTTTTAAGAATAATATTTATTCATTAATTATGGATGATGATATCATCACAAGAGGAACCTTGATTAATGGCTTATACGTGTTAGACACTTATCTACATAGCATGAATGTAAACACATCCAAGACAAAACAAGATAAGGTGAACGAAGTGTACCTATGGCATTGTAGGTTGTCACATCCATGTGAAAAAAATTCAAAAGTTGTTAAAAAATGGATACTTAGATCCATTTGACTATGAATCATATATAACTTGTGAACCTTGCTTTCGTGAAAAGTTAACCAACTCTCCTTTTAGTAGAACTGGAAAGAAAGCCACTGAGTTACTAGAACTCATATATAGTGATGCATGTGGTCCTATGTCAACTTAGGCTATAGATGGTTACTCGTATTTCATTACATTCACTGATGATTTCCCTAGGAATGGACATGTGTACTTGATGAAGTACAAGTGTGAGGTTTTTAAAAAATTCAGGGAATATAAGAATGAAGTAGAGAACTAGAATGAAAAGAGTATTATGACTCTTCGATCAAATTGATGAGGAGAATACTTGAGTACAGAGTTCACCCATTTCCTCAATGACTATAAGATTTTATCCCAATATGCACCTCCTTATATACCTCAGCTCAATGGTGTATCAGAAAGGAAGAATCATATGCTGTGAGACATAGTGTGATCCATCTTGAGTTTTGCTGACCTACCTATCTCATTCTAGAGATATACCCTAAAGACCACAGCTTACCTTCTGAACATAGTTTCATTTAGGTCGGTAGTGTCTACACCATATGAGATATGGAAAGGGAAGAAGCTTGATCTTAAGATGGTTAAGATTTGGGACTACCCTACACACGTTAGAAGACACAACCGTGACAAGTTAGAATCAAGGATGGAAAGGTGCAAGTTCGTGAGATACCTTAAGGAAACTTTGGGGTATTATTTATATCATCCCAAGAACCATAAGGTCTTTGTTACTAAGAGAGATATGTTCCTTAAGAAGGAACATGTTCTTGGTAGAAACAGTGGGTGTGATAGAGTTGAGCAAGATTAGAGAACCTAACTTAAGCACCATTCCAGAGCCCAAGTTTGTTCATAAGTTTTAATTTTGTATAAGACTAGAAGAATACCTCACTCTCCTGAAAGATATATGGGACATATCATGTTAGGATTAATTGGCACTAAGAGGGGGGGTGAATTAGTGTAAGTTTTGAAAACTTTAGTTTAAGAAAATATTCACTCAAAGTAAAATCGAGATCAGAAGCATTTCGTTCAAGTTGAGTGAGCAATTAAACTATTGAAAGATGCTAAGTTACGATCTTGCTTAAAAATGCTCAAGTAAGAACATGTAAATTCAAAAATAAAAGTTAAGAGACGCTCGCATTTTATAGTGGTTCGGCCATAACTTAGCCTACGTCCACTTCCTGGGTCTTCTTCGTCAAGGCTCGCCAGTGTCTACTATTGATCTTCTTCGGGTGAAGATCAAACCCTTACACTTCTCATTCTCTCCTTTTCACAGGTTCAGGAGAGAAATCTTTACAAGTTTTTCTCACTTCTCTTAGACTCTATTTATAATTTCAAGCACTCATGGGAAACTCTTAATAGATGTTTATCCCACTTTTTCATTCACCACCCTTACTGCTCCAAGCAAGATAACTTGGGGTATTTATAGACCTCAATTGGCCTCAAAAATAGAGCCAAAATTTAAGCCTTTCGTAAATTCTGGGTACGGGCGGTACTACCATTGGCGCCAATTGTACTACTACCAAAAGCATCTTGAAAACAAGACGATGATGGTACAATCACCACCTGGGCAGTATACTACCACTCACTAATGGTACTATCATCGGGAATCTCGTAAAAGCTACTTTTTTTATACTTTTGTGTACTCGACTCGTACCTCCTATTAACCCCTTTCCAGGTCAATGAAATGAGCTCAATTGTGTACTCGACTCGTACCTCCTGTTAACCCCTTCTAAATCTAACTCAATTTGTACTCTAAACCAAACCGATACTAACTATATACTAAAGCATATAAATACAATCAATTTGACCAACGTATCAAGTGGCCTTTCCAACTCTCAGCGATCTACCCGGTAACCTCTGGCGAACTCCCTACGAGTCTCGATCATCTTCTGGTGAACCCCCGATGTATTCTCGACAAGCTCCCGATCATCTTCAGTGAGCTCCCGACGAACTCCTAGTAAGCCCTCGAGCTTCCAGTGAACTCCTAGCAAGCCCCTGATACCTTCGGTGAGCTTCTGATGATCTCGCCCTTTTTGAGATGAATGATGCAGGATTAACTACGATAAGGTAATACAACAATCTCCTCCTTTTTTATAATAACAACTAATTGATGACGGGAGTTAATCGTAACTCTCCTATATAAACTCCAAAGGGTAAAACAAACTTGAATTCAAAAAAACCTAATACTTTTGAATTCACTCACGACACTATTCGTAAATATTTCAAAAAATTTTCCCTTAAATCATCAACATCAATATATCAAATATTTTCATTTCAAATAATTTCTCCTTTTAAGTCATCATCTATCAACATATCAAAGATTTTGAAAACATATATCAATTCATCATGAAACAACATTCATATATCAATTTTAAATTCTTTCCCTTAAGTCATCAATCATTTCCCCCCCTTTGTTATGAACAAAAAAGAGAGATGTTCATTTTTCTATTTCTCATTAATATTCTACATTTGTCATCAATATATCATTTCCACCCCTTTGTCATCAATAAAAATATAAAATATTGAGCAAATAATTTTAAGACAAAGGTTCATCATATTTTATGTTTCTCCATATTTGTTATAAAACGGGATAAATATTGATTATATATCTAAATATTTAGTATATGAAGAAGTTACTTCATTGCTCCTCTATTAGTAAAATAGTATAAGAGACATAATTTTTTTTATCAAAATTTTTTCTTCCCCATTGTGAATAAGAAAGAAGAATAAATGATGTAGGGATGTAAAAACAAACATCACATCACTAAAAAAAGCTCTTAATCTCTTATAGACGTAAATTTTGAAAAGATTATTTTGAAGATGAGCTCAATATTCAAGAAATCCAAAGGTCACTCATGCATTCATTTTATATAAATTTCAAGCTACTCAAAAAATTGATAAAAAGTTTTATTTTATATAAATTCATCTTGTGTAATTATTTATTCCATCAAAGATTCGATTAAACAAAAGTTTATGAATCACATGATGTGAAACCATCCCATACATATAGAAGGTTGGAAATTATCTCATGTAAATTTTGAGAAGAAGCTAAATTTGCAAAAGCATGAATATGATATAAACTTATACATTTGGAGAATTTAAAATTATCTTATTTAAGTTTTTTTAAAAAACTCATTTTATAAAAACAAGAATATGATGACAACTCATGCATTTGGAAGATTTAAAATTATTTCAAATTTTTGTATAGTCAAGTTATTCCTCATCTATTAACTTTATTGTTAAGATATTAATTTTCTCTTTCTTTGTGATTGTTAAAAAGGAATATGATAGTATAATTTTTCTTTTACATCTATATTCTAATTATATCCAAAAATACAAGGGAATCATGTCATAAAAATGAAAAATCAAATCTTTAAGTACTAAAAGACATGATTTAATTGAATAATTCTCCTAACAAGAAATCTTATGAGATCTAACAATCTTAACTAAAAAAATCTTAAATTATAATTATTAAAATCATAAATCTCATTTTTAGCAAAATAAGAAATCATAGATTAAATTTGATTTCAATTAAGGATATGACAAATCTAGAAGTCAAGGGAATATTCACGATAAGAAAAATCTCATTTAATTTTTAATTCATCATAATTTTGAGATATATTAATTTGATGATAAATTATACTAAGAAGAAAGTTATAAATACATAATTTATTTTAACAAATCTCTTCTTACATAAGATTCAAAGTTTTAGAAATCTTAGGAGATCAAATAAGAAGAGTATTCATTCATAAAAATATCAAATTATAAATATCAAGATCATGAATAAATTGTAAAGAAGAAAAGAAAAAAAATCTTGAATGTATATAGGAAACTTCAAGTTGTCAAGAATATGGTTCATAATAAGATTTTTAAGTTATTATTCTGAAAAGATAAATTTTGATTTATTTATATAATTCTCTTTGAACGAAAATAATTTATATAAGGATTTCAAGTTTTAATTTCTTAAGATGTCAAGATCATAATTTAAGTTATTAAATTATCAAAATCAAGAAATATCAATAAAGTTGAATAGATTCATCAATCTCTTTTATAAAAAATCATTTGAAAACATATCCAAAATAATTATTAAAATCGCTTTTCGAAAAATTTCAATGAACGTAATATAGATTATTTTTTAAAAAATAAAGTTTTCTTATTTATTTTTGTACTAGCATACACTACTTATGCATCATCAAGATTAGTTGTATATCCATGAACCATTTTTAATAAAACAATTATTATAACTGAAATAAAGGTCATTAAGTTTCAATCATCTTGATTCAAATAATTTTTCCTTGTTTTTATCATTTTGGCTAGAGAGCTTGATAAATGAGTTAGATCTCAAGTTATATGGCTTGAGCATCCACTATCAAGACATCATTCTTTTTACTGCTAGCCATGTTAGAAGACAACTCTGCAAGATTAGGGGTTTCGGTTTAGGTACCCATTTGAGTTTGGGTCCCTTATAAAAGGTTCTTCCCATTTTTACTAATGGCTTTAGGTTGTTTATAGTTCATGTAGGAAATTAAATTAATTTATATGGACTTTATTTTCTAAATAAATACTTATAAACTATATGTCCTAATTTACCACAAAAGTCACATCTAATTTTAGATAAATTGGTCCTTTAACAAAGATAGTTGGCTTTTGTTGATGATTGCCCGCAAAGCTTATACCTTATTTCTTATTATCATTACCCTTATTTGCAAGGATCATATTTAGAGATTTATTCCCTATTTAATTTTTTTCTAAAGTTTGTTTTAATATGATATTTTACTTTTTAGCTACCTCTAATGACTCACATTTTTTAGCAAGAAATATAAGATGTTGATGCTCCATTTATTTCTTCAAGTTTACTAACTAATAAATCATGCTATTTCTTAAGTAGTTTATAAGATTTACTAATCTTTCTAAAACCATCATTAAGCTTATGAAAAGAACTTAATAACTCATTAAAAGGAAAAGAACTTTCAAGTAGGTTACTTACCTCATCGTGGTTAGCCACAAGCGTAAGATTTTCTACTTCTTGGTTGTGCTCCCCATCTTTGGAGTCTTGGCTTCTTACATTCATAGCAAGAGGTTTTATCTAATTTAAATTCATTTTTATGGTTTTTGTTTATTAATTTTTTTGATTTATTTGTTAAAAGTTTAAAGTTCTCGTCACTCGAGATTTTACTCGAGGAGTCATCTATTGTTCTCAGTTCTAGTTCTTTCTTGTCCTTTGAAAGATGTTATTCTTATGTTCTCAAAGCACTTCTCTTCCTGTTCTTTGAAATGTGTTCTTCAAATTCATTTTTGCAAGTCTTTCATTTAATGATTCATTTATTTTAATCATGCTTTTATGCATCATTTCTAATTTATGCTATATCTCAAAAGCCGAATCACATGTAGAAACCCAATCAAACTCATTATCAAGAGCATAAAATAAAGCATTTATTACTTTTGCATTTAAAGAAAATGGCTTCTTTTCCAAATCATTATATTCGTTCATTGGTTTGGAAGACTTTTCAAAATCATTCTCAACAATGTGTCATAAATCAAAATCGATAGAAATTAAAAAAATATACATTCTAATTTTTCAATAACTATAATCCGACCCATTGAACATATGAGGATTAGTGATGCATTGACCCTCGTTAATACCATAATAAGCCATTTACTCATTTTACTGTTAATCCAATGAGTACAATATAACTCCAATACTAACTATTAGGATTAATTAGCACTAAGAGGGGGGAGTGTGTGAATTATTACAAGTGTTGAAAACTTTAGTTTAAGAAAACTCTCGCATTAAGGTAAAATCAAGATCGGAAGTGTTTCATTCAAGTTAGTAAGTGAGCAATTAAACTATTGATTGATGCTAAGTTACGATCTTGTTTCAAGAAAGCTCGAGTAAGAACATGTAAATTCAAAAAGAAAAGTTAAGAGACGCTCATAGTTTATAGTGGTTTGGCCACAACTTGGCCTACGTCCACTTCCCGAGTCCTCTTTGTCGAGGCCCGTGGGTATCCACTACTAATCTTCTTCGAGTACTTCTCACTCTCTTATTTTCACATATTTAGGAGAGAAACCTTTACAAGTTTTTCTCACTTCCCTGAGACTCGATTTATAATTTGAAGCACTCAAGGGAAGCTCTCAAATTTTACAACTCTTTAACAAAAGTTTATCCCACTTTTTCATTCAACACCCTTTCAACTCCAAGCAAGAAAACTTAGGGTATTTATAGACCCCAATTAGCTTCAAAAATGGAGCCAAATTTAAATCTTTTTATAAATTCTGCATACCGACGGTATTACTATCGGCGCCAATAGTACTACAGCCGAAAGCACCCACAAAATAAGGTGGCGATGGTATAACCGTCGACCTAGATGGTACAACCATTGAGAATCCTACAAAAGCTACTTTTTTCGTACTTTTGTATACCCGACTCATACCTTTGGTTGACCCCTTTCCAATGTCAACAAAATGAACTCAACCTGAGCTCAAACCCAAAGTGGACCCCGTTGCCTTACATTGAGTTAATTTGGATTCCGTCCAAATCTAACTCAATTTGGACTCTAAATCAAACCGATGCTAACTACGACATACTAAGGCATATAAATATAATCAATTTGACCAACATGTCAAGTGACCTTTCGAATTCCCGACGATCTTCCTAATAACCTCTGGCGAACTCTCGATGAGTCTCGGTCATCTTCTAGTGAACCCCTAGTGCGTTCCCGACAAGCTTTCGATCACCTTCGATGAGCTCCCGATGAACTCCCAGCAAGCGACAAAACTTTTGATGAACTCCCGACAAACCCTTGATACCTTCGGTGAGCTTCAAGTGATCTCCCGGTGAGTTTCCACTTTGTCATTTGAACCACGGCCCGATGCCAGAACTTAACTCCGGCCCAACATTTGATTGTATTACCTTGTCGTAGTTAATCCTGAATCATTTATCTCTAATATACCTATCAATTGATTTTATCATTGAAATCTGAGATTCAACATATCCGTGGAGAGGATAGTCAGGATATTGATCCTCAAACCTACGATGAGGCTATTATGAGTATAGACTTTGGAAAGTGGTAAGAAGTCATTAATTCTATGATAGATTCCATGTACTCAAATAAGATTTAGAACTTTGGGGATGCACCTGAGGGTATCATACTAATCGACCGCAAGTAAATCTTTAAGAAGAAGATCGGAGTAGATAGAAGGTAGAGAACTATAAGGTAAGGCTGGTAGCTAAAGGATATCGTCAAAGGCAAGGAGTTGACTATGATGAAACCTTTTTACCTGTAGCTATGCTAAAGTCTATCAAAATTCTTTTGGCTATTGTAGCACACTATGATTATGAGATCTTGCAGATGAATAGAAAAATCGTATTCCTCAATGGCAATCTTGAGGAGAAGGTGCATACGATACAACTAGAGGGATTTGTATCTAGGGAGAGTCCAGATAAAGTGTGTAGGTTACTTAGGTTCATCTATGGACTGAAGCAAGCTTCCCGAAGTTGAAACATAATATTTGATGAGGCGATCAGATCTTATGACTTTGTTAAGAATAAAGATGAGTCATATGTGTATAGGAAGGTAAGTGAGAGCGCTATCATATTCTTAGTGTTGTATGTGGATGACATCCTAGTCACTGAAATAATAAAGGAATACTCTTCATAGTAAAGGCTTGGTTATTTAGAAACTTCTCCATGAAGAACTTAAGGGAAGAATCCTATATTGTGGGGATTTAGATTTATAAAGATAGATCCAAGAGAATGCTTGACTTGTCTCAGTCCAAGTACATAGACTCTATTATCAAAAAGTTTAGCATGAAAAACTTCAAAAGATATCTCATACCGATGAGACATGGAATATCACTTTCTATAAGTATTTTCATAAATACTCTTGAAGAAAGGGCAGACATGGATAGGATACCATAAGTCTCAGTGATAGGGTCTACCATGTATGCTATGCTATGTACTAGGCCTGATATAGTGCATGCTCTGAGTGTTACTATTAGGATCATTCGATAAAGCTTGAATATAATATAGTGAATTAGTGCTTATAAATAATTTACATCGGTTTGAGTATTCATGCGATAAAGTTTGAATCCGAAAAACATTTAAACATCAAAATGTTTATTAGATGAGAATGATTAAGTAAAGCAATATATAAAGGCAAGTAAACAATGGAGAGGAGACGAGAAGGCACACTAATTTATAGTCGTTCAGTCTCATGACCTACATCCACTCCTGATTCCTCCTCCGTTAAGGTCACTGGCTTCCACTATTAATCTTCCTTCAATGGGTAAAGATTAACTACCCTCTTATAGCTCTATTTTTCTTTTATAAGTTTAGGAGATAACCTTTACAATTCTCTCAGCTCTCCCTTAAACATAAACTACACTTAGAGGAAAGAAGGGGAGCTCTCAAGAAATTATAACAATGTTTCACAAGTTTTGTAGGGAAACTAAGCGTGAGCATCATATGTGCAGTGGAAGATCAAAACAAAATAGGTTTCTAATGCAAATTAAATCATCGTGCAAAAGATTTGGCTACGAGAAAGCCATAAAAACTAAAAAAAATCACATCGTGTAAGAGACTATTTTACCTAGGAAGATCGCATATTCTTATTTTTCTATATCCAGATGGAGAGGATGAAGGAAGTCAAGCGTCTTCCTCAATAGTAGTATTCACACAATAGATTATTACAGCGATACTCCTCCAATCGTAATCTCAGGTCTCATAACTCTTACACCGAGGGAGAGAGAAGAATAGAAGGGGATGGTTAAAGCTACAACCTACCAACCATAAGCCTCACCTCTTATTTATAAAGAGCCACCAAAAACCTTAGAGGTCCTGCCTTAGTGGGTGTTAGATCTCCATCTAATTACCCACTAATCTTGTATTATTGAATCTTTATTCAATAATCTCCTTTGGCCTCTAATTGGGCCTCATGCAAGGAACCTATTAGTGCAGGGTCTCATCTAATGAGAATAGGGGCTAATTAGATATAAATCCAATCATCTATCGCTGAAGCATCCACTATATGTATGTGACACTCTAGGCCCAATACTGAGCTGGTCGTGAGTCGCGCTCATTAGAACAACTTCTGATATAGTGAATTATTATCTCCACAATAATTTACTTGACTCATCGACTATGGATGTACTAGGCCACTACACCATAGTCCACAAACGGTATAAGGGGATCAAATCCATCGAACTTGTTTATCCATAATTCTCGTGTATCTATAATCCCTCATCTAATAATAACCCAGAGACCATATATTGGATATGGTACTATCAGGCTACATACAGAATCCATCTGAGTCTTGCTCTAATCAAATTCTCCTGGAGAACTTTTTCTCACTCAATCTGAATAACCCTAGCTAGGGATTTGTCTGAGCAAGCACATATGGGATATTCCTCTCATTATAACAAGAGTGGATAATCCTTTATTGATACTCAATTGCCTTTGTAAGGTTGGCTACCAATCCCAATAACCAATTGTACCATATCTGAAATTTTTTAAACCTATAAGTCTGGCGTCAAAGAAAGGAGTACTCAAATAAGGTATCTTTGGTGTCTCAAGTCTAAGGAGCAGATGCACAACTGGGACTATAGAATCACTGTATGATATTAGGTATAATTAACCATACAGCATTTCACAAGGAGATCAATCAGTGAACTCATTCTCCAATGAGCACTTATACCATATCCTTAGTGTCTCTACGCAAGTAGCTATAAGACCAGTCGCCTCCACAATATGAATGGGTATATAGTATACTGGTCTATCCGATTATCTCAATGTCCCTCTCGAGTAACTTATGACCGAGATTACTTATGATATATTTTAAAAGGTGAATCGATCCTAATATCGTGATCTCATCATGATCTGATTCTTATTGCACAAAACCAAGGACAACACAATATATATATATATAACATATAATATAATATGAGAATATACTAATAATAATCATAAGCAAAAAGATCGTGCAGCATGTCACACATGCCATCACTCATGTGATTGGTTTGCAGGGCACCTATAATCAATAATCTCCCACTTGACCTAAAGTCAATCACCTATGTGTCTAATCCACAATAGACCCGTGTGATGCTCAAATACAATTTGAGCCGATGGCTTCATCAATGGATCTACAATGTTATCTTTTGATGGAACTCTTTTTATTACTATATCTTTATGGGCTATGATCTCTCTAAACAAATGGAACCTCCTTAGAATGTGCATAGACTTATGATTAGACTTGGGTTAATTCACTTGAGCGACCGCCCCGTTGTTATCGTAGTATATAGGAATAGGCTCTACGCTGCTTGGTATAACTCTCAAATCTCTGCTTGGTACGATCGCCCCGTTGTTATCGTAGTATATAGGAGTCAGTAATAGTATCTTACTTAGAACTCATCCAACTTACTGCTCCTCCATTCAGGGTAAAAATATACCTTAAGTTTGGCTTACTATCATCAATGTTGAACTGGAAACTCGAGTCTGTGTACCTCTCAACCTGGAGGCTACCTCCTTCATATACTAATAAAAGATCCTAAGTCCTTCTCAAGTACTTAAGGATACACTTTTTACTGCATTCTGATGTTCTAAACCTGGATCCGCCTAATACATGCTCGTGACACTCAAAGCATGCATAATATTAGGCCTGGTACATAACATAGCATACATGATAGACCCTAAAGTTGAGGCATATGGTATCATATCCATATATGCTCTTTATTCAGGAGTCTTTGGGGATATACTCGTAGAAAGTGATATTTCATATCTTAGAATTCTTTATGTCAGACCTTTTGTCAATAAAGTCTATGTACCTAGATTGGGACAAGCCAAACATTCTCTTGGATCTATCTTTATAAATCTGGATCCCTAAAATATCGGATGATTCCCCTAAGTCTTTCATGGAAAAGTTTCTAGATAGCCAAGCCTTTACTGTAGAGAGCATTCCTATATCATCCCACTGATTAGGATATCATCCACATATAGCATCAAGAAGGTGATAGCACTCTCACTTACCTTCCTATACACATAAGACTCATCTTCATTCTTAACAAAGTCATAAGATTTGCCTTATTAGATCCTATGTTCCAATTTCAAGAAGCTTGTTTTGTTGAACCTTGAATTTTGACGATGAAATCAATTAATTGATCATTGATGTAATATAGATTATTAGAAATTAATTAATACATGATTAATTATGAAAGAATGATTATTACAATCACGATTAGCCAAGGTCAAGTTCATCCATCGGGTCGATGCGGTTAGAAACTCACCAAGAGTATATCAGGAGCTCGCCGAGGGTATCAGGAGTTTGCTAGGATGGCGCAAGAGAGTTCACTAGAAGAAGATCGAGACTCGCTGACAGACTGTCAAGGGTAGCCAAAAAGCTTACCGAGAGTTGGGATAATCTTGTAATGGATGTTTGGCAATTATGATTATATTTAATTAAGTCATAATTAGCATCATACAGGTCTAACTATAATAGGAGCAATGAAGTTACAACCAGATAATGGGCCAAGATCAAGCTTAGGCATCGGGCTGGGTTTGGACGATGCAGTGAGACGTCGCCAGTCACTAGGAGATTCACCGAAGGGATCGAGAAGCTCACTGGGAGTACGCCGAGAGATCACCGGAAGAAGACCCGATGACTTACCACAAGAATGTCAGAGGTTACCAAATTAAAGGAAGTTGGGTCTTAGTTTAAGCTTGTGGTCTTTAAGCGTTATAATTGTTGTCATTGTTAAAAGTGAGTCATAATTGAGTTAAATTTGGATAAAATCTAAATCAACTCAATAAGGCAACTGGATCCACTGTTGGGGTTTGATTGAACTTAGGTTGAGTTCAATTAGTTGACCAAAGGGTTGGTCAACATCAGGTTCAAGCCAAATTTTAAAAAGTTGAGGGAACCACTTTTACGAAAATTTCGATGGGTAAACTGCTGGTGAGCGGCAGGTATACCGTTGTCCCCTAGGCTTTCGGGCAGCTGAAGATAGTTGACCCACCTAAGCTATGCAGTTGAACCATTCGTACCCAGGAATCTTGGTACTTTCAATAGTTGACCCACCTAGGGCCGACGGGTAAACCACCCATACCCGATTTTTTCGGGCATATTAGATTTTGGTTCCAGTTTTGAAGCCAATATAGGGCCTATAAATATCTCAAGTTTTCTTACATTCTAAACAATAATTTTGGGATTATATTCTAAGAAAATATTATATGAGAATTGTAAAAAAAAGAAAAGGAGTAAGGGAGTGATCAAAGAGTATAATATTATCTCCCTTGTAAGCAAAGTGTAAAGGTTCGGTCTTCACCCAAAGAAGATCGGTAGTAGACGTCGGTGTGTCTCAAGAAGGAGGACTCGGGAGTGGACATAGGTCGTTGGTGCTGAACCACTATAAAAATTGTGAATTCATCTTTTGTTTTCCTTGTTAACACTTCCGATCTTATTTACTTTTAAAAGCAAACATTTCACTTACGATGTTTCGTATCTTTCAGATTTCCTTGCTCTTTCTCAAGTAATTAGTAAGCAAGTAACTTAGCAATCTTCTTATTATTCACTTATTTTATTTGAATAACAAGCTTTGGATCTTCCTATCATGCTTAAATCGTAACGTTTTTGTTTAAAACGAAAAATTTACACTTACACTAATTCACACATCCCCCCTCTTAGTGTCAATTGACCCTAACAATAGGTATTAGAGCCTTGGTTTTTCTCATTTGGTTTAACACCCAAGAGAAATGGCTCTTATTGGCTTTCAAGAGGGCTTTTATATCATTTGTCCTCCCATATTCAATGAGACAGACTACACTTATTGGAAATTCGGATGAGAGTTTTCTTGCTTTCTTTAGACCTTGATTTATGGACTATTATTGAAAACATATTTGAAAAGTCTTCTCTTCCAATGAACAATTCGAATGATTTGGAGAAGAAGACTTTCTCTTTAAATGCAAAGGCTATGAATGTCTTTCTTTGTGCTCTTGATAAAAATGAATTTGATCGGGTTTTTTGTTTTGATTCAACTTTCTATATATGGCATGCATTAGAAATAACATATGAAATCACAAATAATATAAATGAATCATTAAATAAAAATACTTCTAAAAATGAATAAAAAGAACACCTTCCTGAAAATTGAAAAGAATGTGAACTGAGAAGAACATATGACCCCTCAAGTGAAATCTCGAGTAGTGATGACCTTAAACTTTTGACAAATGAACCGAAAAAATTAACGAACTTGAACCTTAAAAATAATGTAAAGATGGACAAAACCTATTATTATGAACGCAAGAAGCCGAGGAGCTCCAAAGATTACAACCAAGAAGTGGAGAACCTTGCTCTTATGGTCATCGACAATGAGGTTAATGATTCATTAAGCAATTTTTTTCAGAATTATTAAATATGCTTTATGATTTATTTGATGAATTTAAAAAACTTAGTAAATTTTTTAAGTTGCTTAAACATGAACATGATTTGTTAGTTGGTAAAATTGATGAAATGCATGAGTTATTAGCATCACACAATCCTAGTACTAAATATGAAATGCTAGACAACATTAAAGAAGAAAATATTATGCTTAACACAATGTTAAAAAAATTTGAAATTGGCAATAAATCCTTGAATATATAATCCTTGCTAATAAGAGTCATATTAATAGAAGAAATGGAATAGGCTTTATGGGCAATACCCAACAAAAGCCAACTATTTTTGTTAAATATCAACAAAAGCCAACTATTTTTTTTAAAGGACCAACCTTGAATATGCCACCAAGAATTAAGTGTAATTTTTGTGGTAGATTACGACATATGGCTTACAAATGTCTATTCATAAACTATAGTCATCACAAGTTAGTTTGGATTCCTAAAAGAACCATAAACAATCTTATGCCATTAGAGAAAATGGGAAGAACATATTATGAAAGACCCAATGCTAAATATGTACCTAAATCAAAACCTCCCATAATATAAAGTTATTTACTAACAAGACTATGAACAATAAAAATATTTTGAAATTAGATGCTCAAGTCATATTACTTGAGATCAAACACTCCTTCAAGCTTACTAGCTAAGTAGTAATAAAAAAATATTAGAATTAAAATTATTGACAATGAATCTTTTAATGGTTCATCATTATATAATTAATATTGATGATGTATAGCTAGTGTATACAAGTATAAAAATAAATTAGAACCAAAGAACCTTAGTTATTAAAAAACATATTTTGAGTGAATGCTAAAATCATTAGCTTGTTTAAATCTGAAGATTATTGTTTAATGGTTCAAATATTGACAAATCTATGGAATGATTACTTTAAATGATTATGATTTAATGATTGTGTTGAATGATATAATTTTAGCATAGAACAATATACAAAAGGGAGAGAAAAATCATGATTCATTGTCTAGTATTTTTGTAAATTAAAAATATATTTAATGAGAGTGAAATGAGCATGGCAACTCACTACACTAAGTCCAAAAATCATTGGAATTGAAATAAATAAAAGTTTTCATTTAAAAATATTTTATTATAATAATGTTAATGAAATTGTGTTTTTGACTTTAGATAACATTGCATTCTTGAAATAAATTTCAAAAAAAAGATAATTATTCTTTAAATATTTTTTATTCTATTAATCCTTTAACAAGAGATAAAATAATACTATTATTATTGAATCTCTTAAACTACAAAAATGGATTAGAGAATTTTAGCTATTGAAAAATAATCTATGATGCTTTCATTGAATTTTTTGAAAAGCGAATTTTGATGATGATTTTGGATAAGTTTTCAAATGATTTTATTTTAAAAAGATATTAATGAGTTAATTATATTATTTTTATGACTCAAACTATGAAAGTGATTTTAATGATTTGATAATTTGAACTTGAATAAATTATTATCATGATTTTGACAAGTTTAGAAAGTAAAACTTGAAAATCTTCTATTCTATCATCTAAGAATATTTTTATTAAATTAAATAATATCTTTAATATTCATGAATGTCTTTTGATATTAATATTTATCTTGACATGATTTGAAAACTCATGAATGACATAACTTATCACCAAAATTAATATTTCTTAAATTTATGATAAGATAAAAATTAAAAGAGATTTATATTATCATAAATATTACCTTAATTTCTTTACTTGACTTATATGTTATGGGAATCACGTTATTGATCTATATAATTTTTTTTAAAATAAAAATATGATTTATGATGTTAACGATATTAATTGAAATTATTATCAAGATCATTCTTCTTTATTAAAAAGATTTATCTTGGATGAATTGAGATTATCCCTTAATACTCATTTTATTATTCACAAAAAAAGAGAAAATAAACTTATTAGACAAAATCATGTCTTTTGATATTCAAAATTTTGATTTTATTTTTAATGGCATGATGTCCTTGTACTTTTTGGTGTAATTTGAATATGAATGCTAAGAAGAAATTATGTCATCATATTTCTTTCTTGACAATAACAAAAAGGGAGATATAAAATTATTAATATTATTAGAAGTAAATTGGATATAATAACCTTGAATGAGAAACAATTTGCTTGGAAGAAAATTTAGAATTTTCTAAATACATGCAAAATACAATTTGAGTTTGATCTACTATCATGCCTTCTTATGAAATTCTTGATGTTTTTTATCAAAATTTATAATAGATTATTTTTATTATACTTGAAATTACATGGGATGATTTTAAATGCATGAGTAGCTCTTAAACTTTTGAATCTCCTTGAATATCTTGAAGTTTTGAGATTAATTTTGAAATTCACATTTATAAAATTTACATCTTTAAAATTGAGTATTTTTGTGATATGATATTCTACCTTGATTCTACCTTCTTGCTCGCACATGTGGAGAAAGGAAATTACTAACATTTCAAGAGACTAATAAGTCTATTAATTACATTTTGAATCTCTTGAAAGTGGTTTTGATGATTTTGAAATTGAACAAGTGATTTATTTATATTGTGGTTTTGATTTCTTGGAATTATAACTTGAAATTTTTTATGAATCAAAATCTTTTGTTATGTGTTTTTATATTATTTAAAAGGAGATTTTTATATAAATCGTGAACTTGACAACTTAAGATTTCTTATGAATAAATCAAGAGATTTTATTTGTTTCTCCTATGACTTAACTCTTGATATTCATAATTTATTTTTATAAATTGAATATATCATCATCATATCAATTTTTCTTGATATATTTCATATGATGATTGGTATATTTCTTGATTTATCTCTTGAAAAATAAAATAATAAGAAAAGTTTTGTGCTATTATAATCATCCCTTCGTTTTGATAATGACATGGGGGAAGCAAAACTTGTTAGTTTATAAAATTGCTAACTTGAACAATGCAAAGTAAACAAATATTTGTTAGCTTGCACTTCTCAAAAGAGAAGAATGAATTTAGTAGCTTGCATGTTTTAAAGTAATGAAAATTTTATTAAATTGCTAAGCTTTCATATATGAAAACCTTACCAATTGCACTTCTCCTTTTATTGATAACAAAGAGGGAGAAGGTATAATGATGAGGGAGAAGGTATAATGATGCGAAATTATGTATGATGATTATGCATGTAATGATGATTTTGAAAATATACATAAAGATAATAATTTGTTATTGTTTGGATTTATTTGCTATTTTCTTGAAATTTACATGAGAAAATTTTGTTGAGTTTATATTCAAAATTTTATTTGTAGAAGATTGAGGTTGAGACCTAGAAATGTTAAATCATGAAAATATATAAATTACTAATATAATTTTATAAAATGAAGCCTTTTTGTGATAACTTTTTTTTTTTAACTTTCTCCATGATTTTAACTTATTGTTTTCAAAAAAAAAATTGCATGAAGATGTGCCACATTTGAAATTTACAAAAGATAATTTTTGATATCAAGAGATGATTTTTGATACATTTGAAGTACATAAGTAATATTTAAATCTCTTAAACTTTTAAGCTCATCTTAGTATTGCTTTTAAATTTTATCAAGAGCTCTTCTCTATGCTAAAATGATTCAATAATACCTCCCTTATTTCTCTCCTTATTAAAGGGGAAGAAAATTTTATAATACATATACTAAGGGGGAGTAATGTCATCCTGTGCTTTAAAATTATTAGCTATATTTCACCTTTTCATTGATGACAAATGAGGAGAAATATATATTGATGACACATGATGAATACATTAATGATACATGATCTTGTTGAAATACATGGATATCTTGGATAAGGATATGAATTTAACATCTTGGATATAGATGTTTAATTCTTTTTTACTTATGAGTTGATGGCTTGATGCAAATTTATGTTGAAATTTGTATAGAATATTGATTACTTGAATTTAAAAGTATGTGCTTCTCTTAAATTTAAGTGGCATGAATTTAGGGGAAGTTAGAATTAACTCCTATTATCAATTGATTGTCATTATCAAAAAGGGGAAGATTGTTGAATCTAAGATTTTGATGATGAAATCAATTGATGGGTCATTGATCTAACATGGATTGTTAGAAATTGATTGATACAGGATTAATTATGACATAATGATTATTACAATCGGGATTGGCCAAAGTCAAGTCCATGCATCGGGTCGATACGGTTGGGAACTCATCAGGAGTGCATCGGGAGCTCATCGAGGGTATTATGAGTTTGCCAGGATGGCACAAGAGAGTTCACTAGAAAAAGACCGAGACTCACTAGAAGATTGTTGGGGGTAGCTGAAAAACTTACCGGGAGTTGGGATGGCCTTATAATGGATGTTTGACAATTATGATTGTATTAAATTAAGTCATAATTAGTATCATACAGGTCTAACTATGATAGGAGCAATGAAGTTACAACCAGATAATGGGCTAAGATCAAGCTTAGGTATAGGGCCGGGTTTGGACAATGTAGTGGGACATGTAGTTCGCTAGGAGATTCGCTGAAGGGATTGAGAAGCTAACTGGGAATACGCTGAGAGATCACTGGAAGAAGACCGGATGACTTATCGCAAGAATATCGGATGTTACCGGATTGGTGGAAGTTGGGTCTTAGTTTAAGCTTGTGGTCTGTAAGCGTTATAATCATTGAGTAGTAGTTAGAAGTGAGTCCTAATTGAGTTAGATTTAGATGAAATCTAAATCAACTCAATAAGATAATCGGATCCATTATTAGGGTTTGATTGAGCTCAGGTTTAGCTCAATTGGTTGACCAGAGGGTTGGTCAACGTCAGGTTCAAGCCGGAATTCGAAAAGTGAAGGAAACCACTTTTACAAAAATTTCGATGGGTAAACCGTCGGTAAGCAATGGGTGTGCCGTCAACGCCTAAGCTGGGCGATTGAACCGTCCATATCCAGGAATCTGGGTACTTTCAGTGGTTGACCCACCCAGGGCCGACGAGTAAACCGCTAGTACCCTAGTGTTCGGGCAACTGAGCCGCCTAGGTTGGTAGGTAAACCACCCGTACCTGATTTTATCGGGTATATTAGATTTTGGCTCCAGTTTTGAAGCCAATATGGGGCCTATAAATACATAAAGGTTTTTTACATTCTAAATAATAATTTTGGGGATAATATTCTATGAAAATATTATGTGATAATTATAAGAAAAAAAAGGGGTAAGGGAGTGATTAAAGATTGTAAGTAAAGTGTAAGAGTTTGATCTTCACCCAAAGAAGATCGGTAGTGGACACCAATGTACCTCAAGAAGGAGGACTCGGGAGTGGACATAGGTTGTTAGTGCTGAACCACTATAAAAATTAAGAGTTCATCTTTTACTTTCCTTATTAACGCTTCTGATCTTGTTTACTCTTTGAAAGCAAACATTTCACTTATGATGTTTCTTATCTTTTGGATTTTTTTGCTCTTTCTTAAGTAATTAGTAAGTAAGTAACTTAGTAATCTTCTTATCATTCACTTGCTTTATTTGCACAACAAGCTTTGGATCTTCCTATCGTGCTTAAACCAAAATATTTTTATTTAAAACGAAAAATTTACACTTGTACTAATTCACCCCACCCCACCCAGTGCTAATTGATTCTAACATGCTTCAATCCATAAATGGATCTAAGCAACCTGTATACTTTATCTAGACTCTCTCTGGACAGAATTCTTCTGGTTGTATCATATACACCTCCTCCTTAAGGTTGTCATTGAAGAATGTCATTTTCACATCTATCTACCAGATCTCATAGCCATAGTGTACTACAATAGCAAAAATAATTATGATGGATTAAGCATGGCTACAGATGAAAATGTCTTGTTATAGACAACTCATTACCTCTAACGATACCCTTTAGCTAACCAGCCTTGCCTTATAGGTCTTCACCATTCCAATCTGATATTCTTCTAGAAGATCCATTTGCAGCGATGGGTACGATACCCTCAGGTGCATCCGTAAGATTTTAAACATTGTTAGAGTACATGCAATTCATCTCAGAATTTATGGCTTCTTGTCACTTCCTAGAGTATATACTCATAATAGCCTTCTCGTAGATCTGAGGATCCACATCCTAAGAGTCCTCTCCACTAATATGTCCCATATATCTTTCAAGATGGTGAGATATTCTATGAGACTTACATATAATTGGAACTTATGTACTACATGAACAGACTCGGATTCTGTAATGGTGCTTGAGCTAGGTTCTCCAACCTTGCTTAGCTTTATCTCACTCCCACTATTTCCATCAAGAATGTGTTCCTTCTTATGAAACACAGCTATCTTGGCAACAAAGATCTTTCGGTCCTTAGTGTATCTCACGAATGTGCATCGTTTCGTCCCCAATTCTAACTCATCAGGGTTGTGTCTTCTAACGTGGATAAGACAGCCCCAAATCTTAACCACCTTAAGATTGGGCTTCCTTGCTTTCTATATCTCATATGGTTTAGACACTATCGACTATGATGGAACTCTGTTCAAATGGTAAGCTACAATCTCTATAGCGTATCCCAAGAATGAGATAGGTAGGTCAGTGAAACTCATCATGAATTGCACCATGTCTAACAACGTGTGATTCCTCCTTTCTAATACACTATTAAGCTGAGTTGTATATGAAAGTGTCCATTAGGATAGAACCCATTGTCCCTAAGAAAATGGGTTAACTTTGTACTCAAGTACTCTCCTCCTCGATCTGATCGAAGAGTCTTAGTACTTTTTTCTATCTGGTTCTCTATCAATTTTTATATTCCCTGAACTTCACAAAGGCCTCGGACTAGTACTTCATCAAGTATACATGTCTATACCTAGAGAAATCATCAGTGAATGTAATGAAGTATGAGTAACCACCTATAGCCTGAGTCGACAAAGCACCACATTCATCACTACGTACGAGTTCCAATAGCTCAGTGGTTCTCTCTCTCTAGTTCCACTAAAATGAGAGTTAGCCATCTTCCCATGAAGGCAAGATTCATAAGTTGCATATGACTAATAGTCAAATGGATCTAAGTATCCATCATTCAATAACTTTTGAATCATTTCCTAATGTATATGACCTAGCCTACAATACCATAGGTATGCATTATTCACCTCATCTCTTTTCCACTTAGACGTATTTATATTCATGATTTGTAGAGAAGGGTCTAACACATATAAGCCATTTATCAGGGCCCCTCTAGTGATGATCTCATTATCCATAATTATTGAATAATTATTATTCTCAAACTAATTTATATCCACTAATTGTCAAACAAGAGATGAAAATAATATTTATGATAATAGAGAGAATAAAATAGCATACATCCAATGCAATAATAGCTCCACCAGGCAGATATAGGGTGACCTCCCCAATAGCAACTGTAGTAACTCTTACTCCATTGCCCATTTTAAGGTCTCTCTCACCTCTGATCAATCTCTTAGGTCTTGCCAAAACTTGTAATAAATTGTAAAAATGATAAACACTCCCAATATCTAATACTCATATATTATTATAAAAATCTAATAAGTGGAGATTGATCATGAATATACCTGAAGCTTCTCTAACCTTTTATTTCGCCTTATCTACAAGGCAGTCCTTATAGTTACTCTTCCAGTGCCCGTCTTGGCCGCATTAGAAGTATTGTCATTTGTCCTTTGTCAGGTCTTTCTTGGAAATATTTGTCTTACCCGGTCTTTCTTTGCCCTTGCCCTTCTTAAGTGTCTTATTAGCCTTCCTTTTCTTCTTGGTCTCACTAATATTAGAGAATTGGCTTCTCTTTCTTGATGGCACTCTAAGCTTCCCTCAGTATATTGAGGAGCTCAGGAAGAGTCACATCAAATTTGTTCATGTTAAAATTAATGATAAAGTGAGAAAAAGAATCTAGCATAGACAAAATTACAAGATCAATGCACAGGTTATCCTCTAGAACTATTTCTAGACCTGTGAGTTTCTCACCAGATGTCCCTTCTGTTATCCTAGCTTAGAAGAGTCTTTTGGATATCGCATATTTTTTTAGTTCTTCCCTATTTCTCAAACAGCTAGCGGAGATGAAGAAAGATAGAATCTGCATCTATGCTCTCATGTTGCCTCTGTAACTTAAGAGCCATGGAGGCCAACATATAGCATTTTGCCAATATGGAATTATCCATATATTTCACATAACAAGCGATTTTATCCTCGCTTGCCCTTCTTCTAGCGTGGGCATATTTGTATTAAGGATATATGCGATTTTTTCCATCATGAGAATAATTCTCAAATTATAGAGTCAATCCATATAGTTAGGACCAGTGAGGCGGTTAGCATCAAGTATCCCACGTAGGGGGTTCACGCGCGACATATTTCTCTCAAACAAGATATAGCATAAATAAATAACATGTAGATTTTATGAAAAAAATATTTAAGATATGGACTTCTATCTTAATGTACTCCCATTAATTTTCTAGCGAATCACATGACACCTTCGGCATGTAAAACGGAAGTCTTCGGTAGACTCCTAGTGGGCTCGAGATCCAATCGGCGTCTTAGTGCAATCTCAAGTTACTCGACCAATTACACTAAGCCCGAAAGATAGACAACTCTTGCCAATCACAACTACTTATGATTCTCGTCATGTTCGGCCTTAGAATCATCATGGTCATGCAACGTATCACACGTGTCATCACTTATATGATTAGCTTATAGAAACTTGTAACCAATAATTTTTTGCTTGCTTTTCTTGGATCCTTAAACAAGAACGAGTGAGGTATTTATAAGCCCCAAATGGTTTCAAAAGTGGAGTCAAAATTTAAATTTTTTGGTATTTTTGAGGTATTGACAACCTCTACCTCTTGGAGACTCTATTCCGGCTGTAGTACCATCAGCTTGGGTGGTACTATTGTCTGACATAGTCTAGGAGACTATGTTTGGGTGGTACCACCGCCCAATCTAGGTGGTACCGCCGCCTAACACAGTTTTGAAGATTGTGTCTCTTCGGAGACCGTGTCTTTAAACATCGTGTCTTACCTATCCTTGGGTTACTGAAATGAGCTTTCTAATAAGTTCAAATCAGCCCCAATTAAGGCCTAATGACCTCTTAATTATATTAGTAAAACTAACTCCTATATGATGCTAACTATGACACTTAAGGTAAATAATTATAACATATAATATTTATTATCTAATCGTCAATTGATCTCTCGACTAACTCCCGATGAACTCTCGATATCCTTTTGATGAACCCCCAGTGAGCTCCTATTCTCCTTCGACGAACTCCTAGCATCCTTCAAGTGAACTTTTGGTGAGCTCTTAACAACCTATCGGCGAACTCCCGATGAACTTCCTGACAAACATTTGGAGAACTCTCAATGAGCTCCCGAAAACATCGTCTGAACCTTAGCCAAATTCTGGCGAACTTTTGGCAAGCTCCCGAATGTCCGAACCTCAATTGACTCTTGGCGAGCTCGACCTTGACTCCTGTCCAATAACAGATTTTTCCATAATTGTTTTATCTTTTCCAAGTCATAGTTAAATAGGTTACAAACACACCAATTAGTTTCATCATCAAAATTTGAGATTCAACAGTCACGAGTAGGTATCAAGTAGATCCAGGTTTGGAACACTAGAAAGTAGTAAAGTATATTCATAAATACTTGGGAAGGACTAAGGATCTTTACTGGTATATAGATGAGGTAGCCTCCAGGTTGAGGGCTACATGGACTCGAGTTTCCAGTCCAACATTAATGATAGCAAGTCGAACTATAAGTATGTCTTCACCCTGAATAGAGGAGTAGTAAGCTGGAAGAGTTTCAAGTAAGATACTACTACTGGACTCGACCATAGAGGTAGAGCACATTGTTATAGTAGAAGCAATAAAGGAAGGGGTGTGAATAAAGAAGTTCATTAGGGACTTGGGAGTCATATCGAGCAACAAGGAGTCGATTCTCATAAATAGTGACACTAATAGAGCAATAGCTCGAGTAAGTGAACCCAAGTTTCATCAAAATTATTCTGAGGAGGTTCTAGCTAATTAAAAATATCATAGTTCGTAAAAATATAGCAATCACGTGAGTGATAGTACGTGTGACACGCTGCATAGTCTTTTTACATTATTATTATAGGTATATTCTCACATTATATTATATGTTGAATATATATATATATATTATGATATTCTTAGTTCTCTGTAATGGGAATCAAATCATGATGAGATCATGATAATGAGACTGATTCGCCTTTAAACATATATCCTAAATAATCTCAATCATAGGTTACTCGAGAGAGACATCGAGATAACTGGACAAACTAATTTAATGTATACCCATCCATTTGATGGAAGCAATTGGTCTCATAGCCACTTGTGTAGAGACACTAAGGATACAGTATAGGTGCTCATTGGTGAATGAGTTTACTGATTAATCCGTTTATGAAATGTTGTATGGTTAATGATACCTAACATTAGATAATGATACTGTAGTCTCAATTGTGTGTCTAGTTCTTAGACTTGAGACACCAAAGATGTCTTATTTGAGTACTTTCTTTAATGGTAGACTTATAGGTTTGGAAAGTTCTAAATTTAGTATAATCATTTATTTGGATTAGTAGCCAACCTTATAAAGGCTATTGAGTGCCAATAGAGGATCATCCACTCTCAATATTAAGAGATGAATATTTTATCCTGTGTGCTCTCGCTTAGGCAAATCCCTGATTTGATTGTTAGAATTAACAGAGGAGTTCTCTGGGAGAATCTAATTAAAGTAAGATTCAAATGAATTTTGTATGTGGCATGATAGAACCATGCCTAATATATGATATCTGGGATATTAGATATATGAGAAACTATAGATATATGATAACTGAGGACAGACATATCCAATGGATTAGATCCCTTGTATCATCTAGGGACTATGACGTAGTGACCTAGTACATCCATAGTCGATGAGTTGAGTGAATTGTTATGGGATAATAATTCACTAAGTCAGAAGGAGTTCTGATAGGGATGACTCACAATCAGCTCAGTGTTGGGCCTAAAGGGTAACACACATTTAGTAGATGTTTCAGTGAGTAGAGGATTGGATATGAGTTATCTAATTAGTCCCTATTCTCATTGGAAGAGACCCAACATTTATGGGCTCTTTGCATGAGCCTGGTTAGAGGTTAATTAAGATTATTGGATATAGATTCAAAAATCTAAGATTAGTAGGTAATTGGATAGAGATCCAATCACCACTAAGGTAGAATCCATTAAGATTTTATGGAGGCTCTCTATAAATAGGAGGGAGGGGCGACATATAGATGATAGGCTGCACCTTTAGCCATCCCCTCCTATTCTCCTTCCTCTCTCATCTTTTATGCAAGAGTTGAGAGATTTTGGCTATGATTGAAGGAGCATCGTTGCAATGATCCCTCGTATGGATACCACTAGAGAGGACATTTGACCTCCATCCTCTCCATCTATATCTAAATTTTTAAAGATATATAATCTCTCTAAGTGATCAATCTCTCACGTATCCTAGTTTTTATTTTTGTGGGTTTTTCATGTACCAATTTTTGCAATAATGACTTGATGCATATGGGAAACATATTTTGTTTTTTTTCTTGCACTGTACATGTAATGTTCCTGTTGGGTTTCCCAACATAATACACGTATATATTATGACATAAGGTATAAGAGTACACAAATATGTTATGATGTATAATGCACATATATATTATGACATGTGATATGAGAGTGTATGTATATATTATGATGTGTGATATGAGAGTATATGTATATATTATAACATGAAGTATGGGAGTGCATGTATATATTTTGATATGCGACATAGAAATTCATGAATTGCTATATTTTTTACATGTGCATATAAGCTTTTCGAATTATTTCTTTATAGAATTTTATGCTCTTATTTTGCATATGCTATGTTATAGGGTTGTGCTTGTTAAATAAGTTATTGGATGAGGTGTTTATTGTTAATTGTCTTATGAAACTCAATATATCTTTTTTTATTATCAACATAGCTCTTTTGATGACTCTGAGAAATCTTTAATTTGTTTTCTTATAACTTGAATTTTCTCTATAGTCTCTTATATTTTGTCTTCTACTAACAACTTTCTGTTGCAAATCTATTCTCAACATATAGGTGTTCTATGCTTTCACTCATATAAAGCTTCATAAGAAGTCGAACGATAACTATTATTATAAGTGAATTCAATAAGAGAAATTCTTAATCATATTTATTTTTTAGGGTGATAAACACTATTAAATTTAACTTTAGTGCTTATAAATTCTTGTAATATTCTCCGTATTCTAAAAAGAAATTGAAGTATCTATCAAATATTGTCTTCAACTTCCCTTACGCCTAGTGCTACTCTTGCATTTTCATATTACTTTCTTTCTCTCACCTAACCTAGTTATATAACCTTGTAATATTCTCCGTATTCTAAAAAGAAATTGAAGTCTCTATCAAATATTGTCTTCAACTTCCCTTACACCTAGTGCTACTCTTGCATTTTCATATTACTTTCTTTCTCTGACCTAGCCATATTAATTTCTTTCTCTCACCTAGCCTAGTTATATAACCTATGTATGATGGTAAAGAATATATTTCTTAATCTGACCGGAAAGCTTTTCTCTATTGTAGATTAGACTGGAACACAAAGAGACTAAACTTAAGTGCATAACTCCTGCTTGAGGCAGCCGAATACTAGACTCCCGTACTTTTCATTATTGCCTAAAGCTTGTTAGCTTCTATTATGGAACTCGGATACTTGTTCTTGCGCCGACAAATTAACATTCTCTTAGGCCTAGCTCAATTATCTTCTTTCGGAGCGGAGGAGTTATTTTAGTGAATTACTATTACTTACTATAAGGCCCGGCGGGTGAGAAAGATTATTATACCTTATTTAATATATATATATATATATATATATATATAAAGTCTATCAATGATGACCCAAATAAATTATATTGATAGGTAAAAAATGTGTAGATTTAGTTAATCTATCAATGATGACCCAAATAATATTAGAGGTCCTTAGTAAATCTGAAACAATGTATATGGTAACACATTTCCATTTAGGAACATCTAAATAACAAACCCCCAATTCTGTAAGTTTCTACTTTGATTTGCTAATAAGCGAAACATTTTAAAAGATAACTTGTAACTTTTATTTACATGCATTCCAACTAATAATGACTTTTGAGATCTATATACATCTTAGTACTGCTATGATGCGTTGTGTGCTTGAAATTATGACGTCCCTCCATGATTTGTTTTTTTTATATCTAGATGATTAGGGATGCATACTTTATCTCTAAATCTCAATAGGCCATCATTTAAAACTCAAAAATCAAACTAAGTATTAATCTCATAGTTGTCATTCTTTAATTTGTTGAATGAGATCAAATTGGATCTAGATAGAGGCCATCAATATCATTGAGTCTTGCACTTCTCTCATAACATTCAATTCATAATTTTCTTCTAATAACTTTCATTGCTTTCCAACCTGACTAGTCGTAAAACTTATAGATTTTCAACTAAGTGCATCAACTATAACATTGACATTACTTATGTGATAACAAATAGCTCAATCCTAATCCTTTAGAAGTTATATCCATCTCTGGCATAAACTATAAATTGCTCTTTGTAGTTAGCTGCCTTTAGTATCCTGGTCCTTATACTTCAAAAAGTTACACTAGCTTTCCTATAGATATGAAAATGAAACAATTATGTCTTTTACACTAAAGACGTTAGTTTTATCTATGTAAATATGAAAATAAAAGGTAAAATGATAATTTTAATATTCAATGGTGGACGACAATGCCACTGGCATCAGTGGTGGCAGACGACGGCATTGCTAGTGTTGGTGGTAGTGAACCCCTCCCCCTTTGTATTTGTGTCGGCATCAACACAAATGTCGAGCGACTATTGCCCTTGGATCCATGCTCCCTCATCAAGCTTTGAACTATCTCCAACTTCTTTATCGGTTGGACCCCAACCTCACCACCGACCTCGACAACTCCCACATCATTTTCTACTCCTCTAACGCTTTCGATGTTTTCATCCTTGACCATGTCTAGCAAAAAATATCCCTCGCCAACCTTCACGTGTCATCACTTCCTCGTCTCCTGTCACCCTCACCTCTCACATCTATCCCTTCCTTCCCTTACTCCCACCTCCCTTTCATTTACCGTCGCTATAAGGATAGTGACCAGGACAGGGAGCTCGCCAAGGACTCCTTCCCAACTAACGTCGCTAACTAAGGCATCACCATCAACACCTTTGATGACCTCGAGAACAACTACCTCACCCACTTGAGGAGGCCCTATGGCCACGACACAGAAGGATGTCTTGTTCAAGTATTCCTTTATGTGATGCTGGACTTAAAGGTTTGGAAAGTTTCAAATCTGTTACAGCCGATTATTGGGATTGGTAGCTAACCTTATGAAGGTAATTAAGTGTTAGAAAAGGATCATCCACTCTCGGTATATACTAAGAGGATTATCCTATATGTGCTTGCTCAGACAAATCTCTAATTATAGTCATTCGAATTGAGAGAGAAGTTCTGAGAGAATCTGATTAGAGCGAGACTATGATGGATTTTGTATGTGGCCTGATAGTACCATGTCTAACATACAATCTTCGGGATACTAGTTGGATGAGAGACTATGGATACACGGTAATTATGGATAGACATGTCTGATGAATTCAATCCCACTATACTGTCTGAGGACTACGGCATAGTGGCCTAGTATGTTCATAGTGGATGACTCAAGTGAATTATTATAAGGATAATAATTCACTATATCAGAAGGAGTTCTGATGGGAGCGACTCACGGCCAGCTCAATATCGGGCCTAGAGAGTCACACACATAGAAGCCAAATGAGATTATTGGATACAGATCCAAAATACAAGGTTAGTAGGTAATTGGATAGAGATCCAATACCCACTAAGATATAACCCCTAGGGTTTTTAGTGACTCTCTATAAATAGGAGGGGAGGCACATAGATAATAGGCTACACCTTTGGCCACCCCCTCCTATTCTCCTCCCTCTCTCAGCGCAAGAGTTGTGAGACCTAAGATTGCAATTAAAGGAGTATCGCTATAGTGATCCATTGTGTGGATACCACTAGAGAGGAGGATGCTTGACCTCCTTCATCCTCTCCATTCGGATATTAAAAAATAGGGATATATGATATCCCTAGGTAAATAATCTTTCACACGATACCGTTTTTGGTTTTGTGACTTTTTCGTGATCTAATCTTTTACATAATGATTTGATCTGCGTGGGAAACCTATTTTGTTTTGATATTCTACTGTGTATATGATGCTCCCGCTTAGTTTCCCAACATGAGAGCTTGGATGCAGATTCTATCCTTCTTCATCTCCACCAAGTGTTTAAGAAACAAAGAAGAATTCAAATATATAAGATATCTAAGAGACTCTTACAAGCTAAAATAATAGAAGGGATATCGGTTGAGAATCATGTCCTAAAGATAATAGAGTAGATTAAAAAACTCACAAGTTTAGGAATAGTTCTAGAGGATAACTTATGCATTGATCTTATACTTCAGTCCCTACCAGAATCCTTTTCTCACTTCATCATGAATTTAAACATGAGCAAGTTTGAGGTGACTCTCCTAAAGCCCCTCAATACATTGAGGGAAGATAAGAGTGCCATGAAGAAAGATAAGCCAGTTTTCTATATTTATGAGACTAAGAAGAAAATGAAGGCCAATAAGACTCTTAAGAAGGGCAAGGGCAAAGAAGATCAGGTAAGACAAAGATTACCAAGAAAGACCTGACAAAGGATAATTAATACTACTATGACTAAGATGGGCACTGCAAGAGGAACTATAAGAATTACCTTGCAGACAAGGCAAAACGGAAGATTAGAGAAGCTTCAGGTATATTCATGATTAGTCTTCACTTATCCGATTTTCATGATAACACGTAGGCATTGGATACCGGGAGTGCTTATCATATTTATAATTCATTGCAGGTTCTGACAAGATCTAGAAGATTGGCTAGAGGCGAGATGGACCTCAAGATGGGCAACGGAGCAAAAGTTGTTGCAATTGATATTGAGGATATTACCCTATATCTACCTGGTGGAGCTATTAGTGCATTAGATGCATGCTATTATGTTCCCTCTATTATCAAAAATATTATTTTCATCTCTTGTTTGATAATTAAAGGATATAAATTAGTTTTTAAGAATAATAATTATTTAATAATTATGGATGATAGGATCATCACTAAAGGGACCCTGATAAATGGCTTATATAAGTTAGACACTTCTCCACATATCATGAATATAAATATGTCTAAGAGAAAAAGAGATGAGGTGAATAATGCATACCTATGACATTATAGGCTATGTCATATACATGAGGGAATGATTCAAAAGTTGCTAAAAGATGGATACCTAGATCTATTTGATTATAAGTCATATGCAACTTGCGAATCTTGCCTTCATGGAAAAATGACCAACTCTCATTTTAATGGAACTGGAGAGAGAGCCACTAAGTTATTAAAACTCATACATAGTGATGTATGTGGTCTCATGTTGACTCAGGCTATAGGTGGTTACTCATACTTCATTACATTCATTGATGATTTCTCAAGGTATTGACACATGTACTTAATGAAGTACAAGTCTGAGGCCTTTGAGAAATTTAGGAAATATAAGAATGAGGTAGGGAACTAAATAGGAAAGAGTGCTAAGACTCTTCGATCAGATCGATGACGAGAATACTTGAGTATATAGTTCACCCATTTTCTATCTTAATGGACACCTCTTGTATACCTCAGCTCAATAGTGTATTAGAAAGGAGGAATCACAAGCTGTTAGACATTGTGTGGTCCATGATGAGTTTCACTAACCTACCCATCTCATTATAAGGATACGCCATAGAGACCATGGCTTATTTTTTTAACAGAGTTTCATCAAAGTCTGTAGTGTCTACACCATATAAGATATAGAAAGGAAAGAAGACTGATCTTAAAGTGGTTAAGATTTGGGACTGTCCTGCCCATGTTAGAAGATATAACCCCAATAAGTTGGAATCAAGGATGGAATAGTGTATGTTCATGGGATACCCTAAGGAGAATTTAGGGTATTATTTTAATATTCCCGAGGAGTGAAAGGTCTTTATTGCCAAGAGAGTTGTGTCCTTGAGAAAAAACATATTCTTGGTGGAAATAGTGGGAATGAGATAGAGTTGAGTGAGATTAGAGAACCTAACTCAAGTAACATTCTAGAGCCGAGTCTGTCCAGGTACCTAATGTTGGGAAATCTCAGCGAGTGCATCACATGGGTAGTAGAAATCAAAACAAAAACTGGTTCACCACGCAGATCAAATCATAGTGCAAAAGATTGAGGTCGTGAGAAAAAACTACAAAAATCAAAAAACTATGATATGTGATAGATTGATTTTACCTAGGGAGATCATATATCCCTGTATTCTAGATCCAGATGGAGAAGATGAAAGACATTAAGCATCCTCCTCTCTAGCGGTATCTACATGATAGGTCTCTATAGTGAAACTCCTCTAATCTAATCTTGCAACTCTTGCACAGAGGGAGATAGGAGAATAGGAGTGGTAGCTAAAGCTGCAGCCTATCAACCATGAGTCTCCCCTCCTATTTATAGAGAGCCACCAAAAAGCCATATGGCTACTTTCTTAGTGGGTATTGGATCTCCATCCAATTATCCACTAACCTTGCATTATTAGATCAATATCCAATAATCTCCTTAGGCCTCTAATTGGGCCTTAATCAAGGAGCCCATCAGCATAGGATCTCATCTAATGAGAATAAAGGCTAATTGGATCTCTATCCAATCCTCTATTTGCTGAAGCATCCACCATATATGTATATCCCTTTAGGCCTAATACCAAGTTGATCGTGAGTCACTCTCATTAGAATTCCTTCTGATATAGTGAATTATTATCCTCATAATAATTCACTCGACTCATCGACTATGGAGTACTATGCCACTATGTCATAGTCCCCAAACGGTACAGGGGGATTGAATCCATCGGACTTGTCTGTCCGCAGTTACCATGTATCTATAATCCCTCATGCAACTAATATCCCAGAGACCATATATTGGATATGGTACTATCATGTCATATATAAAATCCGTCATAGTTTTGCTATCATCATATTCTCCCAAAGAACTCTTTATCTCTCAATCCGAATGACCCTGGCCAGAGATTTATCTGAGCAAGCATATATGGGATATTCATCTCATGATATCGAGAGTAGATGATCCTCTATTGACACTTAATTGTCTTCATAAGTTTGGCTACCAATATTGATAACCAACTATACCATATCTGAAACTTTTCAAACATATAAGTCTGACGTCAAAGAAAGGAGTACTTATACAAGGTATTCTTGGTATCTCAAGTCTAAGGACCAGATACACAATTGGGACTATAGAATCATTATCTAATATTAGGTATCATTAACTATACAGCATTTCATAAGCAGATCAATTAGTGAACTCATTCTCCAATGAGCACCTATACTATATCCTTAGTGTCTCCACACAAGTGGCTATGAGACCAGCCGCCTCCATCATATGGACGGGTATATAGTATACCGGTCTGTCCGGTTATCTCAATATCCTCTCGAGTAACCTATAACCGGGATTATTTAGGATCTATGTGTAAAGGTAAATCGATCTTATTATCGTGATATCATCACGATCTGATTCTTATTGCACGGAACTAAGGACATCACAGTATATATGCCATAGATAATATAATATTAGAATATACCAATATTAATCATAAACAAAAAGATCATACAGCATATCACACGTGTTATTATTTACATGATTTCCTTGCAGGGCACTTGTAACCAGCAACTAACACACAAGTTTCAACTTAGGCAAGTCTAGCAGAGTATCTTACTCTCTTAAAATATATGTGGGATATATTAGTGGAGAGGACTCTCAGGATGTTGATCCTCATATCTATAAGGAAGCTATTATGAGTATAAACTCCAGAAAGTGGTAAGAAGCCATGAATTATAAGATGGACTCCATGTACTCTAACAAAGTTTGCAACCTTATAGATGCACCTAAGGATACCATACCCATCAGCTACAAATGGATCTTCAAGAAGAAGATCATAGTGGATGAAAAGGTGGAGACCTATAAGGCAAGGCTGATAGCTAAAAGATATCGTCAAAGGCAAGGAGTTGACTATGGTGAAACCTTTTCACCTATAGCCATGCTTAAATCCATAAGAATTCTTTTGGCCATTGCAGTACATTATGACTATGAGATCTGGCAAATGGATGTAAAAACGATATTCCTCAATGACAACCTCAAGGATGAGGTGTATATAATACAGTCAGAGGGATTTGTATTGAAAGAGAGTCTAGATAAAATGTGCAGGTTACTTATGTCTATTTATGGATTAAAGTAAGTTTTCCAAAGTTGGAGCATAAAATTTGATGAGGTGATCATATCTTATGACTTCTTTAAGAACAAAGATGAGCCTTGTGTGTACAGGAAGACAAGCGAGAGCATCATCACCTTCTTAGTGCTATATGTGGATGACATCCTAATCATTCGGAATGATGTAGGAATGCTCTCCATTATAAAGGTTTAGCTATCCTGAAACTTCTCCATAAAGGACTTAGGGAAAGCATGATGGTTATAGGTGCCCTGCAAGCCAATCACGTGAGTGATGCCACGTGTGACACACTATGTGATCTTTTTAATTATGATTAATATTGGTATATTCTCATATTATATTATTTGTTGCATATATATTGTGATGTTCTTGGTTCTATGCAATGGGAATCGGATCATAATGAGATCACGATAATAAGATCGATTCACCTTTAAATATAGATCCTAAATAATCCTGGTCATAGGTAACTCGAAAGGGATATCGAGATAACCGGATAGACCGGCGTACTATAGACCCATCCATATGATGGAGGTCGTTGGTCTCATAGCCACTTGTGTGGAGACACTAAGGATATAGTACAGGTGCTCATTAGAGAATGAGTTCACTGATTCATCCACTTATAGAATATTGTATGATTAATGATACCTAATATCAGACAACGATTCTATAGTCTCAATTGTGTATCTAGTCCTTAGACTTAAGACACTAAGGATGTCTTGTATGAGTACTCCTTTCTTTGATGCTAGATTTACAGGTTTGAAAAGTTTCAGATCTGGTATAACCGGTTATCGAGATTGGTAGCCAACCTTACGAAGGTAATTGAGTGTTAATAGAGGATCATCCACTCTCGGTATCATGAGAGAAATATCTCATATATGCTTGCTTAGATAAATCCCTGGCCAGGGTCATTCGGATTGAGAGACAAAGAGTTCTCTAGAAGAATCTGATTAGAGCGAGACTATGATAGATTCCTTATGTGACCTGACAGTACCATGTCCAATATACGATCTCTGGGATTTTAGTTGGATAAGGGATTATAGATACACGGTAACTATGGAGAGACAAGTCCAATAGATTTGATCCCCCTGTACCGTTTGGGGACTATGGCATAGTGGTCTAGTATATCCATAGTTGATGAGTCGAGTGAATTATTATGGGGATAATAATTCACTATATCAAAAGGAGTTCTGATGGGAGTGACTTACAGCCAGCTCGGTATCAGTCCTAGAGGATCACACACATATGGTGAATGCTTCAGCGAATAAAGGATTGGATGGAGATCCAAGTAGCCCATATTCTCATTAGATGAGACTCTATGCTGATAGGCTCCTTGATTGAGGCCTAAGGATATTATTGGTTAGAGATCCAATAATATAAGGTTAGTGGATAATTGGATGGAGATCGAATGCTCATTAAGGCAGGAGCCTTAGGGCTTTTTAGTGGCTCTCTATAAATAGAGGGGAAACTTATGGTTGATATGCTGCAGCTTTGGCCTCCTCCTCTTATTCTCCTGCATCCCTCTGCGCAAGAGTTGCGAGATCAGATTGGAGGAGTTTTGTTATCAAGATCCATCGTGAAGATACCACTAAAGAGGAGGACACTTGACCTCCTTTATCCTCTCTATCCAGATCTAGAAATACAGGGATATATGATCTTCCTAGGTAAAATTAATCTCTCACACATCGTCGTTTTATCGATTTTTACATTTTTCTCGTGACTCCAATCTTTTACATGATGATTTGATTTGTATGGGAAACCAGTTTTTATTTTGATTTTTGCTGGGCATGTGATGTACCCGCTGAGGTTTCCCAATAAAGCATCCTATATTTTGGGGATTCAGATCTATAGAGATATATTCAAGAGGATACTTGGCATGTCGTAGTCCAGATACATAGACTCCATTGTCAAAAGGTTTGGCATAGAGAATTCCAAGAAAAGTCTCATACTGATTAAACATGGAATATCACTTTCTAGGAGTATGTCCCCAAGGACTCCCAAAGAGAGATAGACATAGATAGGATACCCTATGCCCAGCGATAGGGTCTATTATGTATGTTATGCTAAGTACTAGGCCACTTGTGTGGAGACACTAAGGATATAGTACAAGTGCTCATTGGAGAATGAGTTTACTGATTCATCCGCTTATAAAATATTGTATAGTTGGTGATACCTAATGTTAGATAGTGATTCCATAGTCCCAATTATGTATCTGATTCTTAGCTTGAGACACAAGAATGCCTTATATGAGTACTCCTTTCTTTGATGCCAGACTTATAGGTTTCGAAAGTTCCAGATTTGGTACAACTGGTTATCAGGATTAGTAGCCAACCTTACGAAGGTAATTGAGTGTTATTAGAGGATCATCCACTCTTGGTATCATAAGAGGAATATCTCATATATGCTTACTAAGACAAATCCCTGGCCAAGGTCATTCGGATTGGGAGAGAAAGAGTTCTCCAGGTAGAATCCGATTAGAGCAAGATAAACTAATTCTATATATGACCTGACAATACCACGTCCAATATATGGTCTTTGGGATATTAGTTGGATAAGGGATTATAGATACATAGTAACTATGGACAGATAGGTCCGATGGATTTGATCCCCCTTACCGTCTAGGGACTATGGCGTAGTGGCCTAGTACGTCCATAGTCGATGAGTCGAGTAAATTATTATGGAGATAATAATTTACTATATCATAAGGAGTTCTGATGAGAGTGACTCATGACCAACTCAGTATCGGGCTTAGAGAGTCATACACATATAGTGGATGCTTCAGTGAATAAAGGATTGGATGAAGATCCAATTAGCCCCTATTCTCATTAGATGAGACCTTATACTGATGGGCTCCTTGATTAAGACCCAATTAGAGGCCTAAGGAGATTATTATATAGAGATTCAATAACGTAAGATTAGTGGATAATTGGATGGAGATCCAATACCTACTAAGATAAGAGCCTAAGGATTTTTTTGTGGCTCTTTATAAATAGGAGGGGAGACTCATGTTTGATAGGCTGTAGTTTTGGCCTCCCCCTCCTATTCTCCTCCCTCCCTCTATGCAACAGTTGAGAGATCAGATTAGACAAGATTTGCTATAGAGATTCATCGTGTGGATATCGTTAGAGAGGAAGACACTTGACTTCCTTTGTCCTCTTAATCTGGATCTAGAATACAGGGATATACGATCTCCTTAGGTCAAATCAATCTCTCACACATCGTGATTTTTTTATTTTGACGATTTTTTCTCGCGACTCCAATCTTTTGCACGATAATTTGATCTGCGTGGGAATCTGGTTTTTGTTTTGATTTTCACTACACATGTGATGCACCCGCTAAGGTTTCCCAATAATGGTATCAGAGCCACGGTTAAATTATGTGTGATGAGTTTGAATCACGTAGAATCGTTCTACGTATTTTTACTACGGTTTTGCAGCAAATGTTGCAAGGAGGAGAAGGGGCAACTAGCCACGGCCAGCCCCCATGTGGGGGCCACCACCAGCCGACAGGGGGACCACTACCAAGGCCCTTGTAAGGGCCCAGGCCCACAGAGGAGCGTAGCCGACGGCAAGGCATCATCAGTGTAGAGGTAGCGGCAAAATGATGGCGTAGTGAGGGTGATGGAAGGGCTAGGGCATCCTTTTTAGAAAAGGATAATCCTACCCCTTAGAATTTGAGAAATTATGAGGTCTGTCACATAGAATTTTGAAAATGCTCTCATAAATTTTAGAAATTCTAAGGACTATCCTCTTATCCAGAATTATGAAAATGCCCTTAACAATTTCAAAATTTTTGAGGATATCCTGATTTTCAAAGAAATAATTAATTAAATAATTTAATTAATTATTATATATCTAGTAATCCTACATATGATGTGATGTACATGTGATGTATGATGTGGATAGATGATAATGAGCCATATGTTGTGATGTGTGTAGTTGTGATAATTATTATTATTATTATTATTATTATTATTATTATTATTATTATTATTATTATTATTATTATTATTATTATTATTATTATTATTATTATTATTATTATTATTATTATTATTGGGGCCTGTGAGCCTTTGTTTTCCTCGTTTATTGTCAGGTATGCATGCATGTAATTATTTATAATTACATGGAGAGGCACAGTGGGAGCGTGGAGGTGAAGCGGGACCTACGATGCTATAACAGGAGATCATGCCGCATGGTGATGTGATGATCCGAAGGAACCGATAATGATGAGATCAACAATCATAGGGCATGGAGATACGTCAATGCACACATAGATCTTATTATGAATTATTAAGTTCATTGGCTCAGGCTTAATCATATTAGGTGATGGCTTATGATCATTCGGTGTGGCTTGCATATGTGATGTATTATACACCTAATAGATATATATATATATATATATATATATATATATATATATATATATATATATATATTTGTATGTGATGTAGATATATATTAAATATGTATGTGTGTGACATGACATATTAGGAGATCGATACAAAACGAAAACCCCTCTTATGATAATATTAAGTCGATAAGTGTGAGGCAATAAGATTGACCCACGCAGCCTTCAATCATTATAGGAAAAAATTGAATTACGATATAGGTTAAGTTGGTCGAGTCACTCGAGGCTCACTTATCTACGTGATTGAGTTTTTGCCTATGAGATATAGATGTCACCGATGACCTGAGGACATGGTATGAATTGGTTGAGCAGTCGAGAGCATATCCATCGAATCAGACTCATCTTGTAACGATGGTGATGACTTAACTGAACTTCATGGTTGGACGAGCAATCGAGACCATAATGATTCTGAGGCCGAACACAACGAGAATCACAAGGAGTTGTGATTGGCAAAAGTTGTCTACCTTTTGGGCTTAGTGTAATTGGTCAAGTCTCTCGAGGTTACACTAAGATGCCAGTTGGATCTCGATCCCCACTAGGAGTTTGTCAGAGACTTTCGAATCATGTGTCGAGGGTGTCGCGTGATTCACTAAAAAAAATAGTGAGGGTATATTAAGATAGAAGTTCATTTCTTAATTAATATTTTTTGTAAAATCTACATGTTATTAATTTATGCTACATCTTGTTTGTCGCTTGCAAATCCCCTATGTGGCATACTTAATGCCAACCGCCTCACTGGTCCAAAATTACATAGATTGGCTCGGCAATTTGAGAATTATTCTCATGGAGGAAAAAATCGTATATGTCCTTAACACAATTGTGCTTACACCGAGGAAAGGACAAGCAAGGATGAGATTGCTTACTTTATGAAGTATATAGATAGTCCTAGAGGATAATCTATATATTGATCTTATACTTCAGTCCCTACCAGATTCTTTTTCACAGTTCATTATTAACTTTAATATGAACAAGTTTGAGGTGACTCTATCTGAGCTCCTCAATATGTTGAGGGAAGCTAAGAGCATCATCAAGAAAGAGAAGCCAGTTCTCTATATTGGTGAGACCAATAAGAAAAGGAATGCTAGTAAAACCGTTAAGAAAGGCAAAGGCAAAGGAAGACCGAGTAAGGCAAAGGTTACCAAGAAAGATCTAACAAAAGACAAAGGACAATACTTCCACTATGGCCAAGACGAGCATTGGAAGAGGAACTGCAAGGACTACCTTGTAAATAAGGCGAAATAGAAGCTTGGAGAAGTTTCAAGTATATTCATAATCAGTCTCTACTTGTTAGATTTTCATGATAACACATAGGTATTGGATACTGAGAGTACTTATCATATTTGTAATTCATTATAGGTTCTGGCAAGACCTAGGAGATTGGCCAGAGGCGAGATGGACCTCAAGATGGGCAATGAAGCAAGAATTGCTGTAATTACTATTGGGGAGGTCATGCTACATCTACCTGGTGGAGTTATTATTGCATTAGATGTATACTATTTTGTCTCTTCCATTATCAAAAATATTATTTTCATCTCTTGTTTGACAATTAGTGGATATAAATTAGTTTTTAAGAATAATAGTTGTTCAATAATTATAGATGATGAGATCATCACTAGAGAGACCCTTATAAATGACTTATATGTGTTAAACACTTCCGCACACATCATGAATATAAATATGTCTAAGAAGAAAAAAGATGAGGTGAATAATGCATACCTATAGCATTGTAGGTTAGATCATATACATGAGGGAAAGATTCAAAAGTAATTGAAAGATGGATACTTAGATCCATTTGACTATAAGTCATATGCAACTTGCGAACCTTGTCTTCGTGGGAAGATGATCAACTCTCCTTTCAGTGGAATTAAAGAGAGAGTCAATAAGTTATTGGAACTCATACATAGTGATGTATGTTGTTTTATGTTGACTTAGGCTATAAGTGGTTACTCATACTTTATTACATTCACTGATGATTTCTCTAAGTATGGACACATGTACTTGATAAAGTATAAGTCTGAAAACTTTAAGAAATTCATAGAATATAAGAATGAATTAGAGAACTAGATTGGAAAGAGTATTAAGACTCTTCGACCAGATCGAGGAGGATAGTACTTGAGGATGGAGTTCACTCATTTTCTCAAGGACAATGAAATTCTATCCCAATGGACACCTCCATATACACCTCAGCTCAATGGTATATCAGAAAGGAGGAATGACACATTGTTAGACATGGTGCGGTCCATAATGAGTTTCGCTGACCTACCCGACTCATTCTAAGGATATGCCCTAGAGACTACAGCTTACCTTTTGAATATACTTCCATCAAAATTGGTACTGTCTACACCATATAAGATATGAAAAGGAAAAAAGTCTGATCTTAAGATGGTTAAGATTTAGGGCTATCCTCTCACGTTAGAAGATACAACCCCGACAAGTTAGAATTAAGGACGGAATAGTGCACGTTCATAGGATACCCTAAGGAGACTTTTGGGTGTTATTTTTATTATCCCGAGGATCGAAAGATCTTTATTGCCAAGAGAGTTGTGTTCCTTGAGAATGAACACATTCTTGGTGGAAACAGTAGGAGTGAGATAGAATTGAGCGAGGTTAGAGAACCTAGCTCAAGCACCATTCCGAAGCCCGAGTATGTTCGGGTACATAACACAAATTCTAATTTTACGTAGGTCTAACAGAGTATCTCATCCTTCTGAAAAATATATGGGACATATCAGTGAGAGGACTCTCAAGATGTTGATCCTTAGACTACGAGGAGGCTATTATGAGTATAGACTCCAGGAAGTGACGAGAAGCCATGAATACTGAGATGGATTCCATGTACTCTAACAAGGTTTGGAATATTGTGGATGCACCTGAGCTCTTGAAAGGTATATGGGACATATCGGTGGAGAGGACTCTCAAGATATTGATTCTCAGACCTACGAGGAGGTTATTATGAATACAGACTCCATGAAGTGGCGAGAAGCCATGAATACTGAGATGGATTTCACGTACTCTAACAAGGTTTGGTATATTATGGATGCACCTGAGGGTATTATACCCATCGGCTAAAGTGGTTCTTCAAAAAGAAGATCAGAGTAGATCTAAGGGTATCATACCTATAAGGTAAGGCTAGTTGCTAAAGAATATCGTCAAAGATAATGAGTTGACTATGACGAAACATTTTCACTTGTACTCATACTTAACTCTTTTAGAATTCTTTTTGCCATTGCAGCATATTATGACTATGAGATCTGACAGATGGATGTCACTCTTTTAGAATTCTTTTGGCCATTGCAGCATATTATGACTATGAGATCTGACAGATGGATGTCAAAATGGTATTCCTTAATGGTAATCTCGAGAAGGAGGTGTATATGATATAGCCAAAGGGATTCAGATCTAGAGAGAGTCTAGATAAAATGTGTAGGTTGCTCAAGTCTATTTATGGACTAAAGTAAGCTTCTCGAAGTTGGAACATAAGATCTGATAAGACGATCAGATCTTATGACTTCATTAAGAATGAAGATGAACCTTATGTATACATGAAGGTAAGTGGGAGTGCTATCAACTTCTTGATATTATATGTGGATGACATCCTAATCATTGGGAATGATGTAGGAATAATCTCTACAGCAAAGACTTGGCTATCTAGAAACTTCTCTATGAAGGATTTAGGGGAAACATCCTATATTTTGGGGATCCAGATCTATAGAGATAGATCTAAGAGGATGCTTGACTTGTCCCAAACTAGGTACATAGACTCTATTGTCAAAAGGTTTGGTATAGAGAATTCCAAGAGAGGTCTCATATCGATGAGACATGAAATATCACTTTCTAGGAGTATGTCCCCAAAAACTCCTAAAGAAAGGGCAAGCATGGATAAGATATCATATACCTCAGGTATAGGGTCTATCATATATGCTATGCTATATACCAGGCTTGATATAGTATATGCTCTGAGTGTCATGAGCAGGTATCAGGCAAATCTAGATTTAGAACACTAAAATATAGTAAAGTGTATCCTTAAGTACTTGAGAAGGACTAAGGTTCTTTTACTAGTATATAGAGGAGGTAGCCTCCAAGCTGAGGGCTACATGGACTAGACTTTCCAGTCCGACATTGATGATAGTAAGTCAAACTCAGGATAAGTTTTCATCCTGAATGAAGGAGTAATAAGCTAGAAGAGTTCCAAGTAAGATACTACTACTGACTCGACCACAGAGGCGGAATACATTACTATAACAGAAGTAGCAAAAGAAGGGGTATAAATGAAAAAGTTTATCATGATATGGTAGTCATACCAAGCAACGTGGAGCTGATTCTCATATATTATGACAGCAACAGGGTGATAGCTCTAGCAAAGAAGCCCAGGTCTCATCAGAATTATTCTGAGGAGGTTTTATCTGATTAGAGTGATCATAACCCAAAAAGATATAGCAATGAAAAGAGTTTCATCTGAAGATAACATTAGAGATCCACTAATGTAATCGTTAGCTCAGATTGTATTTAAGCGTCACAGGGGTCTGATGGGGATCAGACACATAGGTGATTGGCTATAGGCCAAGTGGCAGATTGCTAGTTATATGTGCCTTGCAAGCCAATCACGTGAGTGATGGCATGTGTGACACACTGTATGATCTTTTTACTTATGATTATTATTGATATATTCTCATATTATATTATCTATTATATTTAAATTATGATGTCCTTGGTTCTGTGTAATGGGAATTAGATCGTGATGAGATCATGATAATGAGATTGATTCACCTTTAAACATAAATCCTGAATAATCTCAATCATAGGTTACTCGAGTGGGATATCAAGATAATCGGACAGACTAGTATACTATATACTTGTCCATATGATAGAGGCGATTGGTCTCATAGCCACTTATGTGGAGACACTAAGGATATAGTACAGGTGCTCATTGGAGAATGAGTTCACTGATTTATCCGCTTATGGAATGTTGTATGATTGATAATACCTAATGTTAGAGAATGATTCCATAGTCCCAATTGTGTATCTGGTCTTTAGACTTGAGACATCAAGGATGTCTTATATGAGTACTCCTTTCTTTGACACTAGACTTATTAATTTGAAAAATTTCATATCTGGTACAACTAGTTATTGGGATTGGTAGCCAACTTTACGAAGGTAATTGAGTATCAATAGAGGATCATCCACTCTCGATATCATGAGAAGAATATCTCATATGTGCTTGCTAAGATAAATCCCTAACCAAGGTCATTCGATTGAGAGAGATAGAGTTCTCTGGTAGAATCCGATTAGAGTAAGACAAACTGATTTTGTATGTGACCTGATAATACCATATCTAGTATATGGTCTTTGGGATATTAGTTGAATGAGGGATTATAGATATACGGTAATTATGAACAGACATGTTCGATGGATTTAATCCCCCTATACCGTATGTGGACTATGGCATAGTGACCTAGTACATCCATAGTCGATGAGTTGAGTAAATTGTTATGGAGATAATAATTCTCTATATCAAAAAGAGTTCTAATGGGAGTGATTCATGGCCAGCTCGGTATTGGGCCTAGAGGGTCACACACATATGGTGGATACTTCAGCGAATAGAGGAATGAATGAAGATTCAATTAGCCCCTATTCTCATTAGATAAGACCCTATGTTAATGGACTCCTTGATTAAGGCTCAATTAGAAGCCTAAAGAGATTATTGGATAGAGATCTAATAATACAAGGTTAGTGGGTAATTGGATAGGGATCCAATACTCACTAAGGCAAGAACCCTAGGGTTTTTTGTGGCTCTTTATAAATAGGAGGGGAGACTCATGGCTAATAGGCTACAGCTTTGGCCCCCCTCTCCTATTCTCCTCCCTCCCTTTGTGCAATAGTTGCGAGATCAGATTTGAGGAGTTTTGCTGTAGAGATCCATCGTGTGGATACCGCTAGAGAGGAAAATACTTGACTTCCTTCGTCCTCTCAATCTAGATCTGGAATACAGAGATATACGATCTCCCTAGGTAAAATCAATCTCTCACACATCGTGGTTTTTTTATTTTTGCTATTTTTTCTCGCGATCCCAATCTTTTGCACGATAATTTAATTTACGTAGAAAATTGATTTTTGTTTTGATTTTCGCTGCACATGTGATGCACCCGCTGATGTTTCCCAATAATTATCACATTATATTATTTGTTGTGTGTGTATATATATATATATATATACATATATATATCCTTAATTCTATGTGATGAGAATCGGATCCTAATAAGATCATGATAATGTGATTGATTTACCTTTAAACATGGATCCAAAGTAATCCCGGTCATAGGTTACTCGAGAGGAATATCGAGATAACTGGACATATATGATGGAGGCAGTTGGTCTCATAGTCACTTATGTAGAGACACTGAGGATACAATACAAGTGCTCATTAGAGAATGAGTTCATTAATTGATCCATGTTTTGAATACCATATAGTTAATGATACCTAATGTTAGACAGTGATTCCATAATCGTAGTTGTTTATCTTGTCCTTAGACTTAAGACACCAAGGATGTCTTATTTGAATACTCTTTTCTTTTATGTCGAACTTACAAGTTTGGATAGTTCTAGATCTGATACAACTGATTATCAAGATTGGTAGCCAACCTTAAATCCCTGGCCAAAGTCATCCAGATTGAGAGAGAATAAGTTTTCTAGAAGAATTTGATTAGAGCGAGACTCGAATAGATTTCATATGTGATCTGATAGTACCATGTCCAATATACAGTCTCTACGATATTAGTTGGATGAGGAATTATAGATACATGATAACTATAGATAAATAGGTCTAATGGATTTGATCCTCTTGCACCATCTGGGGACTATGGCACACTGGCCTAGTGTCCATAGTTGAAAAGTTGAGTGAATTATTATGAGAATGTTAATTCACTATATCATAAGGAGTTCTGATAAGAGTGACTCACGACTAGCTCGGTATTAGGTCTAGAGGATCACACATATATAGTGAATGCTTCACCGAATAAAGGATTAAATAAAGATCCAATTAGCCTCTATTTTCATTAGATGAGACTCTACATTGATGGGCTCCTTGCATGAGGCCCAATTAGAGGGCAAAGGAGATTATTGGATAGAGATCTAATAATCCAAGGTTATAGGGTAATTGGATAAAGATCTAATACCCACTAAGGCAGGACCTCTATGATTTTTGGTGGCTCTCTATAATAGGAGGGGAGGCACATAAATGATAGGTTGTATCTTTGCCGACCCCTCCTATTCTTCTCTTTTCCTCTGTGCAAGGTTGCGAGACCTGAGATTGTGATTGGAGGAGTATCGCTGCAGCAATCCATCGTGTAGATACCACTAAAGAGGAGGATGCTTGACCTCCTTCATCCTCTCCATCCAGATATAGAAAAATATAAATATACTATCTCCCTAGGTAAATAATCTCTCGTGATGTGGTTTTTTGATTTTGTGACTTTGTCACGATGCAATCTTTTGCATAATGATTTGATTTATATGGGAAACCTATTTTATTTTAATCTTGCATTGTACATGTGATGCTCACACTTAGTTTCCTAACAATGGAAGTCACTAAAGAGGAGGACATTTGACCTCCTTTATCCTCTTTATTTTGATCTAGAATTTCAGGGATATACGATCTCCCTAGATAATCAATCTCTTACACATTGTAATTTTGGATTTTGTGAGTTTTCTGCCCACCAATTTTTGCACGACTACTTGATACACATTGGAAAGTAGTTTTTATTTTCTTTCTTCCATTACACATGTAATGCTTTAATGGTTTCCCAACAGTAAGGGTACTTAATCTTCACCCGTTGGAAATAAGATCGATAATAAAAATCGGTGGCCTTAAGGGAAAAGGAATCATGAGTGAACATAAGTCGAGAAGATTGAACCACTATAATTCAATTTGTCTCGACTTGGTTTTATTCTCTTTATTTGTAACTTTATCTTGATAGATCGAGTTTCTAAAATATATTAATTTATTTAATTAAGTTTTAAAATTAATTTAAAATATTATTGTATTAATTCACCCTCCAAGTGCCATTAAGATCATAACCAAAGGTTTTGGCATCATATTGGAAGGATCAAATATTGCATCGAAAGATTAGATGTCTTAAAAAAGTTGACATATCAATACAATGGGTGATATGCCAAAGAAAAGCGCAATGTATCGAAGGTTAGAACATAGTGTCGGAAGATTGGATGACAAGCTAAAATAATGCATAATATGCCAGCTTCGTAGATATGTTGTATGTGTGATTGATTTGTCAAAGTTTTAATCAAGATTATTATATGTTAATTTAAATTGGTATTATACCAAAATCATACCAGCTTATCAATAAAGCCATTGGGCTTGATCCTAATTGAAATTAGGCTTATCAGAAGGTCAAACTGGTGGCTTAAACCAGGCCTGAGTGATGGTACCACTAAGCCTAGGTGGTACTACTACTTGAGTCAACCGACAAGCATTGCTTATGCTTTGTCAGTCTTTTCGATGATGGTACTACCTATGTCGATCGTAGTACCACATAGGTTAGTGGTAGGGCCATCTAGGATGGTGATAATATCGTTAGAATCCTGATTTACAATGTGATTGCGACGAGAGTATTATTCAATATCGATGGAAGTATCGTTCGTGCCCTAAAATTTTAGGGATTTGAATTTTTAGCTTCATTCTTAAAACCTTTTGCGGTCTATAAATATCTCATTTATGCTTAGTCGATGAAGTATCTATGAGTTAGAAAGTGTTATAAATTCTTATTTTAAGCATAATTTGAGTCTCCCCCTTTGAGTTTAGTTATAATTCTAAATTGTAGTATGTGATAGATTTTATATAAAAAGAGAGTGTGAATATTATATCTTTAGCCATAGTAAGTATAGTTTATTTTTGCCTATTGAAAAAAAGATCAATAATAAAAACTAATATCTTTGAGGGAAAAAAAAGGAATGGAAGTAGATTGAAAAAATTGAATCAGTAAATTGATTTACCTCTTTTTACTTGCTTGTTATTTACTTGAGACTTTAGTTCTATTTTCTTTAATTATAATTTTAACTTGATCAATCTGAGTTTTCGAAATATGATGATTTATTGATTAATTTTTAAAATTAATTAAAAAATATTATACTAATTTATTCTCGTTTAGTGTTATTAAGATCCCAATAGTGAAGACATATTGGCATTGGAGAAAATAAATAAATAAATCATTTACAAAATCCAGATGACTAAGGGATTAGAGCATAACTTATATGGGGGTTATATGTCCTTGTTGAATTGCACTATTCATCATATTAATAAGATGTTGCATAACAGTCACGAATAAATAGGGAGCCATAATGCAGCCTTAACGATGTCTTTTGGAGCCTAAAAAACCCATATTGGAACTATTAATATTAATACTATAAGTGAGAGATAAGATATATGTTTTTATCCATCCAATGAATTGAGGAAAACTTTATTCATGCACAACATAGATAAAAAATTTCATTCATTGAGTCATATATCTTGTGCAAGTCTATTCTCACACTCATGCGAGGGATTCCATCTTTGATATGATAGGTATGTATAATCTCATACAAGGGGCAACATTCTCATGAATAAATCTATTCTTTCATAAAGGCATATTTGTTGGTAAAGAGAGATCTAAAACCTGTAATGTATAAGGATTCTTATTCTGAGGTGAAATGTGATGTTAACCTCCGAAGGTAATAGTAATATTATACAGTCTTTTATAATTGAATAAAATATATTATAGATTAATTAAATTTTGATAAAAATATTAGTCAATATTAAATAAAGTTTATATTATATTGAGATATTTTAGGGGATACTCTTGATGGAAGGAACTCTCATAATAACTTACCTTAGATCTTCTGCTCTCGCCTATAAAAAGATAGGACCTCTTTTAAACCTAATATCCAAATCTATGAGGGTGCGCCGCAATGAGCCATAATACCCTGCATTATAGTTCTTAAGAGAGATTACATTTATTCTCTCAATCTCCCCAAATACCATCAATAACATTGGTCCTGTGAAGGGATAGGAAAAGAGGATACGGGGTCTAGATCTATTCTAGTTTTCCTTGCAGATCGACATCTCGGTAATATTCAGATTCGTATGTGGTGTTCTTGAAAATCTAATTAGATCTATTCAGATGACATCTAAAGGTACTCATCGTAAATAGATCTAATATTTTTTATTTTACATCCTGATATAAAAAAATTTTATGCATAATAATTTACATAATTATTATTTTTATGCTTACAATTGGTATCAAAGCATATGTTTTTGTGATAAAAAATACTAGATCTATTATTTTTATTTATAATGTGTAAATCTAAATATCTAATCGAATTGTATTCCTATATGTTAAGTTTAATCATTTGCTTATGAACGATCTTGATGGTTGCTGTACATCATGGAAAAGACACAGCAATCTCATTGCGTTTTGGTCGGATCTGTCTACGGCAGCACTGCATTGAGCAACGTGTGCGCACAGATCAGTAGTGTCGGCTAGCCGTGCGTTGGGTCGATCGCGCGTAGCGATAGCGCATCAAGAGAGGGTTGCATGCGAAAAGGCAGCTGGCGGCGCCGCGCTAGCGGAGCGATGCCGCACGGACGCAGACGCCTTGAGACCATAGCCGGCATCGGCGATCGCAGACCGCATGCATTCACAGGCGTCTTGTGCACGATGGCGGCAAAAGGGGAAGAAATTAGGGTTAGAGCTTTTTCTTCAATGAAAAAAAATTATAAATTTGTCATTCTATTGAAATTATGATTTTGTCATTCGATTGAAATTATAGTTTTGCCCGTTAGCAGAAACTATAGTTTACCATTCTGTTAAAATTATAGTTGTGCCATTTAGCCTAAATTATAGTTTTATCCTTCGGTCGAATAGGATTATTTATAGTTTTACCCTCTATAACTTTTTTATATCCTTTTAGAATTACAGTTATGTCATTATAAAATTGAGAAATTATGATTTATTTTCTCAATTATGAAATTGATTGATATATAATCTAATAAAATTTAATCATGATTATATTTTGATTATTCATTGATTATATTTTATTTTGATTAAATTAGAATTAGTGGATCTTAATCAATTTTTGTTATTTGATCAATTTATTTAATTAGACTTATGGGCTTCTCTAATTAAATAAAATTAATTAGTTTAAAATATATAATTTATTATTTTTTATAGTTTTCTCATATGAGTTATTAATTACATATGTTAAATCCAATTATTATTTTTTGGATATTTATTTAATTATTCACATGCATATGTTGGAATTATGAAATGATATTTATTTTTCACATGCCATGATTTATGTATTATCATGATTATAGTTATCATATAAGTTTTTTTCTGTTAATTAAATATTTGATAATTATTATGATTGTTATTCTATTATTGAACTATTTCATAGTATAAATTAGTTTAAATAAACTTGATGAATATTCTTTGTAATTCATTTCCTTAAGTTATGCCTGACCGATAGCTGTTAAAGTAGCCTGAGATGGTAGGCTTATATGATATAAAATACAATTAAGGTCATATCATTCATAGGATAATTTAACTTATATTTTATATTACTACATTGGTCTTGTAATCACCAAAGTGGCCTAAATCAATAATTTATAAAATTACATTAAGGAATAAGTCATCAATGATATTAAGGAAATAATATTCAAAATTACATGCATAATTAGAAGATTTAGATAATTCTAAATGATAATCTATTTTAAATAATTATATAATGGGGTAGGATGATACTATTTTGGATATCCTTGTAGTTTAGAATTGTATACTCAAATGAAGCAAAACTATTCCATAATGATGGTATCAAATCTCCATAAATGATCTTGAGTGAACACTAGATATGTCAATATTTTTACCCAAGGGTTAAATATTAATGATATCAATAGTTTATCATATTTTGGTAAACTCAAAGTATTAATATTATTTTATATTCTACAATGGTATTCACGTCCATACATTCTCATGCTTCTAGTGTCCTTGTAGTCTTTATCAAATTATTTAGAATGGTTATAGCATGTGCAATTTATATTGAGCGTATTAGATCTTAATTTGGCATTGCTTGTTGAAAATTGATAAAAATACTGTGGAACAAGTTAATAAAATGAAAGCTTGAGAAAGATCTGATAGGCTCAGTATAATGTTTATAAGAATGGCAATTGCAACTAGCGCATATGAATATTTAAAGATTATTGAAGACAAATTTAAATTTGTTGATAAGTTATTGGCTGGCACATTAATAAAAGAACTGACTACAGCTCAGTATGATGGTACTCAAGGAATTCAGGATCACATCCTCAATATGGCTGACAAAGTTACAAAACTTAAGGCATTGGGAATGAATGTTGATGAATCTTTTCTTGTATATTTCATTCTTAATTCTCTTCCTTCTCAATTTAGCTCATTCAAGATTTACTACAATACAAATAAGGATAAGTGGGACTTGAATGAGTTAACTAGTATGTGTGTTCAGGAAGAATTAAGATTAAGGCAAAAAAGCTCATATAATATACTGATAATTACTGAAGGAGTTAGTAATAAGAAAAGAAAATCAAAGTATTATCCATCAAAGGAATTTATCGGGTCTGAAAATGTTAGACAGACTATTGAAAAGAAAGCTATTACAATAAAGTGTTTCTTTTGTGGCAAGAAAGGACATGTAAAGAAGGACTGAATTAAACATAGGACTTGGTTCAAAAAGAAAGGTATAAACTCAACCTTTATATGTTTTAAATCAAATATTGTAGAAGTTCCTTCTAATACATGGTAGATTGATTCTGGTACTTCAACTCATATTATTAATAATATGCAGGAATTCTTTCAATCCGGAAACCAAAAGAACATGAAAGATTCATAATTATAGAAAAATCATCTCAAAGCAAAAGTGGTATCAGTGGAGACTTATCGCTTACGCCCAGAGACGAGTCATCTGATTAATCTTAAAGACACATGTTTTGTTCTTACAATTTTTAGAAATTTAATTTCTCTATCTAGAATTGATGAGTTAGGATATTGTATTTTTTTTTGTAATGGTAAACTCAGTATATTTCATGATTCAATAAAAGTTGGTTATAGAATTCTATGTGATGATTTGTACAGAATTAATTTGAATCTTAATCTTGTAAATACATTATTAACCCTGCAATCAAGTATTGGAATGAAACGTAATTCCAATAATGAAATATCTTCTATATTGTGTCATAGATGTTTGGAGTATATCTCCAAGGAAAGAATTGAAAGATTAGTAAAGGATAATATTTTGGAAAATTTAGACTTCACTGATTTTGATATTTGCATATATTGCATTAAAGGAAAGCAAACTAAGCATACAAAGAAAAATATCACAAGAAGTAAAAAATTTCTTGAAATTATTCATACTGATATCTACGGACTACTCCATATTCCTTATTTTAGTGGAGAAAGTTATTTCATCACATTTATAGATGACCTATCCATATATGACTATGTTTATCTAATACATAAAAAGTCTCAGGCCATTGACATTTCTGAAGTGTACATAAACGAGGTTGAGAGATAATTATCAGATTTGACAGGGTGGTGAAGTTTATGATAGATATGATGAATCCGATCAGAATATTGATCCTTTTTTAGATTCCTAGAATAACGGGGTATTTATGCTCAGTATGCATTACTAGGTGTACTATAGCAGAACGATATTATTAAAAGGCAAAATCGTACTCTTATGGATATAGTTAGGAGCATGATGAGTTATTCCTCTGTACTTGAGCTACTACGGGGTGATGCTTTTAGGACAACTATGTATATCTTGAACAGAATTCCTAGTAAATCAGTTACATTAACTATATTTGAGTTATGGACCGGTAGGAAATATAGTTTAAGATATTTACATATTTAGGGGTGTCTTGCAGAGATAAGAGTATTCAATCCACATGAAAAGAAATTGGATCCAAGAATAATTTTTGGATATTTTATTGGTTAACCAGAAAGATCCAAGGGATACAGCTTTTATTTCCCTAATTATAATATGAGGATAGTATAATCTGGTAATACAAAATTCCTAGAAAATGGTGAAACCAATGGGAGTCAAAAGCCTTGAAGGATTAATTTTGATATTAAGGAGATTCAGGCTACTTCTCTCATATTATCTCCTATTCAAGAAATTAGTATTCCTCAAATCAATGAGAGAATTGATAAGGGTGAATAACAAAATAACATTGATGAATTCTCACATGATGTTGATGTCGCCACTAATAGTATTGTAGAGTAATCACAATTGGTAGATTTTAGAAGATCTCAAAGGAAAATGAAACATATCATTTCTGATGATTATGTGGTATATCTGCAAGAATCAGATTTTGATATAGGAATGGAAAGAGAACCCTTATCATTTTCGCAAGCTATAGAAAGTAATGATTCTGAAAAATAGTATGATACAATGAAAGAGGAATTAAAATTAATGGACTAGAATGATATTTGGGAACTCGTTGAATTGCCCAATAATTATAAAAGAGTCGGTTGTAAATGAGTCTTTAAGACTAAACGCGACTCGGTGGGCAATATCGAACGATATAAAGCCAGACTTGTGACCAAAAGTTTTTCTCAAAAAGAAGGCATTGACTATCATGAGACCTTTTCTCAAGTTTCTTGAAAGGACGTGTTGAGGATCATCATAATATTAATAACTCATTATGATCTTGAGTTACATCAGAATGTGAAAATAATATTTCTAAATGCGGATATAGATGAGGAAATCTATATGTAACAACCTGAAGGATTTATAGAAAAGGGAAAGAAAAGTTGGGCTTGCAAACTTAAGAAATCCATTTATAACCTTAAACAAGCTTCTAGATAATGGTATATAAAGTTTCATGATACCATTACTTCATTCGGATTTAAGGAAAACACTATTGATCAAGGTATATATCTAAAAGTTAGTGAGAGTAAGTTATTATATTAGTTCTATATGTGGATGATATATTAATTATTAGTATTGATTTTAGTTTGTTGCACAAAATCAAAACATTTCTTAATAAGAACTATGATGATTGATATTAATGAGGCATCCTATTTTATTAGCATTGAGATATTTAGGGACAGATCTCAAGGGTTGTTAAAACTATCTCAGAAAGATTATATTAATCATATCTTGGAGAGGTTTAATATGTAGCTTTGCAAAACCAATGATACACTTATTACTAGAGGTGAAAAATTCAACCAAAATTAGTGTCCGAAAAATGACCTAAAAAGAGATCAAATGAAGAATATTCCTTATGAGTATGTAATTAAAAGTCTATTATATAGTCAAACCTGTATAAGGCCAGATATCAATTTTGTAGTTGTAATGTTGGGTAGATACCAAAGTAATCAATGAATGAAACATTGGAAAGCTACAAAGAAAGTAATGAGATATCTGCAAGGGACAAAAGATTATATGCTCACATATAAGAAATTATATCAGCTTGAAGTAACGGGATATTCAGATGTTGATTTTGTAAATTACCTCAATAGCAGGAAATCCACTTTAAGATTTGTGTTCATGCTGGCTGGTGGGACAATTTCTTAGAAAAATATAACATAATCACTTATTACATCATCTACGATGAAAGTTGAATTTGTGGCATGTTTTAAGGCAACAAATCAAGCTTTATGGCTATGGAATTTTATCTCAGTACTTGGTGTGGTCGACTCAATTGCCAAGCTGCTGAAGATATTTTGTGATAACACAGCATCATTCTTCTCTAAGAATGACAAGTACTCTAGTGGTTCCAAGCATATTAAGATAAAGTACTTGGTGGTTACAGAAATAGTCCAGAAATAATAAGTGTTAATTAAAAATTTGAGCACCACTATGATGATTGTTGATCTATTTACTAAAGCTTTGCAGTGCAAAATATTTAAAGAACATATTCTTAGAATAAAGCTTGTGAGCAAACTATAAATGATATGGTGATGCATGTTTAAGTGGATGCTATTATTGATATTTTTTTACATAATTAAAATTATTTGTTTCTGCTATCCTGTTTGTGTTTATGTTTATACATATTATAATTAAATAAAAAATAGGATTATCTTGACAAGACAAATTACATGGGTCATTATAGACTATATAAGGAAAGACTAACAGTGTTGTAGTACATAGAAGTAAGTGTGGCATTGATGACATACAACTGCTTGTGAAAATTGCTATACTTGGTGGTTAGAGAAATAGTCCAGAAACAATAAGTGTTAATTGAAAATTTGAGCACCACTATGATGATTGCTGATCTATTTACTAAAGTTTTGTAGTGCAAAACATTTAAAGAACATATTCTTAGAATAAAGCTTGTGAGCAAACTATAAATGATATGGTGATGCATGTTTAAGTGGATGCTATTATTGATATTTTTTACATAATTAAAATTATTTGTTTCTGCTATCCTGTTTGTGTTTATTTTTATACATATTATAATTAAATAAAAAAATAGGATTATCTTGACAAGACAAATTACATGGGTCATTGTAGACTATATAAGGAAAGACTAACAGTGTTGTAGTACATAGAAGTAAGTGTGGCATTAATGATATACAACTGCTATGACTCACATTGATAGTTGGACTAAATATAGTATTATTATGTTTATTGGACTTATTGGCTTATTTTTAAAATTATGGTCATATATAAAATACTTTTTAAAATTTTCAGAATTCAATTATATAAAATTAATTTTAAATATTTTTTTTTTAAATTTTAGATATATTTTATATTTTATCAATTAATAGGTCAAGTGAGAGAATATAAGATTATGTGGCACCTTATAATTGAATAAGATATATTATGAATTAATTAGATTCTAAAAAAAATTAGCTAATATTAAATAAAGTTTATATTATATTGAGATATTTTGGGGATACCCTTAATGGAAGCAACTCTCATAATAACTTACTTTAGACCCTTTACTCTCGTCTATAAAAAGACATGATCTCTTATAAACCTAATATCCAAATCTGTGAGAGTGCGCCGCAGCGAGCCACAATACGCTGCATAACAATTATTGAGAGAGATTATGGTTATTCTCTAACTCTCCCTAAATACCATCAATAATAATAGTCCTGTGAAGGAATAGGAAGATAAGAGAAGAGGTCTAGATCTATTCTAGTTCTCTTTGCATATCGACATCTCGGTGATATTCAGATTCACAAGTGGTGTTTTTGAAGATCTAATTAGATCTGTTTAAATAACATCTAAAGGTACGCATTGTAAACAGATCTAGTATTTTTGATTTCAAATCCTGATATAAAACTTTTTCACATAATAATTTACATAATTATTATTTTTATGTTTATAATAACTTTCAAGAAAAAATCCTGAATGGATCAATGAGAAAAGACATTGAAATCATTCTACCGAGGGTTTTGTCCATCTTTGAGCTAGATACAACATATGTAATCCTAATAGTCAGAAACAATGATTGAACCATGCAAGATATCAATAATGAAAGGGGTAATTTGAATCATAAAGAATCAAATTGTCTCATCATATATTTTCTGGACTTGCGCAAGTTGACCTTTCGAATTAATGATAGATATAATAATACTATTTCTATTACATCAAGTGTTCAATAACCTATGAAAATAAGAATTGTTAGTAAGCTATAGATCTCTAGATTTCTATCTCAAAACAGATTCTTCCTCTTATAATAATGACTACAGTTTAGTCTTGGGAAGTCACTTTATATGATAGATTCATCACATGGATCAATGAGAAAAGCATTTTAAGTAGAAGAAAGTAACGAATAATTGTTCTTGATAAGCTTACGTGATCATATATTTATTGCTTTGACTGTTTTTAAATTTTGAACGACGATAAACATAGAAGTGCAAAACCATCAACTTTGGTAAGCAAGAGTATCATGCCAAGCTTTTTCAATCAACTTACAAAAATCAATATAATTAGTCAAGTACTAAAGGAATTTTAAGCCCATATTACCTTTGGTAGGGTTGTGCATATGCAGAAGAATCATCGAATGATAAAAAATGTCTAGTTATAACAATATTACTTCAGACTCCATAAATAAGGAAAACTAATCTGAGTTGAATAGCACACTATTCAGTTTACTCATAATTCGACTGGCTCCAAAAGAAAAGTTAGATCAAATAAGATTGTGTCCCTTCTGTAAAAGGTCTAATAAAAAGGGCTCATCCAAATAGTCAGCAATATGTGTCAACAATAGCAGATTATACAGGCTGGCCCCCAACCTTTTCATGATTGAAAAAAAAAGAATTGAAACTTATGAACTATATGAGTGCAGTGAGAATTAAACAAGGTCCATTTATAAAGCAAAGATTCGGTAGCTACCTGTTTGCTTTGCTCCTTTTAGTGCACGAGCTATGTACTATCTATCTATTTCCAACTCTTGGTACTATCCTTCCATTACAGTTGTTGTCTTAGTAGTCGTACACATTAGATGTATATTGTATTACCTTTTATTAAATCTATACTTCTCTTATCTTTTTTTTTTTAAATTATGTTGGATCAACAATTTGTATTTCCTAAACAATGTGAAAAAACCGAGCTAATCATCCACTTTATATAAGCTTTATGATTATCATATTTTTTCATGAAATATTCATTTGACTTATCTAATATTGATATGTTATGGTAAGTCAACATTTTATATTTTCAAAATGACTAAGGTCATTGCAAGCTAGAAGTATCTCAAACAATATGAAAGTATAAAAATTTAGTTGTAAAATGAGGTTTATAAGTTTGGAAATGCTTTGAACTTTAGATAATATTTTAGAGTGATTTCTGCACATAGAAAGCTGAAATCATACCCACTGGACGATCTTTTATTATTTTGCCTCTACGTTCATGGATGTCGAGAGGCAAAAAAAACCCTTTTATATATTTATAGATAGTATCGGAATAAATATGGATGTAAAAAATCTTTTAAGAATCGAGTTACTCTGATCTTAAATGGAATTACACTAATATTAGCTCTCATTGAAAAACAGTGAAAAATCATTCGAGTATCACTCAAGTAATTTTAATGCCAAAAATACCTCAAAACTCTTGAATGTATATGATACAAATACTAAATGAGACTGGAGAGTTTTAGAAAACTTCTGAAATAGCCCATTCAAAAGTGAGAGATTAATGTCACGTTGAGGTTTTTTTAGAATCATTTTCTCCTAATTTCACGATTTTAAAGATGAAAGCCCATTCTGTATATTCATTCAAAACACTCGAATGAATTTGGATGAAATAAATCCTTAAATCACGTTGAGGTTTTTTTAAAATCATTTTCTCCTAATTTCACGAGTTGTGTTATATTGATTTAAGCATCTATTGAAAATTAATAAAATCCCATAAAAAATCATTGTAACTTAAATCATGTAAAGCCTAAATAACTTAAATATCTTGAAATCATGGGAATTTAATCCTACCGATATTTGAGAGATTTTTTAACCTTAAAATGATACTTTTATAGTGATTTTAGCTAGTCCAAAGTAAAAAAAAAAATTGTGTTATTGGTATCTTTTTTTCATTTAACCCTAATTTTAGAAATTTGAGGACCACAAAACCATGGATTCGTCCCTCGATTTAGCCCCTAAATTGACGGTCTTTTATCATTAAACCTCTAATTTCATGGATTTGAATAAAAAAAATCATTTTATACATTCTATAAAGTATTGCTATGAGTTTGGCTGAGGAAAAATAATTTTAGAACCGAGTTATATTTACACTGATTTCAACCATCATTAAAAACAGTGAAACTTCATTTAAATTATCATAAACTAAGTTATTTGAAAAAAAAAACCTCAAATCATTTGAAGTTTTAGTAACATAGTTTTAAAATAAGATTTGAGGGTTTTAAAATGGAAGAGTATATATAAGAAGAGGAGCATAGAGAGGAGGATATCGGAGTACGCATGGTTGTTGGTTGGAAGGTTGTTTCTCCGATCAAAAACCAAAGCAATCGGTTTAAGTGGGCTAGTTTGAAGTGGTTTGAGTTTAGATTTCAATTGATGAGACATACATTTATAGGATGATCCCTCTTTTGCGTCGGTCAGTTGATACCAATAGTTACAAGTTGAAGAAAGCATCAGGCAATATTTTTGCAGGTGAGTCCTATGCGCCTATAATGCCATATGGTTGTAGGAAAAGACTGGACCGGTTCGACGGAAGAACCAATCCAGAGCAGAAGCAATTCGGTGAGAACCTGACTGCCATTTAAATCACCAAGGGGCAATCGCATCAATTTGGAAAAGGTGGTTTCTGTACTAGCAATATGAAAATAGGGTCTCATCTGAAAAATTAGAAATCTGGGGATTTTTCTGGAAAACCACTCTCATTTCATTTATGATCTATACCGTTCATCTCCTGATTGTTATATGGTCTAAATAAAACCCTTGCGAAACATGGTCTCTCGATCTTTCCTCCTGAAGTCCTGAAAAACCCTAGCGATACATGGCTTTCCAGTCTCTCTCTGTCTTTCCCGCTCTAGTTTAAGAAATCCCTCGGAGTCCGAGACACTAAACGCGGCTACTTTTCCCCGTTTCCTGTTCTCAATCCAAATTAACCTCCGCTGCCTATAAAGGGGAGCCAGGAACGAAGAGTTTAGGGTTTCTATTCAATCCTCTACCCTGCGCTCATCTTTTCTCCTGGCGGAATGGGCCTATCCACCGTGCTCCGCCTTATCTCCTCCTCCTCCGTCTCCTTTCCCTGCTCCCGGCCCTTCATCTTCGCCCCCTGTCTCTCTACGTTGCTTCCGTCCTCCCGCCGCGGCATTGTAGATCTCCGCCCTCTTTCTACCGCTTCCCGCCTCTCCGCTCTGCATCTGAGGTCGAAGCGGAGGGACAGAGAAGAGGAGGCTTCCGGAGCAGCGAGGGAGGGGAAGGGGGGGGACGGTGGAGGTGGGGAGGGCAGCAATGGTGGGTTGATGGTGAAGGAGCGGAGCGGTGGGCCCCCGGAGGGGAGGATCCTTCCTGCGGAACTCCACGAGGAGGCCAAGGAGGCATATATGGCTTATGCTATGTCGGTGCTGGTCGGACGCGCCTTGCCAGATGTCCGGGATGGGTTGAAGCCGGTGCACCGAAGGATATTGTGAGTAGAGAATGTTGGGTTTCTCGGGGCGTGATTATTGTGGCTTATTTTTCTTTGTCGGGTTTAAGCTTTTCCTTTGTATTTTTTAAGACTGATGTTGGATGTTATCTGTACGGTCACACGTGCTTTGATATGGCTTTCGTAGTCAGTTGGATCATGCAGTTTTAGTGATGACGTTTATATAAGATTTGTGTGCTCTGGGAATGCTTATGGATTGTTCTCTGTGTAATTTATTCTTTTCTACTGCAAAATGTTCCGGACTCACCCGCTCTTCTTTTTATAATTGAGATAATCTATTTGCTGCCATTTGCTAATGATAATTGTTGCTAGTTTTTTATGTTCACCATCCTTGAATGAAATATGCTCTGATGAGAAATAAGGTTTGCTGTTTGCATAAAAAATGTTCTTCTCATTCCTTAGATTATTCACTTGAATCTCTACTGTCTGCATTTGAGATTTATGTCCCTGTCATTCATGAATTATTGATAATTTGGAATTTGTTCTCCAGCTCCCCATCTTTTAGGCATATATTAATGCCTCTATATTTTCCAATTTGTTACAGGTATGCAATGTATGAACTGGGCCTTTCATCCCGAAAACCTTTTAAAAAATGTGCTAGAGTTGTTGGGGAGGTAATAACAATTTGTTTTCTGTGTCAGAGTACATGCATATGATAATTGGCTCTTCTCTCTAATATATTGATATTTTTTTATTGCTTGCAGGTTTTAGGTAAGTTTCATCCTCATGGTGATACAGCTGTTTATGATTCATTAGTGCGAATGGCACAGGTACTCTTCAATCCCTTTCGTTACTTATTTGCAGTATTCTGGATCAAGGTTTTAAATTCTGGTTGGACCAGTAAATACTGAGTGGTATGGGTCCAACCAGGACCGGTACATGATTATATAGGTTGGTGCCGACTCATATCCAATATTTTATCATGTTGGTCTGTGAAATCGGGTTGTACAAGTTGATGTACCAACTGGTATACCAATATTATAATGATCCAATTGCTGCCAAAACCGATGTCAGATTTGGTATTCAAGACTTCTATTTCAATATTTGAACTCCTAAGAATAAATACAATAATTGTAATTATGGAGATTATATTAATGTTGTTTCCTCTTTACTGCAGTTAACTGTTTTCTTTATGTAATATACTATTCATTTCACGCTAGTAATTTGTCAAAAGTATGGTGGTCAAGTCCAACAAAGATTTGTAGATTTTAAGCATCTAACATTGGCATCTTAATGGAACTCAGATTTCCTAATTATTCTTCTTCTCTCCAAAAGCCACTGATGTTTACTAATATATATGAGTCTTAAATATTTTAGCTATAGTTAGAGGGAGACTTGTGAAAACTTTAACATAAATAGTTAAAAAAGAGATTTGAATGATCTAAGTTTAGCCAGGGACATCACCTTACAAAATGATTGGTTGCTGGTTAGGACTCCAAAGAGTTTGGCAATCACTACTTGTTGTTGTTGGTCCTGCTGCTGCAAATGACAGCTTATATTTTTTAGTAAAAGCTATGGTGGTTTGGACACCCTTCTTTTGCCTTGGGGTTATCCATGAGAAAGATATCCCTTAGGAGCTTTACATGCTTTGAGCTTTTCTTGCATCTTTGTCATATTTATTCTTCATCTTTGGAAACCTTTCCATTCTGTTGATTTGTGTAATTAGCTAGTATAGTGAAAATTGGGCACAAATAGCGCTACAACATTAATCTGGTCAATGAACACACGATATATTCTGTTACTTTTGTGACCTAGTTACATAAAACATTTATGTCATACTTTATATCAAAATGCTGGAATGTTTCAAAGCTGTAATCTTCTTTCCTTATTACTAAATCTATTTAATTGGATTGTTCTCCTTGTATTATTTCTCTTCCACAGTCTGTTAAATAATACTTTATCTTTGGCCTTCCTCTAGGACTTTTCCCTGCGGTGCCCTCTCATCAATGGACATGGAAATTTTGGGTCAATTGATGCTGATCCTGCTGCTGCAATGCGGTATACAGAGTGCAGATTGGAAGTAGGTTTGAGGGTTCTTTTATGATCATGCATACATCTAATGGAACTAATTTATTTGGCTGTATTCAATTGTGGTTAAAGATGCTTCATTTTTCTCAATACATTGATATGAATAAATTCCAAGTTTTATTTTTATGAACTTAATGCTTGAGGTTCTTATGTCATGAAAGAGTTTGCGACCTCTAATTCTAGCAATTTATGTGAGCTTGGGGTAGTTGAACCATCATGGTTGCATCGAGCTCTAATAATGTTAATATTTGAGATGGGGGGTCTTGTTGTCAGAATGTGGACCCTATTGTGTATCTTAATTAGGATAACTATTATCATCTTTTGATGCCTTATTAAACAATTTGAAATAGAGGAATCTTCTTTCCTTGTTACAATTTTGGATATTTGCATTGCAAAATGATATTTTATTTAAGGCTAATTATTGAGGACTAGGAGAGTTAAGGTAGATCTCGACTCATTGGGTTTGTGATTATTTAAAATATGGTTCACAATTTCATATATCAGAATTGTGTATTGGTCAGAGCTTGGACCAGGATATTATGTATCAAGTTTTTAAAAAAAGCTAAAAAACAAGAGAGATTGTTTGATAGTACTCTGTTCTAGGTGGTACCAGTCCTAGTACTAGGTATGCTAGTCGGTACAAACCTGGTATAGGTTCGTACCATCCGATTTACCTTGGTCTATGTACCAGTAACTTATTAGACCGATAGATACCACATGTATGAAATGCATCGAGTATATTGCAAACCTTGATTTAGCATAATGATGATTGTAAGTTCTATGTTGTTGCAGGTACGGTTCCACATTTTTGGTACTGATGATCATACCATTATGGGTCTGCTTTGTGTCAGTCCATGGTTAGATCGATAAGCATCTAGTTTGGGTCAGCAGCATACTAATACATAGCATGTCACTACATACCATGGGTACAAAGAAGAGAAGGAGACGAGTATTAGATGGATCAAGGGTGGTGCAATAGTAGGTGTCTGGTGGATGATGCGAGAAGGAGAATTACACAAGAGGCAACTATGTGTGTGCGGTGGCAGAGGAGTTTAGTGGTATTAGGTTTTTTATGGTCAGATTAAACAAATTATAAAACAAGAACCTAGCTTATCATCCAATCAAAGCCCATTTTGAGCCTAGACTAGCCTGTAAGCTTGTCCACAAGGCTTATCATACAACCTTGAATTGCATGTGGACTGTATGAAATTGGACGGTTGGTGTTTTTGTTGAAGCCTGGACAAGTATGTTTCTTATGATACGTAGAGGTCCAAGTCAAATGCATAACCATGGTTGCAAGCCATGGTGAATCAAAAGGACATGTTTGCCTTGATGAGATTGGGGATTTACCATTCCCTTCTATAATCATTATGATGTTGTTCAGTTGAATAATTTAGAAGCATAATTGCACAACCTTTATGAAGGTTTGTACTGTATAAGTGCTGTCATGTTGATTAGCATGTCTTAGCATTATCGAATACCTGGTAGGATTAATCGAAATTTTAAAGCAAGAACCCGACTCATTGTCTTGTTGAAGTCTATTACTAAGCCTAGACCCGTCTTTAAGTGGGTCCATTGGGCTTATCATGCTATGAGTCCTATACTACTAGTGGACCATTTGAAACTGGATGGATCTTTTTTCAGTTCATGCACATACCAGTATGTATGTGTCTTAAGATGCATATGTGTCCAAGTCAATCGCTTAACAATGGTTGCAAGCAATGGTGAATCAAGAGAACATGTTTGATAAGTTTGGGGATTTATCCTTTCATTTTATTAATCATTATAGTGTTGTTGAATTGAATATTTAGAAGCATCATTGCACAACCTTTAAGGAGGTTTATACTATATATGGGTTGTCATGTTGATTGGCATGCCTCAGCATGATTGAAACATACCATGCTAGAAAGATATGGGCATGTGCCATGCCAACCTGTTTGAACATGTTGACAGACAATTTTGGCAATCAACATAGAATTGTATCAACTAGAGTGACATGGGATTATACTGTTCCGAAAAGATATTGACACATATTTGTGCCACTGAATATGACTATTATTTTTCATGTGACCATGATTAGAATGATGATAAAGGATGATCATTTTTGTAGAAAGAAGTTGAGGGATGTATGATCAATGCTTATACAACACTTGAGCATCTTATATCTTGTTCTTGTTGCATTGGTGGGCATGACATGCAGATGTTTGAATGAAGGCCTATTGGTGCCGGTAAATAATATAGAACTGATGTAGGACAAGTGAGCAATGGAAACATTAGTTATAGGACACGTGCATTGTCATAGTGGTTGTCATGACATGTTGGTTTCCCCAGACCTAAATCATGCATTTGCAAATAACTGTTATTTGGCAGTTCCTCTTTAATCGGTAGTTGCTGCTTGTGAATAATATGAATGCTAATGTTTCATTTTCTATTGTACAGTGGGTACTGTATCAAACAAATCAAGCATGCCAATAAAATAAGTACATTGATTGAAGCAAAATTGCAGGAAAAATAAAGAACAAAATATCCGCAAAAAGTGTTTATTGAAGCATTTTGTTGCATCTAGCACATGCTAGCAGCAATTTTTTGCATTCCCAGGTGTTAGCACGGCTGCATGGGGTGAAGCTGTCACAACGAAATTCTTGTTTGGGAGAACATGTCCAGCTAAGACAGGAGATCAAGCAAGATCTAGTTAGATATACAGTGCAGTGCCTACTCCATTATCACTTGTTCAATGGATACAGTAACAATGTAGCATGATTTTGTGGCATCTCATACCATTGACTAGAGTCTTATGACTTGGTATGAAAATAAAATATTTAGCATAACTACATTATGCCTTTGTTATAATTATCTTTTATTTATCAGAATCATATCTGACTATATGGTGGTTCATTAAGTTAACTCTGGGAAATTTTATTCTTGCCTGCAAAATGTGGACATATTGTTATCTTGTTTCTACGACAGCATAACATATGTATGATTTTATGAATATTCTTTGTTCTCTGTGTTATGGTATCATTATGAAATCTTACTTCTAATTTTCTTCCCATGCAGGCAGTTACTGAAGCCATGCTCTTAACTGATTTGGAACTGAATACTGTAGGTGCTACAATGCTTTTAAATTTACTTAGACAAATGCATCTTCTCTACTCCTATTCTTCTATTTGATGCTTGATTGTTTGACAGGTTGACTTTGTACCCAATTTTGATAACTCACAAAAAGAGCCATCTCTATTGCCTGCTCGTATCCCAAATTTACTGTTAAATGGATCTTCAGGAATTGCGGTACAGCCCATCTAGTGCACTATGAGTTAGTTTTTTATCCAGTACTTTTATGTTTCCTAAAGCTATTGTTTTGTATGATTATAGGCAATACAAGTAATTTTCTATTTATACTAACAGGTTGGAATGGCAACAAATATACCCCCTCACAACCTTGGGGAGCTTGTAGATGCTCTTTCTGTTTTGATCCATAATCCTGAAGCTACAGTAAGCATGATTTTTTTGTTTTCTTTTAAATTTTATGCAAAAGACATTGGAGTTGTTGATACTTAGGCCAATAACTATATATGTATCTTTTTCTTGTTTGTGTGCTATAGATAATTATTATCTTTAATTGTGTTATGTTCTAGTAATATCTTAATTGTAGAATTATCGAGATCTATCTAAGCCTATTGAATTATAAGAGTCACATAGTTTAGAGTTGTAATTTGGGGTTATTGACAGTGATTTAAAAAGCGCTAGGCGCCAGGGTCCCAAAATGCCTAAGGCGCTAGGCGCTTGCCCGAGCGAAGTGAGGCATTAAAATAAAAAAAATATAATATAATTAATAAATATACAAAAATATTTAGTACATTGTTAACAATAAGTTAATAGTGCACTATATATTTTTGAGTGTTCATTACTCGAGAAGTCTCCTTGGGAAGACAATAGGGTTACACCATATTTTTTAGTGTTCTCTACTGTTAACAATAAGTTAATAGTAGAGATGAGTAGAGACATGGTGAGGTGCTGATCGAGGGCGAAAGTTGGCAATGGAGAGTAGTAGAAATGAGGCGATGAGCTAACCTGACTGAGAGCGAGAGGAACGACAACGATAGGGATGGCGGTGAGCGACAACAGCGACAGTGGCGAGTGGTAGCAGCGATAGTGGCGAGTGGCAGCGATGACAGCGGCAAAGAGCAACGACTTGGGTGAAGACCAGCAATTGCAGTGACGACGGCAAAGAGAAGCAACAACAGTAAGGTGGCGAAGAGCAGTAACGGCGGTGAAGACAGCGACAACGACAAGATATTGGCGGCGTAATCCTAGACGAGAAGATTAGGGTTGAAGTATATGTTGCTGCTAACTAGGCTAAAAGCTTGGTTTAGTTGTCGCTTTGTTTCACCTGGGCGCTCGCTTGAAGCGCTCGACGCTTGGGCTCGGTCGAGCGTTCAGGCGGTGTCTCTGTGAAGTGTGCCGCCTGGAGATCGAGCGAGGCGCTCGGGGCTCGCCTTGCCTTGCCCGAGCTCTTAGGCTAGCGCCCGAGCGCCTATTTAAATCATTGGTTATTGAATGATAGATATACCTTTACATGGGGTGGTTTCATATAGTGTTGAATGATACATATACTTTTACATCTATGTAATCCTATTGTTGCACATGGTGTTGAATGTATGGAGTGGAGCAATTTTTCAACACATTATTTCTTTTGCTAATTCTTGTTCTCGTTTAAGTTCCATATATGTAGGACTTCAAAAGCATTATCTCATGTGAAACTTTTAATTAAGCATGTGGTGATAAATATATGTTTGGATGGTATTTTTAAAGTTTGGTTTATTGCACTACTCTAACTAAGGAACTATAAAGTATCCCATTGATGAGAAGTTCCCCTTTTTGTTGTTGTTGTGACTAGAATATCATTATAGTGAAATCAAATTTAAAACTCGAAGTACTTATTATAATTTATTAACCTAAATGCGAGTATATGCACCAATGATTGCAAAAGGTGCTCGGGCACCCGCTTAAGTGCTCAGGTGAGGCGAGGCAAGTCTTGAGCGCCTTGCTTAATCTCCAGGCGGTGTGCTTCAAAGAGGTGCTGATTGGGCTCTCGCTCGAGCCCAAGTGTCGGGTACTTCGGGCGAGTGCCCGGGTTAAACCAGGGTCGCATTCGGGTTAGTTGGTTCAATCGAACCATCTAACGCACCAATATATGCTTCTTAAACCCTAATATCACTCACGAATCGTGAGTACGTCGTCGACATTTCTCTGTTGTCGTTGTTGTTGCCTCAATTGCTGCTCGTCGTCGTTGTTGCCTCTATTGGTACTCATCGTTGTTGTTGTCGTTGCTGTTGTCGTTGCTCTTCGCCATCGTCGTTGTCGCTTCTCTCCGCTGTCGCTGCTCTCAGTAAGCAGCTTTTGCTCTCGGTTAGTTCAATCGCTTTGCATCATCTTTATCGTTAATAGTATATTGTTAACTTATTATTAACAGCATATTATTAACTTATTGTTAATAGTACATTATTAATGTACTGTTAAGTTAGGTTTGACATACTAGTTTGTATTGATGTATCGAGATTATCTCGGTACAGTATACATTACTAGGTGGTACACACATTATGTACCACTCGGTATATTAAAATATATTAAAATATTTTATAATATAATAATTATATAATATAATATTAAATATAATATTAAATATTAATATATTAAAATGGTGATGTCACCTTGATCTTTCTCCTTGCTCGGGGAGACGTTACGTCTCCTCGCGCGGTAGAAGAATCACTCGTGAGTGACGAAGGCGTGAGGAAAGGAGGTCTTCTCCTCTTCTTCGTTCTTATTTTCCTCTTCTTCTTCTTTTTCCCTTTTTCTCCCTCAATCAATCGTCGATGGTCGATTTATCCCTCAATCGATCGTCGACGATCGACTTTGGTGTTATTGCCCATACCGAACTCGGCAGACCGATATGTATCGCATGTATCAGGTCGTACAGATTGAAATTGCAATCCTTGCTGTTAATAGTATGCTATATATTAACATTATATTGTTGATGGATATTAACAATATTTTGTATATTAATAATATACTATTAATGTGCGGTTGACAATATACTGTTAATAGTATTGTTAACGCTTAATAGTATATTGTTAACAGTATATTGTTAGCAGAATCCTATTTACGATGAGTGACTTTGATGTAAAACTTTATTGATTTGAATTTTAAGACTTGTTAATGTGACATTGTGACTTTATAGTTTGTACTTTAGATTTTCTTAATTTAATATCATATTTCTATTTAAGTAATCATATTTATTAATTGTATTATATATATATTTATATTTTAGTGCCTCACTTCGCTCAGGCGAGCGCCTAACGCGTTGGGCGTTTTGGGACCTTGGCACCTTTTGGCGCCTAGCGCTTTTTAAATCACTAATATGCACTAGGTTCTAGCCATAGAATGGTTGAACTAGACATAGTTTGAAGTGGCAAATTGCTTTAGGTATGGTAATCTTGTTTAAAAATTAGGTACTTGGATGTTACTTGGAACAAGGAATTAAATATAGACTAATTCTGCATTGTTCAAGTGATATCTATTGGTATTTATCTATCTGATTATTGATCACTACGTAGATTAGCTCAAATCAGGTGATTTAGGTCTAGTCAAGGGATGTCATTTTGCCCACATCGATATGAAACGGGCAATATGTATTGGATCTAGCATGAACTAGTATGATGGACCACCCTCATTTTTGGCGTTGTATATGCCTTTACCCTAATTGCGTCTTACGCATGTCACAAATTGATCTACACACTATTGCTCCTTAACCCCTTTGCCCAAATTGCAACTCGCATGATACATTACATGATCTCACTACACATTGCGATCAGCCATGCCTCCTTTTCTCTTCCTCTTCCTCCTACATCCTCCTCATTCTCCACTTTCTTCCTTTTTCTTTCTTCTTCCTCTTTCTCCATTGTCTCCTCTTCCTTCCTCCACTACACCTTTTGCTTCTCCTTAGACTTCGAAACAACATAATGGTACCTATCAATGTATTGTGTTTTAGTACATCGATACGTATCGGTCTTGCAAGGGATTGATATGATAGTCCTTTGGTTTTAATCTATACAAATATATATTTACATGGGGTAATACGATGTAGACTTCTAATAGTTTTGACTCCTCATTCGATGATTTCACATGATGATATCTTACAGTCGCCCCTCACTAACCTCCTACCTGTTGCCCATTGCTCGTTACCAGTTAGGCCTCAACTCCTATTGCATGTTGTTGGCCTTCGATTGCCCCAATGTGCCTCTTCTTCCTCATCCGTTGGCACCAGTTTCTCCTCCTCTTCCTCCTCTTTTTCCTTGGTCCTTTCTTCCTCCATCATCTCCTCTTATTTTCCTTCTTCCTCCTCCCTCCTTTCTTTCTTCTACCTCCTCCCTTCTTCCTCTCTTATTCTTTCCTCTTTTCCTTCTTCCTCTTTCTTTTTCCTTCTCTCCTCTCCCTTCCTAAACAGTTCATGATACATTTCAGAACATTTCAACGTATCAAAACATGGTACACCAGAACAAATTAGAATGGATCAGACCTGTATCGGTCAATATGGATTTGAGAATCGAAACTACAAACCTTGACCTGGACCACAGTTCGTTTCTTTTTAGGTGGCCCACCTAGTTGATTGTGTGATTGTTTTTTTGTGTCCATCGAACAGGAAGAATTTATATTATTCGTGGAGGTTTTCAGAGTGAACCAGTTCATATCAGGTTTCAAGGTTTATTAGATCCTAAATCTTACACACTTGAAGAGGGAGTGTGTTGATGGTTGATTGGGTCATAGGCTATGATGTGGCAAAAACATTTTTTTTATTTTGCTAATTGGAGGATTTGTTTGGTTGAGATAGAAATGGTTAAACAATTGGTGATTGGGTGAGGCATCAAGAATGAGAATCGACCTTAGGTTCCTTATTTTATAATTGTTGTACCAAGGATTTTACTAAAGTTTTCAATTACATCTATAAATACTACAATAGTCAAGGTGTGACTAGTACTGACATCGGTTCATACTTTTTACCCAAGGAATTTAGAGATTTCTTTGGTTTATTACAAGTCTTTTCCAATAGGTTTAACTTAATGAAGTTATAAACCCATTTTGAACTTGACTAAACTTTCCAATCGGATGTATTTTTACATGTCATAAGTTGCTACATCACATCTTCCATAGTTCTAGTTGCAAATGTTATCAAAGCAGAAAGAAATAGGAAGTTAACTAAAAGGAGACAAAAAGTGATCGAATATTTCAAAGGAAAAGGAAGCTCATAAGTCTTGGTTTGGAGATCTCTAATTAACAAGGAAAATTTTCTTGATTAAAGAGTTTGCTAAGGAGGAATCTTGTTTATCATATGTTTTATCAACAAGCAAAACATATATGAAAACACATCTTCTCAAAAGAAGGAATGATAGAACTATTGATATGTATGTTTTTGTATATAGGACATAATTATCTTAATCGTATCAAGATAGCATGATTAACATGTATGTTTCTATTCATCATATGAAGTTTTCTTTACTATTTTCATATTTTTATTTTTTATTCTTATATTTGGAGTTTATGAAAATTTTAAAGAGATTATAGTTTGATATGTAGGTAATGAATGAAGAGATATCTTCTCATATTATGTGTCAATGTTGTGAATTCATATTTATTTTTCTGATGACTAATTCATTGTTCTTGTGGGCGACATGAAAGTGTGACATTCATTCATGAGAATTACTCCTTGAATTTGAATGAGCCTCATAGTTATATATTTCTTTTCTTTGTATCCTTTTGTTATTATCTTTCTTTATTTCTTTCACACTCTCTTCCTCTATTTTTGAATAACAAATCCTAAATTGTCCTACATCACCCATGGTCATTACCTGCACTGGTGTTTGGATTGCTGTGATTCTAGGAATGGTGTTAATATCATGTTGGGAGGTCAAATTGATAAGAGCAGTTATGATAAACTGAACCAATAGTTGTTGATTTTCATTTTCAGACAATTTTTGATAAATTAGTGATACATGTAAAATTATTGCAGCTTGGTGATCCTTAATCATCTTAGAAGACTCCAATGAAACTAGAGCCTAATAGCTTAACTACAAGGGCCAAGCAATGGAATAAAGAGAGATAAAAGACTCGAACAAAATAATTAAACCATAGGCTGTCTGTGGACAGCACCTAGGTCCTCAATTATTGTTGTATCCTCCCAAGATTTGGATAGCGAGTAGCGAGTTTTGTGGACTTCTTATAGCAGCTAGACAAACTTCAATGTAGGGCTTTTACTGTTAGAACTTGAGGAAGAATGGGCTGTGGTTGAAGGGCAGGACCCTTTTATGAACTTTCTTTTCTTTCTCTTTGCAGAAGCTAGAAAGCTAGTGTTGGTAGCAGCTTGGTTGGTGTTGCCTTGGGTTGTTATAGATGAGGTTCTCCTATCTCTTTTATAGTTGAGGTAGGGCAGAAGTTTTACTCCTTTTAGGACTTGGAGCGTCCTAATTCATGGAGAGTGTTAATGCTTTTCGGATTTAAAGTGTTCTAATGCCTTTAGGACTTGGATCTGAAATCTATTTGAGGCTTGAGCTAATTTTGGATTTGATCTTTGAGCTCAGACTCTAGCTTGATCTTGGTTTGGTCTGGCTCGAACTCTACTAGGTCGTTGATGATCGTGCCTCTCCCAATTAGATGATTCACGTCTTGAGTCTTGTTGTAAGATCTCACATTTGCTTTGGTTTGTTGATGTGGTTAGTGTCGCTGTGCTAGGTCATGTCGTCTATATGTTCTGTTTTGATGGAGTTCTCCCTATTGTTGATCATCATCAATTTGACGGCTTTTTTCCTCTTCTTGGAGCTTTAAGCTCGTTGTTGCCCCTTTTGGTTTCTCCTCTTTCATCATGTTGGATTAAGACTTACATCTCTTGCACATCGAAGTGAGGGCCCATGTGTTTTCGACAAGCATTCATCATCCTTTTTGTTTGGTTAATAAATGTCAAGCTTTTCGTTGGACTAATTAAATCTTAGGTTATTAGTTCCTTTTATCCTTTTAGAATTGGTTCTTTTGGGCTCGGTGAAAGTAAACGACATCTTGATCCCATAAGGGCTTCTAAGGATGACTTGGCGTATGTTAAGCGACATTACCTCGCATGTCACCTCATCAATGAATTCCTATGTATGACGAAGAGGATATGGAATATGGGCGATCTTCATTTGCACATCATCATGAGGCCATCCAAGAGGATATGGGCATTGATGTAAGGTCGTCTCGAGGTCGAGCTTCTTGACTAAGCTTGTCAAGATGAGGTTCTTTTGTCACTCAGCGTTAAAAATTGCATCGACTTCTTGCTTTATTTGGATCTTTATGGTGAAGAACCCTTTTCAAATCTTTGGATTGGGGGTTGGATTCGAGACTATAACCTTTGATCTAACCATCAACGAGTGACTTGGATTTGCACTATCCTCAGAATTCTCTTAGGTCAAGTGGCTCCCTTCGACCTTTACCGTGGGTTTCTTGTTGCAGGTGTGATTCTTTCTCTTGATTGCCATTGTGAGTTTGGCAAATATCATATACTTTGAAGAGGCTTGACTCTATATTGATTTTGGCATAGAGGTTGGTAGTGTATTTCATCACCATTGAGTGATCGTCTAGGGAGATTTCGAGTGCCATCGTCTGTTGTCGGAACACGATTGTGTATTCTTGCATTGATTGGTCCGTTCCTTGACTTAAGCAGTATCACTTCATCTTTCTTTGAGATACTCATAGGGTAAAATTCTTGTATGGGCCTTTTTGAATTGTGTTCGTGGCACGTCTTCATAGTTGATTCAAAGATAGGCTTTCCACCATGCGAGTTCTTGTCTTGTCAACTTTAGACGTGCAAGCATCAGATTATTCTTGCTATTTTTATTGAAATAATTTAGATCAAAGTATGTGTTAAGGTCATACCTCACCATTGATCGGGCCATCGTAGGAGGGTATGTCAATACGAGCATCGACTTGAAATGATTGTATCATTGTTGCTGCCACCTTTTCCACAACATCACCATCATTATTGCTACGATGCTTCTTTGGTGAAGATGGTGCTTTCTCTTTGGTTATGACGCTCTTGTCTTTATCGCCCTTTGATGTTGGGTTGGTTTGGGCTCAAATCCAGCCCAATATACCCTCCACTTCCTACAAGAGGGCCATGACTAGGGCAACGAGATTCACATAAGGTGCTGGATTGTTTGCCGCCATCGTGTCTTAACGTTCATGACTCCAACTCTTGTATTCCTTTGTCGGAGGCTTTGTATCCTTGCTTCGTGGTAACCATTCACAAGTGAGGGATTGTTGCTTTGATATCATTGGATCCTTATGGGGTTTGGGTTTGACCATTCGTCGATCCGTTACCACTTGTCTGATTGATGTTAGTGGAGGAGAAAGATATCACTAGGAACAACCGTAAAATCAAAAGTAAAACAACCTCTTTTGTTTGTAAACCTAAAGTGCCAACTACAAGCGCTAAGCGATGGAATAAAGAGCGATATAAGATTCGAACAAAAACATTAAAGCACAGGTTGTCTTTGGGGAGCACTTGGGTGGTCTTGGAAGAAAATGACTTACTGTCATTTTTGGCTTCCTGCTTCTCCCTCATGAGGTTTGGATAATGAGCACCAGGTTTTTTGGACTTCTCAGCAGTTGGACAAAGCTTCGATGCAAGGCTTCAACTACTGGAACTTGAGGCCAAACGGGCTGTGCCTGAAGGGCAGAACCCTTTTCTGAGTTCCTCCTTTTCTCTTCTCTTGCTCTCCACAACAGCTAGAAAGCTAGGGTCAATTGGCTTGGTTGCTGCTGCCTTGGGATGCAATAGATGGGAATCCTCCTCCCTCTTTTATAGCTAAGGTAGGACAAGAGTTCTCCTTTAAGACTTGGAGAGTCCTAATTCTTTTAAGACTTGAAGTTGGACCTAACCTGGTCAGATTTGACCTCTTTGGATTCGATTGAGGTTGAGTTGCCTCCAGCTAGATTGGAATTGATGTGTAATTCAAGTTATAATCAAGTTAAACTGAAGTTGACTTGAATCTAGTCTTTGAGCTCGAACTCCAACTTGATCGTGGTTTGGTTTGATCAGGATTTTAAATTGGTGTTAGATTGGAACTCTAGTTGGGCTGAATTGGAATTTGGCTTGAACTCTATTAGATTATCCCTTATAAGTTAATTCATTGGTGTACCCCAACATCCTCATTGAATTTAAATTTATTGAAGTATGAGACTAAATCAAGACTGAAATGGGTCAAATAAAAGTCTCAGTGATAATTGGATCAAGAGACGGGTCCTGATCTATACAAGATTAGAATAAACATGTATATATCATCATTGTTGTTTAGATAATTTTGAAAGGTCTCTAGAGACATTTAAAGTTTGTTTAGTCTCCAAAAGCCTTAATATGTATGTAGTATATATTATGCTAGTTATTTTTCTGCTAGTGTTTTAAGAGTTTTAGAGTTATGTATCAGAGATATTTTGAGAGAATATAGGAACATATTAGTTATAGTTTACTCTCACATTGCTTAGAAACAATAGAGAGCATGATTGAGAGCTATAAACAAAGGTTTAATACAAGGTTTGCAATTTCGATATCGGGCGGTACATATCGGTTCGTCAGGTTACCGGTATGCGGACCGCTCGCGATCGGGTGGTATCACCAAAAAACGATCGTCGGTGGTTGATTTAGACCGTCGGCGACCGATTGAAGGAGAAATCGATCGTTGGTGGTTGATTGAGGGAGAAATCGGGTCGACTGAGGGAGAAAAAGGGAAGAAGAAGAAGAAGAGGAAAAGAAAAAATAAGAAGAGAAAAAGGGAAGAAAGAAATACCTAGCGTCGTCCTTGCTCGCGGGTCGCTCGTGCGTCGTCGGTGCCCTTGCATGCTTTTTCTCTCGCGCGAGGAGACATTCTCCTCGCGCAGGGAGAAAGATTGAGGCGATGTCTCTCCTCGCGCAGGGAGAAAGATTGAGGCGATGTCGCCTCGACGACATCGCCCCTTTTCTTTTCTTTAATATATTTAATATATTAATATAATATAATATAATATTAATATTTTAATATACTGGGCAATATGCATTGTGCATACCGTCTAGTATCGGTACTATATCGGTACTGAGATAATCTTGGTACATTGGTACGTACCGCTAAGTCAAACCTTGGTTTAATAAACCCTTGGAACATTACAACTTGAATAATACAATTTTACTCTTTGATGTTCATCTCTATTCCTCTTCCCTTCTTCCTCACTCTTCCTTCTGATATGTTCTTCTCTCAAAGAAAGGAAGGCATTTTATAAGAGACACTGTTCTCTACCGATTAGGTCATTCGTATGATTTTCATTAAATCCAACCTAAGACATTACGAGTTGGTGTGAACATATAATAGTTTTACTCATTCCTTGATATAATCTATCATTATTCTATAATTAGAGGGTTTTATCTTTTATGGAGCAAGAGAAAATAGTCATCGACATTGATGTGTATGTTTAATTGATCATTTAAATTTAAATTTATTTTTAAAAATAAATAAAATAATAAGAAGAAAACCAACTTGTATTATGTGATATGGTTTGATTGGCATGTATACTTAAATTATGCTAAACCATGAAGAAGAAACCATGAGGTGGATTCACGATTTGCGTTGGTGTTAATGACATGTGCAAAGCTTAAATATGAAAAACAAACTCAAAAACTAGAATAGCGCTTTATCTAATATTATTATAAACTTAAAAATAATAATGTTAAGATAAGGAACACTAACTTTGTAATGAGCAAGATGAAATTTTGGGCGATAAAAGATCTACTATACACAAATAGAAAGTCGAGATATCCCAAAGAAGAGTTGTTTTAAGTCAATTAAAGTCAAGATGAACATGATGGTCTCAGTTTTTCAATAAATCAGAATTTTAATACTCATTTTATATTCTTTTGATACGAATTTTGAGATATTTACTACATAAAATTATACATCATTGTGAAGCTTATTGTGAGTTAGGAATCTAAAGCTCATTCTAGTTGAAGCTGTTTATAGAAAGTTATTTTCAATTCTCTATAAGAAGGTCATGGTGATTGCTCTCGACATTGAAAGAAAGTTCCCGTCGTTTCAAGTTCCTCAATGATTTTTAGTTATTTCATTAATTTTTAATGAAAATTTTATTTATTTTAATCATAAAAAAATAATGATCCATTCTTGGTGGGTTGTTTCTACCACTGTATGTACCATGTTTTTAAAGCTTTAGAGTCAATAGTGTTTTTGAATACAAGTCTTGTTTTTTGAGAGGTATTATACTTGTCACAGTGACCTTTGCCTTTGTTCTTGGTTTTGGATATCTTGTTCAATTTGCTAAACTTTGTGTTAGTTTCCAGGATTTATAAACCTGGATCAAATTCTGTTTATGTTTCTATGGGCCATTTGTTTTTATGAAGTGCATTGGAGGGTCATTAAAGTACAATGTGTTTTAGAAGAGGCTGGGTTAATCTAGATCTTGAGATAGCATGAGGGTTTGTTTATAATATTATTGGCTTGTCTCTGGATCCAGGAGCCAGAAAACTTTCTTTCTGGAATAAATGTCTGGACACTGAAAAGGAGTTCTTTAATGTAGTAGTGAAACAACACTTTTTCACCAAGTTTAAAAAGTTCTCTTGATGTCAGATCAGATATGTTTGAGCTTGTAATCTATTGTAAGAATCTAAGGAACTCATTTGTGTGCATGAAATGACTCCATTATACCTCTCATCCAGCAATGTTTCAATGTAGTTATGGTTGTACAGATATGACGTGGTGTTCTTTAATTGCCTTTCTATTTCTGTGAACAGAAGGCATTTATATTTATACCATTCAGATTTTTGCGAACAGAATAAACTGATATTTAGGTTTATACCATTTAGCTCCAAGAGTTGCTGGAGTACATGCCTGGTCCTGACTTTCCAACTGGAGGCATAATCATAGGAAATTCTGGGTACATAGTATTTTATTTTTCTTTTCTGGTTTTACCTGTTGGTGCTTGATCGATATGTGTTATATTGTTGTGTTTTTCTTTTGAAGGATCTTGGATGCGTATCGGAGTGGGAGAGGCCGCATAATAGTGAGAGGGAAGACTGATGTGGAATATCTTGATGAGAAAACCAAACGCAGTTCCATAATAATTAAGGAGGTGGTTTAAGTATATTTGATTTGCTATCTTCTAATTTTCTATACTTAACTGGCTAGACATTATTGTGTCTTTATTTTATTTCAGATTCCTTACCAGACCAATAAATCCGCCCTTGTGGAGAAAATCGCCGAACTTGTGGAAGATAAGGCAATCTTTTTGTGTCACACTCTTTGTTGTATTTTTTCTCAAATAGTCAAATTACAGAAAGCTATGTGCACTTTCTTGTAGCCTGAAATTGAATTCTTTCTGGAGTCATTTGCACTATTGAATAGTTGCATCATTAGTTACACTAGCAGGTGGTGGTAGGCAAATTGATGGATGCTTTGAATGGAATATTAATGGCTGTTGGGTATTAAAATGTTGGAGTCTGAATTCGTCAGACATTCAGTAAGTCATGCTAAGTATCTGTTCATCACTGTGTCTTAACTTGTTGGCCCAAGTAGGGTGTAACAACTATCTGTTTCTTCAGTGCTACATAACCGTTTGTTTGAGGTCCACCCCCAAACCAAAACTTCACTATGTAGAAAAGAGTTCTGTCTCTAAAGACCTTTCCGGGTTGCTCGATGTACTCACACCTGTTCTTCTCATTGTTTTCAATAGGACAACTTTTTAGAGCATTAATGTATCTCTCAATTTGTGTCTAAATCTGCCACCTCTGATATCCTACATGTGTTATCTCAGCTTACACAGACAAGGCAAAAATAAATACTGATCTTTTTGATCTTTGAATGCAAATGCAATCATGCTTTTTGGTTCTGGAGATATCCAATGAATGATTGTTGATTGAAGTCTCACTAATTTTCTACAGAAAATGATCTGACATGCTTAGTTTTTGTATACTAACATGTAATTTACTTATATTTTAATGTAGCCAAGTTAGATGCATAAACATTTTCTACATACAATTTCAATGTACTGGTTTGCATCGGCATAAATTCCTTTCTTCTAGATCTTTTATTCATGTTAATAATTCTGAATTATGTCAGATGTGATTTTGTAGTTTCTTGAATGTATTGGAAGATGACATAGATAAAATGATAGTCCATAAGATGTAGTCATGATCAAGCAAGGTATCTGGCTTTAAAACATGTTTGAAGTAACCCCATTAGTGTCTCAGTTTGTGATGAATTTCCTTTGTTTGGCTGCAAGGATGTGAGACATCTAGCCCTCATGGGTTTAGAGTGGCAAAAGAGAGTTAGTTAGATAGATTTTTGGTGCTTTAGATGGTTAACTATCAATGGTGCTGGCTTATAGCTTGCAGGGATCCCTGGGTCTTTTGGGCTAACAGTCCTGAATCTGTGTTTGTCATTCCTACCTGCAAAATTCTTTCCACAGAAGCAATTGCATGAATGTTACTAATTTTGACTTGCACAATAGTATGTGTAGGAGCTTTAAGGAGTAGAACAAGTGCTTCGATCTTTTCTGCAACTTTCTACTTATATGTTTCTGTTATATATATATATATATATATAAATATAAATATAATTTTAATCAAGGTTTGACTTATCGGTCTGTACCAGTGCATCGAGTTCATCACGGTACTGGTACTGGGTGGTATGCACAATGCATACCACCTAGTATACTAAAATATAATATAAATATTTTATAATATAATCTTAAATAATATAATATTAAAATATTAAAAATATTAAATTAAAAAAAGAGAAAAAGGGGTGATGTCGTCTCGATCTTTCTCCCTGCACGGGAGAAAAAGTGCTCGCGACCCGCGGGTGACGACGGTGCGCGAGCGGCGACGACATATGGGCGAGGACCACGCGAGGGTGATGGGTCTTCTTTTTCGCCTCTTTTCTTTTTTTTCCTTCTTTTTCCTCTTTTTCTTCCCTTTTTCTTGCTCATTCGACCGTGGACGATCGATTTCTCTCTCAATCGACCGTCGACGATCGATTTCTCTCTCAATTGATCGTTAGCGATCCATTTCTCCTTTCAATCAAATGTCGACGGTCGAAATCGACTGCCTTATGGTCGATTTTTGGCGGAATCGTCCGGTAGCGGGCGGTCTGTGTACTGGCAACCTATCGGACCGGTATGTACTGCCCGTAGCGTGTAGTAAATGTCAAAATTGCAAACCTTGATTTTAACTAATATTTGATGTCTTCATAAACAAAAGCAATTAACTAATGAACTTAAGCTTTATGTTGGTAATCTTAAGTCTTGGATGTATCTTGTTATTTGCATTTATACTATTTGTAATAGAATCTTTTTGTCTTTTACTTACAATTGTATGTTCATTTAGTTTCTTTTCTCTCCCCTAATAAACATCTTTTTAACATTGTTTTTATTAACAGAGAAAACTGACATTTTTAGTCATTATGGGTAATTTTCATTCGCTTTTACTGCTAAATTGGAAAATGAGATTCGTATTCTTTTTTTGTTCATTTTCTTTTTACCCATTGCTTCCTCCCAAGATAGTGCCTATAGGTGGATCGAAGATCTTTGAATCTATCATCTATCAAGATGTGGATCGGAATGTGGGCCTGACACCAACATTAGATGGTTAGGGACTTGTGTCGGAACAGTTATTGTAGTTCCTGTTGGTATTGATGAAGTTTCTGTTCCAAAGGAAGCTGATTAGATTCATTAGCCACTAAATGCCATCCAATATCACCTGCAAAAAAAAAAACACCTGCTTTTATTTGGAGTTGGGATGGATTTTATCATTAATTATTTGTCTGTTTTGCTACTGATAACAGACTTTAGATGGCATAAGTGATATTCGTGATGAAAGCGACCGATCTGGTATGCGTATTGTGATAGAGGTTGGTTCAGCTTGTAATAACAATGCCATTTACTTTATATGGTTTAATCATCTTTTCTTTTGTATTGAATTTGCTGTTAAACACCATAATTACATTCTGATGGCATTCTTCCTATCAGCTGAAAAGGGGGTCAGATCCGTCTATTGTTCTTAACAACCTTTATCGTCTTACTGCTCTCCAGTCTAGCTTTAGCTGCAACATGGTTGGGTGAGTATGCTACAGGACTTTTTGGGTCTAAGTCTATGCTGCATGTATGTCATAGTTCATCACTTAACTGCATACCTTCAAATATATGACAAACATTTTACCTGTAAGACATTCAAAGTTTAGCATACTTTCGGATTTGAAATTTTGTTTCCCAAAAGATTTTGCAAGATTTTAACAAGCAAAATAATCTAATAGTTCATCACGTAACTTTTGCCAGTATCTCAAGTACAAACAAGATTTTAACAAGCCAACTAAATGAAACCCTTGCTATAATAATCTAATAGCCTAGTATAATATCAAAGTCTAACAACTACTAAATCTGAACTATTTTAGCCAGACTTGAATAATAACGATGGCATCATCAGAACATGCCTTGAAATTTTTAATAATCTAGCTTCTGAATTTTCACATTTAGAACAATACAAGAATATGTGACCTTCGATAGCAATTGTATACATAAGTTTAAAAAAATTATTGACTAGCACATACAAATATCATTAACTAAAACAGTATATATATGATTCCATAGCAGATACATTTAATAACAGGTGAATGTAAAAAAAAATAAAACCAATGTTCATAAGCGAAATTGGTATTAAGTTTAACCATATTTTTGGTATTTTCTTGTTGAGAGGGAACCAGAGGGGGTGTGGTTTTAAAAGGATAAATATTAGCCAAAAAATGATTTTTTATAAAAACAACCATAGATGAGTATATAAAACAAGGAATGTCATTTTGAGTATCTGAAGCGTATGGGTAGCTTGGTGAGATATCAATATGTACTGATCAATATAGATGTACCGACTGATACATTGCTTTTGATTGGTGACTCAAAGAGGAAGAAGGAGAAGAGGAGGAAGGAAAAAGAGGTAGTCGAAAAAGTGGAAGGAGGAAGAGGTAGAAGAGTAGACAATGGAGGAACAACAATTAGAGGAAGGCGGTAGGAGGAAGAAGAAGAGGAAGAGGAGGAAGCATGCCTATTGATAGCGCACGACACATAGCGAGCGACACTTGTGGGCATAGATTGGTATACCGCTCAAATTTATACAAAATGAGCTATATGTATTGGTCCGAGCATAGATTGGTATGTGGACCACCTTCATTTCGAGCGGCCTGGTCCAACTCAAAAAAAAAAAACCTAAAATAGTGGTGGGTTGTCTAACTAAGCATTACAAAAAAGAAAGAAAAACCTAAAAGAGAAATTGTTCGTGAATCCTCTTCTTGCATTCAAATTCCAACCAAAGTTGTCATCATGATTCCTTCTTCCTAGGTACACTCTTACCTCTTTTCTTCTTTCTTCTTCCTTCTCCATTGCTTCTTCCTTCTTTCTTCTTCCTCCTTTTCCTTCTTTTCTCATTCATTACAATTATGGTCATGATTTGTTGGGCTATAGCAAGTACAATTGCTCTGAGTCATTAAAAATTAGATACACCAATCAATATAACCTTGTATTTACTTGTTGGACCATGAATTGATACATGCATCAATTTTCATTTAGTATTGGTTCATTGGGATTACCACTTGATATAATTGTCGCACAAGGCATATTGGGTGGCTAGTAAACCTATCGCTCAGAATGATAATTAATGCAATGTCATCCATGTTATCACACAACATGGTCAGGAGTCGACTCGGGTTGCAAGCTAGCCACTTGCCATTGTTGGAATGGAAACTTTTTCCCCTCCCTTGTATTCCATCTTCTGTGCCTTTCTTCTTTCTTCTTTTTCCTCCTCCATTCTTCTTTGTTCGCTCCTTTGCAAAATGCTACCATGATACATGCTGGCATACCATGATACTGTTGCCTCTTTATAACTTGTAAGGTTGCTCCGTTGTATTCACCTCCTTTTGAGGCTCCTCGTTCTCTTCCTTCGTTTTCTCCTTGTCTTATACTCCTCTAACTCCACTTATTCCTTTGCCTCATGATCCTCTGTCTTCTTTGGCTCTTATTTCTCCTACATCACTTGTGGCCTCTGCCTTCTCCCCCAGTATTCGTTTCTCCCCTCTTTTCTTCCTCTTTTCCTCTGGTTTGGATATTATGGACTAGCATTTAGTGTACATGGATCCTTACTAGAAACATGATGGTATAGAAACATGATGGTATAGTTGTTGATCAATATTGTCAATATTGACACCAGATCAAGAATATGAGTAGGGCCAATTATTGTTATGACATTGTTGCCCTTGAAACTTGTGCTTGTAAGGTGTGATGTCAGGAACTTTTTGACTCAGAACAATGTGAACTCTTTCTTATCTTTCCAAATTATTTTAGCCTTCAATTTGTCATTTGTTTTCATGAGCCAATTAAGTAAATCCATGTGCATCATGATTGTCTACTGGTTAAACCTTGAGTAAATATAATTCCTTGTTTGATGCTCCACATGTCGTTTGCGTGGCATCAGCCACCATCATTAGTAGATTTTCGCTTATATACCTTAATGCAATCATCATGGACCTAATGATAATCAGAATTTGTTGGAGAAGTCTTGTCATCTAACTTGACTTCTTGCTCATTGATCATAATCAGTTGGTTATTGGTTGTGATTAATTATGTCTCCTTTTTTATAGCCAAGATAAATGTGTACCTTGTGACCCTTGGATGGTCAATTACTTGTAATGAATATGATAGTTGCCAAATTTGGTATATCTATATCAGGTGGATCAATTGCATTTGCTGTCATTGGATAATATGGTCTACAATGACTAGTATTGCACTTATTCTCACGTGAGGTGTAGATCCTCCCAACTATTGTAGCTAGCACTCAATTGTAAAGTTGTAACTAAAAAATCAATTAGATTATAAGCATCATTTAGTTGAAGAAAATAGGAATTATATTATGTGAAATGTTTTGTCAAGATCTATGTTGTATTGACATTTAATGACAATGTTCTTATATGTGCAACAATCATCTCAAAATCAATATCCTGAAAGAGATATATATTAATAAGTGTTCATGGCTTCATTTGTTAGACTATATAAAAAAATAAGGCAATCATTGTTCCTCAATGATTGCATCAATTGCACATGAAAGAGCCAATAAAAGGTTATTATCATTTGCAAAGTTGTACCTATTTTAGACCTAGAATTTGGGTAGGAACCTACATCAAGTCAACTTATTTAGTAATCATTATCAAAATGTATATATTATCATTATAATAAGTTTATAAATAATGAAAAATTTAATTTTTGTTATTTGTAATGTGACAGCCCTAAATATTTTGTTATCCTATTTCCAATCAATGTTATGGAAATAGGGCTTTTCAATCTCATCTTTGCTAGTATGTATCATGTAATATATGTACTCCATCCATTGTTTCTTTTCTATATCAATTGGACACGAAGTTATGCCTTGTAATAATAACAATAACAACAATAACAACAACAAATTAGTAAGTCCTAACTATTTGGGGTCAGCTACATAAAGTCTTTTTAGGTCTTCCTCTATAACTTCTCGTACCATTATTAATTATTTCATCTCTTCTGACAATCGTATTTGGAGGTCTCCTCAACACATGCTTGATCGAAGTGAATACCTTATTGTTCATGAATAAAAATATTTTTTTTCTTATCTGTAATTCTATACATCCATTTTAACATTTTTATCTCGCTAACACTAACTTTTTGCATATGTTTTTTCTTAATTGCCTAACACTCAAGCATTATTGGTCTCAAAACTATCTTGTAAAATTTTTCTTTTAATCTCAAAGATATCCGATGATCACACAACACTGTTGACGCCTCTTGTCATTTTAACCATCTTGTTTTTTACTTTATGAATAATATTTTCAAAAATGTTTCTATCTTGTTGAATAATTATTCAAGATACCAGAGGTTTTTACTTAAAGAGATTTTTTGTCCATCCAATTTAATTATATCCTCATGTTTATTTCTAGAATCACTAAAATTATATTTTATATATTTAGTGTTAGTCTTAGTTAATCTAAAACCTTTAGTTTTTCAAGCTTGCTTTCATAGCTCAAGTTTATAATTAGTTCTATTTAGGCCCTCATCACTAGGATCACATCATCAACTAATAGAATACATAAGAAGGTTTATCATGTAAGTAACTAGTATGCTCATCCATTATCAATGTGGAAAGGTAGTGATATAATTCGGATCCTTGGTGTAATCCTATGCTAATAGGAAACTCACTAGATACACTCCGTAACATGAACCTTATCATAATAATTTAGATGTAATCTTTCTTTTCTAAAATATATCATAATAAATCTGTAGGAACCTTATTATAAGTTTTCTTTAAGTCAATTAAAATCATATGCAAATCTTTTGATAGGACCCTAGCAGGTTCGAGTCCTAGTCTATTGAGTCGAGTTCGTTGATTGTCTCCTGTTGGTCGACCAAGACCAGACATTGAGTCAGCTAGGAGCTGATTTGAATAAATGGGCCCAAATCCTAGTTGGAGTTGGATTCGACTAAAGTAGGAGTCCTAGTAGAAGTAGTTCTATTCCTAGTAGGACTCTTAGTTGGAGTCCAGGGTTAGGAGATCTCTTTATGGAACCCTATAAATAAGCATGTAATTATTCTTCTCGCAACGAATGAAAGATTGACTCTTGTTTTTAGCCTTGTGGTCGAAACCCTAGGAGGGTCGATCCTTACAGAGATTGATTATCCTCGATTGAAACTTGAGTTCTTATCATCTGGTATCATAGCAATGTTCTTGGCTTCTCGTTGTTTATCTACTCCACCGCCGCCCTACCATCCTATTGTTAACACAAGTTTGTAGCCATCGACTTCCATCTGTTGTTGCCGCCACCTTCATCTCCTGTTGCTGCCACCACCAGCAACATTTATGTAGCCATCTAACCCTAGATTGCTGTTATCGCCGTCGCCTTCACCCCTTGTTGCCTCCGCCTGCAACTCCAGTTTGTAATCGTTGACTTCCATCTCTTGTTGTTGCCACCCTTATCTTCTGTTACTGCCACCACCAACAACTTTTATTGTAGCCATCTTACCCTAGATTGTTGTCGTCGCGACCACCTTCACTCTTTGTTGTCGCCACCGCCACCAGCATTTTGTCATAGCTATTTAACCTTAGATTGTTGCTACTACCTCCTCCTCCCTCCTTGTTGTTGTCGCCAACACCATCTAGCATAAATCTTATGTTGTTGACTCAACAACAGAAGGAGTTGAACATCATAGATCTTTAATCTTATGCGATAGCCTTAAATGATGCGTTTGGCGCAATGTTTGAAGCCTTCGAGGCTCGCATAGAGGATAGATTGCGAGCACTCTTCCATGAATTCAGAATAGGCTGATTGGAGAGCCCAAACAGATCTGAGCGTAGAGAAAGTTCAAATCGTAAGGAGAACCAGTTTGAGAAGGGTGATCAAGTGCAGGAGTTTGGATACTCGCACATGAGGGTGGAGTTCCCTAGATGGGAAGACGGAGATCCAATCGGATGGATCTCGTGTGTTGGAAGGTTCTTTTTGTTTTTATAAGACTCTAGAAGGATCTGTGGTGGACATCGCCGTCATACACCTCGATAGAGATGCTATTTAGTGTTACGTTTGGTTCGAGCACACACATGATGTACCCACATGGAGGCAATTCAAAAGTGGACTACTGATCTGTTATGGACTATGAGAGTACGAGAACACAAATGACCAACTTGCGGAGATTCGTCAAACCTCTACCATGTATACCAAACCAGATTTGAATGTCTTTTAAATCAAACTCGTGATTGGTTTAAAAAGCAATTGTTAAGGACTTAAATCGGAGATTAGATGCCAAGTCAAACCTCTACCATGCATACGTTGATGGTTGCCATCTCCTATGCTCGTATGAAGAAAGGTTTAACATCGACGTCTGAAGAACCAAGATCGTGCATAACCAACAACCACCAAACCATTGGCCTCCCCTATTGCCAACCGAACTTCTATGATGAAGAAGCTTACCTGTGAAGAACTTCGAGAGAGATCGACTAAAGAGCTATATTGGCATTGTGATGAATTATGGAGCAAAGATCATCGTTGCAAAAGAGGGAGGCTTTTGATGATTAAACTAATTGAAGATCTATAACCCGAGGATATATTTCTCAAACTCTAGGAGGAAGATGCGGAGGAAGAAGTCGAGCTGATCATCATCCTCTCCTTGCACTCGGATTTGATTGTATACGGACCACAAATCCAGGTTGGTGAAGAGCTGGGTTCCCTTTAATTCATCAAGCAATTCGTCCACTATAGGGATTCTGTATTTGTCCTTCACCTTGATGTTGTTGGGGGCCCGATAATCCACTCACATCCATTATTTTCGTACCAGGTAGACCAGTGAAGAGTAGAGGTTGACACTCAACCTAATGATCCCTATTTCAAAAATCTCTTGGACGATCTGCTCTATCTCAACCTTTTGAAGATGGGGGTACCAATATGGCCGAACGTTTGTTGGACCTTTTCCTAGCAAGATGAGAATTATGTGGTCATTCAACCAAGTAGGGAGAAGTCCTTTCAGTTTTACAAACAAGTCCATAAATTCAACAAGCAAGGAGAAAGTAAAGTTTCTTGCATCATCGGTTCGACAAGTTGCAGCCCTTGCAATTGGTTTAGGAAATTGGTATTCGTCTTATTCAACACCCTTTTAATTCTTTGACTCGTAACGGTGGAAACCTTTCCTATGTGTTTGCCTCTTAGGACCACATGTTTCCTATCAATGAAAAACTTCATAAGGAATTTATATAAATTCTAGGAAACATCACCTAGAGTCGTTAGCCACTAAATGTCGAACACCACTTCGTAGTCTTCCAATGACAACAAGAAAAAGTTCACGATTATTGCTTGGCCTTGCATCATCAGTTTCAGTTGCAAGCACTTGTAGCCACAAGATAGGATTCAGCCATCTGCTACCTTCATGTCGAATTTGTCGTAATCTTCGACTCGGTAGGTTAATCTGGCAACAACCTTGTTGTCCATGAAATTGATGGTGATTCCGATGTTGATTAGGATTGTGATAGACTGGTGCTTGAGGAATCCTTCGATCTTCATCATAATGCACAATGGGCATTATGAATTCCTATTAATGCCTTTCGGCCTAACCAATGCCCCTTCTACTTTTTAAAGCCTCATGAACGACATCTATCGGGTTTACCTTCGTAAGTTTGTTTTGGTCTTCTTGGATGACATTTTGATTTATAGCTCCTTCTTCGAATGCCATATCTCTCACTTGCAGGTTGTTTTGATGGTTTTACAAGAACATTCCCTTTTGGTCAAAAAGTCGAAGTGTAGCTTCATGAAGAGTGAGGTTGAATACCTTGGCCATATCATCTCAAAGGAGGGAGTGGCGGTTGATTCTTTGAAGATTGAAGCGATGCAAGGTTGGCTGCTGTCGAAAACGATCAAAGCTTTTGGGGGATTTCTAGGACTGACTAGTTACTATCACAAGTTCATGAAGAACTATGGCAAGATCATTGCTCCCCTCACGGCGTTGCTAGAGAAGGATGCCTTCTAATGGTCGGAGGAGCCAACCGAAGCCTTTAATGCCCTAAAGGTTGCAATGATGTCTACACCGGTGCTAGCCCTGCTCGATTTTGACAAGGTGCTCGTGATCGAATTCGATGCTTCGAGAGCCGAAATTGGTGTTGTACTAATGCAAGACGGTCGACCACTAGCATACACCAACAAGGCTCTCTCCTCGACATATATGAAAGTATTGGTCTACGATAAATAAATGTTGGCCATCATGTATGCGGTTACAAAGTGGAGACCTTACTTAATTGGGCGACGATTGCAAATCAAGATCGATCGCAAGAGCTTGAAATATTTCATGGAGCAAAAGATTTCCTCTTTGGAGCAACAAAAATGGGTAACAAAATTGCTACGATTTGACTATAAAATTGTTTATAAAAATGGGAAGGATAATGTGGTTGCAGATGTGCTCTCTCGCCTACCCGAGCATGTTGAATTGGTAACCATCTCCCTCTCGGCTTGTGACCTCTTGGAAGACATCAGGGAGGAGTGGCAAGACGATCCAGAGACCCAAGGGACCATTAAGAAATTGGAGAACCTAGGTCAGTTATGCACTACAACTAGGACTCGAAATATTTACAGTAAAAGGGCCAAATTGTGTTGGTGCCTCACTCCCCTTGCCAAACTGCCATCCTACAGGAGTTACACCCATCACTTGAGGCTGAACATGCAGGATTTCTTTGGACCTACAAAAGAATTCGCCAAATATTCCTGCTTTTGTGTTGTTCTAAATCCTTACACTATCACTAGCATTGCTTAGATTTTTATGGTGAATATGGCTAAATTGGATGGGTTACCTCGCTCTATTGTAAGTGATCATGACAGGGTTTTCACTAGCAAGTTTTGGATGGAGTTTTTTCAGTTACAGGGAATACAATTGAAGATGAGCACAACCTATCATCCCTAGATCGACAACCAAACAAACGTGGTGAACATGTGCTTGGAGAATTACCTTAGATGCTTCACTAGTGACAGGTCATAGGAATGGACTAAATGGCTTCCATGTGTCGAATGGTGGTACAACACAACATATCATTCATCCACCAAATGTACTCCGTTTGAAGTTGTTTATGGCTAGCCTCCTCCAGCAATTACCAGATATGTGGTCGACACATCAAAAGTGGATCAGATAGACATTGAATTGATTGACAGGGATAAAATTTTGCAACTATTGAAGGACAACCTTCCAGTAGCCCAAGCAAGAATAAAACACTTAGCTGACAAACACAGGAGGGAAAGAGAGTTTGGTGTTGGAGATTGGGTCTTCCTTCGCATTTAGCTCTATAAGTAAACATTCATAAAGACTCGAGCCTCAATTAAGTTGTCTCCTCACTTCTTAGGACTCTACAAAATTTTGGAGTGCATTGGAGCCGTGGCTTACAGGTTGGACATACCTGCAAAATTCAAAATATATTCGGTCTTATAGGTTTGACATATCGACATCTCTGCTGATGGAGAGGTCCAGGTATAGTTGAAGACCATATTGGACCGTAGGATTGTGATGTGTCGCAGATGCCCTTCAACTGAAGTACTAGTACAGTGGATTAATTTTCCTGTTGAGGATGCTACCTTGGAGTCTTATAAAGAATTAAAGATAAAGTTCCTAGAGTTCATGGAGGCTCAGCCTTGATGATAAAGTTGATTTGAAGAGGCGGGTTTGATAGGACCCTAGCATGGTCGAATCCTAGCCTACTGAGTCGAGTCCGTTGATTGGGCCCTCGTGGCCAGCCTAGACCAGATATTGAGTCGGCTATGAGTTGATTTGAATAAACGGGCCTAAATCCTAGTTGGAGTTGTATTTGGTTGAAGTCCTAGTAGAAGTAGAAGTTCTATTCCCATTAGGATTGTTAGTTGGAGTCCAGGGTTAGGGGGTTTTTCGTTGAACCCTATAAATAAGCATGTAATTCTTCTTTTCGCAGAGAATGAAAAATTGACTCTTATTTTTAGCCTTATGGTCGAAATCCTAGAAGGGCCAATCCCCTGCATAGATCGATTATCCCCGATAGAAACCTTTGGGTTCCTATCAATTTTATTTTTGTAAATTGTCACGTTGAATCTTATGATTTTGTTGGTAAAGAGAGATCTAAAACCTTCATCTATATAAACTAGTTAACCAAGATATTTCCTTGTCCCCTAAACTATTTTAGATGTCAATAGGGATACCATTAGGTCCCACACTCTTATTTATTTTTATCTTTTTTTAATGTGTCTTTTACTTCAGTAGCTTTAATTTTATGAATAAAAATATGATTATTAAATCATCCATTATTATTTATCATTAAATCTAAGCCCCATGTGTAATATTTATTAAATAATTTATATAAATAATTTTTTCATCTTAATCTCATTATCACTAACAAGTATTCTTTAATCTTTATCTTCATTATATCTAATATCAGCTAAATCCTTATGCTTTCTTTCTCTAGCCTTGGTAATTCTATATATATCTTTTTCATCATCTTTAGTACCTAGATTATTATAAAAATTATCATAAGCTTTATATCTTGCTCTATTAATAACTTTTTTAGCCTCTTTTTTAGATTCTTTGTATCTTTTAAAATTTTCTTATTTTTGTAATTTTGCTAATCTTTAAAACATGTCTTGTAGCTCTATGGCGATAATGAAATCACATATTCCATCCTGGAATCTACAGGACGATACATGCTTCTTGACTATCTTTTGTCCAGTGAGCAATCAGATGAAGAGCTATTTTACTCAGTTGATGTGATCATAATCTTAGGTCTTTCTTTACTTGGACTTCAAGGATATGATGTTGTAGCAAATTGAGTGATATCATTATTAAGAGTTAAAGAGTTTTGAATGAATGGAGCTTTCTACCAATCTATGTTGCTAATGACGGAATTAGATTGATTACTATCATTTTGGAATCTGGGATGACGATATGGTCTCTTTTTCACTAAAATGATAGAACCCCAGAAGGAGCTTTATAGATTTTGATCCTTGAGGGGGATCAATCGTTAGAACGTTATAGGGGTTCCTCCCTCCTAGATTCGGCACAAGACTGAAATAAAATTGATAATTGCTTAATAAAAAGAGGTGGAGGCTACATGCTTATATGGGGCTCCAAACCCTAGCCCTAGGGGGTGCTTGCCTAACTAAAATTATCCTTTTGCCCCTTTTATAGCGCATCTGCCTTAGAGGGAACAGGTGACGGCTAGGTTCGCTCTATAGTCGACCTACGCAAGGGGAAACCCTAGCCTACCAACCCAGTAAGGGTGGCGGCGGCCATTAAGCCCTAAGGGCTAATTTAAACCCTAGCTATACTCCTTTATAAGATAGGAGTGACTTTATTACAATCTAGCAGGGTTTTATTAATTACTTTTAAGGAGATTATGACTCAACCCTGTTGGAGTCCTATCAAACCCGCCCTCTTAAAAATAGCCTTGTCCTCAAGACTGAAGATCCATGAACTCAGGGAATCAGGTCTTCAGCTCCTCATCAGCTTGGGTGTCAGTTGGAAGAACTTGAGTTGAGTCGTCGTCTTTAAATTTTCATTTGAGGTGGGATACTTGGAGGATCTACTGTAATTTTAGTTTGGTGCACGGATCTGATCTTCAGCTTAGGGACCTAATGCGATCTCCAATTTTGTAAGGCCTAAAGAAATAAAGAGACCACTTTTTTAAGGCTTGAATTTTGTGCTGGTGGAACTGGAGATGAAGGGGGACTTGATCTTTCTCAGGAAACTTTCTTCTGCTCTGGCGTTTGTCAGGGGGAAGTTTCTTCCTTGCATAGGCTGCCACGTGATTGCTTTGTAATAGTAGTCTTTTGGAGTGAGGGCTGTCCTCTGATAAAATCTCTAGCTGTGTAAATCCGATCGGAGTCTAAGGTGGTTAGGAGTGGTGATTTTTTAGGGCCCATTTTTACTTATTCGTGATGTTGGCCATGGTGTGGACAACATCATGGTTTGAGGGCTATAGTTCCACTCGGCAAAGGTGGTGCATCTTTCTTTATAATGAGAGGGATGATGTTCATGTTTCGTTGAGTCCTGCGAATAATCCTTCCCCTTTTCTGATTTCGCCACTGGAGGGGCTCAATTTTCTCGCGGTCTTGGGCCGTAGATCGAAAGTCATCATCAAGGAAGTCTTTAAGCATCATGGTCCGATCCTAGAGAAAGTAATGGAAGTCACCTGAGATCAGCAACCATGGTGAGTTCGATGGGATGTAACACTTTAGAAAGATTTGACAAAAAAGTCACTGTGTCGCGTATTGGCTAGACCCTAAGCCACCACTAATGAGGCTCCCCCCTTGTAGAAATTTTAATTGAAAGAGTGCTGTCCACTGTGGGACCATCACAGGAGTGTTTGTCCTTTTTGTTATAACTTTTGACATTGATAAGAGGTAAATAAAGACAGTATGAAGTAATTTTTTATAACAAATTCTTGCTCTACTTGGTATTATGGGGGTTGTCTTCGTAAGGATCAAACAATTCCGTGTTACTTGTGATGACCAAATCACCAAGCACCCCAAGACAAGTGTTTTTATAGATTCAATGATGAGTACAACAGCATTGACAACCTATCTTAACATGTGAGGAAGACATGGTAGACCAATGATGTAATTCCACGACATGATCCAGAACCTCTAACTCGAAAATAAGGTGACTTTTTGTGGTAAGGAGCTTCTTTAGAGTGGCTAAACTTCGACTTGCCTGCCATGAGGGGCCCCGTTATGGTCAGAGCCTTTTAGTTGGATTTTCTATTTTTGTTATCTTCAAATACAATTTTATTCATATATTTAGGTGCCATTTAAAATAGAGTTCAGTGTTACATTTTGATTTGTACTTTTATCTTTTGAGTCTTATTTTCGTTATAAGTAGCATGGCGAGCAGTAGGTTTTTCATCAGATATAGTTTGGCGCTGGTCTGCTTAACACAGTCCATTGGAACTCAGTAGTTGTTTGTTTATTGCCTGATAAGCTTGGTACAACGAGCTTATGAATGCTGGTTTCGGACAAATAAATACTGGTCCTCCTTGATTGAGTTAGCAGAAATTTTAATCTATCATTTACAGTATTTATAGCTATATTATAAGCTCTAGATACTTTTGTTATAGTGATCTTATGATACTTTTGTAGTAAAATTCGTTTTTCTGTTTTTTCTTAGTCCAGGGGAACCAATTCTTCTCCATGAATTAGAGAATAACATGATGAAAGTTCATGTCCTATCATTTGGTCCTAGAATGAGGACAATCTACACTAACAATTTATGGTGATTGAAACACCTCTATCGATGCATGTGTTTAGATTATGAGGAACTCATCCTTATGGTCATAGCATTGAGTTTTGAGTTAGCATCACTTTTTATTAATATCAACCTGCATTTCTCTCATCATTGGACACACTTGTGGTCTTTAGGTGTTTAGTCTGATAACATTGCAATGTAGTCAGGATTTAGTGATTGTTGGCATGAGATCTAAGTTACTTTTTCTTCATCTTGTGTGTCAAAACCCAATAAAGCTGACTAACCTGAATTGAGTATGGCTCAGTTTTAAAATTTTCCTTTATTTTTGGTCTGCTTACAGGTTAAATAATTTAATAATGAATAATTGATAAATAAGCAGTTCAGAACAAGTGTTCTGCTACCTGTGCATAACCAATAGGCATCAGTGAGATGTTATCTTAAACAGATTCATGAACAGGATTGCTAATTAGTTGCACACCATCTTGTGCTTCCTTGTACGAATTGTTTACTTATGTTGAACCCTATCTTTGGCTTTGGCCTTTGCATATGCAGCTGTTGGCTCCATGGCATGTTATTATCCATCTAGTTGAATTTATATGCCATTGCTTCATTTATTTTTGTTCCATTTTCACTTGAATTTAGCAACTTGTGACTTTTCTCTTTATTATGTTTGTATGTAAATATGCAGTTCTATGTATGAGTTCTTACTTTGGTTTATGCTTTTTTTAGCATTCTTGATGGGCAGCCAAAGTTAATGGGTTTAAAGGAACTGCTTCAGGTCTCAACATTTGCCAGTGAATTTAAATCTTCTTGCCACCTTCAATACTTCCAATAATGCATTGTCTAATTGTTTAGAAATTACCAATTTTAGATTAGTTGCTTGAAGCAGCATTTTATCGTAAATTGACTTCTTTATAATGTAGAGACATATTCCTATCATGGGTGCTTGCTGTTAGCTACTGACTTGTTTTCTTATAATTTCTTTAATTATTGCATTTGAGGTTTTAGATACTGGTGATTATTGTTATCAGCTATTTGTTTAGATGGCTCAATTAGATAATATATATTAGCACATTCATCTATTTCTGTGGGATCATATAATGGAAATAGGAAAACAATCATTGATTATAGCCTACTCTTTTTGAGAACTTGTATTGATTATGAAGTTCTGTCACTTGCATAATCACGTATTAATATAGACCAATAACCATTGCAAGCTTGATCCACAAGGTTCAATTCTTTGATATGTGATTTATTACTCGTGGATCTAGCTTAGATCTATAAACATTAAACGTTCATTCGCAATGATCTAGCCCCAAATCTATTAAGAAACATACATACAGGCTAACACAAATTCATGATATAACTATCTTACATGACAAAAATCAAATCCTAAGGTTACTTGCAACCTATGTTTGTCATACTGCTTAAAATTGTGCGGTATGGGTAATCCTATGCGGACCAGCTTATTTCAAGCAATACGTAGGAAAGGGTCTGGTATCGATTGGTACGAGTGATGTATCAGTCGATACAGTCAAAACTCATGCTGTATCGGTTGATATGGGTCGATATCATTGGTGTTTGATGAATACCGGCCCAAATTTGGGTCATGTTTGACCCCAATTGTTAAATTGGAACATTGGGGCCCCTTTTGGGCTTTCGTGTTAGGAAGATTCACAATTTGCTACTATTGAGATGCTTATACAGATGTGTAACATATTAAAGTGGAAGCATAATGGATTAGGCAGAAATGTACCAGGACTTCTTGTCCTTTAGTGTTAGGAAGATTCACTAGGTTGCTCTGAATTTGTTAGGAAGATTCACTGTTCCATTATAATATGAAGAATAGATATGTTGATATTTCTTGATAAGATCTGCATATTGGATGATCTAATATAAATGGTTTTTCACATCATTGGGTGCATTTTGCTTTGTCAGAATTTCTTCAATACTAATGAGACTAGGTTTCTGTTACTTCTTATCATCCATTCTCAACTTTTGGCTACATTCTGCTCTTTTTTTTGTTGATCTCTATGTTTGATTTTTTTTCTTCTTATACGCTTTGTTTGAACATCAAAAAGTTATGAACAAGTTTCAATGTCTGAATGTCTTGCTAATATAAGGGGCATGTTTTGTAGGAAGCTTGTGCATCTTTAGAGATAATCATCTTAAGCTTTTAATCATGTCATTCATATTGTCTAAAATATTCACCAGAACTGCTCTTCAGCTAGATGTGATAATATAAACCTGTTGATGAATAATCAACTTATCATAATCATGCATATCATGTGTTTCTAGTTGATATTCCAAAAACATGTAAAGCACTACTTTTGATTTCTTTTTCGTAAGTGCTATCCCATGATTTCTGTTAAACAAGTCCAAGAGTTTTGATGAAAATAACTTTTCATTTTGCTTCAGGTGTTTCTTGATTTTAGGTGTTCTGTCATTGAAAGACGTGCAAGATTTAAGCTTTCTCAGGCTCTAGAGCGCAAACATATCATAGAGGTAGGGTTCTGAACTAACTAAAATGGTTACTTTGTCAATGATTTTAAGTTATATAAATTGATTTTTCTATCCTCAGGGCATCATTGTAGGTCTTGATAACTTGGATGCTATTATCAATATAATTAAGGAAACATCTGGTAACAGAGTGGCCACAACTGCTTTAGTAAAAGGTACTAGTTTCTTCATCTAAATTGTCTTGTGTTCATCTATGCTTGTAAATGATCTCTCTAGTCTCTACTTGATCTTGGTTGTTGAAAGTTTCACTTTGCCATTTTTCAATTGTTGGTTTTTTCTTGCATCGAATTCTTTATTAGTACTTATAACCATTTCATGAAAAAGGGAATTCTTTACTCTTTGATAGTCTGCTTGTGTATGCCCTTGAAATATGATTTATAGGTTCATCGTTCATAGTTGTGAGCACCATGTATTGGTTTGTGGGTCCGTAACCTACTTCTGGTAGGGTTATCCATGGGCTTGGTGGACATGCCTGTAAAGCCTTGGTGGTGGGGTATATAACCTTATTTGCTGTTTGGTCCTATTTGTTACTTGGACATGATTGGCTTGCTGAATTCCTGGAAAATCCAAATTTACACTCCGATAATCCTCTTTTAAATATCATATTAGAATTTATTCAACTTATTTTCGAAGGAAAAAAATTTAAACACAACAGGTATTGTGCATTATGCTTTGTGTGTACTGGTTCTAAATGAGTCTTTGATGCTTGAGTCTATGGAACATCTCAACTTTGATGGTACGGATTTCCGAACAATTTTGCATGCAGTTGTGCTAACAAGTATAAACCAATGGGAACAAGGTTTGGCTTACCGAGAGGTAAGGCCTCGTATTGGGCGGTACATATCGGTCCGCCAGTTGATCGGTATACGGATTGCCCGTTATTTATCTTATATTTATATTATGTTATATTATATTATATATATAATATTATAATAGAATATATTGAGTAGTATGCCCTATGCGTACTGTTTGGTACCGAGTACCATACCATATCGAGATGAACTCGATACGTTGGTTTGGATCGTTATGGAAAACCTTGACTAGGAGTACATGTTGCTCTGAGCTGTGACACGAGTATTTTGAAGTCCAAGGATTGTCGTTTTGCTTGGATCAATATTGAATGGGAAGTACGTACAAGTCCAAGCATTAACCCGTTCTGACCCATCCAATTAGTCTTTTATTGCAGTCCCTCTTTGCATGAACATGAATGTCCTCTTGTTATGTGATGCCTGTAGCTTGCCGTATGTAATTCATTAGTCCGTCTCAGCCTCTTCCTAATTCTTCTTCTTTCTTTCTCTACCTTCGCCGCTCCTTCCTCTTCTCTTCTTCCTCTTCAAAACATCTTAACTAGGAGTATATTGTGTGTTGGTGGACTGACTAGGTACATATCGTTCCGACTAAGTCATTGATAAGGGTTCGGTAACTATAAGATCGATCCTTGTCATGAACCATGTCTTGCTAGTCATGTAGGTTATAGATTGTCTTTTAGGATAAAGGTATTGGAGTGCTTTGTGATTCAGGTTTTTCCAGTGAGAATGTCATGTAACTAAGCCAAGTCTTCCATGATTTTATCCAAGGTTCATTGTATTAGTCTGTATTAGTGTATCGAGCTTAGCTTGGTATGATATGATATACTTGTATCGAGCGATATGCATAGGCGTATTGCTCGGTATATATATAATATAACAAAATATAAAATAAGAAAAAAATAAAAAAAGGGGCGATGTCACCTCGTTCCTTCTCCCCACGTGGGGAGATGTTTCTTCTCCTTGCGTAGGGACAAGAAATCGCCTGCGGGTGATAGATCGCACGGACGAATAGCAGCGCATTGTACATATAGCTCGGAAATGAGTACCGTACCAAGATAAACTTGGTACCGGGTACTGTATTGTATTGAGATAAATTCGGTATGTCAGTGAAAACCGATACGGTGAACCGTGCTATAGTGTTTCACTTTCTGATGTCTTAATTTTCAAAGTCATGAGACATTGTTGTCAATTAGTATTTTTTTCTTTTGAGGAGTATATGGAACTGACAAAGATGATCTTAATACTCTATTTATGAGTCTTTAAAAGTATTATCACATGTGTTGGCATTGCAAATTTCGAAGAATGTAGAAGGTCTAAAACCATACTGTTTTGTTTATGCCTTTTTGTGTTTCCAACTTGCTTATGAAGATGATATTAATCTCAAAGAGCATCTTCAAAATCTTGATTTGACTCCCTAAAAGAAATTGGGACAGCTAGTTTGTAATTTGTCTAGCCCATGTATGTTTGCCTTTGTTAGCTGCTCTTTGAGATTATAGAAGTCACATCTCATCTTCTCTTTTGGTTTTAAGTGGAAGAGTTTTTGGGGTTTTCATCTACGTCAGAAAGGCTTAGATGTTTTTTCTCATACATGATTCAAATTTGTGGTTAGGCATTCTATATTTGTCATTAATCAGTTTAATACTAATAATTCATTATTCCTTTGTTTTCGAAACTCCAAAATAAATTACTAGTGTTAAACCTATAGAGCTACTAGTAGCAAGCTTTGACATATTGGTCCGTACCAATGTACCGAGATTATCTCGGTACCGATACCAGTATCAAGCGGTATGCATAGTGTGTACCACCCGATACATTAAAATATATTATAATATCTTATAATATAATATTATATAATATAATATTAAATATTAATATATTAACAAAAGAAAAAAAGGGGGCCATCGCTCGTGGGCAAGGGCGGCGATGGTGCACGGGCGAGGATGGCGCGTGGAAAGAAGGTGCTTCTTTCTTCTCTTATTCTTTCTTCTCTTCTTCTTTCTTCTTTTCCTCTTCTTCTTCTTTCTTTTCCCTCAATCGATTGTTGACGGTCGATTTCTCCCTCAATTGATCGCCGATGATTGAAATTGACCGCCGACGGTCGAAATTGACCTTCGACGGTTGAAATCGATCGCAGACAGTTGATTTTGGCAATACCGCCCGGTAGCGGGTGGTCCACATGCTAGTAACCTGGCGGACCGGTACATACCGCCTATACCTGGCAGTATAGATCGAAATTGCATTCCTTGACTGATAGTACAAATTGCAAATACCATATGTAATCTAGTTTTTCTTGTCCGTCTCAAATAGCACCTTTTCTTTATCATTTTTAAGCATAGATTTTTTTTGTTTTGTGTATTTTTCTTGTCTGTCTCAAACTGCTTTGAAAAGCAATTATGAAGCTTTTTTTGTCATGTTCAACTTAGACATATTTGGATCCATCTTTTTTTTTCACATCCTTTCTATGTATTAATGTGAGCAAGCTGTTTTGTCAATTAAATGCCATGCCCTTAACATAGTTATAATGCAAATGCATGTATAATTTGTAATTGATTTATGCTAGAGGGCTAGAGGACTATGATTTGTAAATAGATACTGTTTATGGAGAGGTGATTGTGTATGTTGAGAGTTTGGATTGAATTTTTAGCTTGCATGAGGCTTGTGGCGCCACTGCCTTTCTGTCCTTCATTCTGATCGTTCATACTATGTCAATGCTAACATGGTTTTTCTAGATTGACATAAAGGGACACCAACCATATTATACTGATAATGGATAAGAAAAACTTGTTACGAATTATCAGGTCTGAGCTTAGACCTCTATGCTTATTGTCTGGTTTTTAGGCTGATTGACTTTTTGGTTGAGTGGTTGAGGCTTAAAAAATTAATTGGTTTTTCTCTTCATGCAGGCTTATATTTTCTTAACAAATTTTTTAATTCTCACCATCTAAAAAAGAAAGTTATTTGGTAAGTGTCATACTACCTATTTACTTGAGAAGATAGAGGGGACACCAACTATATTGTGCTGATAACTGAAGAAAAACTTGTTGTGAATTATCTGGTCCGAGCTTAGATGTGTATGCATACTGCCTGGTTTTTTGGCTGATTGACTTTTTGGTCGAATGGTTGAAGCTTAAACATATAATTGGTTTTCCTCAACATGCAAGCTTATATTTTCATAAGAAAATTTTTAATCCTCATCATCTAGAAAAAAAAAACTTATTTGGTAATTGTCATACCACCTATTTATTGAGAAGATAGATCGATGTTGTCTTATCATTTTTGTACTCTTTCTGTTTTGGCTGCATTGCATCTGATTGTACTATTTGTTGAAGAGTTCGGTTTATCTGAAAAGCAAGCTGAAGCTTTGTTGGACATAACTTTGAGAAAACTTACTATTCTTGAGGTATATCGTGTTTCTCTTTGTCAAAAGAACATTTTTCAGTTTGCTTCAATTTCATCGCTGATGATGTTGGTCACAAATTTTGTAGAGAAAAAGATTTGTAGATGAAGCTGAATCCTTGTCTGGACAAATTTCTAAGCTAAATGAACTCTTGTCTAATACAAAGCTAATGTTCCAGGTAATCCGTTTCCTTTATTATACATCCCTTTAATGTAAATTTTGATATCTGTGTAGAATATGACTACAAGCTACTTCAATTTATTTGACTTCTCAAATGTATCTGAATCATAACAATTGCAACCAATTGTAGCAATGATTTATTACAACCATCAAGAATTTGCTCCAAGATAGGTAAGTTTTAAGATACATAATGTATTCTTATCACAAGATTTTTTATTTCTAGGGGTTGTTTACTATGCTTAGTTGGTTCGATTGAACCAAGTTACTGTTCAATTGAACCTGAGTTCACAATCTAGTTTGATTTGTGGCATTCAACGGGTGTTCGCCCAAGGCACCTAGGTGGGCTTCAGTGAAGCATGTCGCCTGGACATTGTGCGAGCGCTCAAGCCCGAATGGCTTTTAACAACACTGCTGATACGTTTAGATCTTTGGTGATGGTTACAAAACATTTTCAGTACAGGATTAAACTGGAAATAAAAATGGTAGGGTACTGGTTGTTGCTGAACAGATCGCGTTCTTTATTGCAAGCTTTCCTGGTACAGATAGGTGTAAATGTTATTGTTCTGATATATCAACTTCTTGTAGCATTCGTATTGGACAATGTCACCCACAAACTTACACAATGCGAAGTTACCGAGACAGATGCATGCAGATCCAAAAGCCTCATACATGCCCCAGTTAACTCATAAACACATTAGCATAAACAATGTACCATGTGATGCTATGAAATGGATATTATTTCTAGGATGATAATAATTACTGAAATCTATTAATAACACTTGTGTCCATTATGTGTTCTCTTGTTGGTTTGTCAATTAAGATATCTTTAAAGATGTTTGGCTATTTGCTTCTCTATCATCTTTAGTGGTAACATACTCAATAGAACATACTCAATAGTTCCCTTGTTTGATTTTCAATATGGACTCAATAGAACTATTATTTTTCTTCCAAACTGCTCTCTTATTATTCTAAATAGTGCACAAGGATCCAGCTGTCTGCCGCTGCAGGCCCTCTTTGTTTAGTGCTTCTGTGATATCCCATCTATTTGTCTGTATTGTTTTATGGCAGTTTTATCCAAATATTAAGTTCATTTTTTCCCCATATGATTATCATGATTGTTCTTTACATTTAGCGTTCTTGTATTCAAGTATGTCTTTGAGGACCTAAACTTTTGTGTTATTTTCAAAATTTCAAATTTCAGCTTATAGAGCAAGAAGCAATTGAATTAAAGAATAGATTTGGAACCCCAAGGTGTACATTGTTGGAAGATGCAGGGTGTAGTCAACTGGAAGAAATCGATGTTATTCCGAATGAGGAAATGCTTTTGGTATAAAAAATAAATTATTAGTTCTTGTTCCTTGTACTCATATCTCATCATAAATTAAAAAAAAAATGAAACAGGATTAAAATGACATAAATTTTGATTTTATATGAAGACACTCAGCGAGAAAGGTTATGTCAAACGGCTGAAACCAACTACCTTTAACTTGCAACATCGGGGAACTATTGGAAAATCTGTTGGAAAGATGCGAGTTAATGACTCAATGTCCGAGTTCATTGTCTGCCATATGCATGACCACATTCTTTACTTCAGGTAATTATATTAGCATTGCTCTTTGACAAGTTAGATAATCATGTCGTTCTCTTTTCTGGCTTTCTTGATCTATAATAAGAGTTTGCAATTTTGTAAGACGCCCGTTGTCAAGGGTTGCACTCCTTGTTTTCATATATTGATAAAATAAGTTTGCACCATTACTTCTTTTGCATTGAAGAAATTACTGTGATAGACTATTCAACCTCTTAAGAATCTTTTCTTGAAGAAGATTTCATCTTTACAAATGATTACCACAGATTTTCATTGAATTCTCTTTAGACCCAACAGTAGAAAAGGCTGGGGGCAACCTAATATTAAATAGATTACTTGAATGCTTGATGGCTGACATCCTTCTATCAGTAGCTCTTTGTATTTCAAATGCAATTTCTGACATGGAGTTTTACGAGATTCATCCATCATTTATTCCTTGAATTTTCTTGCCACGTGTAGTGGGAACACTCTATTTTTCATCATGAAGGGAAGAACATTTAGTGTGCTTTTGGTATGGTATACACTGGATTGGATGCAAGGAGTAGACAGTACATATCCTTTGATGATCACCAGCAAATATTGTTATTTGTCAGAATATAGTTACAATTATTTCTTTATTTTTTGACCTACAAATTATCAAATTAGACTATTCTTGAAAGCTCAGCATGCCAACCTTTTTAGATGGAGAGTAGGATTTATACTGTAGAAAACACGTCATGTGTATAATTAATTAAATATATAATGCAGTGATCAGGGGATAGTTTACTCTGCTCGTGCATATCGAATACCAGAATGTTCTAGGACTGCTGCTGGCATTCCGTTGGTCCAGGTTTTTTGTTTATATGCTTCATGATCTATATTATCTGTCGATATGACAAGTGAAATCTATAATAATTTCTAACATCTTTCCTCTTTTGTATGGTATGATATAGCTGCTATCATTGTCTGAGGGGGAGAGGATAACCTCAATTATTCCTGTCGGAGAATTTGCTGAGGATCAATACCTAATAATGTTGACAATGAATGGGTACATCAAGAAAGTTTCTTTAAATGCTTTTTCAGCAATTAGAGCTACTGGAATCATTGCAATTCAGCTGGTTTGTCCAATTACTTTTGCTGATGGTTTGTTTGTGGATTATACAATGAATTGATTTATGCCTGTGCTAAATTTTCTGTTCTGAAGGTCCCTGGTGATCAGCTGAAATGGGTCCGCCGCTGTGCTGATGATGACCTTGTTGCTATAGCTTCCCAGAATGGAATGGTCATTGTGAATTCTTGTAACAAGGTGAGTATATTTTAAAGTGAACATGTGTATTTAAGCTTGGTTACTTATTTTCTTAATTGTGTTTCTTGCTTGAAAATAAATGTTGTATTACCATATCGAAGACAACGATTAAGGCCATTTTCATTGGTAAAAAAAAGATCTTACCATTTCAATGGTTCAACTTTGATTTTATTAGGAAATAAAATTAGATGAAAACACTGATTATCTTGTTTAGTACTATTAAGTAGTTAATTTATTTCAAACTTTTTGAATCTTTAGTCTCAGGATATTTTGAGGCTCAGTCATTTGGATTAGGATTTGCTGGGGGGTGATATGATTGGGATTGATAGGATAAAGATTGATTGAGAAAATAATTTAAATAAATAAATATAAAAAACATAAAGAAGAAAAGATTATAAAATACAAAATAAAATTTCAAAAGTAAAGCATATTATTTAAATATTAAAAAAAAAAGTTGAGCTGAACGTTGTTATATTAATCATATCCTACAAAGCATTGTAGTAAACAACTGTTATATATATGTAAAACCTGAAACAATTTGCTTGAAGTTAGCCACTAGTTGGCCTAGTGCTTCTCTAATTATTAATTTTGGGTAACTAAGACAAGTGAAGAAAAGGACCTCATCTGAAGAGTACTCCCACTTGGATATGGGATTAATTAATTATTCTATATTTTCTTTCTACTTTGTGATGACTTCTCTATTCATTTTAAGGCTAATAATACATTCCATGCACCTTGCTTCATTCTTTATCTGTTGGATGACGAATGTTTCTATACCAGCATCCAGTGCCCTCAAGAAATTTGATCTCTGACCACCCAAAGGAGCTTCTTTCCCTCTCAGAAAGCAAATACATCAGAAGTTTAGTTTGGTGTCTAGTTCAGCATTCTTGAAAATGTAAGATATTTGTTTTGATGCAAGCTTGGAAATAAACACTATAATGGGAGCGAAGGATGAGAGAGGTGAAGATCAAGGTAGCAAGATGAAGATTAGAAGTTGGATGAAGCACACAAGAAGAAGAGAGGGATAATTAATGTCACAAAACATTAAAGAAATTACATTGATTTTGTTAATAATGTTTTTAGCATTTCTTGGTACAAAACTCTGGGTTCAACCCTTGTTTATCATACATGTTATTTGAGAATCTCTATCTGATTAAAATAAAGCTAATCATGACAGAATCTTTCCTGATATGATGTACGTGGATACTTGGATACCCTTTTAGACTTACAGAAAGCTAGATATATTAAACTATGAAGACAATTCATATCAGAATATTCTTCCCATTTGATGTCAAATTTAGCATGAAAGAAGTCTACAAATGAATATAAAAACATGTTAACTTGTTAACATTCTTCCCAATCTAGGTATCAGGTTGGTCAATTTGGTGAAATGATGCAGGGATTTAAAAAACCCAGTGTACCAAGTGTATTAACAATATCATACTAGCCTAATTGCTTACTGGTTATGCAATATAACGTTACAGATTGTTGTATATAAACACTTCAACTAATGTTTTTTTTAGTTCTTATTTGGTGATGTATGGCATGGACAGTGTGGACAACCACTATCCTCACGTCATATCAGGAATGCAAAGCCACTATGTTGTTATCCATGATTCTTTACTTTTTGACTTGGGAATGTTTAAAACCCAAGGGCTTGGTATGATTTAGTCTGCTTTAATTTTAAAATTCTACATAATTTTGTTCTTGCAAAATTAACATGATCTAGTTTAGAACAATAATTTAAAAAGCGTTAGGTGCTAGGGTCCCAAAACTCTCGAGGCGCTCGCCCGAGCGAAGCGAGGCACAAAAAATATAATAAATTATTTTACATTTTGTTAATCAAATAATTAAAAATATTGTTATTAATCTAATATATATTATTAATCTAATAAATAAAAAAATATTATTATTAGTATACTATTTAATAGTATTCTGTTAACAATAAATTAATAGTATATTGTTAATATATTGTTAATAGTATACTTCTAACAGTACATTAAAAGTATACTGTATATTAACAGTATATTGCTAATACTTAATATACAGTATATTGTTAATATACTGTTAACATTATATTAACAGTATACTATTATACTGTTAACAGTATAGTATACTCTTAATAATTAGTGAACTTAACAGTTACTATTAATATACAATATATTGTTAAGTGTTAATATACTGTTAACAGTAGAAACAAGGCGACGAGCTGACTTGACCGAGAGCGAGAGGAGCGGCAGAGGCACCGACGGCGGTGAAGACCAGTGACTATAGCGATGGCGGTGAAGACAACAGCAACAACAGTGGCAGTGGTGAGATGTCGACAGTATAATCCTGATTCGTGAATGAGAAGATTAGGGTTGAACTCAGGATATATTGCTGTGTTACTTGGTTTGATTCAACCAACTGATGCAAACAATCGAACTAGAGCCTAGCTTAATGCAGGCCCTTGCCCGAAGTGCTTAATGCTTTGAGCTTGGGCGAGCACCCAAGCTGTGCTTCTTTGAAGCGTGCCGCCTAATGATTGAGCTCGCCCGAGTGCTTATTACAATCATTGGTTTAGAATTGGTGTAGAAAAAAATTAATTAGAAGATAGCTTGTGCTGTCATTGTATACAATAAAAAAACGGTCACATGACTCTTCAAAAGAATCTTAAGATGTGTAATAATACAGTTTTCATTGGATATTAAAGGACAAATAGCACTAGCTCATGCAACGCTTAAGCATGCAGGATTAATGTTTCTTGAGGTGTATGCAACAATTCAAGTAGAAGATTATGCAGCCATTATTTCACTTAGTCTTGCCTATTTTGAGTTCTTTCCATTTGTTAGAATTCTGGGATCTGACAACAAATTTACTCTAGTGCTTCATGTTGCTTCCAGCTAATAAGTAGAAGGAACACTGACTGGCTTGACCATTTTTTAATTGTTATATACAACTTTTACATGGATTAGCTCCGTGCACTTGGAAGGAAAACAAAGGGTGTGATATCGATGAAATTAAAAGAAACGGACAAAATGGCTTCCATGGATATTATACCTGCACCTCTGCAGAAAGACTTGCAGAAATTGTCAGAAAGCTTGAGTGGCAGGTAACTTTGCTCTTCCAGAAATTTCCACTGATTATAATTTTGTAAGCATATTCATGGATAGATTTAAGCCACTTTGACGGACAAGCATCCACATGTAACCATGGATCTATGGTTTTCTTTTCTTGTAACAATATGATGAATTCGTTGTTTGTTCAAGCTTCAGATTGATTGCTTCATGCACTATTTTTATGACACTTAATCTAGCCACAACTGAGATGCAACAAAGTCCTGAGACCACCCTTGCCAAAATATTAACTGTATCATGGCTCTGTATATTGGTTAATGTTCTGGTACAAGTTTTTTTCTTGCAGAGGTAAAGATATTGGACCTCCATGGCTGCTATTTGTATCTGAAAGTGGTCATGGGAAGCGTGTGCCTTTAAGTGCATTCAAATTATCAAGCTTCAGAAGAGTGGGCTTGCTTGGTTGCAAGGTATCATTCTTCTTTTATTTGTCTTTTCATTGATGTTAAAAGAAATAGCTGACATGCGAATTAGGAAATTAACTTAAATATGGCTAACTCGAATTGGACTTTTATGTTGTTTTAGTTGGTAGATGATTCACTAGTGTATATACCTATACCTGCTCACTCGAGCCAGCAGTTATTTTAGGCATGACGTTGCTTTTGTTTGTCTTCCAATTGGTAAGTGGTAAACGTGGTATTTCATTCCAAGATCTTGCAAAAGTCTGACAAAGTCAATACCTTCGCTTCCTTCGCTTGTGATCATTGTTGCTGCATGAAAAGTTCGTGTTCTTCATTTGGCAAACCACAAGGTAGAAACACAATTGAGGTTGCTATTGAAATTAAGATTGGCTAGAAATGATATGATCAAGATTAGCAGGATGGATCATTTTGGTCAATGAAATATCCTAAGAATCCAAAAGCTATAAAATGACAAATTAGCAAAAAAGAAAAAAATAATTTTAAAGAAAATGTGAGACAAGTAAAACTGTTATATGCTAAAAGATTCTTTCAGCTTTATATCTCATAATATATCCAACTTTAAAAATATATATACATATATATGAAAGTGGTACATAAAATGTAAAATTATATAAAAGTCAATAATGACAAATAATGGACAATAATTTATTATAATAACTATTATATATTTGTTAGAACTACATATTAATTCTATCATGTGAAGTTTTATTATAGGGCAATATGATATATATCATAAAAGAGACCCAAAACTTATGGACCTACATCTTTGAACATACCAATGGGTTGTGCTATGACCTTGAACCATGCAGGTGAAAGTAAAGAGTAATGTGACACACCAAATAAAATAACTGTATTGTGAATATTTCCCCATAGGATTTGGGATCAATATCGAAGCCTTTGGCATCTCTTTTCTCTGAGGTGACTCTATCCGCCACTCTCTCCCTAAATCCCTTCATTTCTTACATGATGATGGAGGATGAACATATAACATTGGTTATAGATGATTATAACAATGATTACGGTGAATAGCAAACACACTTTTTTGCAATGTCTTTTCTGCTCAGAGTCAAAGTTTTTATCTTTTTTTAAATTTCATTTTAAGCTTCATTCCCTTTTTTTTTCACCTTTTTTTCCTTATGAGACTGAAATCATCTATAATTGGTCAAAACCAGTCGATTCTGGTTAAAATTCACCAATATTTAGTTATAAAGATTGGAAATATACCAAAATCAAATTGCCCTGTGTATAGACATATCGAATGGACTATGTAGCTGGTAATATATGGTGTAACTATAAAAAGGTATGGTACCGCCCAATGCTGTATACGGTATGGTACTGATGGTATTTGTGGGTCTGATAGTTTATTGATAAACAGACCATATCAAGGTTTGCAATATCGCTTTGTACGGTATATATGTGTAACAATTTATCAATATGTGGATCTGGTACTGTAGTTTTTTTTTTTGTTAAGGTTTTTCTGGTACCTATCAGCAAGGGTCACCATTTCAACCAGACTGGTATGAAACGGGGTACTAGTCTGGGGTGATCTGTTACGCAGGTCGCCCCCATTTTGGGCAGTCCGCTCCAACCCATTAAAATTGGTATACTGTCCAGGTTGATGATTTAGATCCTTGATAAGGTTGAAATTTGTATTATTTTAGTGCCATAGTTATTTTGCACTGTGAAACCAAGGTGATCAACTATCAGTGGCAGTTTTCCTTTCAATCTTACGTAGATTCACATATCGATTTCTAGTATGGTTCTCTATTCTACAGCCAATGCTTTTGTCTTTCTTAGCTTTTGCCACTTAATACTTTTTTGCATTTAGAAGCAGCTGGAATATTCAGCTTAAAGAATGTGCATCTATTGCTCTTATATATATTCAGCAGGCAGTATACAGAATTTACATGCTTTTATATAAATACAGCAGGCAGTACATGTAATTTACATGTTTATGCAATTGCATGTGCATTATATTTTGCAGCTTCTACCAGATTATCGTCTTGCAGCAGTATTTGTGGTTGGGTTTTCATTATCAGGTATGTTAAGCTAGACTAGTTCATTTCTTTTGTTCGTATTAATTATAATCATAAAAATTTTCTGGGCTGTTTGTATTAACTTTGGATGTGCAGAAGGTGGTGAAAGTGATGAGCAAGTAGTTCTTGTTAGCCAAAGTGGGACAGTAAACAGAATCAAAGTTCGTGACATATCCATCCAGTCACGCACTGGCAGGTATGTGCTTTCGTAACTCCTTTCGATCAATACAGTAATATTTGGAAATTGTAACCACAGAATGCAAGCATTTGCATTTTTGTGTTGAGGATGAGGAATCATGAGCAGATGTCTCATACAAAATATTTTTGTTGCTCGATAATTTTGGATATCATCTCATATACACCAAAATTTCCTCTCCCATACTGGTGTTCAATGGACTAGTATGGAATCGTTATGTTTGGCATACCATTAAGTCACTTAGTTGGTTTTGTCTAACATGTGCAACGCCCATATGATACTTGCTCGTACGGGTTAGCGGGCAGCCTTGTTACCCTCGTGCAGTTACACTGTGGATAGAAGAAATGTTGCAAGGGCGAGTACCCTAGTAATATGCCATCTTCACAAAAAAGGCAAGTAAAATGGAATTGCAAGCAATACAAAGCAACTAGATTTTTTGCTAATGAATTGAATGGTCACACACATTGAGGATTCCAAAGGTCCAAATCCAATGGTCACCTAGCACTTTCATCAAAGCGTTACACCACCCCTCATACATATAACCAGGCTCCCCATCTGTGTTCTGATGCCCCCACAGGGTGATAACTGATGTTTTCACCAAAAGGTCGTTAGTTAGAAATCAACTTGTGGCACACAATAATAGGGTTGTTTTGGCTTTTCCCCTTTGCATGATGCTATACAACCTAAAACTTTTGCTAGTTCTGTAAAATAAACAGAAGACAAGAATGCTAACAAAAGCAAAATGGGATTGACACTGCCAGTACGTCCAATATAAGTTGTAAGAGGATATGTCACAGCAGCAGAAGAGAAGGCAGAAAGGAGAATAAGTATAAAGAGGGGTTGGCTTTGGTGGTTGTACAGAGAGAGAAGGTAATAAAAAAAGACAGCTGTATTGGCTATGAAAATTTTTATAGTAACGTAAAAAAAAAAAAAAAAGCCTCGTACCAATATTGCAGGATAAGCTAACACTAGTGATACTGGTCAAATTACATCCAATAAGTCTACTATAGTTAGCTTATCGTGTGGTGTGCTTTGTGTTGGGTCAGACCAGATGAAACTGTTTGATATACATACCGGTCAGCCGTTGGCTGGTAAATACCAGTATATACCAATTGTATGGTTGAAATTTTAATCCTTGGTGTTCACCCATCACTTTTGGACTTGATTTGTGATTAAAGATCTGGTAAGCATTTTAGTGACGTTAATAGTATCAATAAATTCCTTGCAAGAATGATTAGGGGCATCCTGTGAGTCATCCTCTCTAAAATGATCTCCTTAAGAGGATCCTCATATTCTAAAGGCCAATTAATTATGGTAAAATAAATTCTTATGTTTGAATCTCTTCTCTATAGAACATGGGCCATCTAAGTCTTGGGTGCATAGAATTGAGAAAAAGTTAGGTGTGAAGCACACTCACAAGAAAGTATTATTCTATATATTATCACAAACTTAGCTGGTTTTGCCTAAGTTGTGCGGCATCCTTATGTGTCTGTCCGTAAAGGTTAGCCTCCCCAAAACCTCCTAGGGTCCTTTATGACTTACAAAAGAGAAAATGGGTTAGAGGAAATATTTCCCATGAGATCCACAAGCAACCATTATAGCCAATACAAATTACGGCCATGGACTTTACAAGTTCTAAATTGTTGTACATAAAGGATCAAGGTCTATTATAGATCGAAGTCTCTATAAGTGTCCACATGATACTACTTTCATTTACAAGTCGAAACTGGTCATGAAAGCTAACCAAATGAGTGCTGCCAAGTCAACTGTAAGCTCGCTACTTGCTATACAAAGTATGTACAAAAATTGAAAGACATTGACAAGCATGGGTATTACGTCGAACATCTTGTTTATAATTTTGTCTGTGACAAACAGGGGATTTTAGAATTGAAAAATAGTTATGCCAAAGGTTTGTTTGCTAGAAGTACTAGTAAACTACTAGTCTCCGTATTGAGTTTTTGAATAATACTTTTCTTCACCACCACTTTCTTAAGAGTAATGGTTGGTTTTTCTCAACTCTGGAATCACAAGTAAAGAACTTCTCTATTCCAATCATCCCAATCTTGTTTCAAATTTGTTTACCACTGATGACCAATATGATCTGATAAATTTGTCTGATATGAAAGTCCCAAGTAATTCAGAGGTGAGCTCACGATAGGCACTTAACCCATCGTGGTCATCTTTCTCCATTAGATTTATGGAGATCTGTGAAAAGGTTTTCTCTTAGGACTAAAGGTCAATGCCCTCTGAATTTGAGAAGAAGGATATTTGGTGGGGCCATGATTCCTTGGTGGGGTCGATGCCCTCTACATGCGATTTGTGGACCCTTTTCCAATTAAAACATTTTGCCAACATATTTGGTATGACAACAATGAAAGTGAGGTTCTCCTGGCCTCAATCCTTTTGTGATGGTCAAAAAAGTTATGAGAGAAGGTGCTTGCTTCGAGGTATGCTAATCAAACTGGATGATTAAAATAACAGAAGAGTTGTTTTCAGTCCATTATTTAGGTCTTTGGTGAACATCTTGAGGACAAAAATGATATACTGATGGCACGCAATTGTGGAATTTCAATTATGCCCCTCAATATTTCCAAAAAAATTAGATATGATCAACCTTGTTCCTAAAGTTGAGGCAATGGACAATGATAAATCCAAAGAAAATAGTCCCATATTGCTAGGTTCAAGAACTCTTGAAAAAATGCAATAGAGAATCTATTTTTGCATAATATCTTATATATTTGTAAAGAACAAATGGTTAGTCATTTCATTGTATTAAACATGATTGTTCCAGCAAATTTGTGGCCTTTCTGTAGATTATGAACCACAATGTCATCATTTCATCATTTAGTAGTTCCTGCAGTCTATTGAACTTTAGCTTCTTTATTATAAACCATATTTTCATGAATTTGGTTCTCATGTTAGTAACCTAGAATCAGTATCTGAAGAGTAATCGTTAATGTTCATTCTTTAGACTTACTTCAGTCATAAATATATTCAGGGGAGTTATCTTAATGAGGTTGGAATATGCTGGAAAAATCCAGTCTGCTTCTTTGATTTCTGCTTCGGTGGATGAAATCAGCGGTGATTAGGGTGATTGGAGCGCAGAGCATGGTAATCAAGGCAGAACATACTGAGGTATGCAATTTTGGTATCACTTGACTAATTCAGTCGTGGATCTATTTAGTCAAGTGGTCAATATATTGTAAGATAATATTTAATATGCTATCTTCCCTTGACAGTAGCCAATGCATCAACAACGAAACTGTTCTTGATCTAGTAATTATATTGCTGGATGGTATTTGGGTTATTTTTAGAAGGCAGCAAACATTTTGAAGCGTTCACTGTATGCCACGTTTCCTGACATCCTTTGATTGCTTCAAGATTACTTCATGAACAAGATTAGGCACTTGGGCCCTGTTTAATCTCAGTATCAGAAACGGAATATAGTGGTTATCAATTGGAGGATCGGCATCAAATTCTAACCAAATTTATAGTATCCATATTATCGAAGACATTATCTGATGATGATGAGGGTAAGTGGTCAATATTCTCATGTCCAATTAAAGTAGTCGAAGTTGAAAAAAATAAATCGTGCAAGGGTGCTTTCAACATTAAAATTTCTAGCCATGATCTCATCATCATTTTTGAGATTGTTCCACTATGCAATCATAATTATTTATCAAATATAAATGATACCTTTAGCATTATAGTTGATATGACTAGATTTGATAACCAAGCATAACACAATGGACAATCGACGAACGATTGATTCGTGTAACCTAGTGGACGGACTATGAGATCCCAAACCAGGTGTTCATATGATTCCGTTAAAGTCAGTAATCGGCATTGGCCGTGACATCTAAAAGAAAATATTTTCCTTTAGTTGTGTATTTAGAAAATGGTTTCAAAGAATATCTTATTTTCAAACATAACATTTATATGACAGATGAACTCAATCAGGCCAAGTTCATCGCATAGGAGTTGACTGAAATGATATTAGCAAATTGGGATTAGGACCCAAAAAGTTAATCACAAGGGAGTTGACTGAAGTGACCTACCGCGGGTCTAGTTTCCCATTCCTCACCAATGCGAATATCAAAAGGTCCTACATCCATCATTGTCTATTGATGCTTTTTACAGCGTAAACAAATCTAAGCTTTTGATAGGCATAATACATATAGTAGTGCCCTTTTTCTCACAACTGATGGCTACGTCGGAACCGACAGGCGGCCAACCACCATCTGTCAGTCCCGTTGTGCCTGAATCACTTTCACGTGAAAAAAGAGAAACTTATTTTTATAGGAAAAAAAAACATTTGAGAGCATTCGTATTCAGGGACTAGGTAGTAGATGAAAGTGGTTCCTGATGTATTATTTTTGAAGGTGGGCAATAAGAGAGGCACAGAGGATATTACTAGAGGTTTTGGAGGGAGATGGAAGTTGTGATCGAAAGAATTAAGAAGCAAATGCTGAAAAATAATTGAAAACAGGGTCTGTTAGAGGAGCTTAACAGTTGTGCTAACGGGTTAGCTTTTGAAGTGAAGAATTTTGACCCATCTCAGCTCTTGATACGTGACCGACAAAGTTGAAATCTCTCTTGTGCTCCAGGAATCAGAGTTTTATTCGCTGTTTAATTTATATATCTTTACCCGTTTCGGTAAAAAAATGTCACAATAAGTTTCATAATATTTTCAGAAAATTTCATGATTCAAGATCAAGTTGCAGATTTTTGACGAAAAAAAAATCCTAAATTATAATCTTTAGTGCAACTTATTTTTATGATCAATACATCCAAGTTTTGACATAAAAATAAATAAATTGCCAAAATAATATTTTTGTGACAACATTTTGTCCTATCAATAATAAATTTCTTGGCAATCTATCAATTTTTTTAATAATTTCAAATTTATATCAAAATTTTCATCGAACAAGATAAAAAGAACAAAAGATTGATATTGATGCTTCACTTTACAATGCTCATTTTGTCCAAAAAATCAATATTAGAGTTGTTACAATAATAAAATCCACATCATCTAGAAAAAAAATTACATTGAAGTAACAATTACACAATTACATAAAAATAATAAAATAAAATATGATCATGCTCACATGTTACAAATTAACAAAAATCAGATCTTATTCTAACTGCAACTTCCCAAAACGAAAAAATATATAATTAGTAGCTGCAAATGTTTGCATAGATAAATATAATGACATCAGATAATAAAATGCTTGTGAGATATTGTACCATTAAAATTATATTAGTTAAAAAAAATAGAAAAACTTGGAATGAGGCTCAATAGGAATGAACCCAAGATCTTAAGGCCACCTGTTAACCATCTCAGTTTTATTTTGGCCTCATTCTATTTACCAATCTAAGAACCTATGACCCCTCTTCTTCTTCTTCAGTTTCTCTCAACGAGGCCATGAAACCCCAATCCAATAGAAGATTGAGGTAAAAACAGCTTAACTCTAACCTTGCTGATACCTAGGGTCTTAGTTTCACAGATTATAGGCTGATCTTTTCAACTGCTTTTGAGTAGCCTAAACTTTGAATTTAACTATAATTTTTGGATATATCTTGGATGATTATTTTCTAATTATAAGGCCTATAGTATGATGTTAATATGAGATTGGTATTACTGTCCCAATCTGAAGTACTTAGAATCTCCTATTTTCTAAGAAGATGTTTTGTTTCAGCAGAATTAACTCTCTTAGGAATATGATTAGGCTTTAGCTATTTGATATGTTTTAAAGATACTCTTAGGGCTCCATGAGATTTAGAATTGAGTGAATATCATCTCTGTGAACCAAGATATATGAGGTTTACAAGTTCAGACGATCCTAACCCAATTTTAGCAAAATAGAATAAGTGTTGGTAGTTGAATTAGGATGATAGTTTAGCCTCCAAATGATTATATTTTATGCTGCAATTTGATGTATATTTAGTTTTATACATCTTCTAGTTTTCAACAAATTTTCATATTAATTCAAGATTGTTTGGTCAGTTAGAATAGGGAAGTAAGATTACTTCATAGAATTATATAATAGTTTGATTAATACTAATTAGTTCATTTGATTTTAAAGTGAATTGTTGAAAAATTGGTGGTGGAATTTAGATGAATTTTTAGGTTAAATATAATTTATTTTATAAGAGATTTTATCAAACTTTTTCTATGGATTATTGCATTGAATTATTATAAATTGATAATTCAAAAGGTAGGGTTCTTAAGTAACATATCTCATGACATTGTGCTCCTAATTTGATTAGTGAATCACTCTCTAGCATACTCGGTCCTAAATGAACGTGGTCTTTGACTGGCATCATTATTTTTTAGTACAATTAGGTAAGTATAAGCTTAATTCACTATAAAATAAAGGTCGTATAAATTATCGTATGCATAAGTTATTTTAGAAAGTATGTTATAAATGATATGATTATCAAGAGATCAACATGATTTAAATATGAATGTATATATTTTATAAGCATAAAAATATACGAATTAGGATAAAATATCGTAGATGATATGATTATTATAGGCTTAATGCGAATGTGTGTATTTTATAAGTGTAAAAATATATGAATTACGATGTGAATGTTTTATATGCATGCATATATAATGACATGTAGATGATATGATTATTGCAAGTTGAATATATATATATATATATATATATATTGTAAGCATAATAATATATGAATTGTGATACGAATATCTTGTATGCATACATATATAATAATGTACAAATAATATGACTATTGCAAAATAAAAGTGAATGTATGTATTTTGTAATTATAAAAATATATGAATTATAATAAAAATATCTTAATGTATGCATATATAATGACATGCGGATGATACGATTGTCGTAAACTAAATGTGAATGTATGTATTTTGCAAGCATAAAAATATATGAATCACGATAAAAATATCTCATATGCATGTTTGTATGATAACGTGGAGTTGATATGATTATCATGAGCTAAATGTGAATATATATATTTTGAAAGCATAAAATATTTAAATTATGATAAAAATATATTGTGGGAGTACACATATATATTATGACATGAGGTGTGGAAGTGTGTATATATGTTATGATGTGTAGTGTGAGAGTGCACATATATATTATGACATGTAGTGTAAGAGTACACATATATATTACGATGACGTATGAGAGTGCATGTATATGTTATGAAATAGGGTGTAGAAATCCATGAATTTACAATATTTTTTGCATGTGCATATCCACATTTTGAAATATTCTGAAGTAGAATTTTACGTTCTTATGATGCATATACCATGTTGTAAGGTTTGTACTTGCTAATGAAGTCCTATGATGAGATGTTTATTGTTAATTGTCTTATGATGACGATTTTATTGTATATATGACATGATGCTCATTGGGAAACCTTAGGGAGCATCATATACATAGCGGAAGAACAAAAATAAAACTCTCAATAAATCAATATTTGATTATCATGTAAAAATTGATGTATAAAAAAACATAAACTGAAAAACTGCATAATATGTATGAGACGTTCTCACATAGAGGAAATCGTATATACCTGAAATCATAGATTCAAGTCCATGGATGAAGGAGGTTAAGTGTCCTCTCTAGTAGTAATCCATATGACAGATGAAGTGGCGACGCTCCTCCTTTTGCAGTGCAAACATCCTTGTAGCTTATGCGCACCACCTCATAGCAGCATATAAGAAGGGCCGACCCCTTCTTGCTATCCTCACACACCACCAAATGGGGTTGACAGGTGAGGAGAAGGAGGGAGAAGAATAGGAGGAGGTGATAAAAAACGTCTAGCCCATGACCCTTTGGTCTCTCTCCTATTTATTGAGAGCCCTATCCACTTATCTAATGGATCCTATCCTATTAGGTGCTAAATCTATAACCAATTACCCTTGGTCTCTTGGGTTATTGGATCTCTATCCAATAATCATTATTTGCTCTTATTGGGTCTCACCTAAAGGCTCCAACAAAATAGGGGCTTATTGGATATCTAATGAAACAGTAGCTCATTAGATATCTCATATCTAATCCTCTACTCATCACAACATCCACCATATGTGTGTGATCGAGCTGGCTGTGAGTTGCACCGTGAATTGTTATCTCATAACAATTCACTCAACTCATTGACTATAGAAATACTATGTCACTGTGCCAGATTCCTCAAACGGTACAAGAGGATCTAATTTATTAGACCTATTTACCCTTAATTACAGTGTATCTATAATCCCTCACCCATTTAATAGCCCATATATAATATATTTGGGATGATACTATCAAGCCCCATATAGAATCCATCCGAGTCTCACTTTAATTAGATTCTCCTGAAAAACTCTTTTCTCTCTCAACCCGAATGACCATAGCCAGAGATTTGTCTAAGTAAGAACACATGAGATATTTTTCTTATGATATCAAGAGTGGATGATCCTTTATTGACACTCGATTGCCTTTGTAAGATTTGTTGTAAAATTCTAATAACAGACTGTACTAAATCTGAAACTTTCAGGCTCATAAGTCTAGTATCAAAAATGAAGTACTCAGACATGACATCCTTGATATCTCAAGTCTAAGAATCAGACATATAATTGGAACTACGAAATAGTTGTTTGACGATAAGGTATCATTAACCATATAGTATTCAATAAATAAATCAATTAGTAAACTTATTCTCCAATAAGCACCTACACTGTATCCTTAGTGTTCCCACATAAGTAATTATGAGACCAGTTACCTCTAGTATATGGATGGGTATATAGTATATTGGTTTATCTAGTTATCTTGATATCCCTCTCGAGTAACCTATGACCAAAATTATTTGGGATCTATATTTAAAGATGAATTGGTCTTATTATCATAATCTCATCATGATCCAAGTCTCATTGCACAGATCTAAGGACATCATAATATATTAATATAATAATAATATAAAATAAGAATATATCATAGTATTAAGAATAAAAAAGAGTGCATAGTATATTATACGTGTCATCACTCACGTGATTGGCTTACAAGGCACCTATGACTTGCAATCTCCCATTTGATCTAAAGCCTATCACCTACATGCTTGATCCCCATCAGGTCTCGGAGTCACTCAAAGACAATATGAGATAATGACGTTGTCAACGGATCTACAATATTATCTTCAAATGAAACTCTTACTATTGCTACATCGCCATGGGCTACGATCTCTCTAGTCAAGTAGAACCTCCTCAGAACGTCCTTGGATTCTAATGAGACCTGGGTTCCTTTGCTTGAGCAATCATACCATTAATGTCAAATATAAGGGAATAAGCTCTTCGCTGCTCAACACGACTCTTATGTCTGTGATGAACTTCTTCATCTAAACTCTCTCATTTGTTGCTTCTGTTACAACATTGTACTTTACCTTTGTGGTCGAGTTAGCAGTAGTAGTATCTTGCTTAGAACTCTTCTAGCTTATTGCTCCTCCATTCAGGGTGAACATATACCCTGAGTTTGACTTGTTATCATCGAGTTTAGAATGAAACTCGAGTTCATATAGACCTAACTTGGAGGCTAACTCCTCCGTATATCAAGTACTTAAGGATGCATCTTACTACCTTCTAGTATTTTAAACTTAGATTTGTATAATACCTACTCGTGAGATTCAGAGCATGCGCTATATCAAGCCTAGTACATAGCATAACATACATGATAGATCCTATCACAGATGCATAACAAATCCTATCTATGTCTGCCCTTTCTTCATGAGTTGTTGAGGAAATATTCTTAGAAAGTAATATTCCATGTCTCATCGGTATGAGACCTCTATTGGAATTTTTCATGTCAAACTTTTTGACAATGGTGGAAGAAGATCACCTATCTACTTCGTTGCCCTCTCGCAGTAGGGAAGGGCTGGTTGGCTATGTTAGGATCAATTGCCACTAAGAGGGGAGGCGGGGGGGTTGGGTGGGGTTGAAGTAGTGCTAGAGTAAATTCTTATTTTAACTTAAAACTTTTCGCTTAAAGCAAGAGAGAAAAATCCAAAGCTTTTAGTTCAAGTAAAACAATTTAATCTTATAGAGAAATACTAAGCTTCTTGCTTGAAGATGACTAAAAAAAGAATAAGCAAATCCGACTAAGGAGATAGGTAATGTCATAAGTGAAGTGCTTGATTTGAAAACCTTGCTTTCAAAATATAAATAAAATCAGAAGCGTCAATATAAAAGTAGTAAGCAAGGTAAGCAAAAAGGAACTCACACTTTTATAGTGGTTCGACACGAACTGGCTTACATCTACTCCTGAGTCCTCCTCCTTGAGGCATACCGACGTGCACTACCGATCTTTTTTGGGTGAAGACCAAACCCTTACACTTGAGCTTACAAGGGAGACTTCAAGAATTTTTCTAACTCTAAGCTCTCTCCCTTCCCCTTTTCTTTTTCTTACAATTCACACACAATTTCTTCACAGAATGTAATCTCCAAAATTATTATATATAATACAATAAAATTTGGGATATTTATAGGGCCCAAATGGCTTTAGAAATTGGAGTTAAAATTCAAACATACCCGAAAATCTGGGTACAACTGGTTTAGCCGTAAGCCTGGGCGGGTCAACCGTCGAAAGTACCCAAAATCCAAGGTACGAGCAGTTCAACAGCTGACACCTTTCAAAATCCTAGGCGATGGTGGTAAACCCGTCACTTACCATCGGTTCCACCACCGAAATCTCCAAAAAAGTGGTTCCCTCCACTTTTCAAATTCTGACTTAAACTTAATGTTGACCAATTTTTTGGTCAACTAATTGAGCTTAACCTGAGATCAATCAAATCCCATAGTGGACCCGGTTGCTTTATTGAGTTGATTTGAATTTTATTCAATTCCAACTCAATCCCCTAACTACGACTCTAATTATCACTTTTAATGACCAACAAGCTAAACTAAGACCTAACTCCTGTCAATCTGGTAGCCTCCGATATTCTTGCGGTAAGTCTTATGGTCTTTTTCTAGTGATCTCTTGGCGTGTTCCCAGCTAGCTTCTCGATCCCTTTGGCGAATCTCCTAGTGAACTTCTGACGAGATCCCGCTGCATCATCCGAACCCCGGCCCGATGTCGAAGCTTGATCTTGGTACATCATTTGGCTGTAACTCAATTGTTCTGTTATAGTTAGAACTACAATACTTCCTCTAACACACATGTTAGATTAAACACTCATCAATTGATTTCATCATCAAAATTCGAGATTCAACAATCTCTCTCTTTTTAATCATGATAATCAATTGTTGATGGGAGTTAAATCTTATTTCCCCTAAATCTATGCCATAATAAAGAAAATTTAAATTTAAGAAAAGCACATACTCTTGAATTCAAGTATCACGAAGTAATTAATATTTCAAGCAAATAATGTTTCAAGGATTGCAATGAGATACTCATGTCTCAACAAAAATTTGCTTTTAAACTCATTAAGGATTTTCATGAATTTCAAAAAGAATTATGCATCCATATCCAAGATATCCAAGTATATCATCAATATCATGTGTCATCAATGTATATCATTAATATAATGTGTCATTAATATATATTTCTTCCCCTTTGTCATCAACAAAAAGGTGAAACATAGGGTTAAGAATTTTATAGGGCTAAGGATTTGAAGGCATATGAGTCTTTGCTTTCCTTTTTTAAGATACGATATAAGCCATAAAGAATTTTCTTCCTATTGTGAAAAAGAAAGAAAAAAAACAAGGAGGAGTTATAAAACATCATTAAACATAGCTTTCGATTTTTTAGAGGTGAATTTCGAAAATAAGCTAAAAAACTCCAAGATATTCAAGAAGATTCAAAATTTTAAGAGCTACTTATGCATTTAAAATCATCTCATATAATTTCAAGCAAGCTTAGCAAATAAGTCCGTAAAATAGCAACACATCATGCAAATTTTCTCCCCTTTTGTGAATAATAAGATAGACATCTCATGTGAACAATAAGATAATTTTTTAAAAATATTATCACAAAAAAATAATATCATGAAATCTAGATTAGCAATTCATATACTTTTATGATTTAACATTCCAAGTTATCTTCTAAGAAAATCAAATTGTTCTTCATTTAAGGAATTTATAAAAATATCCACTAATTGATGCTTAGTGTCAATAAATTCCAATATCAATAAGTTTACAACATAAAGCATTAGAAGATACTTCTAGGTAATAAGAGTTTATAAGTAAGTTCATGCCACAACAAGGTGTAGATAAAAAAGGAGTACATCATGAGTGTGTGATTAGTACAAAATATCAAGTTCCACCGAATATAATTACTCAGATGGTGATAATCCAAAATGTCTTGATAAAGCATAGAGCTATGTTTAGATCTACTCTATCTTAGTCATTAATTCATCTTAGCGTAGCTCAATTTGTTGCATCCAGTTCATAATAGTCTCGACAGGAAAAGAAGGTCCTGGCTGTATCATTGGCAGTGCCTCAAGAGGACTGGTAGGAGGAGATAGTCTTCTCCTAAGGATAGGTGTCTTAGGTTCAGGTTCAGGTGGGGGAGAATAAGTCTTTCTAGGCAATCTAATCCATATACCATATCTTTCAACACACCTAAATCTCCTTAAAAGATTCTTATTGATTATATTATACTTATCTATTCTAATAATTTCTTCATACGGTGGAATGACTATGTCATGAGCATGTAATATTCTAGTGATTAATCCATCATAAGATAACATCAAGTCCTTGGTTGCAAGATCAATCATTTTCTACCTTATGAGATACTCAAAATAATTATCTTGTTCCTTCATTATCCAGTACATGGTGCCTAGTTCCATTTGATTCAGTTCATCATGGTGGAATTGTTTTGGAAGTAAGATACTCATTACTATATGATGAAGCACTTTTGTATTAAAGGATAGCATATGTTCACAACTTTTTAGTACAATAGCTAGATTAGGTTTTCCGAAAACAGTTCCTAAAGCTTTAGAGTAAGTTACACCTATAGAGTCCATATCCCATTGTCCCCTAAAATAACAACCATTTCTTTTTTCGAGGATGCCTGTTAGGTTACAAATTAGACTATCAATAATATCTATGTGGTGTCTCAAAATATATATACATCTATATGTATGTTATTATAGAATAATTTAACTAATCTTGGGTAGATAGGTTTATTGACTTGAAGAATGGGTAAGGCTTCTAGATTTATAAACCATTGGATTGGTTTTATGTTTCCTAGGTCATCTAGATCAACATATTTTCCCTTATGGATACTTAAATTCAAGGATTGGAAATTTCATAGCATGTTCATAGGAATAAAAAATATTGGTGTCATAGGTTTCTTATAACCTTCTCTTTCCCTTGTGCCTTGTCCCTTGAGGATCTTCTAGGGGCCATTCTACATAGATTTTATAAGAAGAATGGTAAGAACAATCTTAATAACTTAAAAGAAGTTTTAGAGAATTATCTTTAGTTAGATCTTCTAGAGATAGGCAAAAATCCATGGTTTTGAAGAGTATTATTCCTTGATGTTTTAGAGAAGGAGTGAAAGGGGTTTCAGAGAGGGGTGAGGGTGCTTAGGGTTGGTTTCATCATCAGCCCTAAGTGGCTTTTTATAATCTGGATCTCGGTCGGTTGAACCGCACCCTAAGCTGTTCACCCGCACAAGGTTTGGTGGTTCAACCGCTGAACCGATGGTTTAACCATTGGTACATGTTTTTCCTCTTTCTTTTTTTATTTTAATTTTAACTAAAATAATATATACATGCAATAAATAGCTTAGATTAATCAATGCATTGAACTTGACCTTGATAATCAAAGTTCCTCTAAAATTTTAGTGATTTTTCATAAGGTTTACTAACGCATCATCATCCAAGGTTATTGCAATAACATATTTTCACATGAAGTCATCATAATAAGATATTTTTTAAACAAAATCTAATGATTTTTCTATGTTGAGTGATTCTATCATGTTATCAAGAAAATTTTCTTTTAAAGAAAGATGATTTCATATTTGATTTTTAGGTTCAAAATCAACTCAAATTATCAACATAAGTCAATACAACCATACAAATTAATAATATAGTTATCATCAAAATTTTTCTTTTATACATATGACTATTATTCAAGATAACTAACCTTTTTTGTTCTAATTATAGTATGTGAGGGTCATGTATCATCAAGATTAAATATAATAAAATTTATTTTTATTTTTAATAATTAATCTTATTAGCATTTAAGCTAGTGAGCTTGAAGGAGTGTTAGATCTCAAGTTATATATCTTGAGCATCTAAATCATTATTCAGGGCTCCTAGCTTTAATTTTGAAACAAACCTATAAGAAATGTATATTTGATTTAGGCACCTATTTTACATTGGGACCTACATAAAGAACTTTATCTTTCTTTTCTAATCATTTTTTGTCATATGAAGTTTTCTTAGAAACCCAAACTAATTCATGTGGATTATAATTTTTAAATATACATTTGTTTGCCTTATATCCTAATTTTTCATAAAAATTACACTTGATTCTTAGTGGCAGATTTAAGGTAAGTCCTTTAACAAATATAGTTGGCTTTTGTTGAATGTTACCAATAAAGCATATATCATTTTTTCTATTAATATGACCCTTATTGGCAAGGATCATATTTAGAGACTTGTTCCTAATTTTAAAATTTTTTAATGTTGTCTTAAACATGATATTTTCTTCTTTAACACTATCTAGCATATCACATTTAGAACGTATGTTATGTGATACTATTAAATCATACATTTCATTAAGTCTACTAACTAACAAATCACGATCATTCTTAAGCAACTTAAAAGATTTGCTAAGTTTTCTAAACTTATCAAATAAATCATGAAACATATTTAATAACTATGAAATAGAAATACTTAAAGACTCACTAACCTCATCTTCGATCACCATTAGAGCATAGTTAACAACTTCCTATGTAGAGTGGTCTTCTTCATTCAAAGAGCTTGAATCATCTAAAGTGGCCGAAAGTGCTTTCTTCTTGTGTGTTGGCTTCTTCTTCAAATGAGGACATTCATTCTTGAAATGTCTCGATTTTTTACATTCATAGCATATAATATTGTCCTTCTTTGGTTCCTTTTTGTTTTTATAGTTTTTGTTTCTTTTTATAAATTTTTAAACTTTCTTAATAATAATGTAATATCATGGTCCTCATCACTTGAGGTTTCACTCAAGGAGTCATTTGTTGTTCGAAGTGCTACATCCCTTCTATTCTTTGAAAGGGGTTCATCAAGCTCATCATGAGCTTTACACTTCAGTTCATATATTATGAATGAGTCAATCAGTACTTCAAGAGGCAAGTTATTTAAATTTTTGGCCTCTTGAATAGAGATTATTTTAGGATTCCAATTTTTAGATAAAGATATTAAAATTTTACTAGCAAGTTTAAAATTTAAAAAATATTTTTCAAGTGCTTTAAAGCTATTGATGACATCATGAAACGGGTGTACATGTCTCCAATGGACTTGGTTTCATTCGAAATAACTCATAATTATGAACTAAAATATTAATCTTAGATTTTTTTTACTCTACTAGTCCTCTCATGTGTGATTTCTAGTGTGTGCTAAATATCAAAAGTTGGTTCACAAACGAAAATATGATTAAACTCATTCTTGTCAAGAGTACAAAACAAGACATTCATAGCCTTTGTATTCCAGGAAAAACTCTTCCTTTCAAAATCATTCCACTCATTTATTAGATTGAAAGATTTTTTAAATCCATTTTCTATGATGTTCCATAAATCAAAATCTAAAGAAATAAGAAAGATATGCATCGTTGTCTTCTAGTATGTGTAATCTGTCCCATTGAATATGGGAGGATGTGAAATAGAATATCTCTCATTCATGCCAAAATAAGCCATTTACTCAAGTGGGTGTTATTTCAATAAGTAACAACCTTGCTCTGATACCAATTGTTAGAAACAATTGGCATAAAGGGTTGACAGGGGTGGGGTGTGGTGGTGGGGGGTGGGTGTGAATTAGTGCAAGAGTATATTCTCGTTTTAACTTAAAACTTTCCGCTTGAAGTAAGAGAGGAAAATTTGAAACTTTTAGTTAAAGTAAAGCAATTTAATCTTATTGAGAAATGCTAAGTTTCTTGCTTGAAGATGACTAAAAAAAGAACAAGTAAATCTGAATAAGGAGATAGATAATGTTGTTAGCGAAGTGCCTAATTTTGAAGCTTTGCTTTCAAAACGTAAATAAAATCGGAAGAGTCAATACAAAAGTAGTAAGCAAGGTAAGCAAAAAAGAACTCATAGTTTTATAGTGGTTCTGCACTAACCGACCTTCGTCCACCCTTGAGTCCTCCTCCTTGAGGCACACTAGCGTCCACTATCGATCTTCTTTGGGTGAAGATGAAACCATTACATTTGAGCTTACAAGGGAGACTTCAAGAATTTTTTTAACTCTAAGCTCTCTCCCTTCCCCTTTTCTTTTTCATACAATTTATATAATTTTTTTCACAGAATATAATTCCTAAAATTATTGTATATAATGCAAAAAAACTTGGGATATTTATAGGCCCCAAATGACTTAAGAAATTAGAGCTAAAATTCAAACATACCTAAAAAATTCGATGCAGACAGTTCAATCGCAGGCCTAAGCGGGTCAACCGAAAGTATTCAGAATCTAGGGTACGAGCAGCTCAGCCACCTAACCTAGGCAATTCAGCCACTAACAATCACCTGAAATCCTAGGCGGTGATGGTACACCCGTCGCTTACCGATGGTTCAACCGTTGGAATCTCCAGAAAAGTGGTTCCCTTGACTTTTCAAATTTCAACTTGAACCTGATATTGACCAATTCTTTGATCAACTAATTGAGCTCAACCTAAGCTTAATCAAACCCTACAGTGGACCTGATTTCCTTATTGAGTTGATTTGGGTTTCATCCAAATCTAACTCAATTAGGACTCAATCTCTAACTACGACTAAATTATTATAACTCTTAATGACTAACAAACTAAACCAAGACCTAACTCCGGCTAATCTAGCAACCTCCGACATCCTTACGATGAATCTTATGGTCTTCTTCTGATAATCTCTTAGCGTGTTCCCAGCGAGCTTCCTGATCCCTTTGGCAAAACTCCTAGCAAACTCCCGACGAGGTCCCACTGCATCGTCCAAACCTCAGCCCAATGCCCAAGCATGATTTTGGCCCATCATCTAGTTATAACTCAATTGCTTTGTCATAGTTAGACCTGCAATACTTCCTCTAACACACATGTTAGATTAAACACTTAACAATTGATTTTATTATCAAAATCTGTGATTCAACAGGCTGAGAAGATGAGGGAGGGAGGAGAATAGGAGGTAGAGGTCAAAGGTGTAGCCTATCACTATTGTGTCACCCCTACCTTCTATTTATAGAGAACCACTAAAAACCCTAGTAGATCTTCCTTAGTAGGTATTGGATCTCCATCCAATTACCCTCACTCCTAGGAGATCTTTATCCAATAATCTCAATTGATAACTAATTGGGCCTCATGCAAGGGGTCCATCAATAAAATAAAATAATCCCTATGGATGTACGACTATGGATGTACTAGGCTATTGTGCCATAATCCCTAGATAATATAAGGGATCTAATTCATTCGATATGTCTCTCCTCAATTACTGTGTATCTATAGTCCTTGATCCATCTAATATTTGAGAGATCATATATTGGGTATGGTACAACTAGGCCTCATACGGAATCTATCCGAGTCTCACTTTAATCGGATTCTCCTAGAAAACTCCTCTCTAAATCCGAATGATCCTAGTCAAGAATTTATTTGAGCGATAACATTTGAGATATTCCTCTTATGATACCAAGAGTGGATGATCCTCTATTGACACTCAATTACCTAAATAAGGTTAACTACAAATTTCGATAACCGACTGTACTAGATCTAAAATTTTTTAAACTTATAAGTCCGATGTTAAAGAAAGGAGTAATCGAACAAGACATCCTTGATGTCTTAAATCTAAGGACTACACATATAACTTGGACTACAAAATCATTGTTTGACTTTAGGTATTATTAACCATCCAACATTTCGTATGCGAATTAATCAGTAAACTCATTATCCAATAAGCACCTATACTATACCCTTAGTGTCCCCACACAAGTGGCTATGAGACCAACTATATCCATCATATGTACAAGTATATAGTACATTAGTCTGTCCGATTATCTTGATGTTCCTCTCGAGTAATTTATGATTGAGATTATTTAGTGTCTGTGTTTAAAGGTGAATTGGTCTCATTATTGTGATGTCATCACGATCCGATTCCTATTATATATATAATATAATATAATATAATATAATATATAATATAATGTGAGAATATGCTAATGATAATAATACAAAAAGATTGTGCAACTTGTCACACGTGTCACCACTCACATGATTGACTTTTAGGGCACATGTAACCAGCAATCTCCCATTTGATCTAAAGCTAATAACCTATGTATCTGTTCCCAATCAGACTCCTATAATGCTTAAAGATAGTTTAGGCTAGCATCTTTGTCAATAGATCTGTAATGTTATTTCATTGTTACATCTTTTTAGGCTATATCTATCGAATCAACTAGAACCTCATCAGGATAATTCTGATGATATCTAGGTTCCCTTACTAGAGCTATCCCCCATTGGTGTCGTAATATATTGGAATTAGATCCACGCTACTCGGTACGACTCCCAAATCCTAAATGAACTTCTTTATCCGTAGCCCTTCCTTTGCTACTTCTGCTACAATAATGTACTGATAAAACCCTTGCAGATTCTAAGCTTAGGGTATGATCTCTATAGGGGATCGACCTCTTGAAACTCTGTAGTGGTTCCCTCCTCTAATATATTCAACACAATGACTGAAGATTCCTCTTGATGAGGATTCCTCCCTAACCTTAACCGACTACTTCTTCAATAGGGTGGTGACTAGTTTAGGGTTTCTTACATTCATGACTCAATGAACTATAAGACCCAAGCTAGCTAGGGTCCTAACAGACCCACCCTCTTTAAATCAGTCTTGTCCTCAAGGCTGAGGCTCCATGAACTCTAGGAATTTGATCTTCAAGTCTCTATAGTTCTCCCATGTGGCATCTTCTACTAGTAAGTTTGTCCATTGCACCAACACCTTAGTAGTGGGATCGTCGATGACGAGTCATGATCTGATGATCAATAATGGCTCTTAGCTAGATCTGGAGCTCTCCATGGGCTATAGTGTCCAACAGGTGAATTTAGGTCATCTCATTTTATCCTAGTTTGGGCTTCAAGCACGATATACGAAAAACTAAGTGGATTATGGAGCTTGATGGTAGATCTAGACTGTATGCCACTATTCCAATGAGCTCTATGATCTGGTAGGGCTCGAAGAAATGTGGTGAGAGCTTCATGGATGCTCTGGTGTAGATAGATGCCTACTTATAGGGCTGGAGCCGAAGAAAGACCCAATCTTCCAGTAAAAACTCTCTTTCACTTATGTGTATGTCGTGCTACTGTTTCATCCTTGCATGGGTCCTTGAGCGATTATCTTTTAATAATTTAGAAATTTATCCCTGTCTCTGAGCTCTCTATCTACTTGATCTATTTTAGATGAGCCGATTACATATTTTGGGATTATAGGTGGTGGTCGGCCATACATGGCCTCATAAGGAGTAATTTCATCGAGGAATGATAAGTCATGGTATACCACCACTCAGCCCAGGAGAGCCACTTCATCTACTTTTTTGGCTAATTGCTAGTGAAGCATCTGAGGTATGTCTCTAAGCACCTATTCACCACTTCGGTCTGGCCGTCGGTTTATGGATGGTATGTTGTGCTCATCTTTAATTTAGTGCCTTATAATTAGAATAATTATGTTAAAAATTTGCTAATGAAGACTCTGTCATGATCACTTATAATAGATTTAGGCATCAAATATAATTTTATAATATTTTTCATGAGGATTCAAGCAATGCTAATGGCGGTGTAAGGGTTACGGACAATACAAAAGTGGATATATTTTGTGAGAGGATTAGCTATGACGAGGATTATACCTTTTCCTTGGGATGGAGGTAGCCCTTAGATGAAGTCCATCGATATATTAGTCCACACCAAGTCTGGGATGGGTAGAGGTTGCAGCTTTTCGGGGTTTGCCACTGTCTCGCTTTTATGTCATTGGCATATGTCGCACTGTGTGACAAATTTAGCAATATCATTCTTCACCCCTTTCTAATAAAATTTTTGCTTAATTCTGTTATAAGTTCAAAGGAATTTGGAGTGCATCACCGCTGGTGTGGAATGCATCTCTTGTAGGATGATCTTTATACAAGGAGAATTCGACACTAATACTATGCATCCCTGTAGTGTATATTCTTTGAGTCCCAATTGTAATGTACCACAGAGCTTGGATCCTCTTATAATTTTTTGATAATCTCTCTAATCTCTAGATCATCTCGTCATTCCTTCCTAATTTCTTCAAGGAAGTTGTTGATCGAAAGAGAGATGGTCGAAAATTCAGCTTGCTCGGGTAGCCGAGAGAGCATATTTGTAACCACATTTGCTTTCCCCTTTTTGTAAGTTATTTCATAATCATATCCAAGAAGCTTTGTTTCCCATTTTTGTTACTCGAGGGAGGATATCTTTTTCTCCATAAAATATTTAAGATTTTTATGATTGGTTTTTATTTGAAAGCATCAACCGATCAAGTATGATCTCCATTTTGTCACAGCGTGCACAATCGCGAGCATCTCCTTGTCATAGATGGACATTTTTAGGTGGGAAAGAGATAATGCCTTGCTAGTGTAAGTGAGGGTTGGCCTTCTTGCATGAGGATGGCACCGATTCTAACTCTCGATGCATTTGCTTCAATGATAAATGTTTTGTCGAAGTCGGTATTGCTAGCACAGGTGTAGATGTCATGGTTGCCTTGAGAGCGTCGAAGGCAGTGGAGGCTTTGCCTGACCATTAGAAAGCACACTTTTTTAGCAATGATGTGAGGGGGGCATTCATCTTTCCATAGTCCTAGACGAACTTGCGATAGTAGCTCGTCAATCAAAGAAAATTATAAAACAATTTTATGTTCTTAAGTGTCGGCGAGCTTTACATTGCTTTGATCTTGGAAGGGTCCACCACTACGCTTCCTCCGAGATGATGTGCCCAAGATACTTCACCTTCTATTAAAGAAAACTATATTTTGATTGTTTGACAAAAAGAGTATGCTTCCGAAGAATTATCAAAACAAGTCGTAAGTGATGGAGATGACTTTCAAGTGAAGGGATGAAAATAAAGATATCGTCGAAGAAAACTAGTATGAACTTACAAAGATAACTCCATAAAACATCGTTCATGAGGCTCTGAAAGGTGAAAGGAGCATTGGTGAGACCGAAGGGCTTTATAAAAAATTCATAGTGGTCGTTGTGTGTCCGAAAGGCGGTCTTCGATATGTCTTCTTCACGTGCTCGAATTTGATGATATTCAGACCACAAATACACTTTTGTGAAGATTTGTGCTCCCTTTAATTCATCGAGTAATTCATCCACCACTGGAATAGGATACTTTTATTTGACCATTATGCCATTGAGAGCTCGATAATTTATGCATATTCGCCACGTTCTGTCTTTCTTACGTACAAGGAGCACCGACAAAGAGTCGGGGTTGCAACTTGGCTGAATGACCCATGTTTTAAGTGTATCATATACAATCCTCTTTATTTCAACTTTCTGGAGGTGAGGATAATGATATGGCCGAGTGTTTACTGGTGGTTTGCCCGAGAGAATCAAAATCCGGTGGTCGTGCAGCCGGGTAGGAGGTAGACTATACGATTCAGTGAAAACGTTTGAACATTTAGCAAGCAATTAGAGAAGGTTTGGGTCTCCAATTTTTTTCAGCTCCCTTATATATTCACTTTTTGCAAAACTTTCTCCATTCGTTGCGTTGAAACCGTTATCACATCGCTCCCATGTTTCTTGTGTGAGATCACCTATTTCCCTTTGCTAAAAATTTCATAATTAATTTTAAAAAATTCAAGGAAACATCACCTAGCATAGTCAACCATTCAATACTGAGCATTGCCTCATAAACATCAAGTGGAAAGAGAAGAAATCAATAACTATTTCTTGGTCCTATAGCATCAATTTCACGCATAGGCATCTTCGATCGTACTTCAAAATCAACCGTCGGCGACCTTAACATCAAACTTGGTGCAACCTTCAATATGAAGCACCATCCAAATAGTAACCTTACTATTCATGAAGTTGTTGGTACTCCCAATATCGATGAGGACGATGATTGGTTATTGTCTGAGTAGTCCTCCCACTTTCATCTTTTATGGGTTCGCGTAGCCGGCAAGAGCATGCATCATATAATCAATTGGCTGTGGTTCTTCCTCAGTGACATCCTCCTCATACTCATGGGCCTCCTCTCGGAATCATTGAGGGGTTCAATCAGAAGTAGGTGTCCCCTCTTGCAGCGAAGGTCACGACTCCACGGTTTGTCATAATGCCAATATAGACCCTTTGTTGATCTGTCGCAAAGTTCTTCTCTTGTCAATTTTTTTGACTACAAGGGATGACTGGGAGCGGATGGTGCTAGAGGTTTGTATGCTACAACCTAAGGTGTGGTTCTCATCCTTCGCACATCTTGGTTAAGTCGCTCTTCTTGGATTCGGGTGATGGATATTATGACCAAGGTGTGGGGTTGTCGCACTTTTACTTCTCCTCTTATCTCCGGCTTAAGTCTTTCAATGAATGTCCCTAATAATTACTTCTCAGACCAATCATGTGCTTGGTTAGATAATCTCTCAAACTTGGTATGGTATTCTTGGATTGTGGAGGTTTGTCGGATCTTTGTGAGTTGGCCGTCGATGTTCTCATATTCGGATGGTCCAAAGTGAATAATCAGCAGCCCACTCTTAAATTATCTCCATGTCGTGACTCGATGGGTGTGCTCAAGCCAATTGTACCATTGTAGCACATCTCCCTCATGGTGGATGATAGCGATGTCCACCATGGAAGCCTCTGATGTTCAATGATAACGAAAGTAGCGTTCTACGCACGAAAGCCATCTCGTCAGGTCTCCTTCTTCCTATCGAGGAAAGTCCACCCTCATGCATGGCTACATCAAATCCGTGACTTGTTCTTCCTTCTCAGTAGGCCTCTATGAACTTTCACCTTGCTATAATTTTATCGGGCTTGGAGATTGACCAATTCTAAATTCTGCATATAAAGCACGTAATTTGTCCTCCATGCATGATTCAAACGCCTCCAACTTGACATCGATCAAATCTTTGGATGCCATTGCATACATCTCCAAATTCTAAGTTGTTACGATCTTTCTTCTACTGATGGGTCAGGGGCATAGGTCGGTGGAAGGTTTGGTGTCTACGAAAGATAAAGATCGGCGGGAAAGATTGCGGTTGTGGTAGACCGCTGTTTGGGCTGTAGTTTTTTTGCTACTATTTGGGTTGACTATGGATTATAGAAATAGGCTATGATGACTATGCCTTAAGGCTAGAGGGGTGCCTTAAGGATGATGTGGTTGGTGGGTAGAAAATTCGGTAGGATCAGGTGGTTTTTGAGAAGAAGAATGACAAAAGGTATAGCGACAGCCCCAAACCATAGCCAAAATAGCCACAAAACAAGCCCCAAAAACCGCAGACTTCCACCTTCAGTTCACCAACTTTTTAGCTGCCCAATCTCCCTTATCCCTTCAACTTCAGCACGCATCTCTCACTACACAATGTTGTTAGCAGTGATCTCTCACCGCCATCCTCCTTGATCGCAGCCAATAGCTATCCCTTATGGCACAAACGCTACCAACAACGATCTTTCACTGCCATCTATTTTCATCGCAACCATAGCAATCTCTCGCTGGCATCTACCTTGATTGCTACAAGCAGCAACTTGATCACATCCAATTGCTATCCCTCGCTGCATAATACTGCTAACAACAACCACTCACTGCCATCCTCCTTGATCATAGCCAGCATCGATCCTTTGTGACAAAAAGCTGCCAACACTAATCTTTTGTTGCAATATGTCTACATCATAGCCCGCAGTAATCTTTCGCTGCCAACTATCTTGATCATGGCTAGCAATAAATTGAATATGACCAGTAGTGGTCTCTTGCTCCATATCACCGTTGACCACCTCTACAACAATGGTGCACTCTGCTGCCCTATCTTCCTCCTATTGCAGCCGCATCCTTGCTGCAACCAATTCCACCTACAGCCACGAAGTCACATTGTAGCCGCAGCCAACATCGCTATTGCCCTCTTCTTCCTTCACCATCACTGTTGCCTTCTAACTCAAATCTCTTGGCTATCATCTTCCAATAGATATTAGCCACCTGAAAAATCATAGCATTGACGATCTTGCAGCATCACCGTAGAACCACAACTGATGTTACTATTGTTGTCTTCTTTCTTCACTGTTGCTGCTACTCTTGGTTGCCATTCTCTATCAATGCAGTAGCCACTTGGAGACTTCACCACCGCAGCTCGAACAATTTTGCAGCAACATCACAGCAGCACTTTCTCATCCTTTTGGTGCCATTACTTCCTTCAATCTGAAGATTGCAGTAACACTCTTCAACTAGTTTATTTGATAGGTTGGAGATCCTTACATTATGATATCGGTGGGCTTATTTGAAGCCAAATGGAGGCTTGCAAGACACATATAAATGCTAAATTATATGCTCTCTTTGAGGAGTTTAGATTGGGCTGGTCACTAAGTCCAATAAGATCACAACATGGTGCAAATTAGATTATAAAAAGAACCCATCGGAGATAAGAAGTAAGGATAAGACACGATAGTCCTACACCTCGACGACATCGATCTCCTTTGCCCAACTTCAAGAAGGGCACCTCAATCAAGATACTAAGAGCATGAGAGCCATATCCCAACTAAAAGTAAATAAACCTTTAGCACCAATCAATTACAAGAACCTTAACTCGTCAAACCTCCACCATCCAAGGGTACCAAACCAAATTTGAAAGGTTATCTAATCAAACATATGATTGGTCTAAAAACATATATTGAGGACTTTTATTGAGGGCTTGAAGCCAGAGATTCGGGAAGAAGTTAAATCATAATAGCTATACACACTTAAGGTAGCCATCTCCTTCGCACGACATCAAGAGGAGCGACTAAACTATGAAGCCCGAAGGACTAGGGTCGCTCCCAGACTAGCGACACCAAAGCTTTCACCTCCTCTTACTATCAATCAACCCCCTCAGCTGAAGAAATTAACAATAGAAGACTCTCATGATGGATCAACAAAGGGCCTATATGAGTATTGTAATAAACTGTGGAGCCTAGAATACTATTGTAAAATGGAAATACTTATAATAATCATGCCCACTGAAGAATCAAAACTTGAAGATATGACGAGCCTAAAGAGAAGGATACACCACAATCGACCACCCGCACGGTCCATACCTTAGCTGGCTACAAAACCCATAAAAGATCAAAGATTAGGGTCACCCAAGAGATGACAGAGACAGATTATTCGGTCATGCTTATTTCCTGCTATGGCATATCCCTACATCCTTTTCTGTAGGGATAAGTTACTTCTGAAGTGTTACATCCTGCCGAACTCACCATGGTTGTTGATGCATCACTTTCAGATCTCAGGTGATTTCTATGACTTTCCTCAGGATCGAACCATAATGCTCAAAGACCTCCTTGAAGATGACTTCTGATCTATGGCTCAAGACTGTGAGAAAATTAAGCCCCTCTAGTGGCAAAATCAAAATAAGAGAAGGATCATTTGCAGATCTCAAAACATCATCTCTCTCATTATGAAGAAAGATGCACCACCTTTGCCGAGTGGAACTATAGCCCTCACAACCATGATGTTGTCCCAACTAAGTCATGGCTAGATGTTTATGATTGGAGCAAACACATCCAGATTTGGGATCAATGTCACCCTTATGCAAGATAGTTGACTCTTAGTTTACAGAGAAGCTTTCCCCACACTCTATAAAAGGTTTTTAAAAGGGATACTCATTGCTACCAAATTTAAAATTTGGCTGGATATAGGTCCATGACATGAAAGAGGAGTAAGCTCAGAAGAATTGCAATCCGTGCTCATGCCAGATTAGGCTCTCATTATCTTAAACCATACCAGAGGGTAGTTACTATTCCAGAAGAAAGATTGATTATTACTAAAGACTAACCATATAGCAGCACATGCAAAGAAGAAATGGCCTCTCGACAAACTATAAAATAGATAAAAAATTGAAGATCAGGTTTTCTTACACCTCCAGCCTGATCAGTAGGAAACTTGAGCCTTAAGGAATTTGTCTCCCTATTTCTTTGAGCCTTTCAAAATTAGGGATCACATTGGGGCCTTAACCTGGAGATCAGATCCATGCACCAGATAAATATTATAGTTGATCCTCTGGGTATCCCACCTCAAATAGAAATTTAAAAAAGATGACTTAGCCCAAATCCTTTAAATTGACACCCAAGCTAATAAGGAGGCCAAAGTTTAGTTGATGATAGTATGAGAATCATTTGAGGAGCTGAAGACCTGGTTCCCTGAGTTTATAGATTCTCAGCCTTAAGGACATGACTGAATAAAAGAGAACGGATTTGATAGGACTTCACTAGGGTTGAGTCCTAATCACAATATAAGTAATTAATAAGAATCCTATGAGATTGTAATAAAACCCCACATAGTCACTTTTATCTTATAAAAAAGTGTGGCTAAGATTTATTTTGGGGCCTTAGGGCTTCTTAGACCCCTTTTACTAAGCTGGTCGACTAAGGTTTCTAGCAGAGGGGCATGGCTTGTGCACCCACTTAGGAGTGGCAGAAGAGGGAATTCACTTAGGAAGCACTCCCTAGGGCTAGGGTTTTGAGCCCTATATAAGCTTGTAGCCTCTACCTCTTTTCGTTAAGCAAGATCAATCTATAATTCTGTCATATAACCGACTACTAGGCTAGGTTTTCGAGAGGTTGATGGCGGCTGAACCACCCAGGGCCGGCGGGTAAACCGCTCGTACCCTAGAAATAGGGCAGCCGAACCGCTCGTACCAAGATTTCGGGCGGCTAAGCTACCCAGATCAGTGGGTGAAATGCCCTTATTCAGATTTTTTGGGTATGTTTGAATTTTAGCTCTAAAATTCTAAAGCCACCTGGGGCTATAAATACATTAAGTTTTCTTACATTCCAAATAATAACTTTTGGGGGATTATATTCTGAAAAAAATTTATGAGAATTGTAAGAAAAAGAAAAGGGGTAAGGGAGTGATCCAAGAGTTATAATCTTGTCTCCCTTGTAAGTGTTGTAAGAGTTTGATCTTCACCCAAAGGAGATCAATAGTGGATGCCGGTATGCCTCAAGGAGGAGGACTCGGAAGTGGACATAGGCCGGTTAGTGCCGAACTACTATAATTGTAAGTGTTCTTACTTTTTTGATTTACTGCTTACAATTGTCGAGTTCTTAATTGATTTCAATGAAACACCAATAGATGCTTTCGATTTTTATTTATGTTTTGAAAGCAAGGCTTCGAAATCAAGCACTTCACTTACGACATTGCCTATCTCCTTATTCAGATTTGCTTATTCTTTTAAGTCATACTTAAGCAAGAAGCTTAGCACTTATCTATAAGATTCACTTGCTTAACTTAAACGAAAAGCTTCAGATTTTCTATCTTGCTTCAAGCGAAAAGTTTTTTATTTAAAACACTTACTCTTGCACTAATTCAACCCCCCTCTTAGTGACAATTGATCATAACAATTAGTATCAGAGCCACATTTTTCTCATTTGGTTTAACACCCAAAGAAATGACTCTTTTTAATATTAACGAGGGTCAATATATCACAAGTCCTCCTATGTTTAATGGGATGGACTACATATCTTGAGAAATATGAATGTGTATCTCTTTTATTTCGATAGATCTTAATTTGTGGTGTATTATTAAAAAAGATTTTCAGAAGTCATTTAATCCAACAAATAATTGAGATGATTATGAAAAATAAATATTTTTATTAAATATAAAGGCTATGAATGTCTTATATTGTACACTTGATAAAGATGAATTTGATCGGGTTTTTTGTTTTGATTCGGCTTTCGATATATGGCATATATTATAAATGACATATGAAAGCACAACTAATCTAAATGAATCATTAAATAAAAATACTTCTAAAAATGAATTTGAAGAACACCTTCCAAAGAACAAGAAGGAATTAGAATTGAGAACACAAGACTACTCGAGTGAAATCTTGAGTGATGAGGATTTTGAACCCTTGACAAATGAACTAGATAAATTAATGAACATGAACCTTAAAAATGATCTAAAGATAGATAAAACTTCTTGCTGTGAAGGCAAGAAGCCGAGGAGCTCTAAAGATGAAATGCACAACAAAGAAGTAGAGAACCTTGCTCTTATGACCATTGACGATGAGGTTAGTGATTCATTACACAATTTTTTTTGGAATTATTAAACATGTTCTATGATTTGTTTGATAAGTTTAGAAAACTTATCAAATCTTTTAAGTTACTTAAAAATAAATATAATTTGTTAGTTAGTAAAGTTGTTGAAATGCATGAGTTATTAGCATCACATAATCCTAGTTCTAAATGTGAAATGCTAGACAACATTAAAGAAGAAAGTATCATGCTTAAGTCAACATTAGAAAAAATTTGAAATTGAGAATAATTTCCTAAATATGATTCTTACCAATAAGTGTCATATTAATAAAAGAAATGACATAGGCTTTGTTGGAAAAATTCAACAAAAACCGACCATGTTTGTTAAAGGACCTACCTTAAATTTGCCACCAAAAATAAAATATAATTTTTGTGATAGATTAGGACATAAAGCCAACAAATGTCTATTTAACAATTATAGTCCTTATAAGTTAGTTTGGGTTTCTAAGGGGACAACAAACTACCAAGAACCATTAGATAAGAAAAACAAAGTTCTTTATATAGATCCCAATGTAAAATGTGCACTTGAATCTTTCTTATAAGTTTGTCTCCTAACAAAGCTAGGAGTACTAAATAATGTTTTAGATGATCAAGACATATGACTTGAGATTTAACAATCTTTTAAGCTCACTAGCCTAAGTAAATAACAAGAAAAATTATTAAAAATAAAATTATTTGTAATAAATCTTATGGATGATTCATTAATGATGCATAATCTTTGTATAGCTAGAGCATGCTACAATTAAATAAATGAAAGTTTAGCTATCTTTAATGAAAAATTATAAACATAAAAGAGATATTTTGATGATGATTAATATATTGATTTGTGTGCTTGTATTTGTGTACATTGTATTGAGATTAAATGACCAAATATTGAATTTGAACTTAAAAAGTCATATACAAAGTCATTTATCTTTAAAAGAAAAACTTATTTATAACATGGTAGAATCTTCCAGCATATAAAATCATTGGATTTAAAATAAATCGAAGCTTTTGTTTGAAAATATTTTATTGTTGAATAAAATAAAATAATACTATTATTGTTGAATCTCTTAAACTACAAGAATGGATTAGAGAACTTTAGTAATTGAAAAATAATCTATGATGCCTTCATTGATTTTTCTGAAAAGTAATTTTTGATGATGATTTTGGATAAGCTTTTAAATGATTTTGTTTTAAAGAGAGATTGATGAATCTATCCAATATTATTGATATTTTGATGATTTTATCATAATCTTGACAAGTTGAAAAAATTATAATTTGAAATCCTTATATAAATTCGTTTAAAGAAAGTCATATAAATAAATCATAATTTGTCTCTTCGGATCTATAACTGGAAAATCTTCTTATGAACTATATTCTTGAAAACTTAAAGTTTCATATATATATAATTCAAGATTTTCTATTTTTTCCTCCTTGAAATTAATTCATGATCTTGATATCTATAATTTGATATCTTTATGAATGAAGACTTTTCTTTGGTCTCTTAAAATTCTATTTTATCATCTAAGAGGGGATTTATTAAATTAAATAATATTTTTAATATTCATGAGTATCGTTTGATATCAATATCTATCTTGACAAGATTTATTTTAAAACTTATGAATAACATAACTTATCACCAAAATTAGTATTTCTTAAATTTATGATAAGTTGAAAATTGAAATAGATTTGTATCATCATGAATATTCCCTTAATTTTTTGACTTGACTTTTACGTTATGGGAATCACATTATTAATCTCTATGATTTTCTCTTTTTAATAAAAAGGAGATTTATGATTTTGATAATTATAAGTTAAAACTTTTTATCAAGATCATTCTTCCATTTTATTAAGAAAAAAGAGGAATCTATCAAAATGAATTAAGATTCTTTAATCTCCTAAGACTCACATTCACTATTTATAAAAAAAAAGCAGAGGAAAAAACTTATTAAATGAAATCATGTCTTTTGATATTCAAAATTTTGATTTTATCACATGATCTCCATATACTTTTTGGCCTAATTTAAATATAAATGTTAAGAAGAAATTATGCTATCATATTTCTTTTTTGATAATGACAAAAAAATGAGAGATAAAATTATTAATATAATTAGAAGCAAATTTGATATGATAACCTTGAATGAGAAACAATTTGCTTGGAAGAAAATTAGGACTTTCTAAATGCATGCAAAATATTGGATTTACAATTTGAGCTTAATCTACTATAATGTTTTCTTTTGGAATTCTTGATAATTATTATCAAAATCTACATGAGATATGATTTACTTGATTTGCTACCTTGCTTGAAATTTGCACAAGATTGTTCCATTACCGGGATTTTGAATTAACTTGCATGAGTAGCTCTTCTTTTTACTTTGATACTTGAGTTTTATATCTATAAAATTTACATCTATAAAATTGAGCTTTTTTTTATGATATGATGTTTTCACTTTTCTTCCTTGTTTCTACCTTCTTGTTTACAAAAAGGGAAGAAAATATACATGAAAGATGATCTACAAAAATACATGATTTGTTATTTGTGTTAGAAAATCACATAATTTAAATGCATGAGTGGCTCTTAATTCTTGAATCTTGGAATTTATATCTAAAAGATTGAGCCATATTTTTATGATACAATGTCTCTCACCCCCCTCCCTTGTTTATTATTTATTATTCAAAGAAAAGGAAGAAAATTCTTTCATAAGAAAATTATGTTTATATCCTATCAAGGGAAGCAAAACTTGTTAGCTTACATGATGTAAATTGCTAGCTTGAATATTGCAAAGGAAGCAAAAATTTGCTAGCTTGCACTTCTCAAAAGAGAAGAAAGAACTCACTAGCTTTATTTACTACGTTTTTCTTGAAATTTATATAAGATGGATTTGTTGAGCTTATATTCAAAATTTTCTTTTAAAATATTATATCTACAAGGTTGAGGTTGAGAGTTAAAAATGCTAAATTATGAAAATATATAAATTACTAATCTAGATTTCATGAGATTAAGCCTTTTTTGATAATGTTATCTTATTGTTTACAAAAACAAAAAGGGGAGAAAATATGCTTGATGTTACCTTACAAATTTATTTACTATGCTTCTTGAAATTACATGAAATGATTTTAAATGCATGAGTAGCTCCTAAATTCTTGAATCTTCTTGAATATCTTAGATCCTTGAACTTATCTTCGAAATTCACCTCTATAAAATTGAGAGCTATACATAATGATATTTTATAACTCCTCTCTTATTTTCTTTCCTTCTTGTTCACAAGAGAAAGAAAATTCTTTATATCTCAAGTCGTATTTTACAAAGGGGGAGCAAACACTCATGTGCCTTAAAATCTTTAAACCTATATTTTATCTTTTTAATGATGATAAAGGAGGAGAAATATATATTAATGATATATGATATTAATAATATACATTGATGACACATGATGGTATACTTGGATATGGATATGAGTGCATAATTCTTTTTAAAACTTATGATTTAATGACTTGATGAAAGTTTATGTTGAAATTTGTATAAAA